>OU612046.1:157193827-158393827 GCA_914767935.1 Coremacera marginata | reverse complement strand
GCCAATGATATTGGGAAATATAATAACGTTGCCGTAAGTCTTCAAAGTATTCGAAATTTCTTGCATTCAGTATAGTATAAAGCGTGTGTTCCTCGAAAGAAGTCCTTAATATCTAAGAAGAATGTGAAGCTTCGTTTGGAATATGCTAAGGAATATGTTGAAAAGTCAGGCGGCTTTTGGAAAACAGTAATTTTTACGAACGAAAGCAAGTATAAATTTTTTGGGTCCGACGGCAGACGGTTTATTTGGCGAAAAGTTAATACTGCTCTCCAGTCAAAAAATTTAAAAGCTACAGCAAAACATGATTGCGGATCTATAATGGTTTTGGTGACGATGTCAGGTGGTGGCGTGGGGAATTTGGTTTTTGTGGAAACTACAATGGACAAAACATCGTATTTAAACATTTTAAAAGAAAATCTTAAAGCTAGCGCAACGAACTTAGGCCTAGGAAACTATTTTTGGTTTGTTTGTTTTTGCACACATCTCGACCTGTGAGGGAATGGTTGCTTTACAATGTAAAGGGAATGGTTGCTTTACAATGTAAAGTAAATGATTCCCCATCCTCCTGATTTCCCCCCTGAGTACTGATCTCAACTCCATTGAGCATCTATCTGGTATTTTAGAACAAGAAATACGACAACACACCATAAATATCAAACAAATGCTAAAAGATGTCATCATGGGTGAATGGAGGAAAATCGGATCTAATGTCTCAACTAAATTAGTCTTATCAATGCAACAACGTTTGAAGGAGGTTATTATGGCAAAAGGTATACTCGTTATTGAAAAAAGTATTAAATAAATTTTATTTTATGTTTTCTTATGACGTACGGAGAATTTTTTGGGTTTTGTTTTTAAAGTGTAATAAAATTTTATGTTTTTAAAATAAAAGTATTGCAAACAAATTCCTAAAAAATGCATTTGGTGTTATTCAATTGGATATTTTCCGTATAACAGCCACATTTCTGTTGATATCTCATATGTTGATACAATTGTTTGAGACAGTGTACATAAGAATTTATATTGCGAAAGGCATTTTTCTTCGTGGGTTTGAAGAGTTCATCCATAACATCCTCGATGTTAACCTCTATTTCACGATGAACATTGAGGTGCATCAAACCGACTTATCTTTCTTGGCCAACACTGTTTCGCAAATATTCTTTCAGTCTCCGACTAAAAGCGACGGATACTGCAAGCGTTGCACCAATATTAAGAAAATTAAAAATTTACCCTTCAAACTATTTAGGAAAAAAAATAGACATTGCTAAATATATCACGTATTTAAAAAAAATTATTCAAATTAAATTTGTGGGGCTGGGGTTTGAACACCCAAAACGGCCCCCTGGATCCGCCACTGTATTTGACCGATTGATTCTTTTGCTGGGCTCTGAAATATTTTCTAAAGGACAAAGCAGGTTGTTCAATAAGTTTCTAGAATAGAAATAAAATATATCATTTTAAGGTCTGAAATGTTTTTTATTATTCAACATATTCTCCCAGTATTGAGCACACACTTGTTCCAACGTCCCTCTAGTTTATGAATCCCATTGCTGTAGTGGCCTTTTGGAAGGTCTCAAAAATACACTTCTGTCTCTGCTGTCACCTCTTCGTTTGATGAAAATCGTTTTCCACGCAAGAATTTTTTAAGATGTGAGAACAGCCAGAAGTCTGATGGAGCTAGATCTGGCGAATAGAGTGAATGTTCCAACAATTCGTAATTAAATTCACTGGTTTTAGCGATGGTTTTTTGACTTTTGTGAACAGGTGCGTTTTCCTAGTGAAAAATTACTTTTGTCTTCTGCAAACCGGGTATTTTTGTACGAATCTTTGTGTCGAGCTGATCCAAAAGGTTGCAATAATATTCAGAATTGGTTGTTTTTTCAGTTAAGAGATAATCCACCAACAAAATATCTTTTGCATCCCTAAAAACTGAAGCCATAACCTCCTTTGCAGATTTTTGAACACGAACTAGCTTAGAAGCCGAAGAAGCAGGTTCGCACCACTCGAGCTTCTTGTTTTGATCCGGTTCATTGCGAAACACCCAAGTCTCATCCATAGTGACTTATGAAATCCTTTTTATCCTTTTTAAAACGCTTCAAATATTGCTGAGAAAGTCTCATTCGAATATTTTTTTGTTCCATTGTTAGCGAATGCGGCACCCATTGTGCACACCTCTTTTTTAAATCCAAAACTTTACTTAAAATATGGCTCACACTGCCTAATGAGATGTCTACGGCTTCTACTTAATCTCTCCCAGTCAAACGACGATCTTTGAAAAGCATATCCTGTATTTTTGCTAAGATTTCTGGTGTTGACGTCCTTTTTGGACGTCCTTGACGTGGAGCGTGTTCAAGACTTGTACAACCCCGTTTAAACTCAGCAACCCAGTTGTATACTGTTGCAAGTGAAGGTGAAGAGTCCTTATATACTTCAAATAACTGTTCATGAATTTCTGTTGGTTGTACACCTTTCAAAAATAAAAATTCAATCACTGCACGATACCTTTTTTCTCCATATTAAAAAAACACTGACACGTCTACTTTGAACAGCTGTAAATATAAGACTGAGTTGTCAGACCTGTATTTTTATAAAAATAAGCTGGCTGACGTACTAACGCCATCTATGTGTGATGGCCAGAAACTTATTGAACAACCTAGCAATTCCGCTATTATTCACATCAGTCAATCAGTCACAAAAGTCCCGTAGCGTGAGATAAAATTCTAAACTTAGCAAATAATATAATTTTAGTTCACTTAAACATGAATGTGCAAAATAATTTCAGATTAAAAGTCACACACCTCCGACAAATCAAGTCCAATTAAAAGAAATACAAAATAACAGTACGTTCAAAAAGTCCATAGGATGACACATAGATGGCGTTACTAGATTTTTTCCATATGATTTTTATTTAGTACCAACCTTCAAACGATACGTATAAAAATTTGACAACGACCTGATAATTGATTCGTGAGTTATAGCGTTTTGTTTGCAACTATTGTTATTGAAAAAAAAATGGAAAAAGTGAATTTCCAGTTTTGTTAAAACATTGCTTTTTGATGAAAAAAAATGCAGTGGAAATTAAACAATGGCTTGATAAAAATTATCCGGACTCTGCTTCATCGAGGCAAATGGTAGAAAAGTGGATTGCTGAATTTAAACGTGGCATTTAAACCAGCACAAATGATGCAGAGCGCAGTGGACGCTCAAATCAGACTGTTATTCCACAAAACATCAAAAAAATCCACAAATTGGTTATGAACGATCGCAAATTGAAGGTGCATGAGCTAGCTGACATTGTAAAGATATCATTTGGTAGTGTTTTTACCATTTTACACGAACATTTGGGTATGCGAAAGCTCTGTGCAAAGTGGGTGCCGCGTAAGCTCACAGTCGACCAAAAACAACAACGAATTGATACTTCAGAGGAGTGTTTGACGCTGTTAAACCGCAATAAAATCTAATTCTATCGTCGATATGCGACAATGGATGAAACATGGCTTCACTATTACACACCAGAATCCAAAAGACAGTCAGCTGAATGGGCAGCAATCGACGAACCGAATCCAAAGCGAGCATAGATTCAACAGTCGGCTTGTAAGGTGATGGCGTCTGTATTTTGGGATGCAAAAGGAATAATATTCATCGACTATCTCCAAAAAGGAACCACCATCAACAGCGAGTATTACTGTGCACTTTTGGATCGATTGAAGGCTGAAATCGCCAAGAAACGGCCACATTTGCAAAAGAAAAAGTGTTGTTTCACCAAGACAATCGTGTCACAAATCGATGAAAACGATGGCAAAATTGAATGAATTGGGCTTCGAATTGCTTGCCCACCCACCGTAATCTCCAGATTTAGCCCCCAGCGACTTTTTCCTGTTTTCAGATCTCAAGAGAATTCTTGCTGGAAAGAAATTCAAGTCAATGATGAAGTAATCGCTGAAACTGAGGCCTATTTTGACGAGAAAGAGAAATCCTACTATAAAAGTGGTATCGAAAAGTATGAAAATTGATATACTCGTTGTATAGCTCTCGAAAGCAACTATGTTGAATAATATAAACGAGTTTTATCAAAATTTTGTTTTTTTCTTACTTATCCTACGGGCTTATTGAATGACCTGTTAAGAACAGATATTGTGGTTTTACCAGGAACTTTTTTGAAAAAATATACATATTGTAATAATTTAATATTATCTAAAGATTCCGTTTCATACTGGTCAAGAATTGGCGATCAAGTCTATGAGGGATCAAGACTGTCTTGTGGGTGAGAGACATGGACATCGGTGTGAAAGAGGGCAAGTTCAAAAAGGAGAATTGACGTCAGTTCTTGATCAGTGTAATTGAAGTTTCAATTTCATAAGTCCAATTTTTCGTATTAACCATTTTTTACCAATTAATAAGGGGATTCCTATCAAAGAACTGCAATGATTTTCTCTTTTAGCATTCAGAGTGTACTCACAAAAAATTAAAGTAAATATTAATGTATCCACTCTCACAAAGCATAAGTACGTAAGAGTCTGCGTACAAGAGAATCTAAATCGTCTGAATCATAAGCACTTTATGCTCAATTTGCTCAATAACTCGCTGATGCTCATAAAGTACTTTGAGTCATCGAATATATCCAAACCACTTGCGTAGCTGCTAGCGCAACATAGCTGAGACGTAGCCAAAGGGCTCATCATAGAACCGTTCCTCGTGGGAGGAAATGCCAGCCCCACGACCTTCCCCTGAAAATAAACTTTCATAATGAGCACACATCGGAATCTGCACGGATCGTTACTTTGTACGGGATAACCTTACTTATTTAAGTGATTATAACATCCCGTGTTCAGATTTCGGCCGACTTCATCTCTAGCCAGGCATCTCTACTTTGCGCGCGCTTTCTCCAATCGGATACACCAACTGCGGTTAGGGCTTCCTCAGCCTGGTCCATCCATCGGAGGCATGGTCTCCCTCGTCGTCGTCGACCAACGCCCCTCACCTCGAGCACCTTTTTTGCTGGAGCTTCGTCGTCCATGTTGCTGCACAGCTATACGCTGAACTACGTCGTGTTGTAGGGCTAACAGCTCGTAGTTCATTCGGATACGGTAGTCATCGCCGACTCTAACAGGACCGAAGATTTCCGGAGAACTTTTCTCTCAAACACCCCCAGAGCAGCTGCGTCAGTTTGCGAAACTACCCATGCCTCAGCGCCATAAAGAAGTACAGGTAGAACGAGCGTCTTGTAGAGTATTTTATCTAAGGCTGTTAATAGCTCACTTTGTGAGCGCGCTCATTTTTTTGGAAAAAGTGAGCGTGCTCACATTTTGAATGTCACTTTTTGAACGCGCTCATTTTTTTGAAAAACTTTTGAGTGCAATTAATTTTTTTGAAAAAGTGAGTGCGCTCTTGATGCTGCTACAGAATTAGGGTCTCTGCTACAGGATTAGGGTAGAACAATGTTGGCCAGCGTTTACGGAGCACAGGTAACTCCTGTTAGTTCCAGAGTCTCGTCTAGAAATCTATGGAAACCTCGAAGTATCGCTTTAAATAGCATTTTAACCTAATAGCTTAAGTAAGGTACACATTATCGGTCATGAATGTCAGTTGAGAGTGAATCTGAGCATGAACAATAGTGTGTACACTTGACTGTTAATTTGCCATTCTTGACTGAATGCCCACAAAAATTTTTGTGAGCTCGTACGCCAATGCCTCACTCTTGCACGTTGTTTGGCAATGTGTACCAAAATTTGTGGAGTTCAGCATTCATGAAATATTTTGATTGTGTCCACACCGCTTGGTTTAAACAAAATGGAAAAAGGCCTTTTTTGAAAACTTCATTGAATGTTACTAATCAAATAGAAGTAAATATATGGGATGTTGTCTGTCCAGAATATATGCTAAGGGATAAACAGGAACCGCATACGATGAGCTGGTGCATATTATGAAAAAATGTAAGAGTAATTATCCATGTTTACAGCACGATGTTCGCAAACAAGTGAAGTAGTGCAGCAGAATGGGAGAGAATTTAACCAAGTTGACTGCTCATGACCGATAATGTGTACCTTACTTTAAACCTGAGAAAACAGCTCTTTAGTCGGTGCAAGGGGTGGAGTTATACAAACGACATGAAGAATTAAGGAAACAAGGAAAGGAAGGTTAGCTTGACGATAGTTTCTCGAGTGAACAGTGTTGAGAAGGTTGCCATGGAAGTGAGTACTTTTCTGATTCCTTCATCTGCTCCCAAGAAGGTTAACAGTTAGCTTTCCAGCGGAAGCCCAGAACATTGACACGGCAAATGAGAAAAAGGCGTATGGGTGAAGGTACAATTAGCCTGGATACTCGGAATTTGCTATCACCAACAAATGATTAATTTAAACCACGCATTAATCAAAAAACGACCCCGGAATGGGCCAGAAAATTTGGCAAAGTGATTTTGTTATACGACAACGCGCCGTCTCACACAACAAAACTAGTGAAATACACCTTGAATCTGGTTGGATGGGACATCCTTCTGCACCCAAAGTATTTCCCAGACTTTTCGCCGCCATCTGACTATCATCTCTTCATATCAATGAAGCACGCGTTCGCAGAGCAGCACTTCAGCGATTTCGAGGAAGTTGTAAAAGGTTCGACGAATGGCTTGCCGCAAAAGACAAGCAGTTTTTCTGACATGCTATTCATAAATTACCTGAAAGATGGGCGAAATCTGTAGAAGCCGATGGCCAATATTTTGAATAAAATAAAAATTAATTTTCCTGAAAATTACGTATTTTATTTTATCAAAAAAATCGCAAAACCCTTATGCATACACCTGTAGCTGGATTCCCAAAAAGTTAATAATCGTTTTCGGTCGTTGTGCATGACACTTTCATAGAAAATGATAGTTTTCGTTAGTTAACGACAGCGACAATCGTTGTTAAGACGTTTGGAAATCCCACAATTGGTATACGTTATCTAAAAAACACCACCGTTAGTGTTTATTTTCGTTCTCTGCTACAAATGATAACAGTGATGAAAATTTAATCACTGAAGAATCTGAAATTTTTCATCGTGTCATAAAAGTGAGATCAACTAATATCGAAACTGGGATGCCCCGATTTACGAATAAACATTCTACGCAAGATAACGCATGCAGCCACGGTCCGTTCAGATCGAAAGGTGAATGGCGAAGTTTACACATTCTTATTGATGGTTCAATCAAAATTTGTTGTTGTTTTCCTAGTTAAGCAAAATGAGATAAATTTTGCGGAATCGAAAAGGAATTTTTAACACTTTAACGTTTTAATTATAGCTTTGGGGTGTGTGTCAAAAGGAAACTTTTCACTCGTGGTAGGAAAGAAAATAGCAAGTTGAATAAAATTTGTGTGTGTTGAAATAAATTTGTCTTTTTTGGTGTGTCAAATGGACGATGAAATTTTGACAATTACAAATTTTGACGTTCAACATTTCGGTCGTGTTTTATAGCATTTTTAATGGTAATATGCAAAAAACCATTTTTGATTTATATTTATATGTCGCTCACAACGTTATTCGCATCTACGCTTCATATGCTGCTAGCTTAGCTTATGCTATGCGGCTGCAGCAACCTAGTAAAGGGTATCAAAAAATTAAATTATGAATCAAGGGTAATTCGAGTGCCATGACCGATTGGATTGGAAGAGACATATACGACGGCTTCAAAGGCAGCTTTGAACAATCACGTGGAAATTGCGGACCGGCGGAATGTTTACCTGCTGGCGGCATTGCATTTCGCAGCGGAGCGGATGTATGCTGTAGCCGTGCTTCATTGCAATAGCCTTTTCCCATTTGCATGCACCAGCAGTCCCGCGATATCCACGTGAGTGTGCCATCATTCTTTGTTATCTTCCATTTGCAATATTTTCACAGCACTCGGATTGCCCTTGGTTGGTACTCGCTTAAAACAAAAGGAACAACACTTTTAAAGCACAATTTACTTCAAAATATATTTAACTGGAAATAAAAGGAACAACTAAAGCATCTCGCGTTAAAAGCCACAATTTATCATCAACTTTACCGCACAGCACTAAACACATAAAAATGCAGCTTTCACAAAAACTCACAGTTAAAAATTATATTACTTTTTATTTATTCCGGTTTTATCTTTACGTTAAAAGAACGATAGTTTAATTAAGAAACTCACAAATTCAAATAGCTAATCAAATCGAAATATAGCGCGGAAATGAATGTAATGTTTTTTTTCTCACTTTTTGGATGTGTCAAAAATTCACTTTTCGATTGTTATATTATATTCACCTCACAATTGCCAAAAATTGCTCTACTAACTGTCAAAATTTGATCATCAGAGTGAAAAGTTCCCGATTGACACACACTCTTGTTTTATAATTAATTACAATTTGGCTCCAGACCTGCATCAATCAAACATAGGTTTGCATAAATAACTTTTCTGATACAATACTCTTAATCGGCATCGGCCATTCAATGGCCCGGGCCACACTATGTGAACTATCAAAAACACAGAGTAGGAATGGATGAACACCTTATAAACCATTCAAAATATGTTAATTTTCACAGCGATCAGCGTTCGAAACAGTGTTGCGTGGTAAAAAGCATAGGAAAATAAACGTTCAACGGGCATCACTTCATTGTCGTGTGGCCTACCAACGGTCAAAATGTGAAAGTAAAAAAAGTTCATTGCACGCCGTGCAAGAGGTCATCGTGTGATCTGGGACAATTAAAAATCACGTGTGAGCAACCATATATTCAAATATCTATAGAGAGAGCAAAAGAGGGCAAAAAGCGCGATATTCTCATTCGTTTTAATTAACTTGTAAACTGTGCCAAAGTAAAATCGGAAAGTGAAGTCTAGTGCACTCACAAGTTTATCAACGAAATTTTTTGTTTCCACTGGTAAAAAAAATCTGGGATCTTAGAGAGTTTCTCTATCAACACTTCCAGAAAACCGGCAAATTATGATCACAGTTCAAAGCTGAACGCAAGTTTGACAACAGTCAGAAAACAGGTTTTGTAAACAACAGAAAAAAAATGTTGCCATTAGCCTTATCAAACAGAAAATTAAGTGTAGCATAACATGAACAAAGCAATAAATAAGAGAAAAAAGATGGCGAAACTTCCAAAATTTGACCGTTAAGTCCTAAATGTAGCATACGACTCTGTAGAAAAAACACAAACACTTGCAAACGAAACGCATATTGCAACATAGATAAGTATACGTACGATGGAAATGAAGTAGCAGAATTTTTTCAATTTTCACACGATAAATAAAAAAATACTAATCTGAATCTGTATTTCATTAAAAATGAGTCAAAAAAAAAAAAAAAAAAAAAAGTACGTTTGTCTTGAACTGCGAGAGCAAATCATAACATTAAAAAAAGGGGGAAATTCTTTGAACTCCATTGAAAAAGAGATTGGTCGTGGTGAGTCAACAGTGCGAACAGAAATAAAAACAATTCTGAATCGAAAGCATCATTAGCTAGCAAAGCTAGAAGTAGTCGTTCACCTAAAATTTCTCAAAGATTTAAGTGATATATTAGAAGTTTTGCCGTTAAAAATCCAAAAACAACAGCTGTAGATGTTCGAAATATCTCGGAAAGCAACCTAGTCTTACTGTGTATTCCGAAACAGTTCGAAGTGTTTTGAGAGAGAACGGATTTCATAATCGAATGTCTAGAAAAAACCATCAGTCAAATTAACAAACTGAAGCGACTCGACTTTGCATTTCAGTATACCGATAAATCGACAGATTTCTGAACGAATGCGTTGTTCAGCAATGAGAGTAAGTGCATTTTATTCGGTTGCGATGGTAAACAAAAAATATGATGCAAATCGAATGAAGAACTGCAACCAGAACACCTTATACCAACTGTGAAGCATTGCGGAGGCTAAGTCAGGGTATAAGGCTGTATGTCGGCGAATGGAGTTTAAAAACTACAGTTTGTGGAAACAACTATATGACGGTTTGTTTATTTGAACATTTTGATTCCAACAGGACACTGACCCAAAGCACACATCTACAGGGTTGTCCATATTCGAAGCGCCCATTTCAAAAAATCGATTGTAGTGCGGCTTGTGTGTGGTGGCGCGCCGTCTTGTTGAAACCAGTAGTGCCTGATACGCTTTTGACGAACGATTGGCATGAAAAAATTGTTTATCATATCGCGATAACGCTCCTGATTGACAGTAACTCTGTGGCCATTATCATCTTCGAAAAAGAACGGCCCAATGAGCATTTTAGCACAAACGCCGCACCAAACAGTGACTTTTGCATCGTGAAGAGGTACCTCTTGAATCTCTTGTGGATTTTCAGTTTCATACAAACGATAAATTGTTTTCTTGGAAGGCGCACTTTTCACTTTATTTATTTTTTTGAAAGCACGTTGAGTTTTCACTATTGACTTGTTTTGTTGAATGTAAATTTCAACAATTTTAGAGCGTTCGCGTGGCGTGTACTGTTCCATTGTAAACATTTGCTTGGAATGACGCTTCAAACGCGGTATGTCATTAGTCGATTTGGCATCACTGCGGAAAGTTAGAGTGTTGCCAGATGGGCGCTTCGAATATTGACAACCCTGTAATATTATCAGGGAATAGTTGCTTTAAAACATGCCATAGCAACTCCATACGCCACAAGAGCGTCCCGGCCTCTACCCTATAGAGCATTTGTGGGATGAATTAGAACAAAATTTTAGCTCAATCGGGCCAGTAATTTTGGAGATATAGCATTTTAATTGATTTGTGGGCTGTAAAAGAAAGAGTGGACAATTTTTTTCCTAAACCATCTTCTACTGGAAATAAATTTACTGCCAATATTTAAGCTAAATCGGCCATGAAGCTTTAGAGAGCATTCTAATTAATTTGTGAGAGGTAAAAGGGGAGTGACAAAATTTTTTCCTAAGCCATATTTTACTGAGAGGAAATGTACGGCCAAGATTTCAGCTGAATCGGCCTATTCGTTTTGGGGATATAAAATTTTACTGATTTATGGGCGCTTAACCCTAGAATACTAATCTTCTGTTCACTATACGTTATATTACTCATAAGGAGTGAGTAAATTTTACGTAGATTAGTATTCTAGGGTTAAAAGGGGGTCTAGCCAAATTTTGTTTCCTAAACCCCCTTTTCTACTTGAAGAAAATTTACTGTCAAAATATCTGCCGAATCGGCCTAGTAGTTTTGGTGATATAGCATTTTCATTTATTTTTGGGCGGTAAAAGGCGGTGAGGCAAAATTTTTTTCTCAAGCCCCATCTTCTACTTGAAGGAAATTTACTGAAGGAAGTTTTTGTTTAAACGCATTTTTATTGATTTGTGGGCGGTAAAAGGGGGTGTGGCAAAAAGTTTTATAATAATATTCCATTTTCACCGGTCCAAATTTCAGCAGTTTTAGTTTGTTAGTTTTATTTTCTTAATTTCTATGAGCCAAAAGCTGAGCATTTTGACAGTTCTGCTGGTTGGCTCTCAGCCATGCAGTTACCTTATTTTATTCTACTATGGATTGAACTACATATGTACGGGTCTGTAGAGGAAAAAATCATTAACCATTAATATAACATAATTATATTACATAACCATAATTAAGGGAGTATTCCTGGTTGGAAGGCTGTTTTTGAACCCTTTTTGAAAAACTTCTCATTTGAAAACGCAAACAGTTGTTTAAATTCTGTTTTTTTTTTATTGATTGTATTAAGAACATATTAAATAAAATAAACAATTTTTTTTTCCTTTGTACGAGGGCTGTTCAAAAAGTTGTCGGCCTTCAAAGATGGGCGTCGAAAAAAAAGGTATGCTGCTTGCGGCCCGGATAACTCGACTTCGGATCATCTGATATAGGAAAAGTAAACGGCGTAAGATTCAGTACAAATGTTATTCTAGTCCCCACCTCAATCATAGTTTTGCGATTATTTTTGACAAAATGGCGGCCATTGAAAAATGAAAAACCAATTTTGGTCTTTTTTTTTGTATTTTAGTGTAAAAAAAAAATAGTAAAAAATTGTTTAAAATTTTTGCGTTTGCATGCAAAACAACAACAAAGAAAAATACGCTTACGTAAGTTGGCGTAAAAATAACAAATCGTAAATTAAACAGGCCTGCGTACTTAAATAGCCCAACTGTGTTTTCAGTATGATTCGAAACTAAGCACACAAACATATTTACGTTTCACTTTGAGTACGACAGGAAATGTTGGTGAAGAAATAGACGACAGCGTAGAGTGGCTGTTTGATGAACCAACACCCGTACGGTCTACCACGTCAAATTTGAAAAGAAAAAATGAAGAGCTGACGAATGATGTCCTTCTGCAAAGAAAAGTACTAGTTTTTATTGGGATGCTGTATGAAAAATTTGATAAGCTTTCTGAGGATGAAGTGAACCAGGTGCAAGTTGAATTTCTACAAACACTTAATAGAAAAATTAGTGAAAAATCTCGTAATTACAAAAAATTTTAAACTTATAAATGATGTTAGTTTGTTATATTAAAATTCATAATTAGACTATTCACAGTTTAAGTACACAGGCCTGTTTAATTTACGATTTGTTATTTTTACGCCAACTTACGTAAGCGTATTTTTTGTTGTTGTTGTTTTGCATGCAAACGCAAATACGCAAACACGCGTAAATAAAAGTAGCCCTTGGACGTGTTTTTGTGTCTCGTATTTTTATACCCTATCTACAGCATATACAGGGTGTCCCGCAATTGAGTGCAACTATTTACGGAGCTGAAAAGTTATGTCGAGCTGAGCAAAAAATCGTATGGGAGGGAGGGTCTGTTTTCACATTCTTATGAGCTACAGGGTTAATTAATATTTCACGACTTTGATTTACGTTATTGTCTCTAGCAGAAAAACTAACTTACATAAAACTTATAACTGATAGCTCATTTTGAATGAAATCAATGAAATCATCTTTCGAACGGTATGTCCACAAACCCCACAAACTTAACCGTTACCGAGCTGTGCTCGTGTGAACATGAAATCAATCGATTGAAATTACCAAATTTCAATTTTGAGTGCAAATTTCTCAGAATTTTTCGTAATAAATGAAATTTTTTGTTAGGATCAATTTTGTAATTTATCAATTTTCTTTTCAATGACACCAAAAACATAAATATATCTTAAAAAATTAAAAAGTTGGCTGTACTAAAAAAATGATGCTTATTAGAAAACAATGATATTATCTACTGCATAACTAATTGTAATGTCATTATTTATCATTATTTTCTAATAAGTATAATTTTTTTTAGTACAGTCAACTTTTTTATTTTTTAAGATATTTGTATGTTTTTGGTGCCATTGAAAAGAAAATTGAATTAATTACAAAACTGATTTAAAAAAAAATTCATTTGTTCCACAAAATTCTGAGAAATTTGCACTCAAAGTTAAAATTTGATAATTTCAACCGATTGATTTCTTTTTCACACGATCACAGCTCGGTAAAGTAAAGTTGGTGGGATTTGTTGATATACCTTTAGAAAGGTGATTTCTCATTGCCTTTAAAATGAACTATCAAAATAAGTTTTATGTGAGTTAGTTTTTCTGCTAGAAACAATGATGTGAATCAAAGTCGTGAAATATTAATTAACCATGTAGCTCATAAGATTGTGAAAATAGACCTCCCCCTCCCATACGACTTTTTGCTCAGCTCAACATAACCTTTCAGTTCCGTACATAGTTGCACTCAATTGCGGGACACCCTGTATAACAGCGTTGCAAAATCATTGAATATGGCAGTCACACACTGAGGTGCTCTCAGTTACAAAAATAACAAATGCTATAAATACGCTTTGTAAATATACGATTAAACTGCGAATAGCCCAAATATATATAAATAAATTGAATGAATTAATTTGAATTTAAATAATTGCAAAGATCTGTTCGACGTTGTAATGCACCTTGAGGAGATGCATTTACTGTGTTGAGTTCATGTCTGTCGACACTTGATAAGTTCCTTAAGTATTCATTTTGTTGAGTTGTAGTTAAATCTGTGCTGGTTGACATCAAGCGGATATAGTTATGTATCACTACAGTGGCCAAAAAAACCTAAACAAAAGTTTTGAATTGTAGTCATTGCACACATATAAACCAAACTTAACCTCAATACCTTTTTGGCGGAAAAGATATGCATGTCCTCAAGACCATTCAGCGTGCAGTCAGGATGCCTTAAATATATTAGATTTATTCAGAAAATTATTATTTTGTAGAACAAAACTTTACTCACCAAACGCTATTTCAATGCGGATTCTTGCACTTGAAATCCTTTTATTGAAATTTCTTCTGGAGCTGTCTGTATCCTTGGAATAAGGTTTCATTGTATTTTCCCTTAAGGGGAATGCTGCATCAGCAACAAAATAATAGGGGTGAATTATATCTGAATTTGGTATTTTGCTTATAATTTATCATCATTTTTCCAAATGATCGCTTTGGCTTCCGTGTGCGCCAACACCCAAAGTGAAAGCATACACGCAGAGAAAAAATATGTTAATATATGTTTGGTTTCAAAAACAAAATATTCAGAGGGAACCACCTAATAATTAAGAACTTTCCTTCAATAGCACTATTTTTCGATATAAGAAGATATTAGTTGTGTCCAACATTAAAATAACTGCCTTAGCTAAAAAACTAACGTCTACATTGATATGCTTGTGTCAAAATAGAATTGTGTGTTTCTACCCAATAAAAATATATTTGCATCACTGTTAAACTCAAAAAGAACAGAACTCTGCAAATTTAAAACAAACGGAACTCCTTTCTTTTATGTGTTTCGCCTAGACATACATATATCTGTTTCTTTTGCATTTGCACGAAAAATAGCGGAAACCTTGTTGCTTTATGCGCTTGCTTTTAACAGTTGCCAAGTCTTGGCGTCATTTTAAGTTTCAAGCAGCCGCGCCAAACGTGTTGAAAAGCTTAGCTCTTGTGAAAAGTGTTTCTGAAAATGGTTGTTTAAATAAAAAGTGTTTGTGTTTTCAAATTAATAAAATAAAAAACAAAATATGTAAAAGAAAAATACGGCGGTTCAGCAGTAAAAATAGGTGAGTTTGAAGCAACTTCGCTGATAAAGCGGTGTGTGTTTATAAAGTGTGCTTATGAAAATTATTGTAATGTCGGATAAACATAATCAGGCCGATCGTGAGTAATTTTTTCCCCCGGAATCGAAAAAGGGAATTTCCGCTCAATCAACAATTTCTCTTACGATTGTCTGTTCGTGGGAGAGAAAGACGAATGCTAAACAACTACCGATTTTTTCACTCCCATCTTTCGTCGGTTATTTGGTTAAAGAATATTTGTACAGAAAAAAAATTGAAGAAGTAGGGCACAGGAAAGAAACATTGGCAGGTGGCGTCGATTCTATTTCGAGATGACGCCGCGTCAGAGAACGCCGCTGGCCAATGACACTGTTCATTTCACTTTAACTATCATGTTAAACTATTCCCTTAAGGAGTAATAGTGTTTTGACACTGGCTTTTTTCAAATCTAAAAACAAGCTGCAGATAAAAGATATAGCAATGGCTTGGGTAAAAGACATGTCTGTAAAAAAATTAGGCTGAAAACTCAATGGGTAATGATCTATTGACATTTAAATTGATTAATTTATCCTTTTTTTTTCTTTAATAAAATTAATAAAAATGAATTTTTTTTTTAATAAAAATGAGCATTTGTCACATTTCTTGTCAGATAGCATCTACTTTTTCTTGATATTTTATAAACAGACACCGCGAGTTTTGCTTACTTTTTGTTTTTTTTTTTTGCATTCTGTCGATGAAAGTAAATGCGATTCAAAGCAAACAGCAAAAAATTGTATCAAAATCTCTTAGACATCGCCGATATTGCGACGGTTTCTCTTACCGATTTTCTGTTCGTGAACGTGAGACCTGAGATAAAAACGTAAATAAAAATCTTCCGTACCAGCGATTTTGCAACGATTTTTTGCACTTATTCTTACACATCGTAGAATTAAAGAAGGTATATTTCGGACTGCGCTCTCTTTCTCATAACCAAAATTGTCAAAATCAATACAAATCACTTTTTTATTTACAATTTTCCAATTAAAGTTATCTCATCGCTTTCAAATTTCCTATGAGCTGTAAAATTCGTTTTGATAGTTACGGGAGTCTCTCCGAAATCCATCTACCTTATCTTATTCTACCATGGTAAAGAGATCAAACTTTAATGAAATGCCAAAGATAGTGTTAAATTTTTTTTCTTTCATGTCAATGTAGTGTCAAATATTTAACAAGGTAGTGTCGTCTCGGAGCGGTGGGTATCGCAGCTGTCAAACGCGTAGAATATTATAATTTACAAATTTTCTTATTTGTTTTGCTTTTATTCGTAAAAACCTGGTTTTGGCAGGTCCGGTACCCAGTACAAGAGAGAATTTTAACTACTAACACAACCTTGTCTTATTCTACCATGATGTAAACTCAGTAATTAATGCTTTATATTGAGTTAAGGCCTTATCAAAACGAGGCGATGGGGGGTTTCGGGCTATCCTACATGTAGGACGGCAGAATAACAGGAAAATCTTTGAGCTTTCAATCGCAAAACAATTTCTGGTTTGAGGAAGAGGAAAAATAACAAAACAAAAGGAAAAACACAGTAGGTACGCGAAGCAGCTGCCATTTTAACATATACAATTTTGCTCTTTGTTTACCTTTTTCTTCATATGTTTACTCCACGACAATTTTTTTTAATGAGAAATGAATGAATGAGAAAATGTATGAAGTCGAATGAACGTGCGTTCACGCTCACTAAATATAGCACGGACCAACACAAAAAATCAAAAGTTATTGATTTTCATCCTACATGTCGGACGGCCCGCAGTAATAACTTTCAAACATTCCATGATTTAATTATTGTAAGGTTTCCCAGACATTTTACGTCTTCTCACAAGAATAACGCCCCTTCCACATTGGTCAAGAATTGAATTCAATTTTCAGAGATTGTTGGCAATACGCCGCAAATCGGAAGCGACGAAAGGGAGAAAAATTAACGGTACCAATAGGGCCGGTCACATTATCAAATTCCACCATCCAACAAATCATCAACAAATTTGACCAACAGAAATCTGTATGGAATTTGACGAAAAATTTGACATGTGAACACTCATCAAATTGTTGGTCAAATCGTTTGACGAAAATTAAATTATGACGTGCGAACACTCGTCAAATTTTCTAGTGCGATTTCATGACTTAAAAAAGATTTCAACGCGAAGACAGATTAAAGCATATGGAGTGCTGCTGATGTGTTCACTTCGGTGTGCAAGGCAATAATGAAATTTGACGAAAAATTTGATAATATGAACACTTGCGTAGTCAAACTGTTTGACAAATAATTTGATGAAGAATTTGATAATGTGACCGCCCCTAATGTCTATGAACCCTTTCACATTGGTCAAGAATTGAAAGTGAGAAGAAAAGGGAACACGAAAAAATTGACGGTACAGAGACATTGACCCCTTTCACATTGGTCAAGAATTGAAAGCAATGAAAGTGAGAACAAAAGGGAACACGAAAAAATTGACGGTACAGAGACATTGGTACCGTCAATTTTTCTCCCTTTCGTCGCTTCCGATTTGCGGCGAATTGCCCACAAACTCTGAAAATTGAATTCAATTCTTGACCAATGTGAAAGGGGTGATTTGTACCGTCAATTTTTCTCCCTTTCGTCGCTTCCGATTTGCGGCGACTTGGCCACAAACTCTGAAAATTGAATTCAATTCTTGACCAATGTGAAAGGAGTGTATGTACCGTCAATTTTTTCGTGTTGCCTTTTGTTCTCACTTTCATTGCTTTCAATTCTTGACCAATGTGAAAAGGGTCTAAGAATGTATACCCTCACTTGAAGATGAGAGCAAGAGAGTAATTTTTTAATGCCATAAATAAAAACACGCAGTTGCATGAATATCATACTTTTTAGTAATACAAAATAATTACATTTGACTACTACGTTTTCAACTACTCCTTTGTTTTTAACACAAATTGCATTATGAGCTTTAAAAAATGTAATGGCCACAGTTTTGACGTAAAATAATATTTAAAATACAAAATTTGTGTATGCAATACACATTTCACAAAGAACTTGTATGAATATTTGTGTTATATTTTTGTGCTTTGACTTTGAAAATAAGTAACTAATGATATAATCAATTTAGAGGTAAAATTTATTGAATATATGTTTTTTAATCTGTGATACAGAGTTTTGAAAACGTTTGTTCAACGAAAAGTTTGAATATAGTGATTTTTACATGTATATTTGGGAAAATCAAAAACACTTCTTCCTTCTTTTGACAAAAGATACTAGTTTTGTTCACATAACGCAGATAAAATTAAAAATTAAATAAAATAAAAATTAGACTATGTTTTATGATTGATGATTGTGCTAATATTGCTTTCGTCATTTAAAGCGTACTTTCGCACTTGCTCACTGCCGAAAACGTACGACGTCTTACATATCTCACATGTTAAAGGCTATTTTTATTTTAAATTATTTAATACTAGTTCAAAGTTACAAATATCACATACTAAGACACAAAGTAATTAGAGATAAATGACGCTACCAAAATTTAAGCAAATTTCCACAAATTATCTTCACGTCAATAAATTTTACTAAAAGATTGCATAACATACTTGATTTTTTTTTTTAGTAAGCACAAGCACGTAGAAAAAGTAGTTGAAAAAAAAATACAGCAGAGCACTGAAACATAATTCTTTTTTTGGGAAGACCACACAATCCTGATTATCATTTTTTCAGGAGAGTAAAAATATTTTTGTTTACTAAAATAAGGGTAACTCAAATATCTGGATAATCCAAAGACTGTAAATAATTATTATTTTTGATTTTGAAACCAAAAAAGCAGTGTGAAAAAATTGTACCGCCGCTTTGAAGGTACCTTTAGACTCCTCTCACATTGTAGAACATGTTTTCGTATTGATTTTTAAAATTTTGACTTTTAAAATTTTGAGCAAAATTTGTAGGCAAAAATAAAAAGTAAAATTTTCCTTCACACATCATACCGTTGGACAAGCATTGGAAAATACTCAGCTATTTTAATTTTGGTCAATCAAGCCATCAACGAGTGTCTGTGACGCATACAAACAAATATTTACTTACACATATAAATGATTGATGCCAAATGATTGACCTCGTAAGGTCAATTACGAAACAAAACGTAAGGACGAACTGTTTTGTTCAGTTTCGTTAAACTAAACGAAAACGAAATGACCATTTCAGACCTTGAAAGGACTTTGACCGAGCTTCTTATGATCAATTGTGTTGTGTGTGTTGTAAAATGTTTGAACACAAATTATCGAGAACTGGACCTACATGTTTTATGCCGACTCCGAACGGCTTATGTTCTTAAGAAGCTTTTCATGGCAGTTTTTGCTCTCTGAGGCTTGTCATTGTCTGCAGAGGTGCAGCCGAACAGAAAAATTGGGTGGGATTCGAACCAGGGCTCTCTGGCGTATGGGCCACAAACTCTACCCACTGCGCCACGGCCGCCCGTTTCGTTAAATTACTTTTGTTAATTTTTGGCAAAAACATCGAAATACATTTAATCTAACTTTTTTGTTTATACTCGTTACGGAGCGACTCGCATATTTTGTAAAACTTTCAAAGTGCACAGATATAATAAAACAGAATGCAAACAAACTGAAATAATTATGAACGATTTTGACAGTTTTGGTTGATAAAAAGAGAGCACAAGCAGCCCTGTAACAGGCAGCCTTGCAACTACCCTGTTAGGTAACGAATCTTGTATGGCTGAGCTTACACGTCATTCAAATTTAATGTAGAATAGATCCCTTTTACATTGGTCAAGACTTGAAAGCAATAAAAGCGAGAACAAAAGAGAACACGAAAAAATTGACGGTACAGAGACATTCACACCTTTCACACAGGTCAAGAATTGAATTCAATTTTCAGAGTTTGTGGGCAATTCGCCGCAAATCGGAAGCGACGAAAGGGAGAAAAATTTACGGTACCAATGTCTCTGTACCGTAAATTTTTACGTGTTCCCTTGTGTACTCAATTTCATTGCTTTCAAGTCTTGATCAATGTAAAAGGGGTCATTGGTACCGTCAATTTTTCTCCCTTTCGTCGCTTCCGATTTGCGGCGAATTGCATACAAACTCAAAGACTTGAAAGCAACTCTTGCCCAATGTAAAAGGGGAGATGTCGCGTTTTTTGTTCTCTTTTATTTTCTTCGATTTTTTTATTGAATAGATTGAATGGCCGATGCTGAGTAAAAGTGTTGTTGTAAATACCAGAAAAGTTGGTTATGTAACCCTGTGATTGATTGATGCAGGCATGACGAGCGACGATCGGGAGTTGTCAAATCAATACAAAGTTTAACTTGGCATTTGTTTTGCTGCTTCTTCGATGTGTTTTTGTCAACTCCAAATCGCCAACAGAACTGTAACTCCTACCTTGTAAATCATTATACCATGGATGCAGGACTGGAGCTCAATCAAGATTCATTTCCGCTCTCGTAGAGAGTTCATTTTTTATTCGCTGGGAAACAACAACAACTTTTGAATGATCCTTCAATTTGAATGACGTGTAAACAGTGTCTATACCATCTATATTTTAATTTTTTGTACTTAAAAGCGAACAGCACACTTTCACTAGGATGTTGCTACGAAATTTTAGCAGATATTAAGCATATCAGTAGCGGGATTCCCAAAAAGTTAACAATTGTAATTGTTTTCGTTATCGGTCATTGTGCCAACAGACCAATATGCGTGTCAAACATGCAAACATATCAAATCATCGAAGATGTGTAAACATTAACGCTGTGTGCCACACAGGATCGCTGTGTTCTCTCTCTTTTTGAGCAGGTTCGCGTGTGTGGCTACTCTTTTTCGTCAGTCAATCACAAAATTGTTTGTGGTTGAGTGATAGTCAGCGGCCATATTTGTTGGATTTTTGAGTGCCCCTCATAATCGCTAATGTGTACCTCGTTTAACAACAGGTAACAGGTAAGGCAGGCCTGGGCATTCTAACACAGTCACATTTTATTTTGTCCTGTTAGTATTGGTTCGCTCTCAAATCGCGCACACTGAGCTCATACAATTTGCAGCACAGCGACATAGGTCATCAATATTCTCTTGTTTTGTGAGCTTTGTGTGCATGTGAAAAGTTACGCTCAGAGAGTGCTCAGTGAGCTATGAAGCGCCCTGCCCTGCCTTAAAGCAGAGTACAAATTAGCCAAAACTTTTGATTGAGTGACAGTGGCGGCCATAAATGTTGAATTTTTGAGTGTCACACATGATCGCTAATGTGTACCCCACTTAATGACGATTGTCGCTGTCATTAACTAACGAAAACGTGTTATTTCCTATGAACGTGGTACGCACAATGACGGCTATTATCGTTAAATTTTTTGGAATCTAGCTACAGGTCAAAATGTGAATGTGCTCTCAGAGGGCAGAATTTTTTCAGAATAAAGAAAACGCCATAAAAGAATCATTAATATTGTTATTATTATTGACCGTGTAAGGTTTGTTTATATTGACCTATTGATTGAAAATTTTAAAAAATATCTAATGTGCCTGTTTACATTCGCCTCACTTCACAGACTCATTTTGATGTGAGGTAGCGGCCAAATGTTAACTAACACACATCTCTGGCTTCACTTTTAAAGTGTCGAATGTCAAATCAAAGTGAGTCACAGAATCTTCAAAAATTTTAAATTCTTGCCTCACGAACATTTAACCTTACCAATTCCTCATCTCTTCTGTAGACGTCCAAGTGAGTCGTTGAGTGAGGCCGTGTAGACGAGCGCAATGACCGTATTTTCTAAAACGCAAGCGATCACCTCATTTGGGGTTTTTTGTCTGACAGTTGCTTTTTCATATGAAGTAAAACAAACTTTCTTTTTCTCACTGAAATTTGAGTGACGTAATTGCTTGTGTTTTACAAAATATGGCCAATCAATTACTTTTTGAACTTTTCAATATCAATCAATAGGTCAATATAAGCGAATCTTACACGGTCAATAACAGGGCTTCTTAAACTACTTCATCCCTGGTTATCTCTTTTGTTCACGTAACAAAAAATTGCATAATGTGTAGATCTCTTGGTTTGCAGACATCTTGTATTTCAGTGGTGTACACATAATCCCTAAAAACTTGTAAACAAAAAAAAAAACGCAAGGAAATTGAGCTCAACTTTGCGGCGAAACGAGAAAAATACTCTATAGTTCCACTCAAATTTACGCCAAACATTCAGCAGCTACGCCACAAAACAACAGAAGTTTATTGTTGTTGTGTTGTTTCTGTTCAGAATTTTATATTTAACTTCGTTCCCATTTTATTTTAGTCGCGTTCGTTTGCTTTATTGCTCTTGTCAATTTTAATACAAACTACGGTTAAGAATTAAACAATATTAAGAAATGAACATACAATAAATAAAAATCGTATACAGAATTTCAAGTTAAAGAAATAAGGACAAAATTAGCTTGAAAATATATGTCGGATAAAATGTCGCCTATTATTACCGATTGTTAAAACAAGGGTGAACATATGAACTAGGTTATGTAGTGCCGATGAAAAAATCTTGAAATTGAGCGACTTGTCGGTTCCATGGAACAATAAAAAAGGTAAACAATCAAAGGGATTCTTACCATTTGTTTGTGTAAAAAACGTCATTAAACCGTGATCTGTTTGTTCCATATGTATAAACAAACCATATGGATGGTCATATGCAAGCTGAATCTCTATATTTATCATTGTGGAAACAGCGTCAAGGTTTAAATCAACCTTATTTGTGCTGCTTATAAAACCTTTGACAAATGATGCTGCAGATAAAATATGTATCTAAAATCGTTATGTACTTAAACTGAAGTTTTAGCTGCATAGAATACGAACAACATAACGCTTTGCCCATCTGCTTGCAATTCTTGGTCAAACAGACCTAGTTTCGATACAGTAATGGAAGGATTTTGTTATATCGTGGACTTTGAAACAATTATTTTAATATACAAATAGCAAGCAATACTCCAAAAAATTCGCAAGTATTAAAAAAGGAAGCCAATGATTGTAAAAACTTCTACAGTTCACTTATTACGACATTAATTGTGTATAGACGTTGATGAAATAGATGATTTAGTTTGATATTTTGTGTGAATGGCTTGTAAATGCAATGACATCAATGTCGTCCCTAAGAATCCTTAAAAACCTATCTCTGCAAGTGCATCAAAACAAAAAGAGACTGGAGCGAGTTATTACAACAATACGGAAAATCATAAGTCGTAACCAACCCTCTTATGGTGAATAAAATATTATTTTCGAATGTTCTCGATATCCTCTGTTGGATTACCAAGTCGATAACTGCAATCATTTCCGGCTGTAACTGCGTATATTGTTGGTTTGTATGTACATAAGAACCACACGCTCCCGTATGTAGCTTGCGGAATAGTTGCGTTTTCGTATAGTTACCTGTGAAAAATAAAACTGGATATTATTAGTTTTAAGTAATTCTGCATGCAAAAAAGTTTTCTAGTTGAATCGTCAGATTTCAGATTTCTAACGCCTTAGAAGGAATAGATATACAAATTTTGTTACATCGCTCTTTTGGATATATAGCGCAATCCACAAACATAGACCGTAATCAAAGAAGTAGTTTAAATAAAAAACTTGCTTCAGTGGTTCGCGGTTACGCTTATGACTTGTGTAGGAGCTGCAAGGATAAGAGGAGAAGTCACATACGCACATATCCTATGCTCATGCCCGATCTCTTCCACAGAAACTTTCAGGAAGTCCCTTTTTCAATAATTTTGGGGATCTGGAAGAAGTTAATTTTTAAGAGACTTAGGGTAGAGCCTAATGGAATCACAACGACATTTACCCAACCTAGTCTATTTCCCATTAGAATGTTACAAAAAACGTACTTTTTTTTTGTATCTTACTACTGAATATTTTTTATTGTTTTTTTTTTTTTATGCACTAAACATACATAAGGACATACACAGAGAATGGCAAAGATATTATACCCCTTAATTAGTTAAGCACCATGTTATTGTAGACACTTAGAAGTCATTTGGGTCCTCTGCTGTTCATTCTGTTTATTAATGAGTTACCCCAAATATTCCAGTTCGGCGAGAGCCTACTCTACGCTGATGATTTAAAAATTTTTTGCAATGCCGAAACTGAGGATCATACATAGGATACAAAAAGACATATACCCTAGCAGAATAGTGCCGAATAAACTGCTTGAAGTTGCATTTTTCAAAATGTTATATCTTAACGTTTTCCCGCATAATCATTCCTATGAAATATAATTATATATTTGATGACGGTAAAAGATTTTCGAGAAAAGACCAACTTAAGGATTTGGGAATATACTCAGACTCGAAGTTTAGTTTTGATGCCCAGTTCGAGTACATTATTTCCAAGGCAAACTCTAGCCTAGGTTTTCTTAAACGTAAATCCAGAGAGATTTTAAACCCATTTACAGCTTAAACCATCTTTTCAAGCTTAGTTACATCAGCTCTGGAGTATGGCAGCATAATCTGGGACACGCCGAACAAAAATCCAATCAACAGATTTGAAAATAAATCTGAGCGTTTCACGGTATGTACACGTGGGAGAATGCCCGATTAATGTGTGCGTTGCCGGTTGCTTATATACACTGGAGGAAAAGCGAGAAATCGCTAATATAATGCTTATTAAAGATGTTATTGATGGTAGAATAAATTCTCCGGAACTAACTCATTCCATTTCACATTCCTGCTGGTTTTCTCAGAGAACTCAACAGTTTTATATACCTCAGCGTAGAGCAAATTATGGCCTTAATGTACCATTGACAAAATGCCTATCGGAAAACGACACGGTAGCTAATCTATTAGAATTTAGTGTGAATAGATATAGGTTCAAGAAACAGCTGGAGGAGATTATTAATAGAGTGAAATAATTGTTTCCAAGTATTCTGAAAACAGATTCAAATAATTCATTGCAATACTGTACATTTAAAATGAATTAAATATGTTAAAATGAAAATTGTGTACATGTGAGTTTATTTAAAGTAAACATTTTTTATAATTATCTCTTAATTTTTATTAATTTAGTCTTAAGTTTTTTTAATCTGTAAGGGAAAAGCCCGGTAAATGAAATAAATAAGTAATAAAATGTAACTACCTAACCTCAATTAATCGTTTAGAAATTTCCTCCATACAAATAAGGTCCTCTGTAATCCGCACAAACCTCACCCATTATTCCCCTTTCCAGAAGAGCAAAAAGTTATATTTCGATATTTTAAATAGTCTAATGAAGAGTTTCACCTGTTAAATGTCTGTTAATAATCCTGATATTAGGGGGTAAGTTCCAACTATATAAATAAGTTGCAAACGTACCAAACAGATACATTTTGAGTTGTCTGGGAAGTGTCATGCCTAATGGTCCCATCTCCTGGTTTCGGCAGGAGATTCCTGTTTTTTTCTTTTTTAACCAAAATCTGTGACCTGTTTTTGCTCTCGAAAAACCTGTTTTTGTGCAGAGATATATGCTTAAAAATGGAAGCCGATAATGTCACCGCAGTTAATATCACTCAATATTTGGATGAACTGCACACGTCCTTGTTTTCTTATCGTTCAAGACAGCGACAGAAAAGGAAGCGCCTGACAAGGATGGGTGCAATGTCGGGATCTTGACCACCAAATGCACAGTGTTCTCGGTAATTTGTACTAACCATTATCATTCTGATATCAATTAAAGTGGATTTTGCAGATGATGCTGTTGAATACATCGAAAAGTGATCTGGTCCAATAAAGGACTGAAAGCGCGTTCTTAAATAACATTACGCAGAGTTATGATGCTGCCATATGCGTTGGATGAAATGTCGTTAGTGTGGGTCTTCCAGCAAGACAATGACCCCAAGCACACGAGAATAAAAGCTTGAAGGTGGTTTGGGGATCATTCAGTCAATGTTATAGATTGGCCTGCACAGTCGTCAGATCTCAATCCAATTGAGAATCTCTGGACTGATGTTAAAAAGGCGGTTAACAATATCAAGCCGACAAGCAATGAAGCTCTTTGGAATGCATGATATTTTAGTGAAGAGGTTTTACGATTTGGTATATTCTATGCCAAGGCGGTGTGCAGCCGTTATTTTCAATAAAGGAAACGAAACAAAATTTTAAGTTTAATTATGAAATATGTTATAAACATTTTAATCATTGTTGTGAATAATAAATTTAGTATTGCCGTAGGATTATCAGATATAGTTTTTATTTTTCCATAAAGATGACTCATTATAATAGTGCTATTATTTTTGCCGCAGCTGTATGTGACAGTTTCGTATATACATTATTTAGTTTTTTAAGGAAACTACGAACATTTCTCAAATGTATTTGAGAAACGCTAACTGAATTACTCAAAAGTTTATAAATTTCTTTAAATTATAATTTATTTTTTTAAATAAAAGCTTTTGAGAATATAGAAAACATTAATCCATTAAAAGGGACATGCATAACAGTAGTATTCTTTATTATTGGTTTTTCCTCACACTCTTGTTTAAATCATATGTTTTTTTTTACTTCCAGGTAGCGCTTCAAAGCGTAGTTTTTAAGAATTTTAAATAATTTGAAGGATAACAATACAGCAATATGTCGTCCAATATATCATATGAGAAGAAGCTAAATGAAATGCAGAAATATCTGCCATTTTTGCGCAAAATTATCGAAAAACTTAAAATTAATAATGTTGACGATCATCCGCGCAAAGGTCAGTTGCAGAAAATGGAGATGTTGCACAGTCTGTTAACTTCTAAAGAAAAAAAGTAAGCTGTTTTAAAATATTTCTATATGTATGGTTCGTTTGAGCGCTAATTTTATTGCTTTATTTATAGATTAAAAATAGACACGTTGCTGAAATGTGAGGGAGTTTTAATAAAGCTGCATTCTAAAATGGAAAAGGTAAAAAAAATTGCATGGAGAAGACACTAAAAAAACCACTTATTTTCACTGCTAACATTGATAAGGTTCTAATTAATAATCTTTATATGCATACAAAATTTTAATTTTATGAATGAATAAAAATAAGAAGTCAAATAAAACAGAAAATTCAATAAAAAAAATAAGCTAAAAAAAGAAAGTATAAAATTAAAAAAGTTAGTTAAAAGATGAAAAAGTTAAAAAAATATAAAGAAGTTATTAAAGTAAAAATATAAAATAAAAAGTTCATAAAAACGTAATATTTAAAAAAATTAAAAATTTACAAAAATATTAAAGTTTAAAATTATAGATAAAAAATAAAAAAATTAAAAAACCTAAATAAAAAAGTTCAAAAATTTTAACTATGAAGCAAATTTTTGCGGTGAAAAACTACTGCTTTTTAATTTTCTCTTAATGCATGATTTATTTTTATTATTTCGTTCTTGCTATTTTTGCTAATTTTATATTATTTTATTTGTTTCTCTTTTTCGGTTTTTGTTACTTTTAATCAAACCTTACTGAAATCAGCAGAGCAATTTCTTTCAGAACAATGCACAAAACTCAACGCCAAGATTGGCTGCCAATGGTGATGCAAATTTAAAGTTCAAATCCAGCCAAGTTAGCATAAGTGATAATATAATCGATATAACTGGTCCATCTAGTCCGCCTGCCAGCCCTTCAAGACAACGCACGGTGCCAATATTACCAGTGGAAATACCCACCGAACGTTGTTCTGAAGTTACAGCAGTTGAAAACATTCCAATGCCTAAAAGTAATGAGCAGCACCAAATGAGCAGTCAAAAGAAAATGCATCCACAACAAAAACTGCAGCAAGATCATCAAAGTCATAGCTCAAGTACTTCTATTGCGTCGAGCGATAAGTTAGATAAGTCAGGCGACATAAGAACAGATAAAACGTTTATTAAAAGTGTTACGCAGGAATGTCGCAGCAGTACTTTAGCGCATGCCAAAGTAGACTCATCGCGTACACCAACTATGATAGCATCATCAATTCCTACTATTGTTACTTCTGCTACCACGCCATCATCCTCATTTTTGCAATCAGATCCGCCTTTTAGCAGAAATCGTGTGTACCGCGAGATACCGCTACCAGGTAGCTCTTCACAACAGCGTCAGGAAAGTTATCGAATGCATTCCGAGCCAGCAGCATCACTTAATCCTGGTAAAACTATTTACTCGCCCGAAGAGTCATGGAATGAAACTCCCCCAAAAATAGCATCAAAAAATCATCCTGGTACGTGCCCGCAACCCATTCCAGTTATAGATCTTTCATTTGATTCTCCAAGAGATCAAAATTACAATAAAATTATTTATCAATATAAAAAACCTAATATCGATTGTATTGAGGCGAAACGTAGTGAAGAAAAGCTTAGAGAAGAAAAGCGTAAAGAAGAGAAAAATTTGGTTTTCTCACGGTTAGGTGCCAGAATCGATACAACGCAAAAATTTGAGAATTTTAGCATCAATGTGATAAATGATCGCATAAAACCAGTATACAAAAAGTTGTCTAGCTGCTCTAAAAGCGCTCCTCCCCTGCCAATACCCAGCAAAAAGGTGACTCAACCACCACTGGCTGATGTACTTAAGAGTCCACCGCTTTCAGCTCATGACATATCGAAACTTCTGGATGAAACCGTGAGCGGTGCACCTGAACCAACTTTTACAAGTCAAAGTATATCCGGCATTGGTACACGAAGGCCGCCAAAATTGCCGCCAGATGCTGAAATAAAACCTGCTACGCCGGTTTCATCGCTGGATATGGTGCGAAAAAAGTTTGCTCTCATTACTAAAAACTCACCACAAATTAGTGAAAGTCCAGCATCGCCACCACCCCAACACAACGTTCCTGTATCGCCACAAACGAGCGAGCGTCTAGCCTTAAAATATCATCCGCACCCACGCGTTGAACGCATAGATGCTTTTTCCGCTTCGAGCGCTAGTGAGTCCAGCGACACTTCATCATCTCATATTAGAAGTGATCCACGTCGCAACGCAACTAAAATTGTAACACCGCCAATTCCAGCTGCGCCCTTTAATGTGCTTCCTTCAATAAATATGTGTGATCCACGCTTAAAGAAAACATTTCCACAAATGCAAAACCACAAAACTATACCTTCCTTGTTGAGTCTCCCCATTGTTCCGCCCGTAGGCGCATTCAATGCTACTGTTAATATCAAAGCCACCACCGAGTCTAGAAAGCCAAATGAAACCAAGCAACTTAGTAGTAAATATCCAGCACCAATTATTAGAGACCAAGCTTATAAACATGTACCGTCAAATTTAAAACCTACGCCAAATGCAAATGCAGCAAAGCAGGTTCCTCCACGTAAATATAGCTCTGAGGAAAATTGGGACTCAGATCCAGAACCACCAACCATCCCAACCACCACTAAAGCCCTTCTTCCCACACCAGTGCCAGCGCCAGCGCCTCTGAAAAAAATTATAGATCCACCAATTGTACAAAAGAATACGTGGCAAAAAGCTCCAACTACGTCTAAAGGTTATAGCTCTGAGGAAAATTGGGATTCTGACCCTGAACCCCCCGCTGTAGCCAGTACAAAGCCAACGCCAACTGCCTCAAATGCAACAGCCACGAACAATTCTTCCGTATCAGAGCAGCAGAGCTCAATACCGTTTGCTGTAACCGATCCGCGCCTAAGCTGTGGCAATGCTCCAGTGGCGCTACAAAATTTCACGCCTCAAACACATGAATATAATGATGACAGAAATCGCAGTACTCAAACGTTTGCTTTAGCTGGTCATCCTGTTATCGGTACCATAAAACCGCACCATCCATCGCCAACAAACAGCAATTGTATGCGATTTAGTGCTGCTTTGAATGATCAAAAGGAACGTTCAAAATATTTTGAATCTAAGAAACAAAAACAAACTGTACAGGCGCGCACCTTCAGAGAGTTCAGAGAAGCCAAGGCACGTGCCGCTGCTGAAGAGAAGGCTGCAAGAGATGCTTATGCAACTGCCGAGCCTAACGAGATGGCGTCAACTAAGGAAACTCTTAAGCAACAACATGACTTTTCTAGAGAGAACTCAGTAAAAGGCGAGGCTCAAAAAAAAATTAAAGCAGCAGCTAGACACAAAGATTTTAAAGCAAAAGATGCACTTTTTGCACCAAAAAAGCCTGTTCCACCGCCAGACACAAATTTGGACAAACTTTATCGCGGTTCTTGTTTCAGTAGTAGCAGCGATTTAGTAAAAACCATAACTAATTTTAAAATCCCTAAGAAACATGTTGAAAAAGAAGCGCCGCCAAAGAATAACGTCAACGTCAATGTTGAAGAATCTATAAATGAATTAAAGAGTCAAAATCAAAAGGAAACAACTCAGGATAGCACAACTGTAAACAGTGAAAATAGAGAAATGGCAAAAACTTGCACCAAAACAATGAATGCAGAGCACAAAGAAAAAAATATGGATAATCAAACTGCGAACATTGTTAAGAAAAAGAAAAAGAAGGATAAAAATAAAGTTAAAAAAGTGGAAAGTGGAAATAGCACGCTACAAAAACCGGATGCTGTAGAAAACAGTGAAGAAAAGCAAGACGCGGAAAATAAAACGAAAAATACAGAAGCTGTTGAGGAAAAGATGAAGAAATCGGACTTCAATGTTGTAGTCAAAAAAGATAGTATGCAAAAAATGGCACTATCGCATGAGTATGAAAAAACACAAAAGGAAAAGATTTCCCATTTGGAAATTGAAAATCCAGATATTGTACCAGCTATTGCAGATACTGCTGACGAACAAAACGCCGATGTTAGCGGCGCCTCGGAAGTTACTAAAGTTCATGGAAATTCTAACGAGTTGGAAGATGCCGATATATGCCCAAAGACAGATATAGAGCAGATTGTTATAGATCTAAAAATTAGTGACAATGATCCAAGGTTAAATTTTTTGCGCCAATCATCTCCCAAATCGACGGATATGCCATTTCAGCCTCAACGTATACTGCGTCGACGCTGTACCATGATAGCTTATGGCAGTGCTCCCGAAGTTGATAAAGAAAAAATACTTTGTGCCAATGCATTGCTATTCGAAGACTTGCAAGACCGGGAAAAACTTCAGCGCAAAGCTGATGAAATCAAGAAACAAGCTACGCGTAGAAGTAAAAATCTTGCAGAAATGTTTCAAAAAACTGACGATAACTGTACGGTTTCAACGCAGAATATTATATCTGGCAAACGGCGCACGCGCACCACTGTTAACTTTAACGAAGTGCAACAAAGCCTAGCCGTGTTCAAGCATAAAAAACCCGCAAACGAAATTAAAAAAGAAAACAAAGAGGCAGAGGAGCAGGATGAGGAGGAGGAGGAAAATATAAAGTCTACAAATACACAAACACCTAAAACTGGAGTGGGGGCAGTTAAGAAGTTGACAAAAAAGGCAGCTAAAACCCGAGTTGTAACAGAGGATCAGAGTTGCGCTGTATCCAGCACAACATCCCAGTTGGACGAGGCACCCAGCTGTAGCAAAAAAGCTATAAAGAAAAAATCAATGAATGCGGCTCTTGCAGACAACGAACCTAGCAGTTCTGCCAAATCTAGCAATCCAACGCCCACACCTGCTTTAGATGAAGAGCAGCGCAGGCAAGAATTTTTAGAAGGTTTTCTCCAGGAAATGAAAAACCCAAATTCCAATCAAGAATTCATATTTGGCCTGCTCAGTCAAATACTAAGTCAGGAAAAATTCCAACAAGTCAAGCAAATACTAGAAAGTAAAGCTGAGGAGAATATTGAACAAACAGCTGAAGATGCTGAGGAAGCCGATGATGCCGAAGATGCCGAAGAAGCTGAAGCTGAAACAGCTGACGTAGAACCAAAAGAAGGAGGTCAAAATAAAAAATTGGGAGAAACTAAAAAGTTGACCGCCAAAACTACTTATAGGCGCAGGAAGACAACAAGAAAGAAACGGACCAATGAATTGGAACGCCTTAATTTGGACATACGTGACATGTTTATTAGTGAGGGCGTAATAACGGCCACGGGCCGACGCATGTGCACCCTAGCAGCAGTAGCAGAAGCTGAAACAAAACCGGAAAGCGTGACAAGTAAAAAGCAAAGTAAAAAACCCGCTCAAAATCTACCCGAAAATAACGATATAAAGCAAGCACCGCTGCGCATACGCAAATCTAAAGTTGTAATCAGTCCAATTAATTTCAAATTGCTTAGAAGTTCCATGCGTCCCAAGGCAGCTAATGAAAGCAGTAGCAACAGCAGTGATGAAGATGATGAAAACAGGCGTAAAAATAAACAGAAGTTATCCATTAAAAAGGGATCTGACATAACAACCAAAGAATCAGATACACCTCCACGACGTAAAATGCCCATACTCAAACCTAACACGCCAATTAAACTGCTGGAGGAAGAGCAGCAACTGGAAGCAATTGAAGAAAAATTAAAACCAAAGACTACTACAGGTGTGGGAGGTAATAAACGCAAGTTTAACACGCTCAAATTGACGTTTCAAACAAAACCTTGTCCCAAAAGTAAAAAACAAACTCAAGTCCTACGACCATACCCTGACAGTTCCTTGGCAAGCGATTCAGAGACAGCAGATGATAGCGAGGATGATTTACAATTATCGCATTTGCGCAAGCGCATAAAATCCAATAATAACTCTGTGCAGGAGACAAAGAGTGAAACAAAAACGATAGAGAAAAAGCAAACCCGTCCAGCTATTGCCAATACCAACTTGAACTGGCACTCGCTGTCGAAATATGCCACCTGGTGTGTCATCTGTGATACAAAAGTAATGTTCATGGCTTTACATTACAAACAACGGCATGATAACGCAGAGAGCTATGCCTCACGCATGGCGCCATCTATATTACAACAATACAAACAGGGTAAGCTTAGTGCACCCATTTTTGGCATTATCCGCAAGAGTGTAACGCACTGGTTCTATCGTTGTCCCTTCTGTTTGGTGCACAACCGCAATAGTACACGTAGCTGGTTGGAGCACTTTATTAAACACACTGGCGAGTATATCTTTGAGTGTTCCAAATGTCACAAAGCCGCCAATAAACAAGTATCCGTTGATAAGCACATTAAGCATGGTTGTCAAGGTGGAAAACTGCTGCGCAAAGAATATCAAATCAACCCAAAACTTATCAAGGCACATATTTGTCACATGTGCAACTTTTTACAATTAAATCGGTCGAATCTTGAACGTCATTTTATTGAACAACACGGTTGTGATCCGGATAATGTTACCGTTTTGGGCTACTCCATAAATCTGGTGAATTGCGAAGGTGTCGAAGTGGTAAGCTTGCAAAGAGCAAATGAATTGGAGGCAGCTGCTATAGAAAAATATACCCAAGAATGTGTGGTCAGCATTGACGATGATGACGACAAAGAAGAAGGAGAGGAAGCAATTTTGTCCGTGCCTAAATGCATCCAAGCACCAAGCACAGTAGAGACGAAAAGAGTTACGCGCACTAATAAAACACAAATTGAGATAACAACTAAGAAAGAATGCGAGGAAGACGACAGCGTGCGCCCAACGTTGGAAGAAACTCCATCTGAAAATGCTATTGAAAATGTAAGCATTACGAAGGAAACAAAAAATACTACCCACACATTATCCAAGCCGCATTCCAAAGGCTCTGAAGTGAAAGAACCTGCCGACAAACCTGCCAAAGAAACAAACTTGAGCGATGTTGACCTTGTTGCGAGAAGGTTGAGCAGCGATTGTGTGACCATAGATGCCGAAGCTGAGGCTGAAAGAGTGGCCAAATTTATTGCCGATGCGCAGGATGATGTACTCGCTGCGGCTGCTAAAGCAGAATCTGAAGAGAAGGCTAGAGAGGCGGCGTTATGCTCCAATATATTTATGCCTACTCCACGCAGTAATACTGACTCCCCCACTATAGATTGTCTGACACAAAATCTGCGTACACTTGAGCAAGCTGAAGAAAAGTTGCATCAACAGCAGCAACAGCAGACAGCAGCAGCTACAGCGCAGCGTAAAGAAACGACAACGAACACCACGGAATCGAGGGCGACCACCAAATCGCCTGTTATTTCAATAGCTGAACGTTTGAGCCAGCGTTTCAAAGATATTCAAGTGCAAGTAGTAGCAAGTAACAAGAGCTCTACGTCTGTAGAACAATCATCTAACGTTGATGAGGTGCAACCCGCTTCCGCAAACTCTTCGTATTCAGAAACTGCTTCGACATCTGGTGGTAATTTAATTATAGCCGAGGATGATGAAGACATTGAGGCAGTGGATGACAGCGGTGCACAGCAGCAGCATGAAGAGGACGCTGATGAGGATGATGGTAACTGGGAAGATATTGAAATTTCCGAATCAGCCCCCAGTGCCACATCATCTAATGTCTCCGCAGCAAGTAATAACATGAACAACAACAAAGAGAAGCATAAGAAGAAAAAGATTTATCATTCCTTTAATCGCCTCTATGCATCACTCAACAAAAAAAGCACTAACATTAGCAAAACAAAAAAGAACCCTGTGATAACAACCAGCTGTAATAAAAAGCAGCAACCGTCGCTACAGTCTCCACGAAATCAACCTACAGAAAAGTCTAAATCAAACGATACCGCTTTTATAAATCTTCCAAACTCGCAATCTTCCACTACAAGCGCTCGTGCGCTTATATCAAATTTGCAAGACCTTTTACCTGACTCACCCTGCAATGATCCCATGGAGCTTGTTCCCGAACTAGCACCTGTGGAACCACTGCAGGATCTCAACGATATCTCCGCCATACTTGAAGCTAATTTTAATAGCATTGACGCTCAAAGCATTCTACAGCAAATGGACATGAACATGCCAGCGAATAGCATTTGTATCAATGCAGAAGGACAACAACAAAGCATTCAGGATGCACTCGAATTTGTTACGGAACAGCAGCAACAGGACGTTGAAGCGGGCTCGTCTACAAGTATTTACGTACAGCTTAACGAAGCTATGCCAAGTGCCACACAGCAAACAGTAATCAGTCGTGTACAAAATTTGGGCTTCTTGAAAGCTGCCGATGGTGGTTCCAAGTTTTATTGCCTCACAACCAACTGTAGTTTTATGTTCTCAAACGAGGCATTCGGCTTGGAGAGTCATTATATGAACGAGCATTCGCAGTTGAATTGGAGTGGATTTTGTTATACATGCAATCAACAAGTTATGCAGCTGTTGACAGTTGCAGATCCAGGTGTTTTCACCATTGGCGAGGAAATGCAACATATGTTAAAATGTCACATAGAAGCGAAGGATCATAGTGCAGAGCAAAATGAAGATGAGACGTCATCGTCATCACGTCAAAACGAATCGTTGCCGCGCATTAAGTTAAGACGTCTTACTGGTGACTGTCTTTCCTCAACAACAACTCAAGTGTTGACGCCTGAACAGTCTACAGATTACTCTCATGACATCACCAACATGACTCTGAGTGATTTACTGCGCGCTGAACAACGTCCTGTTAATATAAAGCCAATCCATCAAATACAGCCTCACAACAATGTTGCAACAGACACAGCACAACAAAAGGAGCAGGACGCAATGCCACTCTTCAAAAATATTGGCAATGATTTTACAATTACGGCAGTAGCTTCCGTTGGCAGTGCAATAGCTGCGCCTCTAGCTAGTGACAGTACAGCTCCTGAATGCCAATTGCAAATCTCTAACGTAAGAAGTTTGAACACTGATGTACAACCCGCTAAAACTATAGCTAATAACCAAACGGATTGCACATTAACGTTGCCGAAAATCAGCAACGTTTGTAGCTTAAACTTGCGCGCCACTGGCCAGAAAACCAACTCAACTGCCGCCATGATGTGGCAACAGCAAATCGAAAATGATCGTGAAGAATTGAGCAAAGCTGGACAAGAGAGCAGTGAAGTTTCTCGAATTTTAGCAAATCCTGGTACGAATCGTGGTGAGCCAACAGATAAAATAGGTGTACTACTTGCCGATGCATTACGTGATGATTCACCTACATTGGTGGCAGAAACTTTGCCAGTCTCAACCGCAACCTGTGGTGAATTTTTAATAACCCAAACAGTTTCGGCGCAATACGATGAAACTGCTTTAGATGGCACTGCCGCTTTGCCACAGCTAGGATTTAATATTTCGATTGCACCTAACCGAACTGTTTCGGAGTCCGCAAACACCACTACCATCACCACCACCACTACCACCAACTCCACTACCACCAACTCCTCCACCACAATAGAACAATTTAATCCTTCGACTTCCGTTCGAGCTCAATTTAAATGCATGGGCAGTGCTTGTAGATTCCAGACACGTGTGCCCACTGCCATGAGTGAACATTTGCGTTTTCATGAGCGTCGCAACTTTTCAACACAGCGCGATTATTTACTTTGTTCTCTATGTGCGCATTTATCGGAAGATGTTAATGCATACATAAAACATGCCGAATCGCAGCATCCTGTGGAGCTTAGTTACTCTACAGCAAGCAGTGCTACTAATTCTACATCAACAACTTCATGCGAGATTACACAAAAAATCCAAAATATATTGAAAGATTCTGCTATCAACCGTGCAAACAGTAAAAACACTGTTGATAATAATACTACGACACCAAGTTCTGAAAATGCTGCAGAAGTGCCATTTAAGCAACAACTGCACAAAACTATCAAAGAGATGGTGGATCCTACTGGTTTGCCAGGTTTGTAAATTCTCTTTCAAATTTAGTACTATATTCTTAAATGTTCTAAGTTTACAAAAAAAGCGAAGATAAGTTTCTATCATTTTTAAAGTTGAGAAATTGAAGTAAGATTATTTAACTTTAGACTAGAAACAGCAACGTGTATCAAAAATTCTTCAGAACTACTGGACTGCAAAGCAAGACCTCTCAAATTGTATTGTAGCCTATATCATAGCTCATCACAGCAATTTTAGAAACAAGTACGGTGTGCAGATTTGAAGATTTTGAAACAAGTGATAAAAGTATTTAAGTATTCAGATTCGTTAGTTTAACACCCCTATTATGAATTCATATGATACACAATAAACGCTTGCAGTATAACGAACTTACGTTCGTCGTATTAAATCCGCAAGTTAACGTTTATCGTTATATTCAGTTGCAAGCGGCTGAATATTCTTGTCCGATTGTTGAAAAAATTTTAAATTCATCTTTTTCGAAATATCTAAGTATAGTAAATGAAAAAAAAATAGTTTTTAAACAGGATTTGAACAAAATTCTTGGAACGTCGTGCCACTTTAATGGAGGCAAACGCAGACCTGGCAAGATGTGTATGTCCCAAAGCTCTGGCTAAAAGCAGATGGGAAAAATCGGTCAGGAATTAAATTCATGTGGGCCACCGTTCGTTCATTGTCTGAAACCTACAGAAATATTTTATAAATAATTATTGTAAATAATTTTCGAGTTAATTTCCAATGGATTGGAAGCATCCCTCAACTGCCTTCTTTTTACATTCTCTTTGCGTGTCTCATCGCTTTCTCCACCAATATAGAACGCAATGGATGTCGTCGAAAAAATGTTTATATATCTTAAGGCCCAACCAAAATAGACGTGTTGCTCCGTAACGAGTAGAGACGAAAATGTTCGCTTTAATGCAATTCAATGTTGCTGCCCAAAATGAACAAACGTAATTTAACGAAGCTGAACGAAACAGCTTGTCCATACGTTTTGTTCCGTAAGAACCGAACTGCTAGCGTCTCAACTCGTCAGACGTTCGGCAAGTTGCAATCGTCTATTTTGGTTCTGCCTTTATTTTTAACCCTCTCAGTGGCAAAAATATATTATGTCGCGCTAAAAATCTGAAAATTTGTATTTAGGGTAATATGATGGCGCTGAAGCCAGGAAAAATAGTATTTTTCATCTGGGGTGCCCCTCCCGGTCCCTAGTGGATGTCGAATATATTCGACATAGACCCCCAATGGGTTTTAGGGGATGTCGAATATATACGACATTGACCTCCGAAGACACCTACTGTTGTTATGAACATCACCTACTCTTATGAAGAATAATGAAAGAAGAATCGGTTTTTTCCTTTATTTATTAATTTTGTTTAGGAAAAAAATACAAAAAATAAACCAAGAGCAAAATTAATTTTTTAAACTAATTACTTTTCTTATGAAAGTTTTCAAAACAATCCAAATTACGCTTTACGCAGAGAAAAACGTTGCACTTCTTGCAAATAATAAAGGAACTTTTATCGCAACCCTTCGCCTTGCACCGACCGGCGCTCCTAGCTGGCAAAAAGATTGGCATATGTAACTTCTGGTCGTGACGAACCTCTTGTGGTGGTATTTTTTGAAATGTTCTTTCTTTTTTGGGGTGGTGGCGACATCGAGTCGTCGCTATCTGAGCTGTTGCTGATGTTCGCGGATGTAGATGCTGATGGTGTTGATTGGTCCCCTCTGAAACTTGCTTTTGATGGTCTTCCTCGTTGTCGCGGCGTATACGGCTGTGACACATCTTCTGGTTGAGAAGCGAGCAGAGCTCGAGCAACCTGAATCCGAAAGTGCATGGAATCTAGGATTTTATTTTTCGGCATTTTCATTGCGATACAGTCCCGACGATACTCCATTCATGCCGCAGTTAATGCCAAATCGACAAAATGCATTATAACTCGCAGTGTCCACTTGACTGAGCGAATATTTATGCGGTAATATTGCAGCATTTGATCCAACAAATCCACACCGCCCATGCTTTCGTTATACATTCGAACAACTTGAGGCCTATCAATGACTACAAACTCATTTTTTTTGCTGTCCCAACGCTTAGTTTTATCTTCTATGCCGATTCCAACAAAATTGGAGCCAAGATTCACAACTTTATTGTCGTACCAGCAAGTGATAATTACATTGCCATCGGCACTTTCACATTCAGTGGATGATCCTCGTCCTCTTTGTTTGAGTTCTTTTTCGCTTGGCAGGCGAGGATTGGCAAATCTGTTTATGCGTATTGTTCCAGCAGCATTGATATTGTTTTTCTTTAAAATTTCAAACAATGCATAGGATGGGAAGTAATTGTCGAAAAATAGATTATGGCCAATTTCATTTATCGGTATGCGTTGCGTTAGATGAAGCACAATAGTTGAACCAAATCCAACTGCTTTTACCCATTCTTGGTTCAAGGGTGTTGTTGAGCCTTGGTAGACAATAAAGTCATACGGCATTCCGCTTTTACCGCACATGAAGAACACTTTTATTCCCCATGGACACGGATTCCCTTTTATGTACTGCTTAGCAGTGAACTTACCTTTAAACGGGATGATTTGCTCGTCGATGCTAAGATTTTCTTCCAATGGTAACTGCATTAGACGACTTCGGACCAGTTCAATTATTGGTGCCACTTTATAAAGACGATCTTTGCATCCAGGTTCCCGTACATTTATGTCAACCAGGTGCAAATTATTTCGAATGGAAAAGAATCGTTTTCGCGTCATATTCTCAGTGAAGAAGGTTATGTTTATTGCTGAATCGTAGAACATCTCCACTCGGGGTAATTTCAGGACGCCCATCATAATATGGTGCGCGAAAACAATACGTACTTCGTCCACCGTACATAATTTGAATGACTGTTTTCCATTACTTTGCGCATACATATTTGTGTAGTGTGCCGTTTTCCTGAAGAACTCATCCGTTAAATATTTATTGAAATATGAGAATGGTGTCCCAACTTCAAATAATTCTGCTGTTTCTGATGCTGGTTTATAGGGTATGCCTTCTCGAGCTGTGAATTGTCGAACTGTTCGCCAGCTTATGTTTTTTTTATGTGTCCAAGTGAGTGAAGTATCCGATGCTATTCCACTGCTTGGCCCGGCTTCATTATCAGTGGAGATATTGATATGCTCGATATGATATTCGACATCGTCAATATTTCCCGTAGAGACAGCTTCGTGGTCGCCAGGCACAATATCCATGGTTTGTACTTTCGGCACGTCGAATAAAACCTCATCTTCATCTTCAATAAGCTCGTCCACATCTGATTCAGCTTCTAGAATGGCCAGTATTTCATCATCCAATAATCCTGGCATTATCTATACAAATCAAGGGAAAATTTATATAATTTCCGAACAAAAACTTAATTTTACACTGTATAGCACTACAAAAAAAAAACGGCCTTTCAAGGTAAATGTCGAATATATTCGACACCCGAAAAAAGGTCGCCAACAGTAGCCTTTCTATGATTCCATAATTATTCTTTCACAAAACGTTTATTTACACCTGTATCAATACTCACAATTTTTTTCACTATCGCTTGATCACTCGGAATATATTTGCTTTGCTGCTGAATTTTGTTGTTTTCAATTACTCCGTATCTATTTCTTGACAGCTCGTTTAAAACTGATAAAACATATCGAACGCCTACTACGATCACAATTCTGAATAATTGTAGTCTCTATGCAACGAATAAAACAAACAAGACAAAACAAACAATAACTAACTGTAAATTAAATGCCTTTAAGTAATGCGTACATGCAATGTCGAATATATTCGACAAATCCACGGAAAGGGTTAAACTTTCAATGTTTACAAATTACTTCAGTTTGAGAATTTCAGCTGTTTCCCCTTGAATTCACAGTAAAATGTAAACAAAAGTCACTGGCATTCACAATAGTATAATAGTAAAACGAAAATACGAAAGCTTTTGATACGCTTCTTTAAGCGTCTATCGTATGAAAATTGATAATAGGGGTGTAAGTTTGTATCGACGATATGTAGTAGATCAGTTGATCATATCGAATCAATTCGCTGTCTGAAGAGTTAGAGCGCAATAACTTTATTTATTTAACTTCATTAGTCGGTGGAATGACGCAACGTCCACGGATATAATATTATCCCAAAAATTTGTGCTCTAATTTCATGATGAAAAATAGCCCCACACCTAAAAAGGAAAACAGGGGCAAAAAAAATTAAAAAAGTTGCCCCAACTTTGCGTTTTGTTGCATTTCATATAAAATGTTGGAGCTTCCTTACTTTTTCGTTTTGAGGCAGTTATTCCTGGGACAATTTTGCACAGAGCCTACGACCAGGCGCACCTAACACGGGCGCACCCAACGCGGTCAAAACGATCGGGGTTGCGCGAGGTGCTTACGTTTTGATTTGGACATTATGTCCGTTTGCGAAGTAGACATAATGTCCATGGACATATTAGGTGTGTTTCCGTACTCAAACTGTATAACTTTTGGGACACTATTTTCTGTTTCCGTACTTTCTGTGCTTAAAATGGGAGAATAAGAACAAGAATAAAACCGCTCTCTCGAGCACACAAAGTGCACAGAGAGTGCTAGAACTCAAGACTCCGAGTAATGTAAGAACAAGCATCGAGAAGAATAAGCATCAACTTCATAAACAAATGTACGATAATTTTAATTGCAATTTGCGTTTGACATGTCTGCAGTCAAAATCAGCTGTTTTGTGCTTGAAACTTACTAGAAGCTGTTTCCGTACTTTTGCAACAATTCTCACATTTCATTTTTACTCTCTCAGTTTGAACTTACACAAATCTTACACAGTGTAGAGTACGGAAACACACCTATTTATATAGTAATATCCATATTTAATGGACATATTTATAGAGTAATGTCCATTGGAAATTTTGTCTGCCTCAAACGGACATTATGTCCGTGGACGTTATGTCATCCCACCTCATAAGTCTTTGACAATATTTCTTACAGACTAGAACAGAAGAAAAACTATTAAGAAAAAGTTATAAGATATAGAAAAATCCAAATTATGATAACAGCTTATTGTATTGAACAGATTTAGTACCCTATAAGTAGACGCATGTGCAGCAAATAGAACGGATCAAAACTCCTAAGAGTCCTTGTAGTCACATTAAAATTTATCAGTTCCAACAATTTTGGACTCTCAACTACATCAGAAATAATGTCATGGACAAAAAGAAGTGACAAAATATTTCTCCTATTCTCCAAAGATTTCAGAAAATCAGCAACCAGAGTAGAAATATTATCCGAGTGATCTTTATAAATATCCAACGAACTATTAGGTATAAGATATAAGATCCTGTAAAAATGAGTAGAGTTTTCGCCAGGCCTTTTATCGATACACAAAGCTGGTCTAGTACCGAAACCGAGTTTGATAATACAACATTAAAGAGATTCGCGTTCGATTGACAGCAACTAACCCGATCTTTACAATAAACATTGTATATAAACATTATATAAAAATTTCCATACCAGGTCTCTGTTAAAGAACAATTACATCATAAAGACACTAGGCCGAGATAGTATTTTTATTAAAGATAGTATTTTCTTTCTTTCAGAATCCAAACTATATCGTTGTGTTATAGAGGGCTGCAAGACCTCACTTACCGAATTGTCGTTTCACACTCATCTTGTGTTCCATCTCTCCACCTTGGGAACATTAAATATTAACAATTACGACTATAAGTGTCCGCACTGTGGTGCGATTTATCATCGTCCCACTGGCATAAAAGCGCATCTTAAATCGCATGCGCGTCATAATTATTTTTGTTTCATCTGCATGGCCACCGCGGCTAGTGTTCCGCAAATCTTAAAGCATTTCTGTGAAAAACACTGGAAAGTTGTAAACGTCAGTATTGCATCACTGCTAACTGCTCCTGCAAGTGGGGCTAATGATGAACCGGCCAAATATTATGTGGCTCATGGCGGTAGAAAACTGTCACCGCTAGATGTACAACAATTCGGCGAAAAGTTGGTTTCTGAATGGCAGGGCAAAAAGGCCGCTGCCAGAACACATTTCAAACCCAGCGAAATCAAGCTGTTGCCTATGCAGCCAATATTTCGCAATGAAGTTTACTGTGCTGATTGCCTGTATAAAACAAAGGTGCGCACAAATATGTATCGTCATTTGCAGATGCATATATCTTCGAACGCCTCGAATGGTGGAGCGCAGCTGCATGTCGCCAGCGTGGATCCCGTTAATCCAGTACCTTGCCTAAATTCAAATGAAAGGCATTTCGATAAAATGTGCAATTTGGCTTCTTCGTCGCTTGTTACTGGTGCCACCGCTGCTCCTGTTGCAAAGCCAGTTTTTAAACCGCCATATGTATATGTGCCTGACTGGCGTCGATTTACATGTGGCGTTCCAGCTTGTCAGTATCTCACCGCTTCCGATGAAATCTTTCGTTCACATTTAAGTGCGCTACATCAGAACGTACAGCAGTACTTTTGTCCTTTTTGTAAGGAGGAGCTATGCTCGCGTTCTTTAGCGATTGAACGAGTTTTACAACATTTGCGTTACCATGTACAGAAATTATATCAGTGCGAGGAATGCGACTATTTGCACTACATGAAATATGTCGTTGAGCGACATATAAACGAGCGTCATGCACTGCTGCGCGTTAATTTGATAACTCACGATCGTAGTGTAGAAGATGCGGCGGAGGGCACACGGACAATGCAGTCCATAACAGGTAAGAATTAAGTCTGGATGCATTTCGCATCAATATACTAATATGTTTTTTTTTTAAGGTAAAAAATTCAAAGAACATCTGAATGCAAAACCTGCCATACCAGTCGAGAACATAAATTTGGCTGCACATTCAATTTCAACTGATGACAGCACAAATAACGCTACATCTAGTGCAACATCAAAGGACTCTAAGCTAAAATGGGAATGCGATCTATGCAAGCATCGCACAATAACCCACAATCAGATGATTCATCATTGCAATGTTAATCATTCCTGCAAACATCAATACCAATGCGTACATTGTCAGTTTGGCTCCACACAACTAGCGCATATAATGACACACATCGATGACAAACATCCTGCAAAAACACGTGAAGCTCGTTATATTTTTCATAAAATATTCTCAAATGCGCAAGAAAGTGAAGCAGATACCAGGCCGCTGTGGCAACGAGATGATCCTACACGTGTACGTCACATACGCGGTATTCTCATGGAGAATGAAGAGGAGTCAGAACAGTATCGTAAACGATTGTGTTTGGATGAACTTGATGATGATGATGACAATGAAGGCTTTGAGGAATTTATAACCATCTCAGACAAAAATAGTACTGACAGCTTAGACAAGGTTTGTTTGATTTTGCTTTTGTGTTCATATTATGATCAACCGTGTAGTGAAAAATAAGGCCCATTCCTGTACACAAGAGTTTTTTAGAGTTTTTACTTGAACGCATTCATGTGCTCAATGAAATCTGTTCCCTGACTTGTAATTTTTAATCCATTTTGCAAGTTTTAGTCTGAAAACGTTTCCGTACTCAAAAAATGGTAACAATTTGTAAAATAGAGTGAGAGCGAGAGAGTTAAAAATGTCATCTCCTTGTTAGAAGTTACAAATTTTAGTCCAAGAAATTGTTGCTGCCAAAAATGGTAATTGTCAGATTTTTTTAAAATCAATGTTTTCAAGTTTATATTTAAAAAAAAAAATATCAAAATAAAAACAATTATTACATAAAAGTTCTTAGAATAGAATAGAATGGAAAATGGAACAGGGCTGTGTGCCCTGGAAAATAAAAATCTGGAAGAACTTCCCAAGAAGACTAAAGAAAGTATTCCTCCCAATGACATGCATATGTTAAAAGAATGTCTTTTAGGTATGAAAGTGGACAGGGTGGAACTCAATACTTTCCCTACCACTTTACCTTCTTTTGAAAGCACTTTTTTTGCTAGGATAATGACCGCATCCAATGTTACTACTGGGTATGATAGCTAACCAATGATAAAAAAATAATTCAAATATTTTTAGCCGCTTAGACGCTTTTAGGAAACAATATATTAAATATAGACAGCTCAGCTAGATGCCTTTTTCTTCTTAAAATATACTGCTTATTACAAACAGCACATGTGATGACACAAAAAAGAATACGAGAAACGCTGGATTTTTAGTAGTCTTGTGTGTTTCTCGTGTTTATAATTGTATCTTGTCTTATTATACCATGTGTTGCAATCATTACGTTAAACTTGTAACTTGTAGGTTATGTATAACTAGTATAAAGCCCGTCCTACGACGGGTTGGAAGTAATAACGCTCAAAGGGTAATTATTTTTTACCATTATTACAGTGCTTTTATAACATACTGTTCTGAAAAATGATTTGAATGTTATGTTGTATTCAAAGAACATTACGGTGTGTAGAAATTCTAGATTTTTAATATATTTTACGTTTTTTAATTATTAAAATTATTATTTTCTCTTCCTTTTTAAATTTCTTATATGTTCTGCAACATAATGATTATCTTTTTATCCTTTTTTTATATTTTAACTTATCATTTTTATAATTTTTCTATATTTTATTTCTTTTTGTAGAGTTATTTTGTTTTTTCTTGTATTTTTCTTATCTTTTTATAATTTTTGTATTTGTCTTTCTTTTATTAAAATGATTTTAATTTATTCCCCATTTTTCTTTTTAAATCTTACAAAACAACATGTGTGTACATTAAGGATACTTATACAGGAACATTATTGTAAAAACATCGTGAGTCATAAAAAAAACATTAAAATCGAGACCAATAGTTATATTGGAAAGTAAATAGCAGTGTTAAATATTTGGCGAATCCAGGTGATAGCGTATCGAAAGCTCGAACACTCTCTCACTTATCTTTTATAATAAAATTTAGGCAGCATCCAGTAAGAACATAGGAAATGGGACTTGGAATTGGATTATTTTTTGTTAAACGTTTGGTAAATTACACCCGACATGGTAGACACTTAAACACAGTTAGATACCTTGCTGACCTTAATCTTGAAAATATCTAATGTTATTTGAAATTATTTAAAGCTAAAGATCTGCTTAAACAAATTAAAAATGGCACAATAGGTCTCACAAGAAGCTACAGTGTCAGAGCTCTTTAAGCTTACCGCAAACCATATCTTTCTGTGAAATATTTCAATTCTATTAAAAATTTGCTCCTAGGTTCACAGGAAAATCTAGCATATGCAAAAATATGTTTAGCTACTTACTATTTTGGACATTCAATATAAAATTTTTTACTTGAAAGCTTCTCCGTACTTTTTTTGTTTTTTAATCTCTGATAAATTTTTTGGCTTTCCGCACGGGATCAACTCAATATTAGAAAGATAAAAATCAACTAACTTAGCTAAAACTGCATTTTCTTCTTTTTTTTTTAGACTTCAAGTTCTGCTGGAAGTGTGTTTAAATCCTACAAATTTGCCTGCTATCATTGCGATTTTGGAACCTCCAACTTCAATGAGCTCAAAAATAAACATTGGCAAACAGTACACAATAGTGTAGAACATACAGCTAAACCATTCTATTTCCGTTTGATGGCTTATCTTAAATGTGCCGAATGCAGGTGCTTTACTGGTGATTACGGCGAATTGCAGCTGCACATGCAAAATGCACACAAAACGCGCATCTATATAGCGGCTGATGCCAATGCTTCGACACAATTAATTTGCGGTTATTGTGACTTTAGCTACACTCGCACTGATCAGCTAATCAAGCATTTCCAGCTCATGGCACACAAGCCGCACGATTTGAAAAAGTTCCTGCCAGAAGACTTATCCGCTATTACCAAACTAGGCAAAGTAGAAACCTTTGTGCAGTGCATGCTATGCACTGACTTGTTCGCAAATCGCATGTCCATTGTAGAACATGCACGCAAAAATCACGAAGGTGAGGCCAATTTTGCCTTCAAAGAGCTGCAAAATCAAATTATCTATCGCTGCGCCATATGTCCATACTACTCAATTGATGAATTGACTACGTTGCGTCACATGATTGATCATTATGGGGGTTTTAAGCATTGCTATTTCTGTCGTCAACCACAGACAACATTCAACGGTTATATGCAACATTGCTATACGGAACACAGAACGGAAATTTCACTATTTTCAAAAATTTATACAATTAAAGACATCAGCAAATTCCTGCAAAACATATTTTTCATATTTCCTAATGGCTTGATGATCAACAAAAAGAATTTAAGTGCCACACAGCATGGAAGCAATAAGTTAATAATAATACTGTATAAAGAAATATGCAAAACATCAATAGAACCTCCAATTCCAAGACTCTCCATTGCACGTCTGGTGGCAAGGAAGAGCATTGAAGCGAAAGCATCACAAAACGGCTCACCAAATCCAGATGAGCATGATGTAGAGCAGCAGAGCATAACAAACATAACCACTGCAATGCAATTAGCCTCGGATAGTGTGCCAAAGCAAGCAAAGAAAATTTCCAAACGTCGAAAAACTGTTGCCTTTGACAGCCGTAACGAATTCAAACCACACGAATTTCTCTTTAACGGTGCTGATGACAACTTTTTGGCGCCTAAGAAAAAGCGCAAAACTTCGGAAAATACTCTTACGACGCCATCACAATCATCAGCGTCTGTCGAACTTATTACAGAGTCATTTGACAATCAGCCGTACTCGTTCTATGGGAACAAAACAGAGCAAATTGACTTGAGTAAAATATATACCAAGGTAGTAATTGGTGGCTTGGATACACCTCTTACGATTGATAAGTTTAAAACGCTTTTTAAAATCGATACGCAAGTTGTTGTTGAGAAATTAAACGAAAACCAAATAAGAAAAGAACAAGGTGAAGCACCAGCTAGCAGTACCTATGAAGATTATCAACACATAAAGAAAGCTTGTCCTGCGAGTCAAAAATTCAAATATGTATGACAGCTGCCACTGTTTGAAATGGTTTTAGTATAATGAATGCTGAAAGAAAACAACAGTTTTTGTTTAAAAATATTGTGAAGTGTTCTTAGAAAAGTTGTCAAGGTGAAAAAAAAACATCTAGGATAATTCATATAAATTAACATATATGTTTCTGGGAATGAATCGTAATTGTGGCAGCAGAATTTCATTTCGCCCAACTATCGTAGAGTCTGAAATAAACTAAAGGAATCAATTATTTCTTATGGAAACAGTATATTTAGCTATATATTGACAATTACTGTTGTGCCTAATTAATAAACTTATATAAGACCATAGCAAGACAAACATAAACATTAATAAGAGTAAGTGAGAAAGTCAATTGAATTGATCCATGTGATTAAAAAATTCCAGTTGTTATAAAAATCTCACTCAAATAAAAATTTATCTTTCACAGGATTATCGTTATTCTATTTAAAATGAACTATGTTAAAAAAAAAAATATTATTTCTTTCTATTTAATTATTAACTGTTTCAGTTTCTATTTATGTATCAAAATGTTCTCGAATTTATTTAAACATAACACAAACATCAATAAATATTTTCTTTTATTTTAATCGTTATATTATAAGAACAAATATAATGATTTGTTTACCTAGCAATACTTTTTATTGGATTTCTGTTTATCATATAGAAAAAAGTCATAAAAAGTGAGTTGACTTATTTGAAATGTAAATATTTTATAATAAAATAGTATACAAGTAATCGCCACAACATTATTTTCTTCATTGTTTTTATTCTATTAAGTTAATTGCCTGAGGTTACGGATAGGAGTTCCTTTAAGCATTGGAGTAGGTTAATTGCAATACATTATACAAAAGAAATATACTTATGAGAACATTCTGGTAATGTCAAAAGTGAACGGATAAGAAAATCTTAAAAGAAACTTAATATAGAATGAAAACAAAATACAATAAAAACCAAACTTTAAAATAAAATGTAAATAAAATAAGAATAATAAAAAATTTAAATTAATAAAAAATTTTTATAATAAAAAATAAATAAAATAAAATTAATAAAAAAAATAAATAAATGAATAAAAAGTAAATAAAGATAATAAAAAAAATTAATAAAGAAAAAATAAAAAAACAAAAAACGGAGCAAACACAACAGAAAAAAAAATAGAGACCAATGCAACATAAAAATAGTTAGGGTAATTTTTATTAAAAATAGACGCCTTGCAGTGAATGCATATACGACGGAATACTTGGCACCATGGAAACCACATCACCAGCAATACAAGCATAACCACATCGGCAGTAATATAAGCATTAGATCAACGATCAAAAGTCGCTCTCTAAAAGTCGCTGAAGATCGTACTACTATACGCAGCACAAACCTGGACGCTTAGCAATGCTGATGAAAGAACTTTAAGAGCCTTCGAGGAAAAGATCCTTCGCAAGATCTACGGACCATTTTGCGTCAATGGCAAGTTCTGAATACGATGGAACGATGAGCTCTATTCCGAAATCGACATAGTGAAGTGCACAGCATCGTTGATAAAAATATGAATGCTTCTAAAATGGAACTTAACAATTTAAAAAGTGTGCAGCCCTTTAGTTTTGATGAAGATAAGTCAAAAATAAATCTCTGAAATGTATTTTATGCGCAAACTTTCTTCATATTTTATATCGATAATGATTTTATCTCAACAATGCTATATTTCCAGATTGCGTATTGCGAATGCCCTCCATGTTTGTTGTGAAGTTGGCTCCAAAAAACCGTGGCGTAGCTCGAGCATGTCAAAATGGCTAAATAAAAACTTGGTCACAATTTATGGGGGTATAGAAATGAAGAAACGTCGATATTTTCTTGTTGAAACTTGGTTTATTGAAATTAAATTAATATTTAAAAAAACACATGTCCACAAAAAAGTAAATATATTTTTCAGTGCTATTTTTATAATAGGGTCGTTTACTCGCACTTGTACCCCTTTACGCAAAAAGCAGCTACGTTGCTTGATGTGTTTAGACCATACATGCGTATTTGGCACAAATCCAACGAGTAAAAGAGACAAATACTGTTGATGTGCAAACACAAACTTCTTGGTTGATACTTCGTTTGTTGACGAAAATTGTTAGAAATTAAATTTTCAGCCCAAATTTAAATCGTTGCTGTTCTCATCAGAATCATCAAAAAGTGTAGTACCCATTTATGTGTTGTAAGTGCAGAATAATTCAAATTAAACTAAATTAATTCAATCTTTTTCTTACAAATTTAAATGCTTGTGCTTTATGTGTTTGTCATTTGATTTTTATTTGCTATTTTCTTTTATATGTATTCATCAAGGGTTACAGCTGATAAGCCCGGTGACGTAGGCTGCGCAGAATTAATTTTTAGCGCACTTAATACGCAACCCTTATTTTCATCATTCTTGAGCTTATCTAAAGCGGGTACACATTATCGATCATGAGTGACACTTGCTCAAATGTTCTCTTTTTACGCTCTCTTTTTTGAAACTCTTGTCCATGGTCTCTTTGCTCTGCTTGTGATTGTGAAAGTCCAAAGCAAACATATTTAGTTTTGGTGTTTATCGTATTTTGTAAAGCATGTACTGACTTTGCATTTGACATTAGCGGTCAGCGACTCTCCTTATATCACCTACCTAGATTATTCTAACATGTTCTTACCTCACGAACATTTTGCCTTCCCACTTCCTCATCTCTTCTGTAGACGTCAGTTGAGTGAGGCCAGTGCAGACAGGCACTTTTGTTTAACTTCAAAAATTGTAAAACTTAATACTATACAAAAAGTATGCAATCTTTAACTGACGAGGAAAAAAACGACTCAAATGAGAAAAACGAAAACAAAGTTTTTGTGGGCTACAAATCGGCGACTGCAAAATATGCAAAATGTTTCACTACGATTTCGGTGTTCGTTCATCCTCGAGACAACGTCCGCTACGCCGCCACATGTTACGCTTGGGTATTCAATCCTTTCAGGATCCATTTGGAAGTCCAAAGCTTTCCAATCAACTAGAAGTCAATAAATTTAGCTCAATCTACAGACACCCTAAAATCAAAGTATATTGAAGCATCGTACTTTTCTCAAAAATCTTTACGTGTAAATTTCTACTAATTTTTGTAGGAAATTATGGTTGCCAGCACTGTCACATGTTTCTTCTGACATTTTTGACGTTTGCTATCAGTTGATTTTTTGATGACCTTTTCTTTGCCATTCCTTGTATATTTTGCGCACCCCGCACACCGGCAACAATCACGTATTAAAGCATAAACAGTAAAAACTGAAGAAATAAGCAAATAAATTCAAATACGATCAAAAGCAAAGCAGCAGGAAAATTTTGTAAATTTAATTTTTTTACAATTTTTTGTTGGTATTTTTTTTTGTTTTTAACAAAAATTAACAATAATCGGCTGAAAAGGTTTGTATGTAACAGCTATATGATATCAAAATGGAATAACTATTGATATGTTTGACTTTTACATAATGAGTTCAATAGCATAGCGCTGCAACGCAATATCAGCTGCGGTGTTTGGAGCTCCAGAATGCAATAATTCTTAGGTTGCATAAAAAAAAGCGGTAGCATAAAAAACAAATAAATTGGATATTGGCTAATATTCCGTCCACAATATGTAATATGAGAGGTTTTTCTTCAGGTCAGCGTGATCCATGTTTTTCAGATAATATTGCGTGCGTTTTTAAATGTGTTTATTTCTGCCAATATATCATTTATATTAGTGGAAAGTGGGTTATCATCAGCAGCAATCTTCCGACGACGACGCTACAACAACATAATCCTAAGTACTGATGTGTCTGCTTCGGTTGCGAGCACAGCCAAAACAAACAAAAGGGTAGAAATTTTGTTTTGTTGTATAAATGACCTTGGAATTTATATAAAAGATCAATGCTGGATGTCCTGTTAAATCAGATCCTGACCATCACTTCTAAAAAAAAAATACATATTTTAAAATCTCTATTAACATACATTTTATGGTAAAGTAACTAAATCATTTGAACTGTCTTGTTCTAGCGTCCAACAAATTATTAACTTTAAAAAAATAATCGAAAATTAAGAACAAAACAACCAAGAACTAAAGTTCAAACAAACCTCAAAATGATTAAATTAAGAAACCTAACAAATGTTCTTAATACAAACGCTGTACGGTAAGTTAAAAAAATTTTTCTTGCATAAAATGGGCTTTAAATTTTCTTTACCCTTTAGCGGAATTGCTACCTCTCCAAATCTATGTGATTCCGAAGGCTCATGGCTAAGCAAGTTGCTTGTTCGCAAAATTGAGCCAACAAAGGAATCGCACAGTCGCATGTTGAGCGACAAAGAAATTATATATGCCTTGCATACGCACAACGTACGTCCGGATTCGATGCCAGAATATCTTAGTAATTAGTAAGAAACAATATTGCATTTCTATAAATTTCGGCGCAAAACCAAAACTAATTTACGATATTATAGCAAAGCATCCGTAGAACTTATTAATTCTAAGAAAGCAAATCTTTCTTGCAATCTTGTTGCTTCGTGGACTGTGCAAGTCGGAGATATGGACCAATGTTTGCATTTATGGAAATATACTGGAGGTTTCGAAAAAATCGATCAGGCTAAAGAAGATTTATGGAATGATCCTGTAAGTTGAAATGATCAACCATGTTCAACGCGTTTTTTTTTTTATTTGTGTTTTGTAAAATCAAAGATATAAAAAATACGCTTTTTGAAAAATTCTCTTCAGTTCATGTTTACTAACAAATATATTATTTGTTAAAATTGAAGTAGAAGTTAAGTCCTGTTCTGGACTTTAGACTTTAAAAACAAGTTGTCGAAAATTGTGAAGGCACCTCTGCTTGGCACTCGAAATTAAATAAATCAATAATAATGATTTTAAAAAAAAACCAAAAAGAAGATAATTGCGCTTTAATGCCAGAAATTTAAGAAATCCTAAATCTTTACGTTGGTAAATTAAAATTCTTTACCTGCGATTATTTTACTATTGGAAATACATTTACTATTGTTAATACATTTTGGTACAAGTTGACGATTTTGCTTTCGAATTTCATAAGAAAAAAAATTTAATTGCTTAGTTTTATTCTAAATTCAATGTTTGTTTTGTTTAATGTTGTCTTTTAAGTTGTTTGTCTTTCTTAGGATTTACCTTTTAGATTTAATAGAATTAAATTAAAATTTAAAAGATATACAATTTTTCTGAGGAAAATAAATTTTTAAGACAACAGTCACCATAATCGTAAAACACTTTCTCCCGGGAGTTGTAAAAGTGAGTTTCCGTTTTTAAGACAAAGTTCAAAAAAATTTTTTTAATGCAAATTTGCTAATCAATCGTCAATATTAATGAGAGTAAAATAAAAAAAAATGAGATGTTTACCTGCTATCTTAAAAACGGAAACACCCTTTTACAACTCCCGGGAGAAAATGTTTCACGATTGGGGTGAGCATATTTTTTAATCTTTTATCAAAACTAATCTATTTCAATTCAATCCAAATTCAAACGAAGCCTTTCCAACGGGGATAAAACCAGAAGCACTCAAGACAAGTCTTTTTGCAAAATTATTTATTAAAAAATTAACGAAAAACGAAATGGCCATTCAGCCCTTGAAAGGACTTTGACCGAGTTTCTTATGATCAATTGAGTTGTGCGTGTTGTGAAATGTTTGAACACAAATGATCGAGAACTGGACCTACACATTTTTTGCCGACTTCGAACGGCTTATGTTCTCAAGAAACTTTTCATGACAGTTTTTATTTTCTGAGGTTTGCCATTGTCTGCAGAGAGGTGAAGGCCGAACAGAAAAATTAATCCAATTGAAAAAACTTACTGTGTTATTAAAAAATATCCACTCTATTTTTCTTGCATTTGTGATGGTGGTTATGATGGTATGATGGTGGTTATGATGGTATGAAGGTTTAATGTTAATATATTCGATATCACATTTAATTTAAAGTAATTTAAATTTATGCTTTAGCTTAGTTTCTTTGAAATTAATATGTTATGAAAAATAGTTAATTAAAATCTTAATTTGGTATTTTAGGAATATCTGGGTCTAATGAAAGAGCGTTCCAAATTTTTGCGCTCACGTCATTTACAATATTTGCTAGCGTTCAGCTATTGGCCACAAATCAGAGATCGATCGGGCAAAAATATTTATGAGATGCGGTAAGTTCCAAAACTATATTTTAATCTTATTTTTATTTTGCCTTAAAGTTGCCTAAAATGTGTTTTATAAATACCTACAGCTCGTATCGTCTGAAGCCGGGTACAATGATTGAGTGGGGAAACAACTGGGCACGCGCTATCAATTTTCGCAAAAATAATGATGAAGCTTTTGCTGGCTTCTTTTCCCAGATAGGTCGTCTTTATAATGTGCATCATATTTGGTGTAAGTATTAATTTATAACCTTTTTCTTCTCATCTAAATGTTTGTTTCTCTTACAGGCTATAAGTCGCTACAAGAGCGCAAAGAAACCCGTGAAGCTGCCTGGCGCTCACCTGGTTGGGATGAATGCGTCGCTTACACTGTGCCATTAATCAGGGAAATGCACACTCGTGTTTTGGCACCCACTGAATTTTCACCCACAAAATAAGCACAATTTGCGTTGCCCGCATCAACAACTAACTGCGTGTTTCGTTCACTTGATGTGCAGCATTATTTAGCTTAATTTAAGTTTAAAAATTATATAATCTAATAGCAAAAAATAATTTATTTGCTGCACTACGTAAAATTGTTTGAATTTGTTTTAAAATCCTTATCCTCTGCTTCATATAAAGAATAGTAAAAAATATAACTTGTTGAACGTTTAAGCTTGATTACTGTATGACACTATTGAAACCGTTGAATTTGTTGAAAACTAAAAAATCAAATGAATAATTGTAAGCACAGCATTTATTGTCGAACTATTAAAACTTTTATAAACAAGTCTAACAATATGTCTAATTGAGGAAAAATACGTGGAAAAACTATGACAGAATTATTTTCTTAACTACTAATGTATGGAGCACCTATGACAAAAAAATTAAGTTCAAGGATTTTCTCTTTTTAGAAAGCTTTAAGTATTACTTAACTGTACTGCAAAAACAGTACATAAGACTAATTATTTGGACATATTTAAAAAAATATTAAGAGACAATGTCAGAAGTGGGATTCGAACCCACGCCTACAGAGTAGACTGCGACCTGAACGCAGCGCCTTAGACCACTCGGCCATCCTGACTTGTTGCTCCAAATTGCCAAAAGCTTTATTTAACTACGCTATTAAAATATATACCCAAATGCAAAATTAGGTGAATTCTCGCACATAAGGTGAAATCATTTGTTTCCCATGATAGTTCTTTAGAAAATCGGAAGATAGTGATGTTGACATCGAAAGCTCAAAATTGATTCTCGTGCTTATGGAACAAAAAACATCGATGTTGATGTTTTTTGCATGCAAAGTTAACAATAAAAAAAGTAGTGTAAGATCGCGTTATTTAATTTGCTAGAATTTACAACAATCAGAGATCTACTAACAATATTCACTTAACCACTCTCAGTAAAGCAAAAAAAGAAAATATGTACATCATTTTAATTTTTTTGTTGCTTTCGGAATTTGGTGTAATACTTTGTGAAAGCGTTTATACAAGATTGAAATTTAAAAAGTCGATTACATGTTCATGACATCGATGTTACGATGTTTGAGATCGGGCATTATCGATGTAAAAAATCGATATTTTGTATCCAAACATCAATGAACATCTCTAGATTAAGACTAGAACTCAATTTCTCGACAGTTCTTTTGGAAACTTCAATCTTTAAAAAAGAATAGTAAAAAAGAGAGTGTGCACAATCGGCCATTGTTTATTTTTTAGATTTACTTATCAATACAAATATTTTCCATGTTTTGTTTCATTACGTACTAACTTCAAATAAAATTCGAGTAAAGTTCAAACTGTGAAAGTAATTTAATTATCTGTCAAAAAGAGAGAATTTATTAAAAAATTTTAAGTTTCGTTAAAAGAAACAATTGATTAATGATTTTTTTAATAAAATACACTTTTAAACATTATTTAAAACACTAGCACTAATGTAAAAAAAAAACAGTCACATAGAAATACTCGAGCGCATCAGATATTGATAGTGTGTGTGCCCCTTGTATCTCTGATGATGATGGTGTGGTAAACTGCCGGTTTAATTGAGCGAAAAATTTTATTTGCGTATCCACGGACATATCCACGTATCCATGTAAAAGTATTCACAGACATTTTTTATTTTTATTTATTCCCATATAATGGGAAGTTAAAAATAATTTGTAGTGTGAGGACGGTGCGGGAGATAGAGAAAGAGTGAGAAAGAGAGAGGCGCTGCAGCTGCACGCGCTGAATTTTATCGACGATTTTTGTTACTTCGGCTTATGAAAATCGGCAGACTATATTTTTTAGCCGTTATCCTTAAACTATTTCTTTCAAGATAAAAAAAAAAACATTTGAACACGCTCGAAAATGTCAAGACAACGATTTTTGTGCAAGTTTTTGACCTTCTCACTTCCTTACGTCATGCTCAAACCGTTAGATTATTCACCCTGATTGTGGAAAACGGCGGATTAATTGCGGAGGGAGTTGATCCAATCCGCACTCCCTTTACTTTTCAAATATTGTTGAACCCGTGCGTATGAACTGCAAGACCGATCCGCAAAACTCGCTCCGAAAAACAGCTGTGCAGCTGCCAAAACATAATTAAAAACTTATAGATATGCAAAACAGTGGACACTAAATTAAATAATGAAAATTATGGTTTCAATGTAAGTATTTCAGGAATGCATTAAATAAACATGTTAAAAATACTTTCCAAACAGGAAATGAACTCTATTGCGTTGTTTTATAGACGATGAGAAAAACAGCTTATAACAACTATGTACATTGGCCGCGTGTGCATATTTTTAAAACTCCATCTAAACGTGGAATTGATTTTTTCGCTAAAAATTTCAATTCAAATCCGATTTGGATGTTGGAAAAAACGCTACTAAAATTAGTATTTTTGTTAAAATTTATTTTCATTTATAATTTTTTAAAAAAAAATTGTGGCGACTAACAAAATATTTTATTACAGATCCGGGTTCAGCGACCTTAAATTACTTACTTACTTACTTAGGTGGCCCTAACAACCCGTGTCCGGGTTTCGACCGACCTCATCAGCTCTCGCCAGGCGCCTCTGTTTTGCGCGCGCTTTCTTCAATCGGATACACCAAATGCGGTTAGGGCTTCCTCAGCCTGGTCCATCCATCGGAGGCATGGTCTCCCTCGTCGTCGTTGACCAGCGACCCTTGCCTCGAGCACCTTTTTAGCTGGAGCTTCGTCGTCCATACGATGGACATGACCCAGCCAGCGTAGTCGCTGCACAGTTATACGCCGAACTACGTCAATGTCTTCGTAGAGCTCATACAGCTCGTGGTTCATTCGGATGCGATAGTCATCGCCGACTCGAACAGGACCGAAGATTTTGCGAAGAACTTTTCTCTCGAACACCCCCAGAGCGGCTGCGTCAGTTTGCGAAACTACCCATGCCTCAGCGCCATAAAGCAGCAAAGGTAGAACGAGCGTCTTGTAGAGTGTTAGTTTTGTCGATCGGGAGAGGGCTCTGGAACTTAGTTGCTTACTGAGGCCGTAGTAGCACCTATTAGCAATTATTGTTCTTCGCTTTATCTCCAGGCTAAATTCGTTGGTGGAATTAATGGCGGTGCCAAGGTATACAAACTCATTGACTACTTCAAAGTTATAGCTGCCGGATGAAACGTGAGAGTCTAAACGCCACGCTCCCTTGTTTGTAGACAGCATATACTTTGTTTTACCCTCATTTATCGTCAAACCCACTTTGGCTGTTTCCTTTTCGATAGCGGCGAAAGCACCGGTAACATCTCTCTTGGTTCTGCCGACAATATCAATATCATCAGCGTACGCAAGGAGCTGGACGCCTTTGTAGAAAATGGTGCCATTACGATGCACACCGGCCTTTCGTACGATTCCCTCCATGATGATGTTAAAGAGATCGCAAGACAGTGGATCGCCTTGCCTGAAACCTCTTTCGGTATTGAAGGTTTCGGAGAGGTAATTTCCTACCTTGACGGAGCTGCGTGTGTTTTTTTTTTTTATACATAATTAAGAAAACGCTATAAACTTGCATATAAAAATGAAGCTTTCATAAAAATTCAATAATTTCAACAAAATTTAAAAGATTACCAAATCAATCGTTTAGGTCGGTTGCATTGGTAATAAGGAATACATTTTAAAAAATCGATAAACCAGAAACAGCCAGGTTCTGATTTCACTTCCGAGTGAAAGTGAAATAAAATCACCATGATTTCAATATATGATGCTCCCCATATCAATTTGTATGTTTAAGCTTAATTTTTGTTCGATTCGAGTGTTATGATTTCTTGATATCCGAAAATCCCGATAGATTTTTTGCTAGCACAAACAACTTTTTTGTTTGTTCTTAACGACAAACACTGCGAAATCGTAGAATTATTACTTAGTAATCTTAATAATCTTTATTATTATTCATGATTTCTCTAAAATAATTTATTTCACGGATATTTTTTCCCCAAAATAGAATTTAAAAATGCAGCATTTCGAACGCCCAAAAGGTAGGGTAAGGAGATTCACCACACCGACCTGGAATGTCAAAATTATGAAATACTGTGCTGCCGTATCTTATAAAATAACCAACAAAAATCCATAATTGTTCTTTGCATTTTTGATGAATTGCTTAGCTGTGGCGACACGTTATAACTTCGTAAACATTGATGTTCGGCAAAAATTGGAATGTGTAACACATTCGACAGGCGATAATTGTGATAAAATATCACTTTGTCTACATTTTCAGGCAATTTTTTAATTTTTTTTTTTACCGCACTTTTTACTTAAATATTTATATTTCGCTTCGAAAGTGAAGTTATTAAATGTATGCACTGGCAAACGGGGATGTACATTATCGTTATTAGAAAAGTTGTGAAGTTTTTTTTTTTGGGTTTTTCCATTCGCCATTTTCCCATAGGACATTCCCTATAAAATCGTTCTCTGATACAGAAGTGCACTTCAGTTCTTGTGATTTGTGAATTAATTAAGTAAATGTATATTTATAGCTAATTTAAAAATGTTTAATAGTGTTAAAACGAATTTCTGCCATCTGTCATATAAAGGGGAAGTTCCAACAGATTAAATAAAAAGACTATAAAGATGAAATAAAAGCAATGTGTCAATTTTATCCGCCAGTCAGTTTCTCCGTCAAACGGCAATAAAAGAATAATATATTACATTTTTATTATTTTTATTACATTTATTACATTAGAACAAACATTTTAAATAAGAAATAAAGAACACAAAAAGCTAAACTAAAACTAATATGCAATAGTAATTTATTGAAAACAAAGCTTTAAAATCACAAAACAGCGATTTATTTCATTGTAAATACATTTGTCAGAACTTATCCTATTTATCCTACAAATAATTTCCTTTCTTATTATTAATCCCACATTTATCAATAATACAGAAAAGTGGCAATTCTAAAACACATTTTGACATTCGAGATCGGTGTGGTGAATCTCCTTACCCTACCTTATTATTGTATCATGCGGTAGGGTAAGGAGACTCACCACACCGACCTGGAATGTCAAAATAATAAAATACTGTGCTGCCGTATCTTATAAAATATCCAACAAAAATCCATGATTGTTCTTTGCATTTTTGATGAATTGCTTAGCTGTGGCGACATGTTGTAACTTCATTAACTTCGATGTTCGGCAATTCGTCAAAAATTGGATTGGATTGTTTAACACATAATTTTGATAACATATGACTTTGTTTCCTTTTTCCGACAATTTCTATTAAATCTTTTTTTAACGCACTTTATACTTTAATATTGATATTTCGCTTCGACGTTCGCTTCGAAAGTGAAATTATTCAATGTTAAAGGCAAATAATTAAAGGCAAACGGTGATATACATTATTCTACTATAAGAAAAGTTTTGAAGTTTCCATTCGCCATTTGCCCATAGGCCATTCTCTATAAAATTGTTCTCTGATACAGAAGTGCACTTCAGTTCTTGTAATTTGTGAATATATTAAGAAAAAAAAATATATTTATAGTTAATTTAAAAATTTTTAATAATGTCAAAAAGAAGTTCGGCCATCTTTTATATAATGTGAAACAAAGAAAACTTTAGTTTTTTTCCCACAAGTTCCAATCGATTAAATAAAAAAGACTTAAAAGATGAAATAAAAGCAATGCGGCAATTTTCAAAAACTAGTTTTTGATTTATAATCAACAGTTTCTCCGTCAAACGGCAATAAAAAATTATGTATCCCATTCATAGTGGACATTAGAACAAGAATTTTAAATAAGAAATAAAGAACACAAAAAACTAAACTAAAGCTAATATGCTATAATTTACTGAAAACAAAGCCTTAAAATCACAAAACAGCGTTTTATTTCATTGTAAATACATTTGTCCTAGTTTATCCCACAAATAATTTCCTTTCTTATTATTTGCCCACATTTATCAATAATACAGAAAAGTGGCAATGCTAAAACACATTTTGACATTCAAGGTCGGTGTGGTGAATCTCCTTACCCTACCTTATTATTGTATCATGTTATATACCAAGAATAACGAAATGTCTGGCAGTGTCATATGTGGTGAGTTTGTGCTGACAGATAATTTACCAACTTTTGACGTTTTTTGACTTTTCAACGCACTCGCTACGTGCTGCACGTGTTTACTTTATTGTGGAAAGTGCAAAACAGGAATTAGATAAATTGTGAAATCAAAACCAATTTAATATAAAATCACCTCTCACTCTTGTGTGCCAAACAACATTAACACAATGGAGTACGTTGATTTTAATAGCACTGACACGTCTAATGTAGCTGCCGCCTCGCAAAACTCTTTGATTCTTTGCTGTGAGTGCAGCGTCCCGATTCAACCAAATCCTTCGAACATGTGTGTTACCTGTCTGCGTAATCATGTTGACATTACAGAAGCTATACCAAAGCAGGCGGTACTGCACTTCTGTCGCAGTTGCGAGCGTTATCTACAACCACCTGGAGAATGGATATCGGCCGCTTTGGAGTCTCGTGATTTGCTTGCATTGTGTTTAAAGAAATTACGAGGCCTAAAAGAAGTAAAACTTGTTGATGCAGGCTTTGTCTGGACAGAGCAGCATTCGAAGCGTATTAAAGTCAAGCTGACGGTTCATGGTGAAGTGTCCGGTGGTACCGTTCTACAGCAGGTATTCATTGTTGAGTTTACAATCACGAATCAAATGTGCGATGATTGCCATCGTACAGAGGCTAAAGATTTCTGGCGCTGTCTGGTTCAAGTGCGTCAGCGTGCAGAGAATAAAAAAACATTCTATTATTTGGAGCAACTGATATTGAAGCACAAGGCACATGAAAAGACACTAGGAATTAAACCCTTGCATGGCGGTTTGGATTTCTATTACTCTAGTGAAAATCATGCGCGGAAAATGGTAGACTTTCTGCAAACAATGGTGCCCGTGAAAATAACAACGTCGAAACGTTTAATTTCGCATGATATTCATAGCAACAACTTTAACTACAAATATTCATGGTCCGTGGAAATTGCGCCAATATCGAAAGACAGTGCTGTGTGTTTGCCCAAAAAACTGCGTCAGCAACTGGGAAATCTGTCGCCTATAAGTCTTGTATATAAAGTGGCCAGTGCGATACATTTAATAGATCCGCTAACTGCGCAAATCTCTGAACTTTCTGGTCAGGTTTTCTTCCGCAATAGCTTTGAAGCCATTTGTAATCCTAAGCAACTGATTGAGTATACAGTTATGGACGTTGAAATAATCATGGATAAAGATCGTAAAATTCTACCTGGACAGGGTCAAATATCTTTCAGGCATGTGCTATGCGATATTTGGGTTGTGCGCAGCTCAGAGCTAGGCATCAATGACAATACGATACATACACGTTCACATCTGGGTCATTTGCTTAAAGTAGGTGATTCTGTGCTAGGCTATAATGTAGGCGAAGCGAATATTAATAATCCAGAGTTTGAAAAACTATCGACAGAACAAATACCCGATGTGGTGCTGGTACGCAAGTGCTATACTGATCAACACACACGTTCCAGCCAACGTATTTGGAAGTTGAAACATTTAGCGGATGAAGCTACAGATGAGCGGAGTAAACATGATTATCACGAATTTCTAGAAGATTTGGAAGAAGATCCCGAGTATAGAAAAAACGTTAATATATATCGTGATAAAGCTAAAGTGCCCGTTGATGGTGGTGATACTTTGGGCTTCAATGACAATGTGCCACGCATAACATTAGCTGAAATGTTGGAAGATTTGGCATTGGTTTGCAATGATGATGCAATGGGAGAAGATATGGAAAACGCAGAGGAACAGATTTAAACGAAAATCTCTACAAATTGTAAAGGCGTTACCAAGAACAGCTATGAATCCGTTAAATGTTGTCCTCGCGTTGGGTCAGAGGGGTTTAATAATTGCACAAAAAATACCACATGTAAACATGTTTACCAATTTGAACTTTTCCGAATGAATGTTACTATTTCTAATTTTCTTATACAGGAATGAGGACTGGAAAGCGTTATCTTTAAATTCTCATATTAATCTCGATGTAAACATCATCAATAAAGTTTTGCATACAAATTCGCTCAAAATATATGACTACATATTTACCATACAACAAGCATTTAATGTTTATTTACTTTCTATTCCATTCGCTTGTTCGAGTACTTTTTTAACAATTGGCAAAATATGCTTTCGAGTTGCCTTCACATTATCCTGTCGATAGAATTTTCCATTCAAAAACTTATGCTGAAGTTGCTGCAAGCAGAGTGATGGTTCTGTTGCTGCTAATAATTTTGTTACAACTTCATCAAATAGTTGCTGGTTTTTAATGTTTATCACTCCAATGTCACGCTGTACGCTACCATCATGCAGCACTTTCATTCCAATGAGTACTATAATGGAACAGTCTACTTCGCGTGCAAATTCCTGTATAGCAGTCGCTGCATTAGGCTTCTGCACAAAGTCCTGCACACTTATTGGATAACCGGGAAGTGCCACTTTTACTGAATTCTGCTGATTAGCAATTAACTTCATATCCTTGTAGAGTAGCTGATGAGCACTCAAAGAGCTGACATCTTCGCGCGCAGCACACAGTTCCTTAAAAATACGCAAACGTTCTGCAACACTGTCACCAATTTCTAGCACCTTCTCAAGTTTCTCAGCTACACCATGATCCTTCGCAGTGGCTCTGGCAGCTTCCGGTGAAAAGTTAACGGTATCCATAACAATAACAGCATGCAGGAGCTGTAAAACATCAGCAAATTTTATTGTTTCACCGCTGTTTTTTAAAATAGTTTCAGCAACAAGCGTCGCACATGAACCAACTTGTTCCAGTATCAGTTTGCAGCTGGTGGGCAGCTCAGATGCAGCGTCAAAAGGACGATGATCGTACACTTGCACACATTGACGTGCTAAAGGGGATACATGATGATCCACTAATATGCATTCACTTGTTGACATTTGCTGCTGTTGCAACTCATCGCGAAATGTTAACATGTCCGCAACTATTTGATGCTGTTGCAGCAAGTAGGTTACTTCAGTTTTAAGTTGGAAATCCTTCCGTGGTATATTTAGAATAGGTATAAAATGATTTCGCTGCGTGATTTCCGTTGGCGGGCAGTTTTGATAGTAAAATGCTAAAGATAAGGCGCAAACTGCAGAATCTAAATCACAACTTTCGTTGCCAATGACCAAACAAACAGGTTCCTTGGAAGGCATAAAAGGTAGGCATGTATTAAAGTATGAATAAATTAATTTTAATTTAACTTACAGTTGCGTTAAGCAACTTTCGGGTTCCTTTAAGAAAACTTAACATAATTTAAAATTGCTGGCAAATATTTTGCAAAATCAAAACAACTGTTGGTTTACAAGCAAGGGTTGCATCAGCGAAAATTAAAATAGTACTTTTTGTCTGGAAAAAAATTTTTTTATAAAAGGGACTGTAAAAAGGTAATGAAATTTCTTAGTAAAACTTTTTTTTGTAGAAATAAAATTTATTTCTTCACTTTAACTAACATCGTTTCAAAAGTAATGAGCAAAAACAAAACATTTATCCTACAAAATAGAGGAAGTACATTTTTTTTTAAATTATTTATAATGAAATCTATATTGTTTATGGATTAACAATGACAAAACATTTTACTAAAAAACATTTTTCTATTTTGATTAGTAACTAGCTACTCTATTTGATAGTAACGAGCTATGAAGTTTTGTGTATGTATAACTAATACTTGCTCGCTTTCATATATTTAATATCTTATGACGTTTTAGTATATACATAATTAGAGCTAGCTCTAAAAAGATTTTTAGCATAAGCTTAGCAGAGGCTACAGCTGCTACTAAATTAAAAAGCTGACGCTAAAGTTTAATATCAGTTATTTAGTAAGGCTGAATGTTCACAAATTGTGGAAATTTATTTCAAAAATTGGCTTTCTGTGCGGGAAACTTACAGAGCATTTTTACCGTGAAATCATCTTCAGCAATGAAACACATTTCTGGCTTAACCGGTACATAAATAACCAAAATTGCCGTATTTTGAGTGATAACAATCCTGAAGTGACACTTTCCAAGCTACCTTACATCCAAAAAAGGTTACTGTCTGGTGTGGTTTGCATGACGAAGGCATCATTAGTCCATACTTTTTTAATATTTAAGATGTAGCCAACGTTACTGTCAATGGTGAGCACTACAGGCAATCACTTCGCGACTTTTTGGTTCTCTACGTCAATATCAATCGTTTAAGTGCCAATTGGTTCCAGCAGAACGGTACAACAAGCCATACAGCGCGTGAAACCATACTTTATTGAGGTGAACTTTTGGTGACCGAATCATATCAAGAAATGAACCTGGGAGTTGGCCACTTAGGTCATGTGATTTAACTCTGTTAGACTACTTTTTGTGGGGATACGTCAAGTCATTGGTCTATGCTCATAAACCCGCTACGACTGACTAGTTAAAACCTACATTTGGCGCGTTATAAGCGAGATAAGACCGGCAATACTGGAAAAAGTGCTGCAAAATTGGACCAACAGGATGACCTTCATAAAACACTGTTGTGGGACCCATATGCTCGGAATTTTGTCAAAACACTTAATGCGATAAAGTTTGCGAACTAATAAAGCAAAAATATTGGCCATTTCAGTAATTTTTCTGTTTTATTTGAAAAAAAAATTCTATACCTTTGAAAAAACGTCTTTTTACAAATAAAAATACACAAAATTGAAATATTAGTACTTTTATACTTCGTATCTAAAAAAATAAAAACATACCAAAAATAGTAAAAGAGGACGTTCCGCTTCAACTCTGTTGCATTGCATTGCAACCAGAACTGCCAGCCTAAATTTTCACAAAAAATTTTCTGTCCCACGCTTAAAAGAAGATATCTTTCTTGGGACTCTTTACATTAAAACAAAACCAGTTACCAAAACATTGTACCAAAAGAACATTCCATAATGATTGAAAAATCACACACTGATTAAGAAATCAAACAAAAAAAAAAAAGCTTACGGCAATTGTCAATTAATCCTCAAAGTTTAGGGCAACTATTAATTAATCGAAAAAAAATTTTAAATGTATTTCTTATGGAGAGAAATTTGTGTAATGCCACCCTTGACGCTGCGGCTTTGAGTCGATATTGAATCGTGCCTAATTTGACAGCTTCTCGTTGCAGCCGCAATCAATGTATTCAGGTTGTGAAACCGATCCGTGCCAAAATTAACCCAATATGTCAGTTTTTTTCTAAAATTATATGGTTCGGAGTTATAATGTTATCAAATTGGAGGGTTAAGGGTTATAAAGTTATGGGGTCTAGGAGTTAATAAGTTTAGGGCTAGAAGGTTATGGGAACATGGAGTTATTTGCTTGTTGACTTTTTATAATAGTAAGCCTATTTTTTGAGGTAAGATAAACAACTTGAAGTGATGTGTTTATTTTGATTTCGAATCCAGCTTCAACGTGGTCAACTATGAATAGTTTTATAGGTCAGTGTTCAGAGGTAATATATCAGAATGTTTTTTTCCTTATATAAAACAAATTATCCAACTATTTTTTTTGATACATAGTAATATATAATACAATTAGCTGTACTACCTGGTGCCACCTAGGATGTGTAGCATTTGGGGGGGTGTAAAAAGTGTAGAAAGTCATGCAACGAATAACGAACAACCATTAATGGATCTAACCTCAACCATACATTTTTTTGTCAGTAGTTTTTTAATTTTAGGATAATCCTGTTATCAAGCCTTGCGTAATTCAAGCCTTCTGCACTCTAAGAGGGCAGAATTTTTTGGCGAGAAAAGAAAACGCCATAAGTATCCTTAATGTGCACACATGTTGTTTTGTAAGACTTAAAAAAATAAAAGTGGGGGGAAAAATTAACAATGGAAATAAAAGATAGACAAAATTTAAAATTTATAAAAAGTTAAGAAAATTAAAAGAAAAGATCAAATTCATTTTATAAAAAAAAGAAAATATAGAAAAAAACATAAAATTGATAAGAAAAAATTTATAAAGATGGACAAAAAAATAATCATTATATAACAGAAAGTATAAGAATTTTAAAAAAAGATGTGAAAATAATAAATTTAATTATTGAAAAACTTACAAGTTTGACGTAACGATTGCAATACATGGGAAGAAGATAGAAAAAATACAAATAACTGAAATACACCTGTTATAAATATATATTAGAAATCTGCACTATACAAGACTACAACAAGAACCTAGCGTTTCTTGTAGTCTTTCCTGTCAACACATGTACTGCTTGCAATAGGCAGTATATTTCAAGATGTCATGACAGTTTGCGCAATGTCAAAGCCATTAACTGGTAAGCTATGATCGTGGCACCACAGCGCCACCTGTTATCGATCGCAAATCATTCAATTAAAGCATACATGTTAAATTCCAATTAGAATTAGCAATTGATGCGATTGGTTTATATTGTCTAATTCATCAAACAATTAGAATTAGTTCACCTAATTCCCATTAGATAATTGAAATTTTTATTCCAATGGTAAAACTAATTTTGGGTTTGGGTCCCGCCACATTACTACTGCCCAATGAAAACTAAACCAGCCTCGGATAAGAACCCCAATTACGTTGACGACCACCGCAAACGAAAAACGGACAATGATTTACGGATATGCACCTGGAATGTCCGGACCCTTTATAGGGAAGGTGCCATTATCCAACTGGCGGAAGCCCTCAAAACAATACAATCTGACATCACCGCCATCCAGGAAATGCGATGGAAAGGGCAAGGCTGCTCTAAACAAGCACACTGCGATATCTACTACAGCTGCCATGCGGAGAAGCGCGAATTCGGATGTGGATTCGTCGTTAGCCGGAAACTACGCCACCTTGTTTCCCGGTTCACACCTGTGAACGAAAGATTGGCCACGATCCGCATCAAGGCAAAATTTTTTCTACATAAGCCTTATTTGCGCGCACGCCCCGACGGAGGAAAAGGACGAAGCCGTCAAGGACGCTTTCTACGCTAGTCTTGAGGACGTATATGACCACCTTCCGGTCCATGACGTGAAAATAGTCCTCGGCGATTTTAATGCGAAAGTCGGAAGGGAAGGCATCTTTGGCCCCACTGTCGGTCAGTTCAGTCTTCACGAGACCTCCACAAACAACGGTCTAAGACTGATCGACTTCGCCGCGGCACGAAACATGGTAGTTAGTAGCACCAGATTTAAGCACCTCGACATCCACAAGGCCACCTGGCTGTCCCCGGATCAAAAAACGCGAAACCAAATTGATCATGTTGTAATCGACGGAAGGCATGCCTCTAGTGTTCTAGATGTGCGTACATTTCGGGGGGTCAACATTGACTCCGACCATTATCTTGTTGCAGCCAAGATCCGCATGCGATTATGCAATGCCAAGAACATACGCACAGGAATGCAACGAAAGCTAGATGTCGCTAAGCTGCAATTACAACGGACTGCCGAAGCCTACTCCGCTCAACTCTCGGTTAAGCTCAACCGACCAACCTCTGGACTCGACGACGCCGGCGGACTTTGGGCGCATATATCCCACTCCATGCGCGCTGCCGCTGAAGAAGTCATTGGTTTCCGGCGCCCGCAACCTCGGAACCAATGGTATGATCAGGAGTGTCGCATTGCGACTGCAGTAAAAAACGCCGCTTATAGAAAAACGCTGCAGTCAGCTGCAACGCGAGCCGTGCGAGAAAACTACCGCGAAAAGAGGAAGGAAGAGAGGCGCCTTTTCAGACGCAAGAAAAGAGAGCAGGAAAAGCGTGAGCGTGAGGAACTAGAGGTATACCAGGGCAAGAAGGATGCACGAAAATTTTATCAACAGGTTAAGCGTCTAACCCAAGGTTTCAAGCCCGGAGCATCCACTTGTAGAGACGAAAATGGAGATCTGAATACGGATACACAGTGTGTGCTTAGATTGTGGAGACAGCACTTCTCCAATTTACTTAATGGCGACGATTCCACCAATGCCGCCCATCGAGAGCACAGTGCAGTGCCACCAATCGACGATGACGGAGTGGAAGTATCACCACCTAGCCATGAAGAGGTTCGAGTTGCTATCCAACGACTCAAAAACAATAAAGCAGCGGGTGCTGACGGCCTGTCAGCTGAATTGTTTAAAACCGGCGGCGATGAATTGATGAGGCGCATGCATCAGCTCATCAGCAAAATATGGCTAGAAGAAAGCATGCCCGACGATTGGAACCTCAGTGTACTGTGCCCTATACTTAAGAAAGGAGACCCTACAATCTGCGCAAGTTATAGAGGTATCAGTCTTATTTCCATCGCATATAAGGTTCTCTCAAGCGTACTGTGTGAAAGATTAAAGCCAATTACAAAAACACTGATTGGACCTTATCAGTGTGGCTTTCGACCTGGTAAGTCTACCATAGACCAGATTTTCACGCTACGACAAATCCTGGAGAAAACCCACGAAAATCAAATTGACACACACCATCTCTTTGTCGACTTTAAAGCTGCGTTCGATAGCCCGAGAAGGGATTGCCTATACGCAACAATGTCTGAGTTCGGTATACCTGCAAAGTTGATTAGACTTTGCAGAATGACGTTGAGCAACACACGCAGCTCCGTCAAGGTAGGAAATGACCTCTCCGAAACCTTCAATACCGAAAGAGGTTTCAGGCAAGGCGATCCACTGTCTTGCGATCTCTTCAACATCATCATGGAGAGGATCGTACGAAAGGCCGGTGTGCATCGTAATGGCACCATTTTCTATAAAGGTGTCCAGCTCCTTGCTTACGCTGATGATATTGATATTGTTGGCAGAACCAAGAGAGATGTTACCGCTGCTTTCGCCGCTATCGAAAAGGAATCAGCCAAAGTGGGTTTGACGATAAATGAGGGTAAAACAAAGTATATGCTGTCTACAAACAAGGGAGCGCGGCGTTTAGACTCCCACGTTTCATCCGGCAGCTATAACTTTGAAGTAGTCAAGGAGTTTGTATACCTTGGCACCGCCATTAATACTAACAACGAAATCAGCCTGGAGATAAAGCGAAGAACAATAATTGCTAATAGGTGCTACTACGGGCTCAGTAAGCAACTAAGTTCCAGAGCCCTCTCTCGATCGACAAAACTAACACTCTACAAGACGCTCGTTCTACCTGTGCTGCTTTATGGCGCTGAGGCATGGGTAGTTTCGCAAACTGACGCAGCCGCTCTGGGGGTGTTCGAGAGAAAAGTCCTTCGCAAAATCTTCGGTCCTGTTCGAGTCGGCGATGACTATCGCATCCGAATGAACCACGAGCTGTATGAGCTCTACGGAGACATTGACGTAGTTCGGCGTATAACTGTGCAGCGACTACGCTGGCTGGGTCATGTCCATCGTATGGACGACGAAGCTCCAGCGAAAAAGGTGCTCGAAGCGAGGGTCGCTGGTCAACGACGACGAGGGAGACCATGCCTCCGATGGATGGACCAGGCTGAGGAAGCCCTAACCGCACTTGGTGTATCCGATTGGAGAAGGCGCGCGCAAAGCAGAGGCGCCTGGCGAGAGCTGATGAGGTCGGTCGAAATCCGGACACGGGTTGTCACGGCCACCTAAGTAAGTAAGTAAGTAAGGTAAAACTAATTGCAATTAGTTGCCATTAGCAAAAAAAAATTGGTTTACCTTTACAATTAGGAATCTAATTGAATTCTGCTAATGCAATTAGATATTGAATTAGCTCGAATTAGAATCAATTATTTTGATATTTTCAAAAACAAAAAAAAAAACTAAAATATTCATAATATGAATTTTACACATATATATATTACTTATGTACATATGAAGGCGTGTATGTAACATCAAAATCCTCATCATCACCAGAAAATTCACTTGCAAATGATATTTCTTCCGACATTGCGACAAATAAATATGTTTTTAAGTTTACAAAAATATCACTTTCATCTATATCTATACTATTAATAAATCTGTAGCCACTTTTTATGTTCACTCATCACGTTTAAACGACAACTCAGATTTTTATAAAATTTTTTACACATATTTATAGGTCAGCAGAGAGTGCAATAGGATACTTTATTTTAACCCATTAACAACCAATGTTACTATATGGAAACATATGCGTCTCGAATTTTCATTAAATACTGCATAATATTTCAAAAGTTTTAGTGCCAGTTTTTTAAAAAAAGTAAAATTAGCATGCAATAATAACTTATTTCTGCTCAATGGCATACATAGTTTTCACCAAAATGTTGCTTCAAGTCTAAAAATGTCTGTTTTTTATGGTTTTCTTTCGGCCCTAATGGATTAAATTGCACTTCGGTTAAACGAGAACAAAATCAATAAACGCTTTTAAATTTCCTTCAATTTGATACCAAAATCATGTATGTAGTTTGAAAACTGTGAAAAATTTTAGTACCAGATCTTTTTAGTATTAATTATAAGCTGAGAATGAGAGAAAAACGACTTGAAATTCACACTTTTAGCTTTGAAGGCAAATATTTCAGTCAGTTTGCAATGGATTTCAATAATTTTTTTTTTGAAAAATGTTGTTTGTTAAAATATCCTTCAAACATAAGTTGAAATTTTTACTAAACCAAAGTATTAATATTTTTAAAATTTTTTTTAAAAAATGTTCAAAAATTTTTAGTTTAAGCCAAAAAATTGGATTAAAGTTATTTTTGTTGTAAAAAAAATTAAATCCAAAATTTAGGTTTTCGATTTCCTATCAGATGATATAACAATCTTAAGGTTAATAATTTGTAGTATTACTTAAACAATAAAAAATCGTTTTGGTAGCGAAAAATCAAGCCTACCACTATCAATTTTTGAATGAAAACTTTTTGAAAACCCGGCGAAGCGGCGGGTTTAAGCTAGTTTAGAATATTAAACAATGCAAACACTTGAAAGTTTGAAGTTGAAACAAATTGCAAAGCACGTTTATTTATTCACATTTCAAACAATTACCAGTTGATAACAATTAGTCCGCTTTTACATTGGCAATTATAATTGCCGCAATTGTTGAGTTCGTTGGAGAGAGAGGTAAAAGAATGGAACAGGGAAAAAACTTGCCCGTACTGGCAATTCGTTTTGTTATTCTCATTCGCAATTTTCTACGCGTTGTTTTGTACTAGAATTGCTCTAAACAGAATTGCCCGTGTAAACCCAAATGGCAATTTCAAAAGAGAATCATAAAGAATTGCGGCAATTATAATTGCCAATGTAAAAGTAGACTTACGGTAATCGAATAAACACATGTTTCCACATACAGTGGCTTACATCATTATTCGTTCACTTCAATAATTCTTTGGAAAAAATTTATTTTTATCAAAATAATTGATTCTAATTCGAGCTAATTGAATATCTAATTGCATTAGCACAAGTCAATTAGATTTCTAATTGTAAAGGTAAACCAATTTTTTTTTGCTAATGGCAACTAATTGCAATTAGTTTTACCATTGGAATAAAAATTTCAATTATCTAATGGGAATTAGTTGAACTAATTGTAATTGTTTAATGAATTAGAGAATTTCACAAAAGAAGGTTAATTAGCAATCATTAGCATTATCTAATCATTATTTAACATCTTTGAATAAAAGCAATTTTACAAGTTAAAAAATCTCTCTAGAGGGAAAAATGGCCCTTGAAAGTATGTAATTTTGGTTTTTTACGATTTCCCAACATACGTAGAATGGGATGGCCGAGAACATAACAAAAAATCAACAAGAAACTCGAACGCTCCGTTCTTGAGTTATGGAATTACAAACATATTACAAGGCTTTCTTTTATAATGAAAAAAACAGCGCGCAGTCTTGTTCAGCAAAAGTTTTGGAGTATATGTAGACTATAACATACTAATACAAAGATTTTTTTTTTTTAATTGGAGTTCTTATTTAATTCAGACGTGATAGAAAACTTTCTTTTAAAAGTCGATTTTGTTGTTCCGTGTTATTAAGATATTGTAATTTTAACCGAAAAAAACAACATATGAAAATTTGTTTTTTATCAGTTTATGTAATGGAAGTAAAAAACGAGTAACCTTACAACTCTTTGCTTGTGATATTTACACAATAGTCGGTAGAAAGCAATCGTAATTTTAAGGATTTGGTCCTGCACTCGCTGCAGATGTTGCAGCGAGTAAAATTGGATCTGGTTTGGCACGTTTAGGTAATGTAGCTGCCCGAAGATATGGATTGTCTATATTAGGATTATTAAGTATAGCATTATTTGTGCTTGAATTTGGCTTGATATCGGTTTCGGGTTTAACTTCTTTTTCTGCCTTTTCAGATTTACCATCACCATCGACTTCGTCTTCGTTTCCACTTTCATTCTCATCACCATCTTCTGTTAATGATTTATTTATTATTTATTCAATCATAAAAAAAAACACATTCGATAAAACGAATTTTCAAAATTACCTTTAGAGGTGACATCTTCTGTTCGATTTGCTACCAAGTAATGATATTCCAACTCTTCGAAATCGAACACTTGATCAGTCGGGTTTAGTGCCGCCAAATAGGGTGGGAATGCAGGTTTGCAAGCAATAACTACAAACATATTTTATTAAGAAATATAATAATAAAGCTTTAAAGATTTTACGTGGAAACATGTTATCCTCAGTGTCAAACAAGCTATGTGTCTCTGTAGTTTTCGAAAGGAATTTAGTTAAAGCTTTCTCAATATCGCGCTTTTGCGTTGCTGCCTTTTCGCGTATAGCTTCATATTCGGTCACTGGTTGTTTATGGGTCTTAATTAATAATTTAGAAAGTATGTTTTGTTCATAAACTAATTTTAACGGCAACAGTTTTAACTCACCGGAGTTCTGACATAGGCATGCGGATCTGGTAGTACAGGTAAGTAATTTGGTATGTGTGGCGGATGAGAGCTCTTCGTTCCAGCCTGGAGCAGATTCAGTTGTTTTTGTTGAGAAGCCTGCGACGGCATTGGAATTATCTGCCGGTTTTCGCGCCTTGCGAAGTCGCCAATACCTTTTAATGATATACCCATGTTAACGAGCGCAACAACCACGTCGCCCATCACCGGTATTGTGCGTCCAGATAGCTCGCAATAGTTGCGCGCCGATTGGCCTACTTCTACAAGCACTTATTCAGAGACAAAATATGAAATATTTAATAAAAAAAATTAGTTACGATAAAACTTACAACTTTGAAGCATTTCCGTAAGTGTTTCCAGGCACTCCTTGTCGACGCTATCAAATCCTTTTTCTTGCAATATTCCGGACACGGCTATATTAAGTATTTTACGTCGTACATTGCCAGACGGTTGTGCATTTTCCGGTTTCTCCATTGCAATTATAAAATTGTTGCGTGTTGAATGTGTAATGTCTGTAATTGCAATTGATTGCATTTAAGTTTACGTATTTATTTCCATTTGTTTTCAAACTTGGTAAAGTGCCATAAACAGCTGAGATAAGTGCTGCCAAATTTGTATTTTAGAAAACTTTAATTTCCCACAGTTTACACTATACAGTAGAGAATACGTCTGTAAAGGCAGTTCAGACAGTTGGTAAGGAAGTAGACAAAAAAGTGGAAAATTTTGTATATATGTAAAAAACTAATTTTTTTTAAATTTTAAAAAGCGTCTTGCTAAGAAAATAAAACGAAATTAAAAAATTGGCTGTGAAACTACCAAATTGGCAGTTCATGGCAAGCAATAGTTATCAAGATATTTATCGTGACATATATTGCTCTTCAAGCGGTCTCCATTGGCAATATGTTGTCTGACATATATCGGCTATAGCGGCTATGTCCGATATTGATTTATTTCTTAATTTTGTATATTCAGTAACTTATTATTTTTTAAAATATAAATAAAAAAATATAAATAATTTCAATAACAAATTGGTTTATCAATTAGGCTATTCACAGTTTAAGTACGCAGGCCTGTTTAATTTACGATTTGTTATTTTTACGCCACCTTACGTAAGGGTATTTTTCTTTGTTGTTGTTTTGCATGCAAACGCAAATACGCAAACACGCGTAAATAAAAGTAGACCTTGGACGTGTTTTTTGTGTCTCGTATTTTTATGCCCTATCACAGCATATATAACAGCGTTACAAAATCATTGGATACGGCAAACACATACTGAGGTGCTCACAGTTTCAAATATAACATATGCTATAAGTACGCTTTGTTAATATACGTTTAAACTGTAAATAGCCTAAATAAGTAATTGCACGTATGACTATATGCACGTATAACGAATTATGTATGTAAATAAGAAAACAAGATTGCACGACTGAAGAGGCTTCAATTGCAATATCCAATGCAGTGTAGTTTATATTTACGGTTCGTCAAAAAGCTAAAAATAAATTTAAAAGTGAATCGGAAAAACCGACCAACGTTTTTAATTTTAATGTGAGAATCTTATGATCTGCTTTATAGATCGCTTTAGGAAAATCAGTGCACACTACATCTAACTGGCTAAATTTTTCCAAAACAATTTTGGTATGGTTAAAAATGTAAAGCTAACTTGTTTTTTTATATGTATAATATTGTCAAATAGCTTAGCAAACATACATTGTTTAACAATAGCTCTGAACCCATTGACATCTCCATCTATTTCAATATCGGAACAATGGGAAAAACTTTCCAGATATCCAAAAATTTTCCTGAGTTCAGTGATAATGTCGAGTTTTGTTCCTGAAGAAGAACATGCATGAACAGAACATGAAGAAGAACATGCATTGCTTTCTTATTTAATCAAAAGGAAAAGGCTGTTGAAAGCCATCGTTGGTGAAGTGATGAATTGCAGTAGTTATTGGATGATGACTCAACTCAAGCTCAACGGCAATTGGCAGAAGCGTTACATGTGTTACAAGAAGCAATCAGCAGACGTTTACGAGCAATGGGGAAGATCAATTAACTTGGTAAATGGGTCACTTGTAAAATGCTGCTTCAACGTCACAAAAGGAAATCATTTTTGTATCGAATTGTTACGGGTGAAGAAATATGGATTTATTTTGAAAACTTGAAGCGGAAAAAATTGTGGCTTTCAAATCGCTTCGGCAAGAAGACCCTGCTCTGTTGTGTTTTAAAGGGCCTGTAACGACCGACACCGATTAAAATCGTTATTTAGTGGAGCGCACTCTGCATACCATCAATCCAGCCATGCTCAGGGAAAATGGGGTGGGCTTTGCTCCAATCTCATACTTTATTAGCGGCTACATAAACTTAAAAGTATGCAGAGATTATTTAAATAATCAAACCAAAACCGAAAATTGAAAGTAATTCGAAAGAAAATTTAAACTGCTAACTCGGAATTTAGAGAAACTAATAAAAAAATATCTCACTTCACCTCACCTCACCTGCTTTCACCTTTCATGTAATTAAAAGATTATTGAGTTAAATTTGCATTATACGAGGGGTGCCTTTTATATTTCGGGATTAGAGAACAAAAACAAATATTAATCATCGAAAATCACTTTATTGTTTTTCAAAATATTCTCCATTAAGATCTATACACTTTTGCATGCGTTTGAACCAATTGTCGAAGCACTTTTGCCACTCTGATTGAGGTATCTCCAAAACATGCATTCTGAATGCCGCAACCGCTTCTTCGGGCGTCGAAAATCGTTGCCCACGCAGTTTATTCTTCACGGTTGGGAATAAAAAGAAGTCATTCGGTGCCAAGTCAGGACTATACGGCGGATGACCCATCAAATCGATGTTTTGGGTGCTCAAAAATGCAGTTGTTTGAGCCGATGTGTGAGAGCTCGCATTGTCGTGGTGAAGAGTGATCCGTCTTCGGCGGTTGGTTTTCCTGATTTCTTGGAAGACAACTGGCAAACAAATGGTTTTTTACCACTCAGAGTTGACTGTTCTGCGTTGTTCTAGTGGTACGGTTGCGACATGACCATATTTTCCGAAAAAACAGGCGACCATTTGCTTGGAAGTGCTTCGTGCGCGAACAACTTTTGTTGGATTTGGCTGATCTTGAAACACCCATACAGTCGACTGCTGTTTACTTTCGGGCTCATACGCGTAAATCCACGATTCATCACCTGTCACGATGTCATAGACGTGTTTCGAAGCACCACGATCGTATTTTTCGAGCATTTCCTTCGACCAATCGACACGAGCCTTTTTTTGAGCAATTGACAAATTGTGTGGGATCCAACGCGAACACATTTTTTTGACAGTCAACTGTTTATGCAATATTGAATGTATGCTGGTCCCACTTATGCCTAAGGTTGCCTCAATCTCACGATAGGTAACATGACGATCTTGCAATATCAGTTCGCGCACAGCATCAATGGTTTTCGGAACAACAGCTGATTTCGGACGACCTTCACGAAATTCGTCTTGGAGTGAACTACGACCACGATTGAATTCACCATACCATCGATAAACACTGGTCCTTGATGGAGCTTCATCGCCAAAAATTTAATTAAGTTCATCCATGCACTGTTGCTGTGTTAATTCACGTCGAAAGTTGTAAAAAATAATCGCACGAAAATGTTCACGATTTAATTCCATTTTTAGACAGAGATGAATCTTTTAAGTTACTATAAACAACACAAATAGCGCTCGTATGTCAAAACGTTCTGAGTACGTATAAGCCAACAAATGTCAAACTTTGCGATAGAGCTTTCAGTTGACAGATTGCAACACCAGGGTTGCCAAGTCCCGAAATATAAAAGGCACCCTACGTAATTATCTTAATTTATTAAAAGAATTAAAATTTCCTTGCACATCTTTAAAGTAGGTAAATAAATTGTAAATTTTAATTATTTATATTGCAAAGTATCTTTAATATTTAAACATATTAATTATAAAACTATAAGTTAAATATCATTTAAAGTATCAAGTATAAATTTTCAAGTGTGGTAAATTAACAGATAACATTAAGGTTAGTATTAAACAAGTAAAGTAAACATGGTCAATTTCATTAAAATATGTTAAGTAGGTATGGTGAATAAAATTAATTGTCAAATTATTTTTAATTGAAAAAAAAAATGATATTAAATAGCAACATGAATAAAAAGACTGAAGTATTATTTAAATCTTAGAGTAAATCTTAGAAAATTTTATCTTTATATTGAATTAATTATGAATTATCAAATTTAAAAAAAAATTATTAATAACTAATAAATGCAAGGACTTACATTTTATCCTCCCACGAAGTCTGCAGGCGCCTGGTGACGTTGTGTTTGCTATATTTATTAATTAACCAATTCAATATAAATATAAATACTTCTTTAAGATTTAAAAAAAATATTACATGATAATTTTAATTATGGGAATAATGATTTTAACTGATATTATATCAACTCTGATTTAAGAAAGTTATAAATTAAAATTATTATTAAAATTTGAATTATTAAAATTTATTTTGAGTCTTGTGGAAATATAGATTGTAAAAATAATTATTTTGGGACACTGCTCTTTCCTTGAATTTTACGAAAGCCAACGTAAATCAACTGAGGTTTGAACTAATACTGTATGCCTTTACAGTGACGGCGATGCTGTTGAGGATGTTTTTGCTGCTGCTGCGATAGCAATGCTTTGGAAGCGCTAGCAACTGGCTTTGAATAATATATCCAATGATATAAGTTTTCCAAAGAAAAACGTATGACGACGAACTCGGAGGAGCTGACAACACTTTGGAAAACAATATGTTTTTTTTTATTTGTAATTTTCAAACAATTATACACAATTCGTTGGTTTTTATTTGCAATTGTTAACAGCACTTTGAAAATTTGGTTGTTTTATTTGCAATTTTCCCAAATAATTCCACACAATTCGTGGTAATTTTCCAAATTATTAATTTTTTTTTTTTTATAAATTTTACGACACAAACTCAATTCCAAACTAAATTTTTTCTCGACCCCTCAAAAATTTTCTTTCTTTTCAAATTTTTCATTTTCAAATCAAGCAAAGGTTGCTACTCAAAATTTCTATTTTCAATCTACAGTAAAAACCAAAACAAGTGTATTTCAAATTCCAGTCTCACCCTCATAGGCCCCACGACTAAGCCCATTTAAACATATTTTAGAAGAGATAGCACTATATGCAAATGCATGTATGAGAAAGAGCTGATAATAGTTGTTTTAGTAAGAATAAAAAAAAACCTACTTGAGCCAGTAGGTTCGCTATATGTTTAATGAAGCATAAAAATTCATGTGTTAGAATGTGATGCCAGATCACATGCACACAAAAGTTTTGGTGTAATTTTTCCCGACGTCCTATACTTTCTGACGGAAATATTACCAGAATGTCTAACAGTGAGTTAACTGATTATTTATCCAGGAGTATGTTTGCAGGAATAACTGCATGACTTGCTGTACAACTAAATGGAAAGCATTTCCGCAAACCAACCAAGTTCGCGTGTGTTTGGACCCTATTATGAATATGTGTCTCACTAGCTAACTAATTTAGCGACCATATATGTGTGGCAAGAAAGACCGCAGATGTGTAACCCATATTGAATATAAGCTGCCTTAATATATAAAAACTTTTCCATTTTAAAATATTGACCGTCCAATTCTGACGTGTCGTGTGAGCAATGGCTTCCCCTTTATGTTTTTTTTTTATGTGGCAATACCAATATTTACCTGATCAAAGTATTTCAACTTTCCTCTTGCACGTTTTGCTTTCCAAGTTTTCCCAATTTTTTCACGCGTCTTTTGCGCAAATCGACTGCCACTTTTGTAGTTTTCTTGTAATAAATATAAATTTTAAAAAAGCAGAACCAATGAAATATTAAAAAAAATAATGAAAAGTTAGCAAGTAGTTAAAATGCTGTTTATTGTTTTCGGCAAGAGTGTGTTTTATATGTTTCCGTGTGATAAATATATGTAAAAAAAGGATACACCGATAGCTCAATAAATAAAAAAATTATCAAAATAAGGAACACGTTTGGCACGTAGCAAACGGCAGCAAAAGAAGTGAAATTTTTCAACAATTTTGGTAGACAACAAAACAGCCGAGAGCAAAGCGCAGCTACGGAAAAATACTGAATACGAAAATGGTACCTAAATCCAATTCTTTATTTATAAACAAGATATTTTAAGTGGTATCACTCATAATTGCGCCAAATTTTTTAGAACAATGAAATCTCTAATGGTTTTTCAAGGATTTTGTTTTTCACCCAGAAGTTGGAAATATTTGTTGAAATTGCTCTTTCTATTGTTGTTGCCTGCAACTGCACCTAAAACTAGGTCAAGAACAATTTTTCTGTATTGTCTGCCAAAATGATGAAGTGAATACATAGAGGCATAAGAACAGCATCTTTTTGTTGTTGCATAGATCTGTAGCAGTATTCCCAAAAAGTTAACGATACCCTGTGGAAAATCAACTAATTTAAAAGTAGTTGATAAAGTAGTTTTTTGTCAACCACAACTAGTTGAAATTCTGACTTTTTTCCATAGAACGAACTAACTTATTTTGTATTGTGATGTCCGCTAAATAAGTCAATTGACTTTCGTCTGCATATATTTTCAACTACTTGTTAAATTAGTTACATTTAAATTATTTACATTAAATTAGTTACATAAAATTATTTTTTAATTATTTTTTAAAGTTAATAATATTTGATGAAATAACATGGTTAAATATATATAAACTTGTAATCTAATAAAAATTTGCAATTTAAACATGTCAACATCAGAGTAGTTGCCGCCTTAATATAATTAAAAGTAGTTCATATACTGGTTTATTTTAAATTACTTTTTTAATTAGTTGTTTTTAAAAACAAGTTAGTTTGTTCCTATAGGGTAGTAATAGTGTCGTTATCGGTCTTTGTGCATGCACAGTTTCATAGTAAATGACAGTTTTCGCTAGTTAACTACAGCGACAATCGTTAAGGCGTTTGGGAATCCCGCAACTCATCATGGTAGAATAATTACTTGTATCATGGATTCGATGTTTTCTAAAAAACTTCTTAAAACTTCGAACATTCCTTGTTTTTAATATTCGATTTCTCGTTATTTTTCTGGTCTCTGTCTTTAATTTATTAAATGGTCGAATTGAAGTCAATTCCAACTGGTTACTACCTCGATGAGTTTTTGCAATTTACAACATCGAATTGAGGTTGAGGTTAGTTTATAGTTTCGAGACAGTAAAGATGTAAACAAGGTCATGCCTATGATGTGGAAAGTTTTAAAAATTATGAAATTTATTCAAATGGAAGTATTTCAGCGAAATCCTTCAAATATTCTTTAAGTAAAATGTTGCTTATAATTTTGATGGTTTTTATTTGACAAAATACCCTTTTTTAAACAGCTTGATCTTCTATTTAAATAATTTGATTTTTAATTAAAATTTAATATTCATTTCAGACACTGCCAACTGAAGATTTAGCAACTTTGAAGTTAACGCACATAAATAATTTTGATTTAATGCCTTCTTGCAAAACGCTAGATCTACGTAATCAACAAATGCAGCAACAAGAATCTCAGCCACTTAAAGTGACAATACCGCAGCACTTACTTGTTGATCATGTTATGTCTGGCATTTATTTATCAAAGAATTTTGTTGCTTGGAATGAGCAGAACTTGCGTTCACATGGATTTACGCACATTATTATCATAGATAAACATATACAGGAGTTGTACTATCCTTCGCCGATGCTAAAATTCTGCACCGATGAAAGCATTGATTTTTATGACGATTGCTACGATGTGAGCTGCGCTTATGGTGGTGCTCAGTTAAACTTTGGCAAGGGATTCGAAGCGATTGATTTGAATTTCGGCGAAAAATCCTATCTGACTACAGTTTTACCAAACTGCTATAAAGCTGTTAAATTCATTAACAAGGCTTTACAAGCTGGTGGCACTATTTTAGTAATAGATTGTAACGGCGGTGAACAGAAGTGCTTGACTATTGTTGTTGCTTTTCTCATGTACAAAAATAATATAAGTTTTAGGTAAGTTTTGTTGTTTTTTATTTTCTCATAAGTTTGAATTTAACTTACGAAAGAAAAACAGAAATTAGTAACAGAAATGAAAGGTAAAAAGTAGAAGTAGAAGCAGAGTTCATCAATAGAGTTATGATATTAAATTAAATTTTATAAATTACACAAATAAGGAAAAGTCAATATCCAAAAGTGTATTTTCATTAATTAAATAAAAAGGAGAATGGTAAGTGAAGTAAGACCAACTAAAAGATTTTTGATACCTGAACATACCATTTATTAAATAATTATCATAAAAAGAAAGATTTAAAATAAACTTCTTTTGTAAGGTTAAAGCATATTTACAGGGAGGAATAATTTGAGTCTCACTATAAAAAAAAATTATTAGAGAAACGTTTAACGAATGACTCATAGTTTCTGTCGACACAGAGTCTTAAAACATTACGTTCAAGGATTTCTAATTTTCCGACCACGTTGGGAGAAATGGAAAATGCATAAATTAAAACGAGACGTATGCAAACTTTATGTATGATAATTTTGTTTAATTTTTAAGATATCAACTGTAAAAAGTCTCGAAAACATACCTTTGATGAGATACATACCATTTTGTTGAAATCAACACTCAAATATTAAGAATTAGGCTTAAAAGGAATTTCGGCACTTTTTAAAAAACTTTTCTAGAGTTTGACCTCAGGAACAACATAACTTTCTTTGCATTTTTGCATGTCTATGGCAAAGAGCAATTGATTTGGAATTCATTCGAACTCAAATGTTTGAAAAAAATTTCCTATTGAAATGACCTTAATTTGATTTCAATAATATTTTGCAACTGCAGTGATTAGAAAGAAAATAATTTAAGTAATTATTTATATAAACTCCCACAGAATCTCATATCCAGTTAATATTTTGTGAATTAGATAAATTCGAATTTGACAGAGCGATATTAATAAATATGTTTCCGAGGTGGTATTGCCTCCTTCATTTACTGTGAAAACATTTGTTTCTGGAGGTAGCCGCCACCTTGGTATTATTCTGTTTATTTTCGTAATAAATGGAATTCATATTATTAAAGATTTATCTACACGGGAACGTGAACGGGAGGAACTGTCCCACCTAACAAAATACCGATTACGTGAAAACTAACAGCACTTAAATATTGTTGATGTTTTCTAGCAATCCTACCATTCATTGTGATTTAATTTCATGAGTTATTGTAAAAGATTTGTCCTTAATGTTACAAAGATGGGCGCAAAACCCACCCAAATTTTAAATTTTTAATTTGGCGAACAAATCAAACTGTCAAATTGTTAAATCCTTACAGAACTTAAAAGTTAAAAGGCGGTTAGTGCAGCGAACTTTGGCCAGTTACAGGTGAAAAAAAGTTACAGGTGCGTGAAAAATGAAGGGTGTACGCTTCGAATTGAATGATCAGAAGTTGTGAAAAATACTACAAAAAAGAAATTAAAATGTTTTTCATTGATCTTTATACTATGTTTATTTCTGGCAAAAAGTAAGTACGATAGTTCCTCCCGTTCACGGTGTACTAATTTATGCAGATGATATGAAAATATACAAAAAATAAATACTAAATACAATTTAGACCTACTTTAGTCTGATTTGAAATCCTTTGAAGTTTTGTGATCAAAAAATATGTTACAAAATTCAGGTAAATGTCAAGATTATCAAAAAGATATAAAGATATAACAATAATTAAAGCAACGTAAATACCTTGAAATATGCATGAATCCTAAGCTATCCTTAAACAAAAACTAAAATTAAAAAATTGCTATTAAATAAAAATATCAACTAATTTAACGCAAATCACTTTTTTGTTTATACATAATGCATATATTTTTTTCCTTTTAGCGATGCCTTCTCACGTCTGAAAAGATTTTATAATAAGGCTGATTTAGATCGTTTCTACTCAAGTCAATTGTACGAATATGAACCGATTTTGCAGGTGCAACGTGCACAAGCGCGGGGTCACAGTTGTTCACGTGAATTGCATTCAGCACAATTAAAGCGTAAACAAATAGAAGAACATGCTACTGGTATAAGTCAATGCGCGGACGAATTTTTAGATACATTAAATCCGTTGACGCAATTTCACACGCATCAACAGCAACAACAAATACAGCAGCAACAGTTGTCACAAAAAAAGGACATAATGGCAGAACAACAACATAAAACTTTATTAAAACCCGAGAATAGTAGTAAATTTCATGACTGGTACAGCTATGTAATGGACTGAATGGGAAGAAAAATCTTTTAAATTTTAAACTTAATATTAAGTGTGCAAGAACTGAATATTAATTTTACTAACGAGGAAAATAGTGCTGAATTTAAAAATATAACTTCTTTGAGCCTTCAAAAATAGAGGAAAAATTTTAGTAAAAGAATAATTTGTTTAGTTGTAGTTTTTTTGTTTGCTAACCGTAGAAATTATTGCAATAAAATCTTTGTTCGGAGTATCATATAGACGGCACAATTATAACCGAGCGAACGAATATTTTTTTTCGTTTATTCAGCTGTCTATACCTACGGTGGTATATCACTAATAAAAGTATCTTTCAATTGATGACTGTAAATCCATGTAAAAATCAGATTCTGTCGACTGTTTAGTGTTACGTTTGCTGTTTAATAACTTACCATTTAAGTACTATAATTAATTAGATGTAAAATATTAGGATTTTTTTTTTTGTGTTTTCTTTAAAAAAAAAAAATGTAATTGTGTTACTTTCTATGCCAAACTTCAATTATGTATAAATGTGTGTACAGAAAAATATTTAATTTATTACAGCAAAGCTTTTTAAAAACAATCTACTTATGATCATTTCAATGAATAACGTAATTATTTTTTATTATTTACACAGCATAAAATAAAAATGTAGTCTGCATTCTAAAGTCATAAGGTTTTTCAACTATCTACTGTAAATATTATTTTTACTGTCTAATAAAGAATATCAAAATTTTTTTAAAATTCAAAATCCTTACTTTTCTGTTTTAGATTTGGAGTGTTTTGTCTTATCTAAGGATTTTTTGACACTTCTATGGGAATATTATGATTTATAACTTTCTTGTAAAGAATTAAAGAATAGATGGTTAGCTTAAAAAGTTAACAGTTCATAAGACCAAAAAATATTCAAGAAAGTGAAACAGGCGTCAAGTTGCAAGAATGGAAGGCGAATGTAGTGAAGAGTTCACAAGTATAAAGTATCTCAAGAAACTATTCTGGGCCCAAGATTATTTACTATGTTGTGTGAAATTAAAAAATAAAATCGCATTTGGGACAGAAAAAAATTTGAATCTACTCCCAGAAATTTGTTTTAATTCAACTATTTTTGATTTTTATTTTGCATACGCTTTTATTAAATTTACAGATCATTTCATATACAGCCTAATGGTTGATGATGGAAATGTCACTCTTCGCAAAAATAACTAATAGCCTAATTAGCCAGATATAAATCTACGCAACACAGCCGTTGCTTTTGTCACATACAAATCTACTGAACGCGTTTTTTGTGTATCTAATTAGCCGAAACGTAACGCGACGTAGAAGTCTGTTGAATTTTGATTTCTGTGTTACGTCGACTGACATTTCAGTATACAATGTGCTTTTTGTTAGGTTGTTAGCATCACACTTTGATTTTTGAGTAATATTTCTTTGTTTGCGTTAATTTATTGAAGTGAAATCTAAATATTTAAAGTTAAATTGAAATTTTATAAATAATTCAAATATGTTTCAGAATGGTGGACGATGAAAAACTAATTTATCTAGTGATTTATTTGACACTTGCTGTGGTTGCTACGTTGGTAGCATAATCAACGAAAAATCATAGTACGTTGCTTCATGTTAACCTATGTTACGTCAAGTTTGCATAATCAGACTATGAGTTTTAATAATAGATATTTATATAATAACTGCCTTTGACATCTAGATCCGTTTTTACTCCAATCTGAGCCTACCTTATACTTTTGCCACGTATCTGACCACGCTGGAATAAATAAGCTCACCGTTGAATATGTTCTCCCTTCGAGTCAGAACTGTCAAATTCAATAAAAAAAATGGCTATATAGTTTTGAATTTCAGTGAGGAATTGGAAAAACGTAAATGTGTGTGCGTAATATAAATAAATTTATAGTAAAAATGTGTGTAAATTATGAAATAAAAAAACATTTCTAATTTCATCTCTTTTCCATCTGTAAAGATCTTCAAGTTTGGTACAGATGCTAAAATATAGTGTTGAATATTATCCGATACCATGCGATTTTATTATCAGCAATTGCAACTCACCGCCATATTGTTTCATTGTGAATTCACCACATTCCCTTGCATATAAAAAATCAAAACAAAACTATTGAAAAGTAAAGTTCTTAATAAAATACTGGCTCTTATGTAAAATAATGCAATAGCGAACTTAAGCTATGTCCAAAATAGGCTGATGCAGAAAAACTGCTCAATTTTGTAACTTCGACGTTATCAAAAGCAATAAAAGTTAGGAGATATGGCTGAGAATTTCCAACGAAAAGCCCAACCAGATTGCATGCGCTACATTGTTGGATTCCTGCATCGTAATAAAAATGTTAGCGGACAGCAGACGGCGACCATTGAACAATTGGTGCGTATGATGGTGGAAGAAGCCAACTATGCCAAGCGTAAGTATTTTATTGTAAGAGTCCCATAATGAGGTTTAACTATGTTAATATAATGTGCAGCTACTGCAACGGATACCATATATAATGCTATACATGATGGTCTGCTTATGCCAATTGTAAGCAGTCCTCATGGTTCGCCACGCGGACGTTTGCACGAAAATAGATCCGTGCGTTTGCCAGAGTTAAATGAAATTAAAGTAAGTTGCAGCAATTTTATGTTCTAAAAAGCGAAGTTAATGCAGATAATTTATGGACAGATTGCCGAACATGACTTTTATTGCTTTGAATGTCATCTGCCGGGCATGCTGGAGCTGTGCACACAATGTTCGCGCTCATTTCATAGACTCTGCTATCGAAAAGACGCAGAACGTCCTAATTATACAGTTCCTTCAGCAAAGTTTCAAAAGAATCGCTTGCCCGCCTTTAGCACTGACGAATCGAATTCTGATGACGATGAGTGCTTTGGACACGATTCTACAATACCCGATTACGAAAGCGATGTGCGCGCATCATCGTCACTACATGCATTGGATCAATTATCATCTGCGGCTGCAACACCGCAACATTTGGAGGAGCATACAGTGGACAGCACATCATCGCCATTACCGCCGCATACATCCGCATTATTTCACGAGGAAGACAAAGCTTCGGTATTGCTTCATGATTACAGTACCTATGATGTCGATATAAAAACCAAGTTGGAAGTTGTATGTTTGGGTGAAGTGCGTCCACCTTATCGCCGGCGACATCTGGCGGGTGCAGCAAGTGCATCGAACGTTTCTTACAAGAGCGAAATATCACCAAGCGATGATGAGTTGGATATGGAAAAAGAACTTTGCACCTGCTGCCGTCTGCTCAAAAGTGCAGCTTTGCGGAATCCTCCCAATTTCGAATCAGATGAATTGTGCCATTTGGCCAATTACACGTTTTCACGCAATAGATCTTGGGTAAGAGAGAGAATTTATGGCACAAAAGAATATATTTATGTTTTATTTCTGTAGGTTGCCACCGATGCACTTTGCCATTTGGAGTCGTTAAAGTTTTCAACTAAGGAACGTAATGTCATCAAAAAGCTTTTATTTAAAATTCCACCTCTTGGCTTGGAAACTATTGCAATGAAATTGCAGCAAAATAACTATACCTATCTAATGGAATTTCTCGTTGACATACTCGATATACAGCATAATATTGGAGTTCTGTTTGGTTGTAAGTATTCAATGGCCACATGCAAACGATATATATATATAAACTTACCGATTTCTACTAAAGCTTATAGCACCGAAATAGAATCGACCAAATGGCTTGTACGCGATATAGCGCACGATCTGTCTGAAATACGTCGCTGTCCAGATTGCTTTCGTTATTCACATGAGAAGCGTTCAAGCATTTGGTTTGCCAAACCCTGCGTGCAACGTCATGAGCTTGTCTTCGCCAAGCACAGCAGATTTCCGTATTGGCCAGCTAAGGTCATACGCGTTCTTCCAAACAACAAATACGATGTACGCTTCTTCGGAGGAACTCATTCACGTGCTCTAATTGACGTAAAAAATATAAAACCCATGGACAGCGATAGCAAAACATTAAAACTGGGCAATACGCAGGCCATCAAGAAGGCCATGGAAGAGTTGCGCTATCATCAGATATTGTCTACATATCCCCCGAGCAAGTTTTCATTTCATGCTAATAAGATGGAAACTGAAAATATTTTGCGGTCAGTTTTGGGTCGCAGTGTTACGACCAGCCAATACAGGAAACGCAAACGCAAAGTTACCAACACAAATACTCAACAGCTTGACGAGAATCAAGGAAATCCAATTGTTCAATTTACTTATGACGATAATATAACACGTTTGCCCTCAATTAAGCAGTAAATTTTTGTATAATTTTATAACTTTCAATAACTTAGTAATTATCTTTTTAGAAGGCGCAAATCGTATGCTGCAACTACGCAGACGAAACGAATGACACGTTCGTCAGTCAACACTACACCAAAAATGCCAGATATAAAAAAGGTTTAACTTATTGCACTATGCTTCCTATTTTCTGCTATATACAATTTTTTTTTAATTATACAGATACAGGAAGATCTGGATCAAGCTCTTAAAATCGCTGAGAATAGTATGCAAAAAAATAAAAAGCTTAATGAACAAATACAAAAACTGAAAGAAACTGTCAAGAAGTATGAAATAGAGAAGAAAATTCTCAAACGCAAGCAATGGGTAGATACAAATCATGATTAAATTATCATGGAATTATTTATTTATATTATATTTTATATATCGAGATAAAAAATTATTGTAAATATTTTCTCTACTTAGTGTTACTGGTGTCTGAATGAAGCCATTTACTTGTGCTGTTTCAAAGCTGCTTACTGCTCTGAAGTTTGTCAGTCACGCCATTGGAAAGATGGTCACAGCAAAGTTTGCAAAAATCAAGAGGATCAAATGCAGCAAACTAACGCCACATCAACTACATAGCTAATTTGTGTATAAATTGGATTTATAATTTCTTTTCTTTAACTGTTGCTTTTATTTTTAACGAAAAAGTAAAATTTTAGATTTTTTAAACATTTTGTAACCTAGGTTAATAAGTGCTGGCGCAAATATTTTGTTTCGAGTGAAAATAACGCAATCAAGATGCTGCGATTCTATTATTTAATACATGTTTTAACTCATATATATATATATATACATAATTTTTGCTTATATGCAAATTAACTTCAATCTGAAAATTCTGCACTAGAATAATACTGAACTAATAATACTAATAAAATAATACTGGAATTTTTTAAGTGATGCATTTTTTAATGGCTTCGCTTGCTTTTTTGTTTTTGTATTATATGGGATACATACTAAGTAATAATAACAATATAGAGATGCATAATGAATTAAACGGATATGTGAGTATGAATTAATAACTGGAACAAGTGAGCTAACAAAATGTATTTTCTTTATATACAGGCAAGATGAACTCATTCGGGAATAAAAAAAACCGATGGAATTACTCTTTTGAAAATGTTCTCATTGTAGTTTCAGGTAATTTAAAAACAACGCCATGACATTAAATATATGCTCTCAGCAAGCATTAGCTATACAAATATAAAAATCACATCTACACTAAATTTAATCAAGCTCACAAAAGTGATAAGTAAAAATTTGAAATGTCCAGGAAAGAATAAGCCCCTTATCGCGTTTGAAAAACTTTAAACTTTTATTTATTTGCAAAATTTTTTGATATTTTTAATTGAAAAAAAAAAAGTTTTACATGAAAGTTTTTAAAAACTTTTTGTTACTCGTATGATATCGACTTATTTTAAATTCATTTCAATTCAATTTTATTGATACTTCTTTCAACCAATTACAATTCAGTCAATACTTAAGAAATAATTTGGCATGAGAATTTGGAACTCACTTTAAAAACTATATTCGTTTACCTTCGCAGTTTTACTCTTTCTCATTTTGATTTAATTTTAAATTGTCTTCTGTTCAAAAAAAAAATTATTTATTTGATTTCATGTTTTATTGTTTATATATTTTTTATCAAATATTTTTTTATTTTCTTTCCAATAATTTCTTTTTTCAAAACAAAAATTAAAAAAAAAAGAAAACATACAAAAATGCAATAAAAAATATAATTATTACATTTACTGCGGGCCCAACATATTTTCTGGCCTGACCCATTCATCAAATTCTTCTTCCGTTAGATAGCCCAAGTTAATTGCTTCTTCCTTGAGTGTGGTGCCATTTTTATGTGCAGTCTTTGCAATTTGGGCTGCCTTGTCGTAACCAATATGGGGGTTCAATGCAGTTACCAACATAAGAGACTCATTCATAATTTTGTCAATGCGTTCGCGATTCGCTTGAATGCCAGAAACACAATTAGATGTAAAAGTGCGCGAACCATCAGCTTATTTAATAAAATTTAAATTAATAAATAACTTTAAATTAAAATTTTCTTTTAACTTACACAACAAACGAATAGAGCGCAAAACGTTCGAGACCACCAACGGTTTAAAAACATTCAACTCAAAGTGACCACTTGCACCACCGATGGTAACGGCTACTTGGTTGCCCATGACTTGTGCCGCTAACATGGTCAAAGATTCACATTGTGTTGGATTAACTTTGCCCGGCATGATAGAGCTGCCTGGTTCGTTTTCAGGCAACATAAGTTCTCCTAAGCCACAGCGTGGACCGGAGCCTAGAAAACGTATATCGTTGGCAATCTTCATCAGACTGACAGCAATGGTATTAAGGACGCCGTGCACCTCCACCATGGCATCACGTGAGGCCAGAGCTTCGAACTTATTGGGAGCGGTAACAAAAGGAAGTTTTGTTAACTCTGCAATTCTTGCAGCACACTTCTCGGCAAAACCAATGCGTGTATTAAGACCAGTACCGACAGCAGTGCCACCAATCGCGAGCTCATAGACGCGTGGCAAACATGCATCAATGCGCTGTAAAGCATATTCTAATTGTTGAGTATAGCCACTAAATTCCTGACCTAAAGTCAAAGGCACAGCATCCATAGTGTGAGTGCGACCGATTTTGATAATATTCTTGAACTCTTCCGCTTTCGCTTTCATGGCATCGCGCAACATTTTTATGGCTGGCTTAAGATTGTTGTTCAGCTCTAAAGCAACAGATATATGTATGGCAGTTGGAAAGGTATCGTTGGAGCTCTGTGACTTATTGACATGATCGTTGGGATGTACGGGGTCCTTGGAACCCAATTGTCCACCTAGCAATTGAATGGCGCGATTGCTTATTACCTTTAATGGAAACAAAATTTACAAAATTATTTTAGCAAAATTAAAAAAATTTTAGAAATTTGGAAGGTATTGGGAAAAGTATTAAAAACTGGGGAAAGTAATTAAATAATTTTTTTTAATAAATTATTGGGAATATGAATTAAAAACCGCGCATCGTAACCAATGTCATATTTATTATACCTGTCATTTTTTTTTACAGTGGCAGCTATTGCATCTTAAAGTGCACACAAAAATACATTTAATTCGATTTGTCAAACTTAATATTTGGTCATACACATACGTTTTAAATCGTGTTGGAAATGTCGAGTTACATGTCAACAAAATATCATTTGCGGGAAGTTTTATTTGTTTAATTTAAACAAAAATGCATCCGAAACACATTGTTTGCCCCTGAATATGTTTCGTCGAATAGAACGTGTCCGAAGTGGTTAACGAGTTTCAGAAGTGCTGATTTTGACATCGATGACAAAGAACGTCCAGGCCAGCCGAAAAAGATTGAAGATGAGGATTTGGAGGCATGACTCCATGAAGAACCTTGTGATGAAGACACAACAATAACTTGCTAATTCCTTGAGAGTTGATCAAGCAACCATTTGTAGGCGTCTGAAAGAATTGGGAATGATCCAAAAGCAAGGAAATTGGGTGTCGTACGATCTGAAACCGAGACGTTGAAAGACGATTTTTCGCATGTGAACAGCCGCTCCAATGGCAAAATTTGAAAGGTTTTTGCATTGTATTGTCACTGAAGATGAAAAGTGGATCCATTACGATAATCCAAAGCGTAAGAAATCATATGGTTACCCCGGCCATGCCTCAACATCGACGGCAAAGCTGAATATTCATGATTTCAAGCTCATGCTTTGTATTTGGTGGGATCAGCAAGGTGTTATTTATTATGAGCTGCGCTCCAACCTAACGAAATAATCACAGTAGATCGCTACCGACTTCAATTGATGCGTTTGAGCCGAGTATTTAAGGAAAAACGGTCGCAATTCCAACAAAGACATGCCTAAATGATTCTTCAGCATGACAATGCTCGATCACATGTTGCAAGGCCAGTCAAAACATATTTGGAAACGCTGAAATAGGATGTCCTTTACACCTATACACCTGCCGTATTCACCACCATTGTCACCATTCACCATTCACCATTGTCCCTTCCGACTACTACTTGTTTCAATCGGTGACCCGTGACCTGGCCTATGAAAATGGATCGAGCCATGGATAGCCTCAAAAGACGTGTCTTTTTTTTCCATACGGAATCGGTAAATTATCAGTAAGATGGGGAAAAGTAGTTGCTAGCTATTGACAATACTTTGAATAAAAAACATTGAAACAAAGTTTCACAATAAAGCCTCCATTTTAGCAAAAAATAGGCGGTTTTAATGCATGCTTCTAATATATACTTATAAAACACTCTAATATATGCTAATATAAACTCACTTCATTGCAATTCATATTTGTTTGGGTGCCGGATCCAGTTTGCCAAATAACCAATGGAAAATGATCCTCATACAACTTTCCTGAGATAACATCGTCACAAGCTCTGGAAATGGCTTCACTGACTTTGGGATCCAAGCCATAAGTCATGTTTACTTCAGCAGCAGCTTTTTTTAAAATGCCCATAGCTTGAATGACAGGTTCCTAGAATAAATTTTAAATTTACTTTAATTGATTTAAATACAGCAATAAAGAGCTCCACAAATTTACGGGCATTCTTTCCGATGGACCACCAATTGGAAAATTAATTTTAGACCGCAATGTTTGGGCGCCATACAGCTTGTCAACAGGTACCCTTAGCTCACCGAAGGTATCGGATTCAATGCGATAATCTTGCGAAGCCTAGAAAAAAAAAGAAACATCAAATTAACATCACAAAAGTATGTTTCACAATACAAATAACGTAGATAAAAGAAAAATATACCATTTTCGCCAACTTGTAACAATACTCGATCAACTCTAATTCACAGAGTGACATATAATAACCGAAATTTTTTTAGAGCTTGTACTGATAACTCTTAAAATCGAGAAACATGGAAGACCTCAAATTAAAGAAAGAAAATAAAAAAACTACAAATGAATTCAAAAAATTTATCTACAACTTATTCTCAGCTTGTTGTGAATTTTAATATATTCAATTGCTTGTTAAGTGGTAATCAGAGCAAAAAAAAAAATAAGATTATCACTATAGTTGTGTGTGCTTGTGAATAGCGTTTAGGCAGCAATAAACCACAATTAACAAAATAATCTTGAGAATATTTTTGACAGTGATACAAACAGGTTTCAACAATTAAGTCGGTCATCGCTTCCACAATTACACCCTTCACACTGTCTAAACGTCGACCTACTTTAATACTATTATGTTTACGTTGAAATATAGTGAAGAGACTAACGATATTGAATGCAAGTGAACCAAGCCTATTTTTTAAACTAGTTCCAATTCTTTAAGTCCGCTGAAGCACATCTACACTCTCCGAAAATTATTGTTGGAATTCAAATTTATTAACAAACGATTGTTAATAAATTTAACATTGCAATGCTGAAATTTTGTATTGATTTGAGTATTAATTTTTCTTTTAAAAACTCGACAATTTTTATTGTACGATTGTTAAATTTATTGTTATTTTTTGTATTTTGTATTTTTGAATTCAACAATTTTATTGTTAATAATTTGAATTCGAAAATTTTATTGTCAAATCAATACAAAATTCAATACAATATAAAATTTATTCATGTTCTGGTGACTGCAACATAAAGAATATAATTGGGGAAAATAACGGTAAATATAACAATTACAACTAATTTTATTGATTAATTTAGTGGTTTAAATTCTTGCAGCAAAACTTGCAAAAGCAACAAAAAGTTTGCAAACATTTTGGATTTCAAGAAAGGAAAGAGCAGAGCAGAGAGTTATATTGAAGTATTTATACAGGTTTGAATGAAGACATGACATTATTTCTGTGCATTTTCCTTACAATCTTTATGCCTTTTTTCTTTTTCTGAAGGCACCCTGACTATAATCACCATCGGTATCGTTGCAACACTTTTAGGGCTGCGCATAAGGCCCGCAGGCGAATGACGTTCCGCAAATTGTTACTGTCAACATCTGATTGTGGCGGATCTATTGTATATAAATCCAAAAGTGTTTTATATTCTGTTTTTATGCAGTGAAGGAAGTAATAAAATTCCTATTTCAAATCGAAAAATTTTATTTTTATCATTTTTTGACAGTTAATTTTATTTTGACACTTAATTTCTTATATTAAAATTTTTTGACGTTTGATTTTGACATATATGCATTAATAACGTTTAATTTTTGACGTTTGACGGTTTTTGACATTTTAATTTGGATTTTTTGACATTTATAAATGACATTTTTTGCAACCATCGAAATTAAATTTAGAAAAATTTATAATTTCTATTGTTATTTTTAACAAAAAATCGACAATTGCTTTCTGTTAATGCTATTTTAACCAAGAGATTATTGATATTTTTTTGTTACAACAATTTTTTTCTGAGAGTGTATTCTTTTTATTACGTTACAAATTTAGATGCAGCGGAAATCAAAAGAGCTTGCGTTAAAAACTCTATTTTTACTAATTTTTTCATTTATTCAACTTTTTGTGAGTGGAAAAATTGTGTTTTCGCCCAAGACCAAACAATTAATCTTTGCTCTAAAAGAACTATAAAAATCTCTGTTTATACTATTGAATATTACTGAATACTCTTCAACATTCACATCATTGAAGAAAAGGCTACTATATTTTGGAATTCTAGTTCAGAACTAGTTTCAAAAGGACCAATTTTTTTTAAGATGGTATTAAGCCTATCAAGTAATTTTGATATAACTCATTAATGAATTGATTTTGACTGTCGAGTGATATTATTTTTATTGATTACCTAATTTTTGCTTAAAAAAGGCTAATTGATAAAAATGACATGAATAAATTTGTATGTCCAGTCAACAGATGTTTGCAAAAAAAAATTTCTATATAATTTATTATTAAGAGGCTGTGCATAAATAACGTAACATGTTTTTGGCCAATAGACGCATATTTAATTAAAAACTAAAAAAAGTAATTTAGATTAGAATTGTATTATGTGCAGTGATATTACTAATCGATAATTTACAGAGCTGGGCCGAAAAGTATTCATTACAATTCAATTCCAATTCCTTGGAATATTTGTCAATTACATTAAAGGAATTTTTATTGGTAATTGGACACCTCAATTCCTCAGAAATGTAATTGACGAATTTTTCCAATTACATTCCTGAGGAATTGACGAATTTTCCCGATTACGTTCCTGAGGAATTGAAATGATCAATTACCAATTCCTAATTCCAAGGAATTGGAATTGAGATGGAATTAATTCCAACAGAAATCATTACAACCCAGCTCTGATAATTTATGTGAGAGAATCAATTCGATATTACCATAACTTGTTTGCGACTAATCAAAGCATTTTATAAGCGAATCACTCAACGAATAAATGAATATTTTTAAATTATCGAAAACATTTTTTATTCGATATTTCCCATTACTACTTAAAAGCATTTCATCAAAATAATTAAAATCTTGAATTAAAATGCATTTCTTTAACACCATCATAATATTTATCTTTATTTTCGTTATCTTTCTAATTATTTTTCTTGCTTGCTCATAAAATCAATATTAAATTGAGTGTCACTCAATTGAATTTTCGAATTTCTATAATTAACAATCAAATTGTCGATCTTAACAATAAAAAAAAAGACACTAAATTGAACAATCGACAATTGAAAAAGAAAATTAAAACTCAAAAGCGTTACCAAACCTTTTTAAAATTCAGTTTATTTTTTTTTTGTTTTTGTTTATACCAAAAGATTAAAAAGCTAAATACATATTTAGCATATAAAAATATAAATAGCACTTTTTTCTTTAAACAAGAAGAGTCCTGTCTAGTTTCCATTCACAAGAAGTTTGTTTCTTTTTAATGTTTTTTTTTTTTTTAAATGCGTGATTGATTTTTTGATCTAAAAAAATGTATGGAATATAGGTATGTTGCAGAAACGAATTACTCTTTGAATTACTCTGATTGTAATTAATTGTTAAAACTTAATTGCTTTTGGCTAACTTTTTTTTTTGGCCTAACAAATCAATTCGTTGTAAAAATTGCGTACTTCAAAACATTTTGGTGACATACGAAGTGACACTACTATATAAAATCTTGATTTTAATGTAGCGTGCATCAAATTTATAAGGCAACTGATTAAATGCACCCAGTAACTTTTAGCAACATTTAAAAACAATACAGCAATTATAAACTGCACACGGAAGTTCGAATTATATTCTAATCTGTGCGTTCTGACAAATGGAACTCTATTTTTTAATAAAAAAAAAGTCAGTCGAGACTGATAGTAAAAAACTCTCGTCATGTAGAACTATGTTAATATTAAGGCCCCTACTATGTTTTTATAAATTTTTTCATATAACGTATTACATGTATATAATACGTTATACGAAAACAAAATTTACTTGAATCTAGTCAATAGGGGCCTAATGACAAATTGCAATAACACATCAGTTATTGCAGTAAATTTGTATATTTCCTTGATAGTTCTCATCCCCTCACTTATTTAATGATAGTTAGCTCTTAGATCTCAGCTAAGCATACTTGGATGAAAAAAGTTGTCAAACGCTCAAAGTTATTGTTCCTAGTCACCTTATATTAAAGTTGATATAAATTAACAGCAAAACGCTTTTCATTGCATTACACCAAGTTTTTTTTATTTATAAGCTATCGCAATTATACAATATAATAATTCTGTAGGAATGTAAATACATAATGGAACGTTTGAATTATTTTAAAAAAATTGTATGGCATATTTTTAGGCATGTCTTTATTTGTTTGCTCATTCATTTTGTACTTCATTATTTTGTATCACGAAAAAGCACAACAACGATAAACAAGATACGAGAAGCAAAACTAACTTCCATACACAATTCTATTGCTTCTTGTGATTTGTTTATCGTTTCTGTAATTTTTCGTGACACAAAATGAAGAGAAAAATCCTCTTAAATGTCACAATTGTGCTCAAACGTTACTCAAATGCTGGTTTGTGTTCTTGCTATCTTCAGAAAAATCTTTGTTACAAAGAAAAGCTTTTCATTTAAAGCTTAGTATGCTTAGTATGCTGTAGGAACGAAAATTTGTGGGCATATAATTCTACACGTGAAATTTTGGTGTAGTGAAAATTTTTTGTGTGGAGAAAACTAAATAAATTTGTTTAATAACAAAATCAACACCAACCCATACTTACTGCTTTGTTTTTTATTGTTGAATGTCAAAATTCCGCGGCAATTAAATGTACGGGCATATAAATGCCAGCGAAATTCTGACATTTTAACTCTACACACATGGTTGTGAACTTGGCTACACTGAACAAATTTTTTCCTTCAACAGCGGTACTACCTAACGAAAAAAAAATTCGCTGCATGTTCGCTGTCAAAAAACTCAATGTACTTCTTATGGGAATTTTGTTTTCGTTTCAAAAAGTCGTAAAATTATGGGAATTTTGTTTTCAAAATAGCAAAAGTCGTAAAATTATTGCTTTTTTAAGCTCTAAATGTTTTCATAACTTCAAAGCATATCGACTGCTTCAACTTGTGCTTTCGAAAAACCAAACAGTCGCAGCATAAGCAGAAGCAGAAAACTAGTTTCAATAGTTCGCAAAGTGCTTCGGCAGTTGTCGTATTGATGGACTGAAACTGTTGAAAAAACGAAAGTCGAAGCAGCAGCAGTTGTTGAACTATCGTAAGTCGAAGTAGCATAAGTTTTTAAACGAACGTTTTGCGCCTTTAATTTCTGCTTATTCTTTTTCACAAATATAATAATAATACAATCATAATCATAGCAAAATTTAAAAAATTTAATAAAGCGAGCGTTCAAACAAAAGTTTGAAATAATAAGCAAAAATCATAAGCGCAAAATAGTCTGCTATGACTGTTGAAAAACTGCTGCTACGTCGACTTACGAAAGTTAAACAACTGCTGCTGTTTCGACTTTCGATTTTATGAAAAGTTTCAGTTAATCAAAACGAAGACTACCAAAGTTGTCGAATGCCGAAGCATTTTGCAGACTATTTTTCTGCTTCTGCTTATGCTGTGACTGTTTGATTTTTCGGAAGCACAAGTTAAAGCAGCAGCAGGAGCATTGAAAAAACTGAAAGTTTTTAAACGCTGCTTAACATGATCGTTAATTGCAAAAATATTAGCAGGCCAAATTATCCATTAAATCTATGAAACTACGAAGAAGCTTCACTTCTCTCGGGTGTCCAATGACGCACCTGTTTTTTTTTTATAAAGGCTTTATAAGAAAAAAAAATGTTTTACTACTCCGTTTTAACGGTTAAATTTTTTTATTTTTTGTTTTCTTAAAAAATACATTTCTTAATACATACATTAAAAATAATTAACAATAATAATAAAGGATAATAATATAATTTTTCTTAATTAGTTCTCTCAATTCTGTACTGGCACACGAAAAATTATAAATTTTTTGAGCCCAAACTACTATGAAAATTTACTAAATAAATCGAAATCGAATACAATCGAAAATTGTTTTTGAAACTTTCTTGTTGCAGTGAGTTACTAGCCTAAGCAGACCCACTGTAACTTAAAAAATTTTTTAAATTGGAATTTGCCGTTTTTATTGCACTGGCTTATAACAACTATAACACAATAATCCAAGTAATATAACGGCTGCAATAAATTAAATTTTCTGACAGGGTGCTTTAAGTAAAGATAACGATATTTTTGTAAAAATAGCAGTTTGATTGTCATAATTAAAGTATTCAAGACGCTTAAGTTTCCATCTTCAAGGCATCCTAAGCGGAAGCAGTTCTAATTTTATTCCAAAATGGGTGTGAAAGCATATAAAATGAGCAAAATAAGTAAAAAACAAAAAAATTAAAAAAAAATGTTTTCGAACTTTTCCAAGAGAGTGTAGGTGAAAAAATAAAGTATGGCAGTTACAAAGTAAGATAGTATCAATTAACAAAGAATTTATAAAAACTTGAAAAAATAGGGTATTAATCAAAAACTCAAAAAATTTAAAAACGATTTCTGAAACTTAATGAATGATTTATTACAAAGTTAGAAATTATTATAAAATAATCAGTATAAACTATAAAATAACCATCTACAAATTAGTATCTTTTTCAATTCCATATTTTAAACATTTAATATTTGGCTTTTTTTTTGTAATTCACTCAACGAATTATTTCTTTCAATAAATTTTTCAAGATGAAGAACTATAATATTATTATTAAAATCCATAAGGCAAACATTTTCACTGAAGAATTTCTTGGATTTATGTTAAGCTCACTGCGTTAAATTGAATATTTTGGCAAATCGAAAGTACTAACTTTGATCATTATTATAATAAAAAAAATTTCTTTTAACTGCCAAACCAGGCAAAATTTTTATACAAAACTCGATTTTTAGAGGTTGTTTCAAACCATTCTAGCTCACAGATGGCTATCCGTAGAGTCGAAATATTTTTAGAATCATCGTAACATAAACCAATCAAGGATTAATTTGAGGAATCGACCCAAACAAATTTTTTTTTCTATGGAGCCTGGAGCCTTATTTGATATTTTAATGTTTAAATTTATCTTTTTATGAAGATTATCAAAAAAAAAAAACTAAGTGCACCAATGGATTCCTCATAAAATTTCCTAGCCTTTACCGTACGAAAGGATTATTGTCGCTCAATTATAAGAGAACAAAAACCGTTGGTGTGAGTTCACCGAGTGGGTATTGTGTTATTTAAGGGATAATGAATGATGCGACTGTTTGATAAAATCGTTCGAAGCTTCCACATTTTATAATTAAATGTGTACCATGGGGTGATATGTTACACGGCGATTTTTCGTACAAAATGCTATCATATAAGCGAAAACTGTAATAAGTTTCTTTTGACAACATCTAGTTTTTCATAAGTGTTGGCAGACACACATTTCCTAAGAGTTCTTAAAAAAAGTGAAAAATTTTTGTTAAGTTTTTTTTTTAAATTTACAAAAAAGAAGCGTTTCGGATAAAATTTCCTTCAGATTTTATAAGTGAGTAGATGTAAAATGTGCTATTGTTGAATATCTTTAAATATACCAAAAGATTTTACATTTTTGCACGTTGTAAAATTTCATCAATGAGAAAAAAGTGACTTACTTTGGGGCGATGCGTAACACATCTTACACATTATAATTGCCATTGAAGAGGCAACAACGTCAAACTCTGAAAGGCAATTACATCAACGGCCTAGAAGAAATCGGCCTAGTTCGTACTATTCAGACTAGACCAATTTCCAATCGGGGTAGGAAGTCAATAAAAAGCTATGTTCTAACAACGCCACATAAATGTTTACAGTTGCAAGAGATGGCAAAAAAAAATATGGGAAAGAAAACCAAACAAACGACAAAGAAAGCTGCAAGGGCTCTGCAGATTTTTTTGCGATTTTCACAAAAATTCACTTGAATGCAACAAATGCAAGCGCCTATTTTATTTTTTGTGAGCCATTTGTGACAATTGTCACTCCGATATGGATATTTCCAACATATAATCATTTAAGATTTGAAATGTATTTTTTTCAAATTAATAAAACCATTAATATATTCTATTGGAGTTAACGATCAGTTTTTCAATTCCAAGTGTGTGTGTGTGTATTAAGAATTAGATAGGTTTACTGGATATTGCTAATATTTCATTAAGTCCCTATCATAATACTTTTAATAAACATAGTCAAAATAAACACAAAAGTAAAAGTTCCTGGTCTTTAAACCAACATTATGTTGGTTTTACACATCACCCACTGATTTGAAAGACAAAAAAAAAACCCTTCCTTTGTTCTACTTCATCAATTTCTCAAAATATTCAACAGCCATGAAAACACTCACTTCGAATTGGTTCTTTTGCAAGGGATAGTCCTTAAAACCAATCAAAAATTCAATCTCTTAGCACTTTTATTGGAACAAATAAAAACATGTTACACATCAACCCACTTCAGCCCATATTGTGTGAAAACAGAGGGTTCGTCTGAATCATAGTTCGTCTGTTCCTACGCAATGTGTTGTGATGCATACGCTTAAAAGTTTTTGACTCATTGTGGTCAGAAGCATCGGAAACAAAACTCTAAAGCCTTTCATTAATTATTTTTAGTTTTTTTATTAAGCTTTCATAAACAAATCATTTGATAACTAGTTATTTTTGCTGTGCAACTGTGACTTAAATGCCACCCTCAAAATAGTGTTTCCTGGGGCGAACTTTAACTAAGAAGCTTTGCTTCAAAAACTAATTTAGCATTTATTCTAAAAACTGTATTCTTTCCTTATGGAGGGAAGATTATTTATGAATATAAAATTAGTTCATTGCTGACCCCTTTCGTTCAGCTGTATTCCATACGTTTTTAAACGTTTAGTGAATGTTCTACTACAAACGGTTTTCTTACTATATAGCGCCTATATCAGTCGGCATATACATCTACGTATATAGCATGCAACTATTAAAAAGTTTTTACAGCCTGATAAGCATGTGATCAACAGACCTAACCGACTGTAGGAGCTTATACTTGTTTCTTCTTTTGATGCTCTGCGAAAGACGTAAGGTTTTCTTGTTGGACTAGTTCTAACCATTGTTCTAACATATGCTATCAACGTAATGAATTTAAAATTTTAATAGCAAGCATTTCTAGCTTGTATTTTTCGATAAAGGAAAATAAAATATTTGTACGATACCAACGCCAGAACATTATATGCATGCTACCGATATAATTCTTCAATTACATAAGGCCAGAAGACTGCACTGCTTCTAGACCACAAATTTAACTTACCATTCCTCGAACGATGGTGCCAGTCAAGTGAATTTTATTCAACTGATGTACCGCTTGTAGCGTTGTGCGCTGAAAGATTTGAAGAACCATTTTTCCGGTTTTTAGTTCTTTGTTTTCAAGTCAAAAAAACGCAAGAAAATTGCTTCCAATATCAACAGATCCAAAAAGCCAACTTTTTACACACACCACTTTGGCCAAGATACTTTAGCACGATGTGAAATTTTGCAAGTCTTTGCTGTGAATATGACATTTTTATATATGCAAACAACAACAAAATGTGAATTTACAGGGCAGATGTGAGAAGGTGGATAAAAGCAGCAACCTTGGGAACATATGATGAGCATGAAGCTAATGTTGCATATTTTAAGCAGAAAAGGGGCGATATTTAAAGTATAAAATTGACAGCTCTTACTTATCGTTTAGTTTACGTATTAGTTATACATATTAAAACTAGTTATATCACAGTCAACCAGTGAAGCTTTTTACTCAAAAGCTTTCCAGTTATAAATACCAAGAGACTTGAGTCGGTGAAAAAAGTTGTTCTAGGTGTTTAATGTTGGTGTCACTTCTAAATCAAACATCACTTATTTAAAGAGTAAATATTTTGTAATAGTATCAAAGTACATCAAACTTTTTCAAAGCAACTTTATTGCGAGCATGCACATATGAGTGAATATAAGTAGCTTTATTTATTTTCCATATATCAAATTTATTAGTTATTATTGTTCATCTATATAATGTTTAATTAGTGTTATACAGCAGCGATTACCACAGCAATAGCATTTGTCTCATTCACTCTTTCGTGTTGGCTATGCCATATGCTGCTATAGAATTATAATAAAAAAAAAAAATAATAATACAGGCACATAATCATAAACAAAGTAAAAGCGACTTTAAATTTAGTACAATCATTTTTGACAGTTTTCCACTATAATTTCACTCAAATAGCTTGCACTAAATTTAGAGTCGACTTTTATTTTGTTTATTAATATGAGCCACAAGCTTATTTCCTTCAACTAGTACGATATGCAACACTTTGACTTAAAAATGAGAGCATTATAGCTAACTCTCTTTTCTCTTTTCAAAATAAAATTTAGTGATGTTAACCAAGGTTGATTTATAAGGTTGTCGCAAGGGAGAGAGCGAGTACCCATAATTGTCAAATCGAAGTTGACATCTCATAGAAAATCTGTAAGTGCTCTCTATTATCATCCATTTTTCTTTCGTAGTCATTCGCAAAATTGGCTGGTTTTGACAATTATGGGTACTGAGAAGAGAGTGCGATCAGCCCTGCGACAACCTTATAAATCAACCTTGATGTTAACCGTGTTAAATAGTGCTATTTACTTAATGCTTACTGCTGCTATTTCCTTAATTTTGAGTTAAATTAGTTGGTATTATGCAGATGTTACGTCTACGTTTTTTCATCTAAGAATTTGATTAATTGTATTTCATTGTTTTGAATAAGTATTTAAATGGATTTTATCTAACACTAATCATAAAAATATTGAGGGTATTCACAAGGTGTCTTAAAGTTGTATATTGTAAGTGAAAGGTTTTTCTCATTTTTTCCTTTATTAGTAAAGCGATTTTTTTTAAATTTTGCTTGTATGTTTTGCTTATAGTTGTTGTGCAATGTGATGTAAAATAAAATTTAGTATGGGAGGTAGTTTCGGCCCGATCACGCCCATGTTATACACTTCATACAAAAACTATAAACAAAACATACAAGCAAAAGTTCAAACAAATCGCTTTACTAATAAATTAGAAAAACCTTTCACTTACAACATACATCTTTAAGACACCTTGTGAATACCCCCATTGTTCAATTTGGTATTTAAATACCCTTTTCCGAATGCACAAAATAATTTTAATTAATAACATAAGAATAAAAAGAATGTGAATGGTCGTGTACAGCTGTAAATGTTTAATATTGATTTTAAAATTTAAAGTTTTACCCGTTTTAAAGAGTTAATATGCTTCGAATATATCACATGACTTCACTAAACATCAATAAGCATCGGCAAATGGTGCAGCTTGAGTTGAAATTCATAAGTAAGTTAAATATAGCATTCAAACCATAGTTTTGTATATTCGGCAGTGGCAATTTGAAACAATTCACGATAACAGAATAACAGATCGGGTAGGAAAGGCCCAACTATAAACTTATTTAATTTCAATAAACTTGTAAGATATTTTATTTTTTAATATTTTTTAAATAGTAATAAATACAAAACTAACGATTTGAAATTCCGATAAATAATATAAATATTTGGTCATTTGGGACCCAACATATTTTCGGGCTTAACCCATTCATTAAATTGCTGCTCAGTCAGATGCCCCAATTTAATTGCTTCTTCCTTGAGTGTGGTGCCATTTTTGTGGGCAGTCTTTGCAATTTCGGCTGCCTTGTCATAACCGATATGAGGATTTAAAGCAGTAACCAACATAAGCGACTCATTCATTATCTTGCCGATACGATCTTTGTTTGCTTGAATGCCTACGACACAATTCTTGGCAAAGGTTCGACTGCCATCAGCTAGATAAAAAAGTTAGACTAGTAAAATAATATCATTTAAAAATAAAATGTTATGGTTATTATCAAAAATAAGAGGATCTACATTTCTTAATTTCAAATTCATTGAGAAAAACATAAATGATTCCAATTTTACATGATATATACAAAAAACAAAATATTATTCTGGACCTATTTTGTAAAATTAATGGATGTTTCAATATTATTCCCTGTGGCGACAATAGCATAATGATTAAAGTACGTAGCCCATATGCCAAAGAACCGCGCTGCAGACCTCAAAGAGAACAAAATGCCATGTTAAGCTTCCTGAAAGCCGATAATTACAAACATTTAATAACGCGCACGACACAAATGGATCAAGAGAAGCTGTGTTAAAGCCTTTTAGAGGGCTGAAAGGCTGATGTTTTTTTCAAACTATTCCCAAAACTAGTATATCAATTCCTTAAAATTTTAATAATAAACTATTACGACTGATAAAATTTTATTAATATACTCTAAATGCGATTTGTAGCAAAGGAAAAATAATACTTACACAATAAACGAATCGAGCGCAGCACATTGGAGACAATCAATGGTTTGAAAACGTTCAATTCAAAGTGACCATTTGAACCTCCAATAGTGACAGCTACGTGATTGCCCATTACCTGAGCACACAACATGGTCATTGATTCGCACTGTGTCGGATTTACTTTGCCCGGCATAATTGAACTTCCTGGTTCGTTCTCTGGCAGCAAAAGCTCACCCAAACCGCAACGTGGTCCAGAGCCCAAGAAACGTATATCATTGGCAATTTTCATTAGACTCACAGCAATGGTATTTAAAGCTCCCGACACTTCAACCATAGCATCACGTGAAGCCAAAGCTTCGAATTTATTTGGCGCTGTGACAAATGGCAGACATGTAAGTTCAGCAACTTTTGCAGCAATCTTCTCTGCAAATCCTATGCGTGTGTTTAGACCGGTGCCAACAGCAGTGCCACCCATTGCCAACTCATAAACACGTGGTAAGCAGGCATCAATGCGTTGTTGGGCATATTCTAGTTGCTGAGCGTAGCCACTAAACTCCTGACCCAAAGTTAATGGAACAGCATCCATGGTATGCGTGCGGCCGATTTTAATAATATCTTTAAATTCATCGACCTTGCACTTGAGCGCATCATGTAATTCACCTATTCCAGGTTTAAGATTGTTCACCAGTTCCTGGGCAACACAAACGTGGATGGCTGCAGGAAAGGCATCATTGGAGCTTTGTGACTTGTTGACATGGTCGTTGGGATGAACAGGATTTTTCGAGCCAAGTTTGCCACCAAGTAATTCTATTGCACGGTTACTGATGACCTATTAAAAATATAAGATGCTGATATAATCAAGTAAAACTTGAAAATTGGAGATTTAAGACTAAAGTAGAATATATTTAATTTTGGGAAACACAAAAAAGATATTTTTTAAATCTCAACCCTTAAAAATTATAAATTTAATAATAAAACAAAACAATGATAAAAACATGATAGCAAAAACATGCTGCAAAAAACTTTTTTAATACTTGTGCCACAAGAATTTATAACATTAGATTTATAAAGTATTTAGCTTCAATTTTTACTTTTTTTATTTATTTAATATAAATTATGTTTAAATTCTGTGGCGACAAGAAATAACGACATAACTCAAAATATCGTAAAAAGGCGATTAGTATTTGCAGCAGTACACCAGCTATTCTTTTCGCGAGCTCATTCTCACAAAAAAAAAAAAAAAACAAAATTACAATTAATTTTATGCACAGACTCACTTTCTGTAATAGAAGCAATAAGAAATAACAAAAATGATTTTTTAGTCAATCAAATTTGAGATCTTATTATACGAAGCCACAAATTAAAATTATTATTGGCCAAGCTTTCTACCACACTTTCTCTAGTTGAGGAAACCATCTATAACAAAAAAGGCATCAACAAAGCTATTAATGGAATCCTTTTAGAAACGAATTTACAGAACAGGATAACTTATTCCCACTCTTACAAGTCAATAAGCCCTCAAAAAATGACACCTAAGTACCCAGTCAGTTTCCAGGAGAAAAGCAGTTGCATTCACGACATTCATCCACGGGCCATACCAGATTAACACATAAACAAATTTTCGATGACTCAATTTATACAACCTGCCCGCTATGCCACAACAACTCAGTTTACATTTACCATTTACTAACTCAATGCACAGTAGCTGGTAATATTTGAAGATTGTTTAATATAAAGAATCTACACGAACATTTTAAAGATTCAAGTGAACTTAACACCAAAACTTTCGCTAATTTACTCAAAAGAACCAGATTGTTTTTTGAAGTATAACATTAATTTTAACTTTTTTATCATTAATTTTACTTTTTTTTTATATAACTGAAGGCCTTAACTAATAGTGCTAGATATTAGTTATAAAGAAATTGTAAATTATTACTTTTTTTCCCCCTAATAAAAAAAAAAAAGATAACATGGCTTTTCAAAGAACGCAGTATTTTTTTTTTAAAAAAGCATACAAATGAATTTATCAACAATGCATTGCAATAAAATAATTTTGTTTTTCATCTTAACTATAGTCACTAGCCAGAATGATCTAAAACCTTAACAAAAATGGTTGTTTATATTGATAGTTGTGAAAACTATTAAATAAATGAATATTTAAATAAATGTATAGAGGCTCTTTTTTATGATGTCTTAAACCAAAAGAGGTTAAGAGGAAACAATTTTAAATTTGTAAGAATTGCTGAACCTCTTACTAATAGTAGTCAAACCTTAAGCGATCCATATTGTCGTACCTCATTCGCATTCATATTTGTTTGGGTGCCAGAACCAGTTTGCCATATAACTAATGGAAAATGATCATCATACAGACATCCGGAAATAACATCGTCAGCAGCTTTTGATATTGTATCAGCTATTTTGGGATCCAAGCCGAATTCTTTATTAACTTCAGCTGCAGCCTTCTTAAGAATACCCATTGCAATCACTACGGGTTTCTTAAATATAAACATGCAATAAATGTTCTCGGTCTTTAATGACTTTCAATATCTTACTGGCATTTGTTCACTGCGTCCACCAATTGGAAAGTTAATTTTGGAACGCAAAGTTTGAGCTCCATAATATTTATCAACGGGCACTTTGAGTTCACCGAAGCTATCAGTTTCAATGCGAAAATCCATTTCTTTGCCTTTATCATCACTTTTCTATAAAAGAGCAGTAAATGTAATTTAGAAATTTTTACTGAGTTTTATGAATTCAATATCGATGAATCGATGCTTATCTTACATTCCGTAGGAGGATATATGCCCATCGATTTTTACTTAATTTATGTATTGTTGGTAGAGTAATGCGCTGTAGCAGTTGCTTCACCATCTTCCTTTTTATTAGCGGTTTCTTTATTGCAATATCTTTATTGGAGTATATAAATATAACGGGTGATTGTTTGCAATCTAATGTTATTTTGCAGTTGAGTTCAAAAAATTCATGTGATTTAAAAATTTTCTGACTTACTTTGATAGAGTTGTCTGCTAAATATATATATAAATTTTTTTTTTAAGTTGAATACAGTAAAAAATTTGATGGCTGTGTTGTGTACATTTCATTTAAGCTCTTTCAAATATTATCACTTTAAAAGAATTTTAATGATCCATTTTTTAAGTGGTGGTTCTCATTAAGCGCAAGCGAAGTATTTTAAACAAACATTATTGACTCCAAACTTCGAAGCTCAAAACTTGGCACAATTATTCAAGGTGTTTGAATATCGCCAACGAAGTCTGCAGATGAATTAATGTATAGAAATGTACTATCTGAATTGTAGCAGGCAAACACAATTCGTCTTTCATCTTAAATTAAATAAAAAAAAAAACATTTTCTATTAACCAACTTGCTGAGTGATCAATCTGTATGCTTCTAGCACAATTGCTAATAACTATAACACGAGTGTAAGGATGATGCTAACTCAGAGTTTGTTACTTTGATATGCGCCTATATATGCTGGCATAACTTAATGAAATTATTTTTTTTTAAGTATCGTTAATCTTTTTCTGGATTTTAGAATAAGTTATGTTAATATATCCAGCTGCAAGAGAATACATTTTTGAAATTACCGTACTTTTTAAGTATTCGTATCGGAGTAACTCCATAGATGGTTTCCTTTTTTGATCTTATCTTTTGCTAATGAGCATAAACGCTTTTACAAATAATCTCTTTCAAGAATGGTTAAATTAAATTTTATTTCTAAAAACCTAATAGCTTTATGTTTATACATTTATTTAAGTTTTTACTTTTCCTCATCTTTGGTGTTATCGAAAGATTCCTCGCCAACGCGTGTGAATCCTTTGAAACGAATAATCTTTCCTTTCTCCACATTAAGTGTTTTCGAAAAGTACTGTGCCGGTGATAGTCTGCATTCCTCTTCACTTTTAAGACCATAATACTTGGCCCAGTCACCACGACCTGTGTAGAACATGTAGCAAACCCAACCTAATGCATTCCACGCCACAATGGCATATCCAATACTGAGACGACGTTTCCAGAGTGCTGCTTTATCCACGGGAATGGGATTTGTATTGCGGCGTATAAGGCGGCGAAGCCACTGAATTTGAAAATAAACCATGATTGAAGAATACTTTTAATTGATTCTTCAATTATATAAACAAAGGTTAAAACAGCTGAGTTACAGGTTGTAGATTGGCGATAGGGTGTTTCACATCTTTAAATTTCAGTAATGAAGTCAGCAAATATGAAACGGCAATTTACACCAGCGTTCCATGTAATTGTAATATAAGGTCTGTTTCCGTACACATTGTCGAGTAAAGTTCGATGTGAGAGAGTAAAATTAAATTTGAGAATAGGGCCGTTCACAAAATTTCATGGAACTCCCACGTTGTTCTATTGTGTTTGACCAACAATTTGATAAAAAATTTGATAATGTGAACTGGCGTAATAGTGTCAAAAGTACGGAAACGGCTTCTAGCTAGTTTCAAGCATGATATAATAAATTACAAGGTAGGAGTGACAGTTTTTTGTCGACCAGCATTTGTAAAAAACGCATAGAAAAAGAGGACACGAATAAGCAGCCAAATAGATAAAAAATTAAACTTTGTATAGATTTTGACAAGTTTTGGTCGACGCTCTGATAAAATATGTAGTTTCAAGGCTACCTTGTAAAGTATAAGCCGTGTTTTTTTCACTGCTCTGTTCTGGAGCAGAACATCAGTTGGAAAAAACGCTCAATTTTTATTTTTTCCCCTGGGTGGCGCGGAAGGCAATGTCAAAAATGTCAGCCGATGAGATCACGTTTTTCCTTAGTTTGGCAGCTTTTCCCATTATTATTTTAACATTTTTGAAGCTTACGTTTGAAATTTTCATTTATGCAATAATATTAATTAGTGCTTTTTTCATGGCACACTCAGAACTTTTATTGTTTGAACATTTATTTTCTACCGCTTTTGACAGTACATTAAAAAATTTTAAACAGTGCCTCTTAGTAATGCCACCTAAAACCGAGTTGGCACATGGAGTAAAAAAGCTGCTTCTAACCCAAGGCTGGTGCAAGGTTCATTAATATCTCTCTTGAAAGAAAAGCACTCTTTTTTGCCTTTGCTCGAACTGTCAAAGTAGCTGTTAGCCAAAAATTGTACAGATTCGTGTTTTTTTTTGTCGTGTTGTTACAGTTTGCAAATTTATTTTTTATCGCAGAAAATAAGCAAACATCAAATGACAAATTGACACTGCTTGTTCTTCTTAATGCTTATTCTTCTTGATGCTTGTTCTTATGAAGCTGGAATAAATTTTTTCCAGGACCTGCTTCACATTGGTCAAGATCTGAAAGCAAGTTTTTGACGTTTCCTTTTGGATTCACCGTAAGCTTCTACACTTGGCAAGACTTGAATTCAATTTCATCTCTTCTTTGCTTGTTTCTTAAAAACAAAACGATATAGGTAGCAAGCAAACGAAGCCATTTTGTAAGTAAAGTATAACACACTCAAATTGATATACGAAAAGTAAAACGAACTAAGCCACCAAAATTACGAAAATGATAAAAGGAACACGAAAACTTGCCGGTGTAGAGCGTTCGTTTTTCCCTTTGTCACCAAAAAACTCACCTAAACACACCAAGATTTTCCTACAAACTCAAAGACTTGAAACCAAGTCTTGACCAATGTAAAACAGATCCAGACCACTTCAAGCAAGTTTCCGACGACATTGGTGTATATACAGGGTGAGCTTTTTGTGAGAAAATGTTTCAGATAAAAGTTGCAAGGTTGCGAAGGGGTCAAATAATAATGACCTTGAATAAAATTTGTACTTTTTTTCAGGAGAATACGAATTAGCTTGCAACAAAAAAAAAAAAAGGGTTTTCATTAAAAAAAAATTAAAAATGACCCTGACTATCTCTACAAAAACTACTCTCGTATTAAGAAAAAAATAAAACGAAATGGCCATTTCAGCCCTTAAAAGGACTTTGACCGAGCTTCTTATGATCAATTGTGTTGTGTGTGTTATGAAAATGTTTGAACACAAATGATCGAAAACTGGGCCTAACAGCTTTATGCCCACTCCCATGATACAATTATAAGGTAGATGCATTAGAATCACCCTCTCTTCTGCTACACAACAATAACAATGGCGTAGGTATACTGTCAAAATCAGCTGTTTTGCAAATATTAATTGGCGGACAGACTTTACTTGAAATATTAATTTATGATTTGTTGAAGTGCTTAAAAGTGCGTTTTGCTTAAAACATAAACATAGTAAGTTATTTTAACAATAAGTGAATAAGTAAAATGGGCAAAGGATCATGCGCGATTTGCAACGTAGTTTGGGTAATTGCAACCTTTTCAATGCTCCAAAAGAAGAAAGAAATCGGCGTATATGGAGCCGATGAAATCCGATGAAATTGCTGGGCACAAATGTTTGGGCGCATCCATGGTAATTTCTTTGAGGCTTTTGAAATATTTTATCTTGTTAATGATTGGCACGAGTATGTTAAATAAAATAAACACTTACTTGCAGCTTTATTTAAAAGAACATATTTTAATTTTTCCAGCTGCAATTTACCTTGTCAAAATATATTTTGACAGTTGAAAGCAGCCGTACAAAGCGATGTAAATAGATCGGTTACCGAACAATCGAAGTAAGTAGTCGAGTTCAAATTATATTAGAAGCTAACTTGTATTTGCTTCATTCAAAACCGAAATACAATTAATTTTGTATTGTATATAAAAAACACAGCTGGTTTTATAAACTTTTTATAGTTTTTACTTACTTTTCTTACATTTTCTCACATAAAATCTGGGTACTCAATTGAAATATACGGTTACAAGCAAATTATACATTCTTATGGCCGAACAAGTAAACGGCAAATGTCAAAAGTGACATTATACCTACGCCAATGTTTTTCTATATCGTCATTTGCTCTCCGAATTGCACTTACCTAATAATTCTACCATGCCCACTCCGAACGGCTTATGTTCTCAAGAAGCATTTTATGTCAGTTTTTACTCTCTGAGGTTTGCCATTGTCTGCAGAGAGGTGACGGCCGAACAGAAAAATTAATTGAATTGAAAAACTTCTGTGTCAGATGGGGGATTCGAACATAGGTTCTCTGGCGTATGAGTCGCACACTCTACACAGTACGCCACGGCCACCACTCTCGTATTCATTCCTTCGAATTTCCGAAAGTATTTTACTAAAAACCCCGAACAATTTTCGGGGTATCTCTTCTTCTAATTCTAAGCGAAGAAGAAGTTTCATTCTATTAGAACTTTTATTTTATACAAAGCAAAAAAAAGTACTCCAAATAGTACAAAAGTTATTTACCCTGCAACTTTGATGTGAACAGTTTTCTTGTTTCAGAACTAAAACAAACTGTGGCAGCTTTGTAAAAAGGTTCTTCTCGACTTTTTTCTTCGGTCCATTGGTAGACATATTTTTTTCTTGCGTTATAGAGAAAAATATTTTGTGTAATTCTGTTAATTTTCAATAAAAACGCGATTTATTGTGAAAACTTATTTCTAAAATTTATAAAATAACGATATAGCATTCTTTAGAGCCTAAATATTGATTTAGCAGAATTAGGTAAAAGTATTATATAGAGTTGAACAAAATTCAATGCCAAAAATGGTTTCTAAAAAGAATTTTCAACAAAATGGCAGAGCCATGAATCTGCGTCAGCAAAGAGGACCTATGGGCCAATATCAAAAAGCCTTCAAGCCGCAAGGTGGTGGGCCTGGCAATAATATGGGTATGTTATATAATGCCAGTCAGATTCCGGATAATCCTGGTTTTATGGATTTCAATAATCCAACACCACCTGCTACCGGAGGTCTTACCCAGCAGCAATCAGGCCAAAAGAAAAAGAATCAAAAGAATAAACAGAAGAATAAACCACAACAACAACAGCAGCAAATGCCCTCGCAGAGGAATGGTAACTGGAATAAGAACAATAATCAACAACAGGTAATGAATAGCAGATTTGGTAATGGCCCACAGCGCGGCTTTAACAACCAAGGACGTCCAATGCCTAATAGAGGACGCCGCATGATGCCACCAGTTGGGCCGGGAGGACCACTTGGAGGACCCATGCCACCAATGCCCATGCATATGCCACCAAACGCTTTTCAACCGCCTATGCTCCCACCAATGCCGCCAATGGGACGTGGTCCAATGCCACCAATGGGTGGCAATCCACACTTTTTACGTCGTGGACGTGGCGGTCCAATGCCACCGATTCCTCCACCAATGCCTGCCATGATGGGGCCAATGCCTCGTGCAAGGCGTGGCCCTATGGGCGGCTTACCACCACCAATCGCTGTGCCTTTTGCACAAGCCGGTAAGATTAAAAAGCCCAATGCAAAAATTATAAAGAAGGTGGTGAAAGGCAAGAGCACTATAAAAACTCTGAAGAATTTGGTCAATCAATACCCGGTAGATAAACCATGGGTGACAGCAGAAATACGCGTGGAACATGACAAAAAGTTGGATATTGAGAATCGTCTTAAGGGAAATAAAGACGATGATCTGTTTGCTCAATTTAAGACTCAGCGCGACAAGTTTGTGAGTATGTACGAAACTGCACGTGAGGAGTATCTTAAAAAAGAGGCTGCTGCTGTTAAGGCGAAGGTAAAGTTTAAATAAATATTTAAAAAAATTTGTTATTTCTTTTTCTTTTTAGCCAGCGTAGGGAAATCATAAGTGAATATCTAAATGATCATCAAACAATGGAAAAAATTGTCTATTTTTAACCACTTTTTGTCCACTTTGTGATGATTCACTTATGATTTCTCATTCAAGTAATTAAAAGCATGGTAATGACAGTTTGGATTTGCATTCATATATTCGTGTATTTTTTACAGTATACAATACTTTTTATACAGTATAAAAATAACTATAAATATACCGCCTAAACTGACTGTATGTCGACTGTTGTGGATAACGTTTCGGTTATTTTAACAACAAATTTTCTTCTCAATTATCTAAAATACAACACATCTATACTTAAAACTGCCACGCATTTTAAGTTTTCCATCTTAATGCTTAAATGCTAAAAATGTTTATGGTTTATGGAAAAGTTTTTTGCTGTCAAGAATGTTATCTCCCCGTATCAGCATGGCTTGGATTCCATTCGGGATTTCTTGGCTGGCTAACTTCATACTTGTCTAATAGGCAATGTGTTGTAGCCTTTGATAATGTTAAATTCTACCCATATGTGGCTACGTCTGGTGTCCCGCAAGTTACATTTTGGGGCCCATTTTTCAAAGCCTGAAGGTTTTTCTCAGAGTAAATAATTCAATAACTGATATTGAATCCCTTCAACAAGAAATTTTTAAACTTACGAACTGGTTCTGTAATAATTGTATCTTCTTGAATCTGGATAAGTGCATTTGTATGTCTTATTCTAGGTATCAAAATCCCAGTCTGTCCCTGTTGGAACCCATTTTATGATTCCCATAAGATAAGGGTTGAACGTATCCAAAAATCATTTACTCGGTTTGCTTTACGGTCAATTAACTTTGAAGGTTCTTTTCCCTCATAGTGCCCGCTGCCAATTCATTGGCCTTAAGTCGTTAGAGATTAGAAGAAATATTTTATCTCATCTTTTTGTATATGATATCATATCTGGGGTTGTTGACAGTCTTGAACTGTTATCTATGATTAATTTCAATATACCTACTAGAATACTTAGAAATTTTGATACATTCTATTTGGATATGTGTCGCACTAATTATGCATTAAATACGCCTATTTCTAGATCTCTAAATTTGTTTAATGCTTTAAATTCTTATCTTAATTTAGATTTTTCTATGTCTAAAAATCAGATGAAAAATGTTTTAAATACTTTTTTGTAAATAATAATTTATTATATGTATATAATAGTCTGAAAGAATTATGTTCATAGACTAAACTATGATCTCAATAAATAAATAAATAAATAAATAAATAAATAAATAAATAAAAAATAAATAAAAAATAAATAAAAAATAAATAAATAAAAGTTTTCTCGGTTAAAATGAAAGAAATTCTCTGGAGCTTTTAGTCCCTAAATATAAATAAGACTTTATGTAGTAGATGGGTTTAATAGGTAGAACAATAAGCATACATCCAGAATTTTGTACACTTTTTCCTACCTAACAGAGGTACGAATAAGTTTCGCTTAACTTTATTCCACTGTGGTTCCGAATAGCAACAGAGAACAGTTATTAGTCTGATGAACGAAAAATACTTTTCCAGCCTGAAAAGTTCTTCGCAAAATCTTCGGTCCTGTTCGAGTCGGCGATCACTATCGCATCCGAATGAACCACGAGCTGTATGAGCTCTACGATGACATTGACGTAGTTCGGCGAATAACTGTGCAGCGACTACGAAGCTCCAGCGAAAAAGGTGCTCGAGGCGAGGGTCGCTGGTCAACGACGACGAGGGAGATCATGCCTCCGATGGATGGACCAGGCTAAGGAAGCCCTAACCGCACTTGGTGTATCCGATTGGAGAAGGCGTGCGCAAAGCAGAGGCGCCTGGCGAGAGCTGATGAGGTCGGCCGAAACCCGGACACGGGTTGTTACGACCACCTAAGAAAGTAATTTTATTTATATTTATAAATATATAAATAACAGATATTTATATTTATTAAACTACCTTAAAAATATTTCTAAGGAACTTGTAAACGTCTCCAAATTCAGGCTTTTATCGGATCTTTATACATTTTTTATACTGAAACACATGGATTAGAAAAGAATAATTAGGCAGTCGAAACGTGATGATTCGAAGAATTAATTTATTTTTCACTTGAGTACGAAATCATAGGAACATCTCTGACACATTAATAATTTCCGAAAATTTTTATAAACTAAAATAAAATATATTTTCACTCCTCAAATTAGCAACTGGGCACATTTTTTGGTCTGTGACCAGTAAAAGCACAACCCGAACACATCACAATTTCGTAGAGTTTTATACGTATTTTTCTTATATAACATATGAATGCAAATCAAATCTTTCATTATTCAAGCATACTTTTAAAACACGTACTTTGAACAATTCCTATTTTGATGCATTTCAAAATAAAAGCTATTTATATCAGAAATTTTCATTATTATTATCCTGCATTCTTTGTGTGATATTAGTTGTAATAATAACAATAAAAAAAAAAACTAAAAATATCTTCTTTTACACAATTTTAATATATATGTTGTTTTCTCGAAATTTTTGGCATATCTATTTGCAGGATGATAAAGACAAACAAACAAAAAAGACCGCCGCAAAGGACGGAAATAACAAAGAAGCAAATGCTAAAGCTTAATAGCATTAAACATAATAAATTATTGATGAAGCTCTTTTTATGATTCTCTAATGATTATTGAGATGTGAAAAGTAGCGTATATCTACTTGGAAAATTAAATGCTACTTGTCTTGTACAATGCAAGCACTTTTAAAGCACTTTAATTAATTTAAATTTAAAATATAGTAATGCTCTGCTTAGGCACTTCTATATAATATATATATATATTATGCATATATATATATAGTTTTAACTTTAACTTTAAAATAAAAATGCAATAAACGTCAGCAGCACTTTGCTGTAAATTAATATATTGACAATTTGTCGATCGTTTATATATAATAATAATTATTATGCCTAATTATTGTAATAGGTCACAAAAAGAAGCATCAACATTTAAGTTATAAAAAAACATGTTTAAAATTAGCTCACTCTTACTGTAGTATGCTCATGCAAAATAACATTATGATCCATTCAAAGCAAGCATACAAACAAATCTTAAATTGTAAAAAATTATTGAATACTAATAAATAAAATAATAAATTTTATTATTCAATAATAAGGTTTATAAGTTTTTTGCAATATATTATTTAATATAAATTAATATTAATGAAAATTAGCACAACATTGAGTCTCCTCTTTGCTGTACAAACCACATATGCCATTTTTTGGTTTGCCTTTATTGAAATTTCTTTAAAATTCTTTAAAATTATCATATTTTAGTTACAGTCGTTGAAATAAAATCAATGTAGAACTTATTTGTTAGCAATTAATTTGCTAAACTAATTTTAAAGATACAACAGAGAAGCTGGATGTGGAATTATTCGAAATGTGTGCGTGAGAAAACTTGTTTGTCTGACATCGTCAACTCAATATTATATGAAAAGGAACATAACGTTGTCACAACTAATATTGCATTTGATATTATTTGTGGCAACAATATTATTTACAAAAAAAAAATTTATGAATTTAATTAAAGTATATAAACAAAAACCTAAAATATCATATTATAGCATAATTACTGTGGCACAATCAAATACAGATATATGTTTATGAAAAATATCAAACTTGCGTTTCAATTTAAAGAATCTTAAAAGTTGAGTTAGTGTGAATTTGAAGGGCTTCTTTTTGCAGCTTCTGCGGTAAGTATTATACTAGAATGATATCCCTTTTTACTATCTTATAGTTGTTACAAAGGTCAAAAAACTGTTGTATATATAATACATGTTCTACAAACTAAATTATTATATACAGTACCTATATTGGGCTCTCCACAAAATCGCCCAAAGAAAAATCGCAAAAAAAAAAAAATGAAAAATCAGCCAATTTTTTCCATACAATTCATGATAAAACACCCAAAAATATTGGGCGAATTTGCATTTTTGTTGGGTAAAATTTTGTTTCTTGCTTTTATTTTGCGTGTTTGGCGAAATTTCACTTTTTGTTTTTGATTGATTGATTTGTCGTTCTTTTTTTTGGGTGATCTTTCATTTCAATATTTGACAAAAAAGTCAAATCAGTTCTTAAAGATAATGTTATTTAAAGTAAAAGCAGCGGTTCCTCTTTTGTTTTTCTTATTATTTTCCTTGAATGAAATGTTTTTATAGATTTTTAAGCATGAGATTATCAAAAATTTAAATGATTGAATTATAATGAACTTGGCCCTAATTGAAAAATTGGCCCTAAAAATGTTTATTTCGTACAGGGAATTTCGTATCGTGTGGGAACACAATGCAAAAAATTGGGCGATTTTTCATTTTTTTTTTGATCAATTTTCGTTTTTGTTTATGGGTAATTTTTCAAAAATTTTTGGGGTTTTTTCATTATCTTGTGTGAAATAGGGTTTTTGGATTTTGGGCGATTTTCATTAATTTTTGGGTAATTTTTAGTTTTCTTTTGGGCGATTTTGCGGAGAGCCCCTATGTAAAATATAAAAAATGTACAAAATTTTAACATTGAGTTTTACAAAGATGTTAGGAAAAAATCTAGTCTCATTTTAAATTTATTAATTTGTAGAATTAGCTGGTTAAAATAAAAAAGTAAAAATTTATTCCCAGAAATTACAATGAATAAAATTTTATAAATAAATAATTATGAATAAAATTTTCTGGGAATTGAAATAGGAATTTTCTTTTGTTAGACAGGGGATAATGTTTTTAAAGATTTTTTCTTGTGATCTGAAAAATTGACGATGAATATAAGTAAATAGTTGTGTTAAACTTTTTCAAAAATTCCCTGAACATTGTTAAATATACGAAAATTCCCTTTTTAATTCAGGTCGAAATTTTATTCACAAAAGGGCTGAATATTGTTGTATTACTGAAATTTTGTGATAGAAATTTATATTTTTTCTGTTAATTTTTACCCTATATTTAAGAAAGGAGACCCAACAATCTGCGCCAACTATCGAGGCATCAGTCTTATTTCCATCGCATATAAGGTTTTTTCAAGCGAACTGTGTGATAGACTAAAGCCGATTATAAAAACTCTGATTGGACCTTATCAGCGTGACTTGCGACCTGGAAAATCCACCATAGACCTGATTTTGAAACCCACGAAAACCAAATTGACACCCATCATCTTTTTGTCGATTATAAAGCTGTGTTCGATAGTCCGAGAGGCATTGCCTATACGCAACAATGCCTGAGTTCGATTTACCTGCAAAGTTGGTAAGGCTTTGCAGGACGACGTTGAGCAACACATGAAGCTTCGTCAAGGTTGGAAATTAACTCTCCGAAATCCTCAATATTGAAAGAGGTTCCAGACAAGGTGATCCACTATCTTGCGATCTCTTCAACATCATCATGGAGGGGATCGTACGAAAGGCCGGTTTGTAGGGTAATGGCACCATTTGTGCTCCATAGCTCCTTGTGAACGAACCAAGAGAGAGATGTGAGGGACCGCTATGGAAAAGGAATCAGCTAGAGTGAGTTTGACGATAAACGAGGGTAAAACAACGTATATGCAGTCTACAAATAGGGGAGCACGGCGTCTAGACTCCCACGTTTCATCCAGCAGCTGTAACCTTGAAGTAGTCAAGGAGTTTTTATACCTTGGCACCACCATTAACTCATCATTGACTGGCTCATATTCCCGTTGAGCTAGAATGATGAAACTTTCCAAAAATATTTAGTTTGGTCTAACTTATAGCATGTTCAGACCGACTTAATTAAACATGATGAAGAGCTTTTCGAACAATTCAAGTAAATTAATTTGCAATGCAATTTTGCAGAAATAAAGGAATTGCCATCAAAAAATTCTCCCCATATTTGCACAATTGCATGCTCATGTGGGAGAGACAACTTCAAATTCTTGCTTGACATTCCATTATATATAAATTTTTTCTGTTTGAAAATTTCAAATAATTAATACGAAAAAAATGGTAATTTCAGCCCTTCAAAGAACTTTGACCGAGCTTATTATGATCAATTGTGTTGTGAAAATGTTTGAATACAAATGATCGAGAACTGGACCTACATGTTTAATGCAGACCTCGAAAGGCTTATGTTCTCAAGAATCTTTTCATGGCAGTTTTTGCTCTCTGAGGTTTGCCATTGTCTGCAGAGAGGTGACGACCGAACAGAAAAATTAATTTAATTGATAAAAGTTTCTTTGCCAGGTGGGATTAGAACCAGGGTTCTCTAGCGTATGGGCCACACACTACCCACTGTGCCACGGCCGCCACAAATAATTAATATGGCATTAGAAAATAAAATTAAAAAATCGAGTTGTCACCTCGAGATTTCAAATTTTCAATGGATACAAGCAAAATCCACACTACTAAAAAAAATATATATACAAAAACTTATTTCGTTAAAGACCAGCGTTGTGTCAACCCGCGGGAGTCATGTACACTAGGCGACAAATGAAAGTTTACGATTATATATTTGCCATTAATCCAATTTTTTATTAAAAGTTCACAAATTTTTTTTTAATTATACTGACTATGAAGGGTATTATAAAACAAAAACAAGTTTCTTAAGTAGAATTAAATAACTTAGACTTGTAAGAACTCATAATTTTTAAAAATAAGGCGACAATTGAAAGTGCACGTTCTTTTTAATCATAAAAAAAAATATTTTTTAATGTTAACTTTTTTATTTTTATCTTAAACTTAATATTTAGTATTGCCACCTTTATTTTGAATAACTGCTCGTAGGCGGTTTGGCATGCTTTGAACTAAATTTTGGATCACATTTCGAGGGATATTGATCCACTGATGTTGCATTTCCTTCCAAAATGTTGTCATGTTTGTACGACTTTCCATTGGTAGTTTTTCATCCAATATTGACCACAGATGCTCAATGGGGTTCAAATCTGGAGATTGAGCTGGCCAGTTAAGCTTTTCAATTGAATTATTTTCAAAATACTGAGTGGCAATACGTGATGTGTGCTTTGGGTCGTTATCTTGTTGAAAGATAAACGATCCCAAGTTCATTTTTTCTGCACTTTCAATAAGGTTTGCTTGCAGTATACTAACGTAAATATGAGCTGTCATCCGTGTGTCAATTTTTACGAGATTGCCGACGCCATAAACAGAGAAGCAACCCCAAACCATAAGCGAACCTCCTCCATGCTTAACAGTGGGTTGCACCATGTTGGGCTTAAGTCGATCTGCTGGTCTACACCACACTCGTTTACGTTTTTTTGCATTTTTTAAGTGAAATTTTGATTCGTCAGACCAAATAACTTTGTTCCAGTACGACTCCGGCATGTTCACATACTGAAGAGCAAAAGCGAGGCGTTTTTTTTGATTAGCCTTCGAAATAAACGGTCGTTTCTTTGCCACAAAATTTTTGAGTCCAAAACTTCTCAATTTTCTCTGCACCGTTCTCTCCGAAACTTCTAATTCTAAGCATTATTTAAGCTATCTAGCCGATATTTCAGGATTAGCTGTCACTTTACGCTTTAGAATGCGCTCCTCGTGTATTGTTAGTTTTGGTTTTCGACCTCCTCCCCACTGAGTGGCACATGATTTGGTGGTTTGAAATTTTTCGTAGATTTTTCGGGCTCCTGTCTTTGATATGGAAAATTTTTTTGCAATGTTTCCATACGATTCACCTTTTTTCCGCTCCTCAACAATTAATTTTCTGATATCTTCGGACTTTCTCATTTTTCACTTTAAAAAAAAAAACAAATAATGAAAGAACACTTTAACAAGACACAAAGTTGATAATTTAAAAAATTAATTACCTCGATATATTTTCTTTTTCGAATTATTTAAATTAAATTGCTTTTAACAAAACGTAAACTTTCTTTTGTCGCGCTTACAGCTTGCTAAACTAAACGATCGTTTAAATGCTTGATGCAGGGAATTTTAAAAAATAATATGTATTCAATGAGAAAAGGTAACGGCACTTCGATGTAAATACTATTAAAGAGATCTTTACAGAGAGCAAGTCAATACTGGACTATTTTTTCAGCATTTGAAATCGTTAACTTTCAATTGCCGCTTAGTGTATATCAGTCAAACTTTATAAAAACTCACAAAAGTTAACTATAAAGCCTAAGAAAGAGGCTGGTATAAGAATTCTATTTTTTTTAGAGGTTTAAAATTAAAGAGCAAAAACTGGAAAATTCCCAAATTACCCTCGCTTGAAAATGTAAGTAAACGTAATTGTTCAGCGTTTAACGAAAACAGGTAGATTAGATAAATTCTTAAAATTGTATATCCTTTTTGGAGATCATGAAAATATATCACTGTATGACCTCCAGGTTAAGAAAAGTATAGCGTTGCGTTAATGCAAGATAGATATAGATAACGCGAAGAAGAACAATTCCTAATAGGTGCTACTACTTACCTCAGTAAGCAAGTTCCAGAGCCCTCTCTCGGTCCACAAAACTAGCCCTCTACAATATGCTCGTTCTACCTGTGCTTTTTTATGGCGCTGAGGCATGGATAAATTCGCAAACTGAAACAGCTGCTCTGCGAGTGTTCGAGAGAAAAGTTATTCCCAAAATGTTCGGTCCTGTTCAAGTCGACGATGACTATCGCATTCGAATGAACCACGAATGAACCAGCTGCATAATCGCTACGAAGACATTCAGCCAGCCCTGTTATGAATAAAATTTCCCCCAGAATTGAAAAAAGGAGCTTTAACCTCACTTGTTGTATCGCGGTGGTGAACACGGGTTGTTATGGCCAGCTAAATAAGTTAATTTTTGCAATAATACTTTTAAGATAATTAAAAATTTATAATTTGGACTATTTCTTACAAAATTATAGGCAAAAATCAAAAACTTAGTACTCAAAATGAATTATTTTTATGAAAAAAGATTTTTAAGTTATGTGTTTATATAACTCCAATAATTTTTCAATTATTAAAGGTTATATTTTATCGAGCTCAAGGTCAATGTTGCTTTCCGAAGAAAACAACAGAAGGAAAAACAACTAACAACAACAATACCCCATATAGAGTATCAATCACATAGCAGACTAGACAGCTGTTCCGTTGGCCGCTACACCAACTCATCAGTAGCCTTTTTTCGTGATTCTTGCTGTGATCCACTAAGCTCTTAATTTTCTACTTGTTTCACGAATGCAATTAGTAAATTACCCTGAATTGCAGTACGAGAATACAAATGATATGAAAGCAGCTTAAAGTTCTTCTAATTTGTGAAGCATATTTTCAGGGAAAGTAAGTTCTATTATTCGAAGATAGATCAAAGCTTTTCTAAATACTCAAAGATTTTGTTGTGCTAGTTGTTGTTGCTCTTCTATTTATTTATACAATCACATAACTTAAAACTTATGAAAGAAGGTCGTAATTAATTTACAAATAAAGATTTTTAATTTTAAAAGAAAACGGTTTTGCTTGAAAAAATTTCCATTTCCTTACTTTTAATAGTTTTAAAGTGGCTTTTCTGACCGAAAATAAAGGTAAATTAGAGTTACTAAGCAACGAATCAGAGAAATTATACTAAAGTAAAATCAATATTTTTTCTTCACAAAACAAACATTTTTAAGGTTTTAAATGGTAAATGATTACCATAAAATTACTCTAAAGTTTATTTTGTTTCCTTAAATGACTTAAGTGAAAGATTGCAATGTAATTTTGCACAAAACTTTGGTTTTGTTATGTAAATAAACTCACTTTAGTTAATTTCCTTAAACTTTAAAACAATGAATGAATGAAAAGTTGCTCAAACTGTTGCTGTTGTTAAATTGCAACAATTTTAAACAAGTTTCAAAATGGATAGTCTGAAATTATGCATTACTGCATGTGAAAACATTTGCAAATTATATTTAGAAACATCAAAATAACATCGATTTAAAAAGTATAAAAGCATGATGAAATCTGAAGACTGAATTTTAGTTCCAGTAGGTTATAAGGCTTGAACATGGTGGTTCCAGCGCAAAGCATCGTGCATACTAACGAGGCCTTTCGTTATCATTGGAGTGTTTGGAAATATACTGGAATTTATGCACCTGCTAACGTTTCCAAGCGTTTGTATTTCTGCTATGCTCTGATCATTAATCTATTTGTAACCATTTTATTTCCACTAACACTTTTTGCAAATCTCTTTCACTCGGCCAATCTACAACAACTTTGGGAAAATCTCACCATAACTATCACTGATACGATTGCAAATTTAAAATTTCTTAATGTGTTCTTTGTGCGTTCCAAATTGCTGAAGATTAAAAGTATAGTTAGCCAGCTTGATCGGAGAGCGCAAGCAGAGGACGAATGTTTGGTATTGTGTAGAGCTATTCGAATTGCACAGAACTCATTTAGAGTCTTCTGGTGCATATATGCCTTCGGCATTTGTTTGAGTCTTTTGAAAGTTGGCTTGGCCAAACAGCGCATGTTGTTGTATCCAGCATGGTTTCATCTAAATTGGGCACAATCCGATGCTGCCTTTGCTGTTGTCTTTGCCTATCAATTGTTTGGTCTTGTAGTACAGGCAGTGCAGGATTGTGCCAATGATTCATATCCACCAGCTTATTTGTGTGTGCTGACGGGACATATGCGCGCACTAGAGTTGAGAGTTAAAAAAATAGGTGCAGATAGTAGTGCAGTTCCTCTCGATAGCCACTCTTTGCAACGTAATTTTTGCGAACTGGTCGCTTGCATTAAAGATCATTTACTCATTTTAAAGTAAGTTCTAATGCCTTGGTATATTTTAAAACATTGAAATTTCTTTGTTGTAGGTTGCACAATATTATACAGCAAATAATTTCCATCGCTTGCTTGGCACAATTCATATGCTCTGCTCTAGTACAGTGTACTGTGGGTTTGCATTTCCTATTTGTAATGGACGCAAATGATATGAGTGCGCAGATTTTATCGATAATCTTCTTTGTGGCGGTTACTTTGGAGGTGTTTATTATATGTTATTTTGGCCATTATATGAGACAGCAGAGTGATGATCTTACAGTTGCATTTTATTCATGCAATTGGGTTGAACAATTGCCGAAATTTAAGAAGAATCTAATTTTAGCGATGTTACGTACTCAGCATCCATGTGTAATACTTGCAGGCAATTATATACCGGTGGATCTGCCAACATTTTTACAAGTAGCTTTTTTTTTTTTAAATTTTTATTAAATTTATATAAGTAAATTTTTATGATTTTTATAGTTGATGAAATACACCTATTCAGCTTTTACACTGCTCATGAGGCTTAAGTAAGCATCGTTTTTGTGTGGTAATATATTGAATTAAATATTTAGCGAAGTTTTCAATACAAATTGTTTTTTTTTGAAGCGAAGCTTTTTACTCCTCGTTCTGTGATTTGCTTAGAGTGAAATCTGAAAAATTTTCGACAGATTTTTTCTTGGAATTTTGATGGTTTCTTTGTTGCTAGCGCTTATTGCAACAAGAAAATTAATTTAATACTTTAAATATTAAAAATATGTTTTGGTTCCCGTGGGGATCGAACCCGTGTATTCTTAAGTGATAGCCTAGCACAGTACCCACTAGGCCACAAAGAGTTGTGAAAAACAGTTGTTAATTTAATCTTATAACAGAAGCTATGCTGCAGTAGATCGTCACCATCTATCAATAGATAGAGGATTGTGTATTTGCTATGCTACAAAAATTTGCTTTTATTTGCCACAAGGTGTCCCTAGCATCGATGTGTTTGTATTGTGAATGCGTTTGTGGTGTTGTTGGCATAGAGTATAAATTATTACTAGAGATTGCATCAACTCTGCTAAATCTCTGGCATGTGTTAACAGAGGTTAACAGATTTTTTTCTTCATGTTTTTAAGTGATATAACTCTGTTAACACTGTTAGCAGAGTTGATGCAATCTCTAAATAATAATTTACACTCTATGTTTTAAGTGTCAAAAAAATAGATGATATTAATAAATATGGAATAAACAAACGCATGCATGAAATCGGCAAGGTATCTAAAATGTTTGTTAAATTTTGTTTCGTGTGCGTTCTTTAATATATATTTTAATATATTTTTGAAATTTTTTACTCCTCTTTCTGTGAGTTGCTTGGAGTGAAATCTGAAAAATTTTAGACAGATTTTTCGCTACGCAATACGCTGTTGAAGGAAAAAATTTCTTCACTGCAGCCAAGTTCACAACCATGTGTGGAGAGTTAAAATGGAGAGTCGCTGGCATTATATGCCCGTATATGTAATTGGCGTGGAAATTTGACATTCAACAATAAAATAGAAGCAGTAAATATGTTTTCTGTATATATGTAATTAATTTTATGTTATTTTAAATTTTTGAATTTAAAAGTTAATTTATTGAAAAGAAAAAAATTATTATGCTATCAAATCTATGTAACTGCGTAAAAGCTTCGATTCTCTCGTGCGTCCAACGACGCACCTGTGTTTTTTTTTAATTGCTTTGAACTGTTATAGTATTTGAATAAATTTTTGATATAAAGAAGTATATTTTAATTCTTATTGCAGTTCATAGCATAGTAAAGAAATATGTTTTTGCTGTATATAATTAAAATATAATATATATTTTAGTGGCGGCCGTGACGCTATGTTTAAAATGCGTGGCCCTTATGGCAAAGAAGCGCAGTAGATTCAGATTCAAATGTCATTGGCTGCATTCCGCCAAGGCGAGCGCTCAAGAAAATTCAGGTGAATGGCTACACTTTTGACAGCGCTGGCAGCTGTCTATGCACGAGCGATGTGCATTTTACGTAGCGAAATAAATTACGCTGGCTGCATTCCGCCAACACTAGCGATCAAGAAAATTCGGGTGAATGGCTACACTTTTCACAGCGCTGGCAGCTGTCTACGCTCGAGCGATGTGCATTTTACCTAGCGAAATAAATTACGCTACTTCTACTCAACAGTTGCAAGTTATGTCATTTAACAGCTGTTTGCGCGCCAATTTGCATGAATTTGCAAACACTCAAATGAAACGCTTAAAGTAAATGCAAATTTTCGTGGCTTGTGCTATTTTTAATGTTTTTAACTATCCTTTGCTCCTTGCAATAGTTTTGCATTCAGTAAACCTCTTAGCAGAAAGAAATTAGGTTTTAAATTCAACAAAACAAAGCAAGCGAACAATCTACGTCAAACGTCAGTTTTCAACAGATCTGACATTCGACGTAGCAACGCATTCATAGAGATCCAGCGTAAAATTATCCATCGCTACAATAGCGCTCGCCTTGGCAGAATGCAGCCATTTTCAATATGTTTTTTATCAGCCGTCACCTTTTTTCTATATAATTATAGTTACAGGAATCTTCCGACGATTTGCGAATAATCTGTGGGTGCTGATCACTGATAATATGGGCCTTTAAGAAACGAAGAAAAAGGTTCTGAAAAAGAATTCTATTCAGTAGTATTTTTATCAGGGTACGGAAAGGTCATTTGCTCATTTTGATACACTCCCTCGTATCTTTTATTTTGTCTCACGTCCTTGTACGTGAGCCAAATTTTCAAAGCAATAGAACTAGCTCATGAACTTGAACGACAAAAAATATTTGGCGTACCCATCCACGAGCGTGTACGCAAATGAAGCGATTTTTGCTCATGGGACGGTATCATGGTCCGTATGTGACAATGATGGAAAAAAGGGCATAGTGGAGCTCCCAGGTACATATGGGCGTAACGTGGGTAGGGCGGGGGGCAAAAATTTTAGTATTAAATTAAAAAATTCAAAGCATATTTTCTTATAATTAAAAAGCATACAATTTATTTTAATATTTATTAAAGCTTAAGTTATTTTTTATTGCAAACTTGCGGCTGACACACTTTTTGTTTATTTATTAGTCACACAAAAATAGTTTTTCCCTCCACCCCTGAAAAAAATCCTGTCTACGCCTATGCAGGTAGGTAAAAGGAATTTTTATTGGTTCTTTGGTCTCCTTAGACAAAAGTTGATGTATTTTCGGCAGTTGGGTTCCATTGGAGCTTTATTGTGTTTTGTAGACTCCTTATAAAAACATTTTTTGACAAAAAGGTTCCGCTTGGACAACTAGGATCAACTTTCAATATTTTTGAAATTAGCTGGGTCATTTAAACTTTAGGTCACTTGTTGGTTCTATGGCCAATAGGCTTTACTTGTTCTAATTATGGTACCATTGGGTTCATTCTAACTTTTTTGGGTTTTGTGGACAGAAATCTTGGATTTTTGAAAAATAGGTTCCACTTGGACAATTAGGATCCACTTGCAGTTTTGAAACTAGTTGGGTAATAGGTAAAAAAAAGTCATGAATTTATTAACCAAGAAGTTGACTAATCCCAACAAAGCTAGGACGTCCCAATTATTTCCAAAAATAGTACAAGTAGTACCTATTTGCCAAAAAATTAAATATTTGCGTTCAAGGAGTCCACTTAATCCAAAAAAGTTCCAATCGCTCAACTAGTTCCAAAAATAGTGTAAGTGGAAACTATTTGCCCACGTGGATCCTATTTTATTAAAAAATACTGTCCAGGGAATCCACTAAGCCCAAAAAAGTTTAAATGTCCCAAATAGCTGCAAAAATATTAAAAGTGGAATCCATTTGATCAAATGAAACCTATTTGTCAATAAAAACTTTATTCAAATAGACTAATAAGGCCAAAAAGTTCCAATTACCCAACTAGTTTGAAAAATATTGTAATTGGAACCAATCTGTCCAAGTGGAACGTATTTGACAAAAAAATCCTAGATTTTGGTCCGAGGTGTCCACTAAACCCAAAATGACTCAACTAGTACTATATATAATCCATGTGCATTATAAATATTTGTCTACAGTCTACTGAAATCATAAAAGTTGCAATGGATTCTACTAGAGGCTGACTTTTTCTGCACAGATTTCATTCCTGCCTTTCATTTCGTGAGCGGCTCATGAGCATTAAAAGTCTCATTTACGTTCTTGTCCACGAACGCGTACCTTTTGGTAGGCAGACGTAATGAGGCCTCATTTCAAAGTCTCACCAAAATGTATGCGCTCGTGGACGAGAGCAATAAAATATTTTGTAGGGTACACGTTCGCGAGTCCCGTACCTTTGTCCACCTTTAAGAATGGTACGCTCATAAAGGTACAAGAGCGGACCTTTCGATACCCTGATTTTTATTTAATTAAAGTGGAGTAGACGCTTGTTTTTAACAAGTGCGGAGAACATAATAAAAAGAGAATAAAATTATTTAATTCGTTTTTGCATTTAACTAGTATTATTACTCTCATTTTCATTGCCAATAGCATTTCTCGCCAAAGTTTCATTTGTTTTATTTGTAGTATCTCCGTCAGCGCTATCCGTTGTTGATGTTGTTGTTGATGTCGTGTCCTTTTGCTTTTTCCACATTTTGGCGGCGGCCAACAATTTCAGATTTGGACGCGCCATTTCATCCTCAGGGAATATATAATCAAATACTTCCTCCCAACCTTCTTCCACACCAGATTCAGAAACAATTTTCTGACGTTTCTTAATGCGTCTTGGCATCTTTTCCATGACTTTTTCCAGGTCACCAGCCACACCTGCTTCTTTCTCAAAGTCCCGCCATGCCTCTAGTAGAAGCACACGTGATTCTTTGTCACCAAGCTGACGCAACATATCATTAGCACGTTCATAGACACGTCTAGCTAATCTAATATTCATATCTGCAGCATCCTCATCAATGGCATCGAGTGCGGTTAACTCAAACTTTGCATAAGACATCCACACTTTGACGTGGTGAGTGCGTTCTAGCAAACGCTCATACAATTGACGCGCCAGTTCCGCCTCGCCTTGCGATACTTCGAAGTCTATATAAGCTTTCCATAGCAATTCAGGCATATCTAAGCGTGGTTGTTGCACCGCCAGCTCAAAGATGGCACGGGCCCGTTCTGTGTCACCAAGAAGATTCTCAAGTTCTGCGAATTTCATCCAAGTGACACAGTTCTCAGGGCCGAATTCTAGGAATTTTTCATATAGCAAGCGACAGCGATCGAACTCACGCAATTGTATCTCCAGTTCTATATAGCCGCGGAAGATTTTGTCGCGTGGACACATGCCAATTGCCATACCCAATTTCTTACGCGCACGTTGCAATTCTTTGCAGCGAATTTCAAATTGAGCGTACATCAACCAGATTTTACTGAATGTGAATTTTTTGTGTGGTATTAATTCAAGGCAGGTTTTGTAAATTTGACGCGCACGTTCCAGGTCCTCAGCCTCAAGTTCCTCAAAGATAGCATAGTTTATCCAGAGGTAGATGTAGCGTCGCCAAAAGTTCTTTTCATTCGCCGGTGGTACATTCGAAATGGCACGCTCGTAGGTTTCACGTATAACAGAAAAATCACCTTCGCCTTAAGAAAAATTGAAAAGACGTTCGAATGTAAATTTTTTAGCAAAAAATACTTCAATTGTTTATAAGCTCAACCTCAACCAACTTACCTTCGATTAGTCGCAGAAAATCGAACCAAGCATCGTAATTTTGTGGATTTTGTGCCACCTCCTGTTCGTACTGAAACTTTCGCTTTGACACGATTACATCCTCAATACCCGCACGATCACCGAATTTCTTTTCGTGTACGGTATATGCCTTGTACAGCTCTTGAGTGCGATCTTTTGGTAAATGATCCAAGGCGTACTTGTAAATAACACGGGCTCGGTCATGCTCCTTTTGGCTCTCTTCAAAGCGAGCGAATGCAATGAAAAGCTTTTCATCAATGTAATCATCACCAAAGAATTCAACTGCACGTTCATAAACACGTCGAGCGCCATGTATGAAACCATGCGACTCTTCAAATCGTGCAAATTTTATCCAGTTCTTGACATCAGGATGTACGTAAACGAAACGCTCATAGATAGTTCGTGCACGATCAATTTCCTTGTAACGCAGCTCAAAGTTGACGTACGTTTGCCATGCCTGCTCTTCCGGCTGCCATTCCATCCAACGCTCGAATACCTGACGAGCACCAGCCACATTCTCTAGCATTTCTTCCATGTAGGTGTACTTATACCAGTATTGATTGACACGTGGCATAATGGTCACAGCACGATCCCACAGGTTGCGCGCATGATTCACCTGTTTGTTTTTCATTTCCATCTCGGCATACTTTAGCCATAATGTCACATTGCGATGTTCGTTGTCAAGTGCACGCTCCCAGATAGAACGGGCACGCTGTATTTCTTTCTGCGACTCTTCCCATTGTGCATACTTAATCCAATGGCTGACTACCATGCGATTTTTCCTTAGATTGTCCTCAAATGTTTTGCGCTTACGTTGTTGATAGTCTGCGAGCTCGGCTGGGTCAGAAATCTTTTGTTTAGGTGGTGGTGGCAGGATTTCTAGATCACGTTCTTTTGCTTCACGCAACAACTGCTCGGCAGTGATTTGCACTTCGGCCGGCGCTTTATTTTTAACCTTAATGTCAGGATGAAAGTAAAAGGAATGTCAGGATGCAGTCTAAAGTGTTGACCAAATGGTACACTCACCTTAGCCACTTTCGGCATTTTCTGCGGCTTCTCCATTGTTTATAATTTAAATTTTATGAATGCAGATAGTTTTAAATGTCCTTTTCTCAGATTAATCTTTTAATTTCACAGAATTAAAGTTAAATTATCATTACAAAAAACAATACTTCTCTTATGAAGGAATATTATATTATGAATATTAAGGCTGCCACCTTTTATAAAAATAATAGGTGTGTTTCCGTACTCACACTGTGTAACTTGTGGGACACTATTTTCTGTTTCCGTACTTTCTGTGCTTAAAATGGGAGAAGAAGAACAAGCATAAAACCGCTCTCTCGAGCACACAAAGTGCACAGAGAGTGCTAGAACTCAAGACTCCGAGTAAAGTAAGAACAAGCATCGAGAAGAACAAGCATCAACTTCACAAGCAAATTGACATAATTTTAATTGGCGCAATTTACGTTTGACATGTCCGCAGTCAAATTCAGCTGTTTTGTACTTGAAACTTACTAGAAGCTGTTTCCGTACTTTTGCAACTATTCTCACATTTCATTTTTACTCTCTCAGTTTGAACTTACACAAATCTCACACAGTGTAGAGTAAGGAAACACACCTAATAACGTCAGTCATATGCCATATTACTTTTTATTAAAGGGCTTGCAAATTAGCAAATCTGTTCGTCGAACAAAAGTTAGCGTTCAAATTAAACCAATCTGTGCGTCGAACAAGCGATTCATTTATGTTGTTTTTCGCTATAATTTTGTTATAGCCAATAGGGCCGGTCACATTATCAAATTTTTCATCCAACATGTCATCAAAAATTGTTGGTCAAATCGTTTGACGAAAATCAAAATATTTTGATTTTTCGGTTGTTTGACCAACGATTTGATGAAAAATTTGACGTGTGAATACTCGTATAACACTCGTCAAATTTTCTAGTGCGATTTCATCACTTAAAAAAAGATTTCAACGCGAACACATCAATTCAAAATGCACGATGAAAAAGATTGTTGTAATGATTTCATTGAAATTTATAGACTACATCCATAACTGTTGCGGCATTCCCAAACACCTTAACGACGATTGTCGCTGTAGTTAACTAGCGAAAACTGTCATTTACTATGAAACTGTGCATGCACAATGACCGATAACGACAACTTCGATTATCGTTAACTGTTTGGGAATCCTGCTACTGGCAAAATTATTTGGAAATTTAAAAAAAAAAAGATTATTTAGAAATAAAGCATATTGAGTGCTGTTGATGTGTCCACTTCGGATAATGAAATTTGACGAAAAATTTGATAATATGAACACTTGCGTAGTCAAACTGTTTGACCAATATTTTGATGAAGAATTTGATAATGTGACCGCCCCTATTAGTAGCGCAGAAACATAAACGATAAGGCTGAATTTGGAAATTTAATAAAAAGATTATTTAGAAATAAAGCATATGGAGTGCTGTTGATGTGTCCACTTCGGTGTGCAAGACAATAATGAAATTTGACGAAAAATTTTATAATATGAACACTTGCGTTGTCAAACTGTTTGACCAAACTTTTGATGAAGAATTTGATAATGTGACCGCCCCTATTAGTAGCGCAGAAACATAAACGATAAGGCTTTATGCTGTCCATGTTGTCTCTACGAAATTTCATAAGGTATGAAGTTTACGTTCGAACAATAAAACACGTTCGACAGCAACCTTTGTTCGACGAAGAAAATCAAAATATTTTGGAAACAGGGCCAACAGGTTCGTCAAACTGTCCAACCAGCTATAGAACTGGTTTAAAAATGGCCGCCGTTTGGCAAACAGGTTCGCTAATGTGTAACTCCTTTTATTTTTTATCATTCATAATACAATTTAAGGTATGCTCACATTAAAATGGCTGCTTAAACGACAATTTTTGCAATAATAAAACCGTGAGGGCCAGAAACCATGAAGTAACTAAAATGAAGTAAAAAAAATTAAAAGAAAAATATACAGGAAAATGACAACCTATGATCGCCGTTTGTGTGTATGTAGCCAACTGTCACTACCACCTTGTTAGTTTCATCATGCCACAAATGTTAAATGATAAAGACAACAACAATAAGAAAATTAAAATTCGAGCAGCTAACTTTGGCATACAGCTTCCTTTTTTGCTATAACTGAGTTTACATGCAGAGCTAACTCGGGGCTTACTCGTAGTTAACCCTGCATGTAAGCGAGAATTGAGTTTTGTTAAAGCCACGAAAAGTCCACGAATATTATTATACTAGCAGGCCACAGTGGTCCGCGGCTTCGCCACGGACTTTTTTATATCAATAAAGAGCGTTAACACGTTTTTTTTTCCTCTAACAAAAACTTTTAAATGCAGTTCAAACGATCACCGTGTGACATTAGCTCTGAAGACAATGCATGTCAAACGAAATAAAAAAAATTTTTCTCACCTATTCTCATCTATTTTTATGTTGTGCTGTGCTGGCTGAGCAGAAAAAAAGAAGAGTAGAGACAACATAGATCTTTTTAAAATTCTCGCAACACAAACACATGGAAAGAAAACGATCAATCAATTCGTGGCATCGTGCAGGATTTCTTTAAAAATTTAACACTTTAATTAAACATACTTTTTATTAAAATTTCGAAATAAAAGTACGCCTATGCTGTGCTGTAGCACAAATTTGACATTTTAAGCCTTATGTCATAAAATCGACCCAGAACTTTTGGAGTTTACCTGGAAACAAAAATTTCCACTTCAATTTTATATAATAGTATAGAAACAAAATATTTTTTACACGATTTTAACATATTTTTGTAGGATAATTAAATAAGTCAAATTAAAAAAGCTTTTTTAGTTATTTATTAAATTAGAACACGAACAGCTGATTTTCACAGCTGAGTCTTTAAAATTTGGTGTATCGGAAATATTAATTTTAGTTTTGGTTAGTTGTTTTAGAGAAAGTAAAAATTTAAAACTGTTGGGCTGCTAGTTTTGGCACTGAAAATTATTTTAAGAGCATGAAAACAACATTAAATATAAGAAATAAACAATAAAATAAGAAATATAAGAAATTAAGCAAGAAATAAACTCCGCTTGTGAATTTGAAAATAATATCCAACCATATCATGAACATATGCATACAAGAAAAAAAACTTTCTTTTTTAAGAACCTAATAAAACGTGTCGGCCGTGGCATACTGGTTTAGGTGCGTTGCTGGTATTCGATAGAACCCAGGTTTGAGTCCCATCTGATAGAGAAAGTTTTTTCAATTGAATAAATTTTTCTGTTCGGCAGTCACCTCTCTACAGACAATGACAACCCACAGAGAGTAAAAACTGCCACGTAGAGCTTGTTGAGAACATGAGCCGTTCGGAGTCGGCATAAAGCTTGTAAGTCCAGTTCTTGATCATTTGTGTTAAAACATTTCATGGGTGGGTGTTAAAACACCCACACAATTAATCATAAGAAGCTAGGTGAAAGTCCTTTCAAAGGCTGAAATGGCCATTTCGTTCGTTCGTTAATAATATAGATAGTCAAATGGTATGAAAATACATTCTGGTTATAACTTTCGGTTGGTAAGAGATATTGGGGTAATTTGCTTACACAACCTATTTTTGAAGCTTGATTATAACGTACTCTTAGTTTTTTAGTGACAGATACTGAAAAAGATAAAAAAGCAACTTTTTATTTGAAATATTTTTACAACAAAAACGACTTTTCCGTATTTAAAAAAAAAAATCAAGATAGAATATGCATTTAAAAATCCCAAAAAAAAAATCCTATACGCATTAAACAATACCACAATAAATCAAAATTTTCGGAAAATCGGAAGATGTTCAGAGAGCTGTTTGTAATAAGTAATAGAAAACGTACGAATAATGCCTTAACACTTCGCTTACTCTAACCCTTTACAACTAAAAATCCAAAGATATAATAGTGGTATTCAATGAACGCCGTATTTATGATGTTCATAGGCGATATATTTACAGAAGCGTATTTTGCAACAACAAAAATTCAAGGAATTTTACAAAGGTAACTTACGACATAAAATTGTGGTGTAAACAGAACGTTTAATGCGTATAATGGTAATGATTTCATATGAAGTTTTTGGTTAATAAACGTGAAAACAATCGTATGAAAAAAATTCCCGAATTCCCACGACAATTACAAAATACCACACTGAATTCCTCCGCTAGTTAAAAAATACCACGCTAAACTAAAAAATACCATGGGAATTCACAAAAGCAAATTGCCAAGGGCAATTAAAAATTACCACGAATGGGGTTTTTCCCACATAACTGTCAATCTTGCACGAAACTTAAATTATATTAGTACGTCTCTACCTTTTAAGTTTGGTGTATTTGTGCTTATTGTGCTGCTTACAGTGGTTTTAAAATTGTATATTAGCAAAAATATGGAATTAAACAATGATTATTTTCGAGCGATGATTTCTTACTATTTTTGACTCGGATTCAAAGCGATCAACTTAGTTCGACTTTAAGTAATGAAACATCACACCTAGGTTAGTTGTCAAAACAACGAATTTCGTAAAAATTGCAAATGAAGAAAATATTTTATGTTTCCAAGTTGCAAACAGTGCGGTCGCGTGTGTTAAATTTGTGATAATTTGAGTGAAAATGTTTTAAAAACAGTTTAATAAAAACTATAAAATGTGAAAGAAGTCTTGGAAGAATTGGAAAAAAAACCTGTTAAAATTTTAACCTAAAATCGACTACGAAACATGAACATAAGGAAACTCTAGATGAGCTGCTGATTTGGACATCTAACCCGCTTTATTCTACTTTCTACTTCATTCCTCTCCGAGTCGGCCCTACCTTATAATTCTGCCATGGTCTAACATAAGTATCAAGATATAAACTATTTGTGGAGACATCCTGTTCAAAACCAGCTACATCGGAGAAAAATAAAAGCGTACTTAAAAAAAATGTTTACTTCGGATATAAAATTTTTCCTTTTAAAAATTTTTTTGTTTTGAAAACATTTACTTTTTATCTACAATTACCTACATTTGTTCCCGTCGTTTTAAAACTGATGAGCAAAAACAAAAACGGGCCTTAACTTCGACACTTTAAAATTTTCAGGGTACCCTGTTCTAACATTGCTTTTCAGAGTGGCGACAAAAAAACAACATTCCATTCTATGATACAAACAATACATACACTAAAGTGAAATCGTATTCGTACTTTTACTTTTGTTCATCAGGCCCAACCAAAATAGATGAGTTGCTCCGTAACAAGTAGAGACGAAAATGTTCGCTTTAATGCAATTCAGTGCATGGTATAATGATTTACCAGGTAGGAGTGACAGTTCTGTTGGCGATTTGACGTTGTCAAAAACACTTCGAAAAGAGAAAACGAATAAGCATCAAAACAGATGACAAGTTAAACTTTGTATTGATTTGACAACTCCCGATCGCCGCTCTTGAGAAAATAGGTAGTTGTCAAGGCTACCTTGTAAATTATTGTCATGATTATTGTATCAATTATTGTATCATGATTCAATGTTGTTGCCCAAAATTAACACACGTAATTTAACGAAGCTGAACGAAACAGCTTGTCCATACATTTAGTTCCGTAAAATCCGAACTGCGTGCGTCTCAACTCGTCAGACGTTCGGCAAGTTGCAATCGTATCGTTTCGTCTATTTTGGTTCTACCTATCATCGTGCCCAAAATAATAGGTCTGTTTCCGTACTCGACTGTAGTAACTTGCAATGTGCTAGAACGTGTTTCCGTACTTTTTCTAGCTAGAATAACAAACATAAAATCGCTCTCTCGAGCTCGAAAGTTACTCGAAGTGTGCTGGAAGAAATTTGTTCCAGCTACATAAGAACAAGCATCAAGAAGAATAAGCATCAAGAAGAATAAGCAAATGCCAATTTGTCGTTTGTTGTTTGCTTATGTCGTGCGATAAGAAGTGAATTAACAAATTGTTAAATATCAATATATATAAAAACATATAAATAATTATAAGATATCAAGTTAAAATTGGCGTCGTTTGCATTTGTAAGAAGTTAAAATTGGCGGTTTTTTTGCTTAAAACTAGCTAGAAGTCCTTTCCGTACATTTGACACTATTCTAAAATTTAATGTTACTTTCTCATATTGAACTTTACTCGACTTTTACTCGAAAACGTGTACGGAAACAGACCTAATAAAAACATACAAAAAAATAAAAATGTACCTAAATAGTACAAAAGTACGTGTCGGTGCAGCTCTGTTAAGAACATGATTTGTGTCAATATGGCAGCTTGGCCACATAAATAAATATGTCAAGTCTGGCGTCGGTGAAATAAAAATAGTAGCGCGTGAATTTGGAAGGTTTTGACTGATTTAACTTGTCTATTTTAATAATCGACTAAACGTTCATTTAAAATAAGATTAATTTATGGAAAATGTTTCGTTGTATTCTCTGTCGATCGAGTGAGACTAATGAAGTCATCTGCGGAGAGCTGTTGGACCGTGAATTGCAATTGCACACCTTTTGCTTGGTACGTAAAGATAGGCCAAAATAAACGGCAACATTTTATAACATGATTACCCAATTATAGTATTTAACACCAAATCTATGCCAAGCCTCAGACGAAGATGTGGGTTTATTAGGCTTTTTGCTGGATGACATTAGAAAAGAGGCGCGGCGAATCTCCAGGCTGGTAATTTTCGATATTAATCTAGTTAAGAACTTTAAATTTTAATACATCGCTTCCTATTTCTAGAATTGTTGTTATTGCTCAAAAAATTACGCCAACATAGGTTGCTGCAACACCAAATGCCGACGGACCTTTCATCTTATCTGCGGCATCAAGAATGGAGCAGAGAATCAGTTCGTAGGTACCTATAACTCTTACTGCGATCTACATGTACGCAACAGAAAATGTCGAGTACCGAAGCGTGATGAACAGTGTTCCATTTGCTATGAAAATCTAAGAAAACCTAAACAGAGATTCAATGCAATCGATATGCTATGTGCGCCCTGTTGTGAAAATGGATGGTTTCACAAGATGTGCCTTCAGAAATTTGCCCAAACTGCAGGATACTTTTTTAAATGTCCGCTATGTAATGATAAGGAAGTATTTTGTAAAATGTTGCCATACAGAGGAATTTTTATATACGACAGGTGGGTAAATAACTTCTAAATGTGAACCACGGTTAACAGCGATCTTTAAATGTGTTGAAAGACAATAATTTATGAAATCTTTTCTAGAGATGCCGCTTGGGAGCTGGAGCCAAATGCTTTTGTTGACCAGCTTGAACGACCGAATTCGTGTGCTGCAAAGTCATGTCAATATTTGGCTGGCCGAGATAAAACTACCAAGAGAAATCCATTGTTACTATGTACGGGATGTGGCTCGATTGCGATGCATAAATATTGCTTACCTGCTTTAAATAAGGAAAATAATTTTATTTGCAGCGATTGCAATATTGGTCAAGAAAGTGAATGCGAAAATTTGCACTCATATAAAACAAACGAAAGTGATAATGAAGATGATATTGTTGATGTTTGCAATGACAGTGACGAAAATGATTCGTTTGATACAAGCATGAGTACAATCATTATTGCCTCAAGCAAGAAAGATATTATTATTCGTTGTAAAGGTGTCTCAAGGATCAATAGAATTTACGATGATGAGGATGATGATGATGATGATGATGATGATGATGATGATGATGATGATTGCATACAGTGTTCAAATAGTCAGTGTATTCCACAACAAAATACTGAAATAAAAGAATTTGTCGTAGATGAAAGTGACGTTGAAAATGAATGCAAAGTTCAACACATTAACTTGTCTGATAAGAATGAACAAAATTCTTCTGACGGTAGCAAAATTAAAAAATACATTACTGATTACTATGATAAAGCTCAAAATTCGAGTAGTATCTTGACCGGCTTACAAATAAGCAAGACAAGAAAAAACTCGCTCGAAAGTACACCTGTCGTAAATAATTTAAATTCGGATGAAAAACCTGAAAACAATACAATACAAAGTGCCGACGAAAATGATGACTGTCTTTCAATATGTAGTATAAGTTCAACTGTCTCCAAAGAAAGTAAGAGTTTTGATGAAGTCTTGTGTATTGCAGATGATTCAAGCTTAAGTTCAGATTATTTTCCTAACTTTGAACCTTTGAATACCGTTAAAGAATATGGTGAGTTGATTTACTGTTTGTGTTTTTTTTTATACGCATATTAGGGGTATTCACGATGAGCCGAACTTTATTTATTTTATTATGTATATATAAACATAGTATAACTAGTAACCCATAATGGCGTTAAAACGTCAAAATAAAAAATATCTTGTTGTAGGTAATTTCGTTTCTATTTTAAGGACTATTTTTACCTTTGAATTAATGATTTCAAAGAAATTTCCCATGTTTTCTGTTGAATTGTTAAGTAGTCCAATTATTACTTATCATAGCATTATAGTAAAAAACTATCACATGCTTTTAGGCATCACAAAAAAATTTGGTTGTTTTTAATATTACAATATTTTAGAAAAAATTAGGGTGTAAAAGCATTAACAATATAAATAGAATTATTATTTCCAATTTAGGTTTTAAAAAAACCGGGGAAGTGTCCCCAGGACTGACGACAGAAGCGTTAGCTTCTTAGCTTTAGATGTAAAAGTGAATAAAGTATTAATTGAAAGAATGAACATGCATACACTTTTAAGTTTATAATTTTTTTCAGTTTATTAATGAAATTAAAAGCAAAAAATTAAGAATTTTGGTGAAGGACTGTGAAGGACAAACGTCTACATAAAGCATCGAATTTTTGATTTCCGTAAAACTTATGAATCTTATTGAAAAGTGATGATGGAAAAATCACCGTTCGTAATCTCCAGGTACCGAAGCCAAACATTTTTAGGGAATTTTTTCCTAATTTTTAGCCATCTCTGTGTTTTAGGTCTTTTCACATAGTTTTAAGTAATTTTTAGTGTTATTGTTATAAATTTCTACATAATTTTTTTATCATTTTAGTGATTTTGACAATTACTTGGAGCAGTAAAATGTTTCGTAGATACTTTTGAAAGCCTTAAAGTCAAAGCAGTTGAGGGTCAAACATTATTTTCCCAACAAATAAATAAATGGTATCATTTTAAAAATTTTAAAAAAAAAGTATACTATTCTAGAGAATGTATTTAGAAAATTTTATTAAGTATCGAATAAAATTTTCGTGTATGACAGTTAAATTTTAAGTGGGAAAAATGGAGATATGCAACTTAAAACATATTCGGATGTAAACGATATTTCATCTTTTAAATATGCGCTCTGTGCTGAAGTAGAAAGAAGTTTTTCGATATAGAAGACATGTTATACCGGCAAGAGATGGTTGTTTCATTCTGATAGTACAAAAATTTACGTTGTCATTTATTGCAACATTACGTAGGTCCAAACATTTTAATAAATAATAATTAAAAATATAGTCAATATTTTTAGACTATTGCATTTTTATGGGGTTTTTTTTGGGGTTTTTTTTGGGGCATTTTTAATGCTATTTAGGGCATTAAGTAATTTTTCAAGTAATTTTTTTATGTTTTTAAGAGCATCAAAATTCGAGCCCTGCATACTTAAGTTTTGCTTAAATCAAAAATTTTTTCAGGGAACAGCCAGGTGGCCTTAGTAATATTGAGATGCTTGAATATAGTGCTACTTACGACCATGTTTCGTGCTGCCTCATTCCGTTATCGGTGTTGTTGTGGAGGCTGAGCTTTCCGACTGTTGAACCAAATATATTTTCCTTGCCCGCTTTAGCGTTGAAGTTACCTAGCACAATTTTTATGTCGTTACAGGGGCAGCGCTCGTAGATGGCCGCTGTAGTAGATATCACAGGATGCTTGCCGAGAGAACCCTGTACCTTCCATCGCATTTCTTGGATTACGGTGATATCACCTGAATAGAGGCACCTTCCCAATTAAGAGTTCGTACATTCCAGGTGCATATCCGTAAATCATTGTCAGTTTTTCGCTTACGGTAGTCTTCATCAGATTTGAGGATAATTTTTCTCATCATTCTTCTATGTTTCATTGAAATTAATTTTTTTCGTGGTGGGCTTCAAACCCAACGCAGAACCTATTTAAGCCTAGGTGGCCCACGCTCAAATTAGCCGTCGAACTGACGGATGTCAGGGAACACCACGAGGAGGTTTGAGTCGGCTTGAGACGATTTGGCACGGATAATGCTGGCCTCGCCAGGTAAAGGCATTCAGACTCGTTGCCATGTGAAGGTTCGTCCCCTGTTCCCCGTTTGTGTCGTTTTTATTTTTATTTTATTTATTATGAGATTTAATGGCAGTACAATTAGACTGAAATTCTTTTTTAGTAAATCGACTCATGGTACATTTCATACACATGCAATCATAAGTATATAGACTGAAAGCTAGTATAAATGCATATTTCACAATTTTTTAAATTTCGCTGCACTCAGCGCTTATTCCCTAAAAGTGTGCGTAGCTCATTTTTATTTTTGAAAAAATACGAAAAACTGATTTTTAGCGATTTTATATGAGAAATCGTATGAGAGAAAAGGGATCCACTATTTTTGCAATATCTCGAGAACCGCTCACCTCATGTTGTACAAATAAGTTTTAAAACCCGTCCATGACTGGCCAAACACATCCTAAAAATTTTCAAACTATTGGAACGGTTAAGAAGTGATGGAGTAACATACGGATACCATTAGATTTTTATATATATATAGATTTAAAACTATAAACTATAAAAACCCGTGAATGTTTTTAATTGAATTTGGTAAAATATTCCAAAGTTTGATAACACTGACAAAAAACATTCCTGATGACAACACAAAGTTAAAATCAGGTACTATGAAATTACTCGTTCGTTCTGGTTGATAGAAAGATACGTTATTAAATAAATAATTTTAACAACGGGGTGTAGAAGTTTGTGTATATCACAGTTATCACAGTTCAGAATCTGACGAGAGTAATAGGAGAAATGATCGTATTTACTTTTTGAGAAGATATATCTTGCAGCGCTATTTAAAGCTTGCTGTAGTTGATGCCTCGATGCTGGATCTAAGTTTCCATAAACCAGCTCACTGTATGAAATCAGTGGTACTAAAAAGGTTTTAGTGAGTTTCAACTTCACATCTTGTGAAATAAACTCAACAGAGAACTATAGTTTCCTGAGCACCAAATACATTTTACCAACCACGGAGTTAATGTGGTCTTTACAATCCAAATTTGAATTTATTTTAAAACCTAAACTGGTTACACATCTTTCAGACTTAATTGACAGTCCATCAAGTGTGGTAGGGGGTAGTGATTTTATATAGTATTTATAATGCGGGATTGCCAGAGCTTGAGTTTTGGAATCATTGAAATTTAGATTATTATTCTTAGCCCACAAACTAATTCTACGCAGGTCCTCATTTATTCTTACAACCAGGTCTTCGGATAAACCAATTGGCCTCGAAAAATACACCTGGGCGTCATCGGCGTAAAGATGTATTGAAATATTTTCACAGCATTGTTCAATGTCATTTATAAAAATACTAAATAAAATAGGGCCGAGTATAGATCCCTGTAGAACAACAGACAAAATGCATTTTAGGTTAGAAAATTTGTCTCGACAGCGAACTCGTTGAAATCTCAGATAGCTTTAATAACTCGACCGCAAAATTGCTAAAACCAAAATAATTTTTTACCATCTTTGGCAAAATCTCGTAATTTAGCGTATCGAATGCTTTTGAAAAGTCAAGCAGCACCAAAATTGTTAGATCACCAGTAACGTATTTAGTGCGAATGTCATCCATTACCTTCAACATTGCTGTTGCGCAACTGTTACCAGTTTGTTGTCGTTGAAGTCGTTTGCGTATTTTTAATTAACTTATTATTTTAAAAAGCAAATACTTAACCTCACATTTTTAACTTTAACAATGACTTTATTTAAAATTATTTAATTAAATTTAAATTTAAAAAATGATGTACTTGAAACAGAAAACTAAAAACATTGTGTCTTCTATTGCAGATAAAAAATCTATTTCTTCTCTTGGTGACTTTTGCAATTCAAGTCCAATCAACATATCGTGCATAGCAAATCGCACTAGACGCAAATCGATGTATATAGATTCTGACACTGCCAAAACTGCTTTATCTTGTTCATCTTCTAAAAGTGACACCAGAGTGATAACACAAAAATCAACGCAAAATATACCCAACAACATCAGTCCTTGTAATTCAAGCTCGATGGCTACATCTTGCATAGCAAATCGTACAAGACGTAAATCGATATCTGCCAATATGTTTGTAAACAGTAATTGTATAAAAACAACATGCGTTGCCCAACGTACACGTCGAAAGTCAATGTGTTACCAGCGGCAGTTAAGCAATGAAGCATCAGAAGGATGTCCATTTAATCTGATATCCCCAAATATAATCCAGCAAAAATCAAGCGTTAATAAAGCCATTATAAATGCAGAAAAATCAAATCTTTTTGCGCAGCATAGTGAAATAAAACCGTTGAATGCTTCTACTTCTATTATTGCAAGTCGCTTGCGTAAGCGTAAAGTTATAACTAATACTGCAGTTGATGTTAAAGACGATTTACAAATACAAGCTTCTACAAACAGCTTTAACATTTCTTCAGATACACAATTTGAATCATTTAATTCAATATCAACGAAATCATCATATAAATCCATTATATCTTCAGAGTCTTCAGAGTCTGATAAAGAGGCTTCAACATCGGCGAAGTCTAATTCAAGCTTTATAAAGAGTAGGGTTAAGGTTTTAGTTAAACGTGTGTGCAACTCTTCAGTTCCCAGAAAACTAACTTCTTCGAAATATGGACGATCATTTTCTACAGATGATGAAAATTATTTAAACTCCAAACTGACTGCAAGTGAAAAACGTTTACAGCGTAATTTTCGCCTAGAAAATGCCAAATGTCCGATGCGTGCGAAACACAGCAATATTATGCCATACTTAGAACCAAGCATTAAGCGTATTGATAGAAGTTTGAAGAAAGAAACGCCTTGTACTCTCATTGAACTATATGATTAACTTCACTATGCTTTTATGACAACACAATAATAATATAATTGTGCCTACTTGAACAGATTAACCAACAATTTTGGACAGGAGAGCAAGAGTGTGTTTTCAGGTACAACCCACTGAGACATGCTGTTGTTAATTAAAATTTGTTTATGTTATTTGAAATTTGCAGAAGGCAAGAAACTGAATTTGAGAACACAATAACAACTAAACGCTGGCTGTAATAGTTGTATATATTTTGTTCTTTTTTTTGTTAAATATTGTCTTTATCATCATAAAATAAACAGTTATTATAAATAGCGACAGTTAGTATAAATAGCGAATAAAGTATTTTTATTCTTAAATTTTCATTTATAACAGGTCTGCGAATGTTTTCTTGAAAAAATATAAATTAAAACTATGGGCAGAACTGCCAACAACAGCATTTAAAAATTAAAATTTTTGTAAATTGATCATTAGAGTGGGTCGAAAAAAAAATGTTTGAAAAGTGTACCCCTCATTTTTAAGATAATCACGAGACAAATTAAAAGAAAATTTTTTTTGGACCCTCGGAAAAAGCGCCAAAATTGTCTTTTTTTTATAACTTAAGCGTTTTATGTTCGATTTTAGCAAATTTTATACCGTTAAAATGGTCCTAAGTAGTATTACATTTTTCTCTCAGAACTTTTGGACTTCTGCAGTTATATTCAACTGGTAAGCCCTGTTACCTCGATTTGCCCCCACTGAACTGAATTTTTTTTTTTATCATAAAATTAAACTTCTTAAAAATTTGATCACATCTTGCCTAAAAAGTACCTTATTTGGCCTTGAAACAAAAATGTTATAGCTATTCTAAATTCTAGTATAAAACGTTCTTAATAAAATTTCTTAAAACTAACAGTTTTTTAAATTATTGTTTCTTTAATTTTGCTTTTAAAACATAACGGTAATTCAAGTGCTCCAAAAAATCATAAGCTATGTAATTATATTACAATAGTTATAAAAGTTCTTCATGAGTATATAATTTATGAGTTCATGCGGTATATAATAACATAGCTTAAGATTTTTTGGGACACTTGAATCAGAGTTATGGCTGAAACACAAAATTAAAGAAACAATAATTTAAAAAACTGTTAGTTTTAAGTAATTTTATAAAAGCATTTTTATACTACAATTTGGAACTGCTATTATATTTTTGTTTCAAGGCCAAATAAATTATTTTTTGGGCAAGATGTGAACGATTTTTTAAGAAATTTAATTTTATGATAAAGAAATTGAGTTTAGGGGGGAGGGGGTAAATCGAGGTAACAGGTCTTACTATTTGAATATAATTTCAGAAGTCTAAAAGCACTGAGAGGAGAATCTAGTACTAGCTAAACCCTTTTTAACGGTATATCCTTTTCTAAAATCTGTTTTTCGGGGGTCCCAAAAAATTTTTATTTGTTTTTGAAGTTATCTTGAGGCCATCTTTAAAATAAGGGGTACACTTTTCAAACTTTTTCTTTTTGTATGGAGACGGACCCACTCTATAAAGCGTATTATACAAAAATGGTTCGCTCTTTTTTTCCCAAGAATACAAAAGGTGTCATTGCATGCCTCAAATGACATTTCAGCCTTCGCGATTTATACTACCTGCTAATTGTATCATTGTCTAAATTATTTTGACGTTATTGTGCAAAATTCTTGTATGTATTCATAGTATCGCATGGTATAACGATTCTTGTTCTTCCCTAAACATAAAAAACTGTTCTTCCCTAAACATAATTGTTTTTCAATAGCTTTAGTGCAACTATCTTTAAAAATAAATTAAAAGTTTTATTCTAAATTAAATATATTATTAAGGATTATTTTTTTCTTAATTAATAAATTAATTACAATATAAATAAAATTAATAAAAAAAAATATAAAAAATAAAAAAAAAAGAAAAATAAATGGCACTGACTCGAAAGTGGCAATATTTTTTTTTTATATTAATTCTGGATAATCTTTATCTCTTATTTATTTATTAACCGACTTCATATTACATATCTATTTGCCTATGTAAATATTTAATTCCAACAAATATTATATTCTCAAAACTTGGATCATATTTTTCTAAGTTTATCTTAAATGTAGTTAAATTTCTATGTCGACTGCTCATTAATATTTATTAATGTTCTTTTACGTAATAAATTCATTATAAACTATTATATAAAACATTATATTATATAAACATTATATAAACTATTTCGTTGTATTTTATATGATGTACAATAGTTAAAAATACAATATATATGTTAAAAATACAATATACAATTGATATGTACAAAAATTAAAACAATTTACAAAAGTAACAGCAAATGAAAGCTGTATTAATTTTTTTTTTTTTGTTTTTTGCATTTGTTCTGGCAACATTTAGAAAAAGTTTTACTTAAAGCTTTTAGGAGCATAGCTCAGCTTTGCAGCTATGCTGCTCGTCGTTTGTTTCTGCAGAAACAATAAACACGATAACAGACTTTGTTAATTTGCTGTTCGTCGCTCAAATTGACAATCAGTTGTGTTGGGAAATCTGGCGGAAAAAGACGTTAATATAAAAACTGCATGCTTAAAAAATAATTTTTCTTATAAACATTTTTTTTCTTGAAGTTGTAATGAAATATTAAACATATAAATGAAAAAAGACAATTCTAGAGCAGTGAAAAAAATAAATGTAAAAATCAAGATTTTATGTTAAAAGAATCAAGTTATTGAACTTAAACTAACAACAAATATTTGCTGTTGCAGCACAATAATGAAAAAAAATCAATTTGTATAAATTAACAACTTTAACGGAATGTGAGTTCGAACTCTTAAGTTAATGTTAAAATTAATTTATTTAATTATTAAAAAGCACTAAAGACGTAGCATTTATCTTGTATAGCAAATAATTTAATATTTTATATATGCTCAAACACGCAGCCATAAAACACACCTCTTTTTCAATAAAATTAAAAAAAAAAAATAATAAATAAAACACACTTATATATATCTGCACATGCATATGACGGTGTATAAATAGGTATGTTTGAAATACTATAAAAGACAAATAAGAACAAGAATAAAGCTTAATGAAACAAAAGAAAACAACAAGTGGTACGTACGTACGCATAACACCGACGCTTCACCCCTAAATAAAGAACATTCGTGTACCTTTGAACTATATACATAGATACATATTTTAGGGTGCCTAACTCGCGCTTACCCATACGTCTAGTGCTGCTGTGTTGCCTGTTTTGCCTTGCATTTGAAACACGTCTTTTGTAGACTCTGAGAACTCATTGAATAACAAATATAACGATTAATTATTTATAATTTATCATTAAAACCACAAAGAAATGGTTATTTGTGTGACAGCAAGTTTGGGAATAAATGTTTATTAACTATATTGTAGAGCTAGAAAAATGCGTTTTTGTTGGCTTTAAAACACATGTCATGAATGCGCCACGTTTCTCCAAATAACTTGTTCTCACGTATTCCGTTTAAACTCAAAGAGTAACTTGATGTTCTGAGTTGATATTTAAAATAAATGAATTTAGTTTAATTTGTATTTTTTCGATAATGCTTCACTGTTTGACTTGAACAAACTAGTTATATGAAAACTTTTAAATTTATATTAAATAATGCAAAAAATTACTAATATTTAAATTTTATTAAAATTTCAATTGAGATATATTAGAATTGTCCAATAAGCAGATGAATACTTGTTCATTGACATCTATGTCCGTCTCTCTATAATATAAAAGGTATGATAGATTTTTTTTTTAGCTGGTAGCTTTTTAAAATTCAAGTTTTTTTGCATAGATGTTATTTTAATTTTAAAGTTTAGTAGAATTTTTTTATAAGACCAGCATATTACCGTGGTGTTCTACAATGACTTTTGGGTTAGAGAAAAATTTCAACCAAAACGGCATCCTTTTTGTCATCATCGAAAATATTCAAAACGACAGAGATCAAAATCTTATCCGTTCGAGATTAGAAAATATTTGCATTTTTTGATTTGGCTTGAAGATAATAGAGGAATGTATCATTCCTGAGTTGCATTTGATACAGGGCTTTGTTAACCATATATTTTTCAATGGACTCGTAAAATTATTATGTAAAGAAACTGCGCTTTTGTGGCCGAAAAACTAAACCTTATTTCTAAGCGGGAAAATATTCGAAAGTAACGCCTGTCGAAAGTTACTGGAATAAGCTGAACCGTTGGTTGATCCCAAAATATACAAAAATATTGCCTACTTTTCAATACTTCCGTTTGTAAGTGCAAAAATTTATTTTGTAACTTTAAGAACAAAATTGTTTTATAGTTCTTTCTTTACGAGGAAAGTCGAAGCCAACTTGAATGCTGATATAAAAGAGCTGAAAAGAAATCTTCAATCGATAGCTGTTTCCAAGAGTCATGCACCGAGAGTTCATGATATTTTGGAACAGATATAAAATAAATGCAAGAAATAATTCCAGATACGTGGCCAATTTCAAAAAAGCTGTCGTCTCATTTTCGTCTATGCATTTAGATGATTGAAAAATTTATGTTGCAATCAAGTACGTTGTTGAGTTAAAAAGCTATTGATTTTCTGACTTAAAAAGATTTGTTAAAGTTTTTCTGTATTGAATTCTATATTTTTTTTTATTTGCAAATTAAATTATTCATATTGAAAATTGAGTGTTCATGAATTTATTTTTTTTTTTTGTGGTCTTATATAACTTATCAAACACTATATTAATAACACTTTCGTTTGGAACTTCAGCAATTCTACTGTAGCAAATTGAAAAATGCGAACATTTCCTTATCACTAACGGATAGGATTTTGATCTTTGTGGTTTTTTTTTTTTACGTTTTGGATGATGACAAAATATGCTGTAAACCGTTTTTATTGACATTTTTCCTCAATCCAAAAGTCATTGTAGAACACGGTAAATTGACATGTTATGTATTGAATTGATAAAAAAATTATTTATTATTTATTTATTTATTTAAAAAAAATATTTCAGTAGTTTTCAGTTTTCATTTTCATGTAAAATTTTTATATCCCACGCGTACTGCATAAGGGATATATTAACTTTGTCACTCCTTTTGTAACGGAAGGTGTGGCCCATAAAAAAATATACATATTTTTGGTCAGCATTACCACCTGAGTCGATTTAGCCATGTCCGTTATGACTGCAGCCGTAATTTTAAAGCTACATCCCTATCTCCCATACAAAGTGACTATATTAATCGTAAAGTCTCTTAAAAATTTACAAAAACTAAAGAAATGTCTTGAAATTTTGCACACAGACTTTGATTTTTAATATAAATTCTCACTATGAAAATTGGTAAATACAATTATTTTCACGCCTACTTTCTATATAAAATTACGTCATCTAAACTGTTTTTTCATCTAAACAAATTTTGTCTTAAGATTAAGATCAATATACAGATCAATATATATATATAGATATATATATATATAGATTGAAATGTGGCATATAAGTAGTGGCGGATCTAGAATTCGCCAGAGCGGGTGGAGGGGAGGGGGAAGATAACAGATGGCACAAAAAAAAAACCACAATGAAATAAAATAGAAAAAAAAAATATATACATCGGTTATTCTATGTCAAATCGGACGCTTTTCGAAACTCACATTTTTGTAAAAATTCTTAACCCTGCTTAGATATCGTACGTCAGCGAGACATATGCTTTTTTTAATGTTTTGCTCTCTCTTTTCCGATAATGGTATCTAAGCAGGGTTAAAAAATGTGTAAATATTTTTTCTAATTTTTTTGCAAGTTATACATAATAGAAAATTAAAAAAAAACAACAAAATTTGTCATCCGGATATGTAGTAAAACAACTATTTCTTCAAAACCGTTAGTCCCATCAAAAAAATCTTATAAAAAAAATGTTATATTTTAAAGATCTGGAATGGATCTTCTTTGTGGTGTAAACTTTTATGAAAACTTTTAATTTAGCACCACTTTTTCTTTGGTGTTTTGAAAACATTGTATTGAGGCATTCATTTTTAATAATTTTAATGCATTCGCATGTTACATAATCAATGCTTACTATTTTAAACGAATTTTTTAAAAACTGCCAACACAATTTTTACATACAAAATACTTTTGTTATTTTAAAATGTATGTAAAATTGGTTTTTAGTATTTTTTGTACTTCTTACGATATTTTATTATTTTTCACCTAGTTATATAAAAAAGTTGTTTAGAATCAAAGAACTAAGAGAATGTGTATGACTACAAGGCTCAAAGGCCAACTTTAGAATCTATGAGTTCTAGACCCAAGCAAAAATTTTAAAGAAGTATTGTATTGTTCTTCAGCTGGCAAAAGGTAATGAAAGGGGGACAATTTTACTTTAGGGTCCACGCCCTATTCTTTAATTCTTGACGTATTTGGAGCCCCCAAATCTTATGCTGCAAAAAAAAGTTCGGCTGCAAAAACTGCTCAGAAAAAGATTCAAAAATAAAAAAAAAATACCTCGAAAATCCATTTTTCGACGTAATATAGTCGACGTAATATAGAAATCAAAATTCAACAGACTTCTACGTCGCGTTACGTTTCGGCTAATTAGATACACAAAAGCGCATTACGTAGATTTATATGTGACAAAAGAACCGGCTGTGTTGCGTTGATCTATGTTTGACTAATTAGGCCATTAGCCCTTAAGCTACGATTTTGTACTGAAGACATTTTTAGCTCAAGACAAAAGCGTTCTCTGTTTTTACGGTACTTTCAGTTGGTATGGAACATTTTGAATCATGATAATCAACAATCGATAACAGCAATAAGAGCAGAAACAAACACGGTTGCATTAAAAAAGAGTAGCCAATGTTTTAATTGTAATAACCTGAACACAATAGCTGCATTCCCGTGGTCGTTAATCTAGAGCGTGGCTCTATTTTATTCGCAATGCAAAAACAAATATTAGAACCAGCTCTTTTCCTGGCTGTATTTCCGATTTTAAAATGCTGCCAAGTTTAAAGCACTTTTTTCAAAACGAACATAGTTGGCAAATCTGAATTACTCTTATTCAAGTTTTCGTCTCACTGCTTGCGTTCCTATTTTGGCACTTCATCGCCAGTGATGCCAAATTGTAATAAAATTGAACTAAAACTGTTCCACTGAGATTTGATCTGATCCATGGCAGAATTATAAGGTAGGGTCGACTCGGAGAGGAATGGAGTAGAAAGCAGAATAAAGCTACATTGATGTCAAAATCAGCTGTTCATCGCGAATTTCTTTATACTCACGTTCGCACTTGTTTTTAGGTTAAAACTGTCAGAGGTTTTTTCTTTGCAATTTTAAGACTTATTTCACATTTTATAGTTTTTATTACACTTTTTTTATAATATTTTCACTCAAATTAGCACAAATTTAACACCCGCGACCGCACTGTTTGCAAATTGGAAACATAAAATATTTTCTTCATTTGCAATTTCTGCGAAATTCGTCGTTTTGACATATATGTTGCTTCTCATTATCCACTCTTCGTTGACGCGTGAGAGCACTCAGCGAAACGGCCCTACCTTATCATTGTATCATGATCTGATCCATTGCCACGGGAATGCAGCTAATGACTGCAACATGCAAAGGTATGCAGGGACAAACAGAGAAAGAATAACAGTTATATTTTTAAAAATTATTGAAGTCATTTCTAATGAGAAATCTATGTTATTTGATTTTTATGATCTTTTTCTGTGTTCGATATGCCACAAAAGCGCACTTTAATGATTTTTTAAAAAAAAGTCAAGTTTCAACAGTTATATCTTTTTTATCTAATTTTTTAGGGCTAGATCTGTATGTGGCTTTGCATTGAAAACACAAACAACAAATAATCCGGAACGAAACTTGAATCAATTATTAAATTTAAAATGGAAGTGTTCACACCATATATTTTAGTTCGACTACTATCTTACAGATGTCGGTGATCAGTGTAATTTTTGATTGACTTTTGTCAATAATATAAACAAAACTTTATTTTAAAAACAAATATTTCCATACAATAAACGGAAACGCTCGCCAATTTAAAATTATTACCCTTTTTACAGTTTTCTGTAAAATCATTAAAGTTATCATTAAATATAAAAAAGGGCATTCAAAAATCTAAATCGGCAACTAAAAAAAAAAAAAGTCGCGTAAATATTTAATACAATAAAAAGGATTTTTCAATAATTCTTCCTAGAAATGGTGGATTTTCTAGTCAAGTTATTATGAAAGACTTGATAAATTTGTCGATTTTGATTTTTTAATGCCTTTTTTTATAATATTTAATGATAACTTTAATGATTTTACCGAAAACTGGAGAAAGCAGTAATTTTTGAACGAGTGGATTTATTAAAAAATGATACGGGACATTTTTGTAGAACGTTTAATTTCCTATAAGATATGTTTCAATCGTTTACATCCATCTATTGTTTTTTATAAGATATAAAAAGCAGAAATTGGAAAATATTTTTTCCCATGTTATTTATTCAGAAAATAAAAAATCGCGATGCGCGACCTCTAAATAATAATACTCGTATTAAGAGTTCCGGCTTTTACAAGCAACTCTTCCCACCTCCCTGAATCTATTTCAGAAGGGCTTGTGCAAAAAATAGTTGACTTTTTTAAATCACCCTACTAATCATACTCTCTTTCTCAGCTACCATAATTGCCAAAATCGTTACAAATAATTTTCTGTCACTTGACAAACTGAGTCTCCGCTCGAGTGATTTTTACTTTTTTTTTACAGTTGATCGGTGGTGATCGTTTCTCGATCATGATTATTATACCATGCCTGTATCAATAAATATTATTTTACTGATAGTTCCAGCTTACATTCGTCAAGATTTGACGGTACATTTTTTGATTTTCCCTTGTAAACTTGACACAGTGATTTACACAGATCAACAGTTAAATAAAAAAAAATTAAAAAACAACATGAAAAAAATTAAAGGTATATATAAAAAATATTAAAAAAATAACACCCAACATTTTCAACTAATTTTTATATGAAACAATTTTATTTTTAAGCCGATTTTGAGAAATCCTTCAGATTCCACTATACTTCCGCTATTATTAATGCTATAGAAACTTGTCTAAATATATCCAAAATATAATCTTCATCATTTGTTTAGTCTTGCTTTTTTTTAATATGTTAAAAAAGTACTAAACTCAAAGAAGACTTCATTCAAGAAACAAGAAAAATAAAACTGGAATTAATAATTGAACCAGTAACTGAAGGGAACATTTTTTTATTTATTATGATTATATTGATCTTATAGTTAACCTTAGTGAAGGCTGTTAAAAGCAAACACTGAATAAGTTTTGGAAAAGAAATCAACATTAACAAAACAAATATATAAACTTGATTGCGGTTGCGAATTGCTATATATGCGCTCAATGATGCTGGTGCTTTAGGTCAACTAAGTGATAACAGGCGGAACAACAAAGGCAAAACTTGAAATAGAAGCAGCTTATATTTTGTATTCTTAATTAATGGATTCTGCAGCTCGATGCGTTTTTTTTTTTATAAAAAGTTATAAATAGAGCATCTATTTAAACAAGAATGTGAACTATTGTTGTAATAACTTTGGTTTTATGCGACTAGAAACTGAAAAACTAAGCATGAACGTCATAAAATAATACAACTTAGTGTTTATATTGATTTTTCGAAAATTTATGATAAGAAATTGAAATGTCAAAATAAAATAATTAATCATTTTTTGGCAACAGGTTGAACTTATTTTTTTATTTTATAACAAATAGTACCCGGTATTGCACGGGCTCTTTTTTGCATTTACCTTACCTGATGTAATTCATTTGCGTATGCCATATATTATTTGTCAGGGCATTATGGGGGAGGTGGAGGGGTTGGTTAAGGTACACGTTTCTTGCATTTTTATTTTATCCTTTTATATCAATGTGCAACATATTAAGATAATTGTATGAAAATTTGAAGTCAATTAAAGTATAACTGACAGAGATATAGATTTTTAAGTCTCCGCCGCTCCTGCCCGGCTTCGCGCTACAGCAGACAGCTACCTGACAGCGCGAACATTAGGACATTTTCTTGGAAATTTCTAGCAGCTGCTCCCTTCTTTTTGTCAAGTGCCCAAAAGTTTTAGAGAAAGTTTAAAGTTTCTGTCGTACACGTGCAGTGAATTAAATATTTTAATATCTGCTATAATTTTGCATTTATTATTTGTAAAATGCCGAAAAAAATTAGAAAAGATCGGGAGAACACAAAGTTAAGATTGTATAGACCACTAGTGGCAGATCATTGATTTCCCGCCAAATGTGCAGATTTTGATGTGATTTGGCGGGATAAATTTTGAAAAATTCACGATTTTTTGACTTATTGTTTATTCAATATAGCTTAATAAAACTGTTTTTTTTTGTAGTGTAACGATTTTGTTAGTAAGTGCTAAAAAAATTTCATTTTAAAAATGTAACCTTGTGTATGGGGTTTAATTATCATCTCTATATTCAAAGATCGATTTTTTTTCATAATTAACTGCCATCCCTATTTAGTTGTAATAACAAAAAGTGCAAATAAGTGCGAAATTTAAAGTGAAGAAGCGCCCGTACGTCCAGAAGATTAGAGAAGTATGACTACAGTATATCCCGATCATAGCTAATGTTAATGGGGTCGAATGCAATCTATGTCAACAAAGACATTAATGAAGAGTGGATTGATTTAGTTTTTTTTTTTAATTGGAATTTGAAATATTTTTTGTGATTTTTCTTTTTTACCTTATTATTTTAACATTGATCTCATTATATTAATGACATTAATATATATTAATTTTATTTAGATTTTGTTATATATTAAACTGACAACATTAAAAAAAGGCTAATTAGCGGATTTTGGATTTTAGCGGATTTTTTTGGCAAATTTTGCGGATTTTGATCAGCAGTAGCTAACAGCACTGGTATAGACCTAGAAGTGATGATGATTTTTTAATCAACACTATATAATGTGTAGGATACGTTTAAAAGCGAATGGGTAAACGTTTGGAAGATTTAATGAAAAACAATGTAGAAGAAAAGAAAACTACGACGGTTAAAAATTATAAAAACAAGAAGGTTTTCTGGCAAACTAAAATTAAAATTATTGATTAATGAAATCATGATTCTGTGGAAAAAATGAGGAATGCCATTTGGACAACTTATTACCACTACAACTCGTCAGACGAGAATCTGCAGCGTCGAAAATGTCCGAGTGGCGCAGATGTCCGAGTGTGAATGTCAGAAAGCTACAGTTAAAAAAGATCTGGAGTCATTCAGATATAGTTACACTGCACTTCCAGATAATGTTTTACAAGCCATGGAGCCCATTTATGAGGTCTCGAGTATACTTCTGGAGTATACTTCTGGACATACCTCTGGAGCGATGAGTTAGAGGCTTCACTCGAATTAATTATATTTCCCTAGTCTGTTCCCTTACTCTAGAGTTTTAGTCTAATTTAGCAGTTTTGCAGGTTTTAGTCCGAGAAGCGTTATCGTATTCGAAAAAATGATAAAAGAGAGTTTAGTCGATAGAGCAAGTTTTCCTGAAAGTTTTAATCAGAGAAATTTCTTTTGGCAAAAGTTGTAAAAGTGTCAAACTGAATAAAATCAGATGTTTTTTAGTAAGCAAAGAAATTGCTATGTGGTGGCCGTGGCACACTGGTTGAGGTGCGTGGCTTGTATGCGATAGAACCCAGGTTCAAATCCCATCTGACACCGAATGTTTTTTCAATTGAACTTATTTTTCTGTAAGGCTGTCACCTCTCTGCAGACAATAGCAAATCTCAGAGGGTAAAAACTGTCATGAAAAGCTTCTTGAGAACATATGTACGCCGTTCGGAGTGGGCATAAAGCTTGTAGGTCCAGTTCTCGAGCATTTGTGTTCAAACATTTCACAACACGCACAACACAATTGATCTTATGAAGCTTGGTCAAAGTCCTTTCAAGGACATTTTTTTTAAAGAAATTGCTATTGGGGGTTGGAATTAATTTTAAAGTTTTTTTTTCGGTTTTTGAGCATTTATTTAGAAACAACGGTACAATGTATATTATTCAAAGTATTGTCCATCGTTAGCTACAACATTTTCCCATCTTTCTGGCAGCATATGGATTCCGCGCCGGAAGAACGACTCGTCTTTTGAGGCAATCCACGAATTGACCCATTTTTTGGTATCCTCGTAAGAAGTGAAGCGCTGCTCAGCCAAGCCATGCATCATCGATCTGAATAGGTGGTAGTCGGAAGGGGCTATGTCTGGGCTATAAGGCGGGTGGGGTAGCACATCCCAATTCAGCGCCTCCAACGTTTCCTTGACGGTTCTTGCAACATGTGGCCGTGCGTTGTCATGTTGAAAAACCACTTTGTCGTGTCTTTTGCCATATTCCGGCTGTTTAACCTTTAATGCTCGGCTCAATTGCATCAATTGTTGTTGGTAGTGTTCCCCAGTGATGGTTTCGTTAGGTTTTAGCAGCTCATAGTACACGACACCCTTCTGATCCCACCAAATACACAGCATAAGCTTGGCGCCATGAATATTCGGCTTGGCCGTTGATGTTGATGCATGGCCGGGTGGTCCCCACGATTTTTTTCGCTTAGGATTATCGTAATGGATCCACTTTTCATCGCCAGTGACAATACGATGCAAAAACTCTTCCTTTTATGCCGTTGAAGCAGTTGTTCGCACATGCAAAATCGCCGTTCAACGTCTCTCGGATTCAACTCGTACGGCACCCAATTTCCTTGCTTTTGAATCATTCCCATGGCCTTCAGGCGTTTGCCGACCGTTGATAAGTCGACTCCCAATGATTCTGACAATTCTTGAAGGGTTTGACACGGGTCTTCATCGAGCAAAGCCTCCAATTCCTCATCTTCAAACTTTTTCGGCTGGCCCGGACGCTCTTTGTCTTCCGTATCAAAATCACCACTTTTAAACCGGTGGAACCAGTACTCACAAGTAGAAATCGATGGAGCATAGTCCCCGTAAGCCTCAGTAAGCGTGCGTTGTGCTTCAACCGCTTTTTTCTTCAAATGGAAGCACAAAAGTAAACCTTCCCGCAAATTGCGTTTTGTTGGAACGAAAGTCGACATGTTCACAGAGAAAAAATATATGTTGTTTACACTTCAGTGGAATGACACATACTGAAAAATGAAGCTTAGACAATGTGCTTTGAAATGAATATAGTCACAGGTATGCCCGATGCGATCTATTGATAGTTACGCCATCTCTTAGAAAACCTTTAAAACTAATTCCAACCCCCAATATATAAAAACTATTGGAATGGAAACTAGAAACATGATAAATTGTGTAAAAACTAAATATAAATGCTAATTTGAGAATTAATTTCATTATCGTTGAAAATCTTTAGCATGTCGACAGTAATGCCAATGCTCCACATCAAGCCAGCGCTGGAGGCGAACCAAACAAATTAATTTTATTTGACAGTTTACACAATTTTAGGCCGAAAAGCAAATCCCATACTTTTTGTCTATTTATTCCCATACTTTCACTATTTTTGAGAAAATTGTCACTCTTCTGACAATTTTGCCATTTTTCGCCCAAAAAGTACGGGATCAGACCTAATGAGAGTCTCAACCAACTCATTTGGAAATTTAGTCAAAAAATGGTACTTCAAACATTCTTGTCAAAAAATGTTACTTCATTACGTAGTAGTAATAGATATAAATACATATTAACTGTGTCGTAAAATAATTATCGAAAATATGCTCTTTTTTGTATCGAATCAACTTATCCACTCCTTAAATATATAATTCACACTCTTATAAATATTTTTAAAAAGATAGTGTTTTAAATTCATTTGCTGAAGTGTTTGTAAACCACTTGAATCTTGTGTTGCAATTAAAGGGTGTGGGATATGTATGGATCCGATATCCAACCCCACCCATATTCGTATTGGTGATAAATAAGTTCAGATTATATTTAATCATATTTCTAAATTTACCGCTTTGTAAGTGTGGAAGTTGCATAGAAGGTACCCGGTTCCGCTTTAAAATTCTTCCCATATTTTGTTTTGTTTATTTATTCTGATAACATTTAACTAATATATTTCAAATTTAAAGACTTTAGTTTCAAAAATTATCAAACTATTGTGATGTTGAAGTTGTACGGGAGATATCACGTCTCGTTTGTTGTTTTATCCATTTTATCGTATTAACCTATTATGTTAACTATTTATAACTAAGCCGCCGCAGCTGCACAGCATAAGCTAAGTTAGCAGCACATATTGGTACGCTTAAGCCTTCAAAACATATGAATACTGTAGAGCGATGTGTATAATGAATTGACTTACCGTAATCAATAAAAACATTTATATGGTGTACGTGCTTGTAGCGTACAAAAGTTTGTGATTTGAAAATTAGCTTTTTTTGAGTTTTTGTCTTTAAATGTCTAACGCAATCGTATTTTATTTCACTGCATATTCATTAAATTATTCAACTCTTGGCTTTTCTGAACTAACCCTATCTTGTCATAAATCTTTTCAGGGGATTATTAGAAAAAGCTTGTTCGATAAAGCCAGTGATACTATGAATCCTGGAGCTACTTCGTACTCTACTTTTGACATATATTAAGAATTTCAGTTGTTTTGTTCAGTTGATCTTATGAAAAATATTTTTGTAAAATATCTCAACCCTCCGCGTAATTTTTTTGGTTCTTTTTTGAATAACTAAAATTTAAAAAATCAGGCTGCCTCACGACCTAACTTCGGAAGCGAAGAATTGTTCATTAAAACAATTTTAAAAATTGGTCAAACAATTGTTGAAATCTGATTCCGACAGCATTCTGCAAAAAAGTTGCACCAACGTAAAGTCAACCACAGGAACAATTTCTGACACAAAACGAAAAACAATAATGCGTGGTTCATTTTTTTTACTAGTTTTAAAGTGAACATTTGGAAAGTGTAAAAATTTAGTGTACTGGAGCAAAGGTCCTAAAGACCTGATTTGTACGATCTTTACCATTCACAAGATTTATTAAAGAAGAAATTATTAATTATTTCTTTTTCATTAATATTAGGAACTAAATCTTTAATCATTTCACAGGGCAACAACCGATTCCGCCTTGAGCGCATCAAATTTTAATAGATAGCCGACTCCAACGCGTTTTCAACTCCAACGCGTTTTCTACCGCAACTAGTGATTGCGCAAATCGATTATTTACCTTTAAAATAATCGAATCGAATGATTATTAGTTGATTTGATTAATTGGCCATAATCGATTTTTTGAAAATAATCACAAACCGGATGAATTTTTGCAAGACAGTTTTCGTTGCTATCGTCGTCATTGTGTCCAGTGCTTAATACTTTTCCTATACTATTTGTTATACCATATTAAATGCAATACTGAAAAAAACAATCCCATCCCTAGTACAATTTCGTGCTAATTTTCTGATTGGAATATGTAAAAAATACGTAAAAAACGATTAGTTAAAAATATTATTTGTTTGATTATGGCACCACCAAGAAGCACTACCTGGAAGAATTTTGTCATGAAAAATAATAAATACATGCAACAACACAACAAATTTGATGTAGCCCTTGAAATTTAAATATGCATCAGAAATTTCAAATCAGAATTTTTTATTATAAAAATCGATTATTCGTGTTTTTTTCTTTCAATTTAATTGCAATACAATTATTTTCTTTCGATTAATCATTTGATGCATAAATCGATTTTTTTATTTATTTTTGCCATCACTAACCACAACGCGTTGTCTACCACAACGTGTGATTAGTAGCTCGGTTCTGTAACTTTTGCGACAAATACTCACTAGGTGTGTTTCCATACTCACTCTGTGTAACTTGTGGGACACTATTTTCTGTTTCCGTACTTTCTGTGCTTAAAATGGGAGAAGAAGAACAAGCATAAAACCGCTCTCTCGAGTGCTAGAACTCAAGACTCCGAGTAAAGTAAGAACAAGCATCAAGAAGATAATTTTAATTGGCGCAATTTACGTTTGACATGTCCGCAGTCAAAATCAGCTGTTTTGTGCTTGAAACTTACTAGAAGCTGTTTCCGTACTTTTTCAACTATTCTCACATTTCATTTTTACTCTCTCAGTTTGAACTTACACAAATCTTACACAGTGTAGAGTACGGAAACACACCTATTTTTTCTGACGTCACACTGTTTTGTTCCAAAATACTCACTTTTCTTTTAATCCGTTTTCACTTTTCTTATAATATTGGAAATTTACATGTTAATGCATGCTTTTGAATGCTTGTTTGTTTAATAATTTTTAGCTGTTTGATACTAAGTGATGTGATTGAAGTGATTAAATAAACAAACTCACGACGTATTGTTATCCGATTACTTCTTTAATCTGGTTGCTTTATACAAATTTTATTGTATAATAAATAAATCGAATATATAAAAACCGCCGGGTACGCATGTATACTCGGTAAAAAGAACATGTATTCGTTACTTGGATGCATTTATTCGACAACTTAATCGAAAATGAAGAAAATTACATTTTTCTCATTAAGTTAAAACATAGTGAAAACTTCATTCGATTCGAGTCGAATATTTAAGCTTACAGAGACATTTCGGCTATCGAATCCTTAGGGAAATAGAATTGAAGCACTCGAAACGAGTTACCGCTGTATCTCATTTTATTACAGAAACAGTGCAAGCGAGAATGACGTCATTAATACGTCAAAGTGAGAAAATCTGGTGAGAACTACGGTGAGAAAAGTTACAGAACTGAGCTACAGATTTCATTCAATTTTTTTCAGCAATACTTTTGAAAACAAAAGCACAGTGAACTGTTCTACCCTAAACGTCTTTTGTACTTTTTGGCCGAGGTCGGACGATGATCGTTTGAACGGCATTCAATGAACTATTTTTACTCAATTTCACATTTTGATTGCTGGTCGGTCAGACGGCGAATTGATTGGCGTTAAATTTTTGACATGTCATAAATTTCATTACTTTTTCTCCTCCCTTTTTATTTCGTAATATAAAAAAATTGCTCTTACATGACCAGTTCTGCTTAGAAGGTACTAGTGAGCTCATGCATGATGTTATCAATAATTACTACCTTATTATAGGCGTTCTCATTCGAAAAATCGAAATTGACATAATCATAGAATCATACCATCATCAAACCATATATGAAATTTGTCAAAATAAGGCAGCATGTAAACAAACATATTTCACATTTCAACATATTTCATGGGATGAGAACACCTTATAATAATCTCACTATGGTAGTACTGACAGTTGGTTTCACAAAATGGCTACCATATGTTGGCATTTGCCTGTACATATTACATTTTATAATTTTTTTAATTTTTTCGTTTTCTACTTTGTACCATTTTTGACAATCTATTGTTGCCAAAAGAACTGTCACTACCACCTTGTTAGTTGGATCATGCAATTATATTCACACAAACAGCTACCATAGGTTGTCATTTGGTTGTACATTTAACTTTTTCTTTTATTTTTTAATTGTTTTATTTTTCGACTTGATATTCTATAAAAATATAAACAAAAATAAGAAGTTAAATATACAAGAAAATCACAAGCTATGCTCGCCGTTTGCGTGAATATAGCCAAGAACTCTTATTTTTATACAAATCTTTTTTTTATTATGTTGTGTATAAAAGCAGTACTTTTTCTCAAAAAAGTACTTTTTACCTACTAAAAGTCAGCTTATTCGTTATTTCGTCATCTAGAAACACTGCTCTGAACAAAGATTGCTGTCATTTGCAGCGTTCAAAAGTTAACAAATTTTGATTGCTCTACAAATGTTCATCCGCTCTCGCTCTCACTGCTTTTTGACTGTTTTGCATTGAAAGCAACAACAAAACATTTCGAACGCCGTTCAAACAATCGTCGTCTGACCTCAGCCTTTCAGAGCTACTTCGAACTGCGCTAGAAATGAACTAGTTCACTTTTTCAATTGACTGCAAAATAACTGCTGGGTTTTTTCGTTCTGTACTTTACATACATTTGTTGAAGTTGTGATAAGCTCAAATGGCAATAGCTTGCTGCGGGGTCTGACCAAAGACTTTAAGACTGATACCGCGGCAGGCTGACTTATTGGGTTGGCCCTCCGGGGAGCATCGTAGTGGCTATGATTTACTACCTATATTTCGACCAGAGCTATCCAGCTCGATCGAGCTCGAGCCACTCATCTCATGTTTTGTTTCACTGTACAGTATTAGTCGAGCCAAATTAAAAGTTTTATGTGAAATTTTAGCTTATTTAATTTAAATTTTATACCTTTTGTTAACGATTTTTTCGAGTTAATAAGTTCTTATTAAATTCCAAAGCACTTGAATTTGTCAAATAAGTCAGACCCTCCCTCCGCCTATCTGCCATCAAAAAGAATAAATAATAATTAAAAGAACAAAGGCAGAGGTGGGCAACATTTAAAAATACGTTGTGCGCTGCTTTTTTGAAGCAATGACAGCAGGCAAGGTCCAATAAGCAGTGACTGACAAGAACTGAAAGTTCTTGTGAATATAAAGATGAAAATCTCGACTTTCGAGTAAATGATAGCGGCATGGTAGTGTTTGGCAGGATGTAGTATGTTTTAAGCAAAGTTGATGTGACAAGAAAAAAAAGGATATGCGTACAGGAACACGATAACGTGGGCTATGAGAACAATGGCAATTCCGACGGTGCCTTTATACTGCTCACTTTACTGTCATTAAGTTACAAAAGGAAACGCAATACGATGCGATAGCAAGCGATACGCTATGAGAGACAACTGGATACCAGTGGGAGTTGCTGGGAGTCAATGCCAGCAGACAGACGAGGGAATGCGATTGAGTTTGTTTCATTGCAGAGTGTCAAAGAGAGCATCAGGCGCACAAGAGCGTGAAAAATTGTTGGGAAAAATAGGTGGAAAATACATACGTACACATATAAATTATTGATTTTCCTGCTAGAATATTTAATGCAGTTCTGAACAGAATTTCAACGACGTTAAAGAAAATAAACAAGAGTGAAACAGTTGAACCGTAATACCGGAACGAGTAAGACGTTCGAAACGAAAGTAAAAATGTAAAAACCAAGATAAAAGTATAAAATAAATTGAATTAAAAAATTAAACATTTTAATTTTGTGCTACCATTGAAATTAACAAGTTTTTAAAGTTATAAAACCAAAAAAATGAGCAAAACAATAAGCTGTATGTGACTTTTCTGGAATTGTATGTTGGGCTTGGTAGAGTGCATTAAACGGACTTTGGAAGTCCTTCACCTCATAAGCTTTTGCCACTAACTAATAACTAATAGCAAATGTTTTCTAAAATTAACTTTATTGTTCGAAAGTTCTTAAAACAACCAAAAAAAATTAAGAGCTTAAATAAAATAGTAATAATTATTATTTACAAATAGTTATACAAACTGGTTGTTTGCAAAAATTTGTGAGCAAGAAAAATTAATGCCAACATTATGCAGTTCGGCGTGTATCTAAAGTATACAGCTTTAACAAATTTGTAGAGCAGTAAGTATATAAATCATATATAACCGATTTGTTGTTGGTTTAATGAAACCGAAACTAGGTCGTTGGCATTTTATGTTCGACTGATTGTCGTCGACGTTGACGATGCCGTCGTAGACGTCGTTTATGAAAACGACAACAATAACAACACTCCCTTCTTGTTTCCTCTGCCCCCATTCACATGCTGCAATACCATCTAGGTTTGCGTTTCATTCTGATTTTCCGAACATTACCAATTGTTGTTGTAAAGTAGTGGTATTTTTTTTATGTGTGCAATTTTCTTCCACAACTCAATGAAAATATTACTTCTTATATATTTACACTGAATGAAAGTTGAGTTAAAAATTCAGTGTAAGTTTGTATACAATTATTTGTTTTTTATAATTTTACCACTTTTTTTGATTGATTCCCAATTCTCAAAATAATGGCTATATTAACGAGCTCTTATTGTGAAAATTGGTTAATGTTAAAATCGCTCAGAGTTCAAAATTTCAGTATATAACTACTTATTCTAAGCTCAGCCTTAAGTTTGCACGTTTGTCATTTTCTACGTCTTAAATATCATATCAAATACAACTTTTACAAAACTCTTTGTTGTTGTCTTATATAAAAATTGTTCTCTTCCTTTGTACTGATTATCTGTACTTTGCCGTAAATCAACAACAAAAGGAAAACTGTGAAAACTCTGCTGAAGGGACAGCAAAGTTTTACACTAACACTATTGAGATTTTGTAAGGAGTGTGATAAAATCATGAATTTTCAAAATTGGTCTCTTTAATAAATAGCGTAAATTAGTATAAAGTAGTTGTTTAAGAATTTCTCAAGTAAATTTTGTTCCTTATTTAGCTTAGGAACGTCCCTCCCTCCGTCTGCTAACAAAAATAATAAACAATAATTAAAAGAACAAAGGCAGAAGTGGGTAACATTTAAAACTACGATACGTTACTTTTAATGTACATATTTATTTCGAACATTTAAAGCAATGAGTTGAGAGACAACAGACAAGGACCAATAAGTAGCAATGGACTATTTTATTAGTAGTAAAATACTAGTATGGATGGAGCTTTGGCAGGGTACCGAAGCTAAAATACCCCCCGCGGCCATATTGAAGTATATTCAAAGCCTTTAGCCAGGACATACACGGTGACATTCAGTTTAATATATTAACGAAAGTTTTCCTATTTTGATGACGTCACTTTGTATGGGAGGTAGGCGTGGTTTTGATCCGATTTTGCCAAATATAGAGATGGTTCATATTATATATCACAGCTAATGTGCAAAATTTTAAAACATTACTTTAATTTTTGCTGATTTTTATGATATTTTACGTTTAAAATAAAGCCAATTTGTATGGGAGGTAGGCGTGGCTTACATCCGATATTTCCAATTATCATAGTGATGGTCTTTATTAAATATCAAAGCTTATGTGCTAAATTTTAAGACATTTCTTTAATTTTCGCAGATTTTTAAAAAATTTTAATTTTAAAATAAAGCCAATTTGTATAGGAGGTAGGCGTGGTTTTCACCAGATTTTTTAAAATTTCATAGCCAGGTTTTAAAATGAAGATCAAAGCTTAGGTGCCAAATTTTAAGGCATTTCTTTAATTTTTGTGGATTTTAAAGACATTTTACGATTAAAATAAATTTGGCCCATCCGATTTTTCATCCGTGTGGCCCATTTTCGAACTTGATCTTGCTTTTTTAAAAATAAACTTACATTTTGAATTTCATCGCGATAGCTTTAAAATTACGCCTGTAATATGTAAATAAAACGTGAAAATGAAAACTTATTTTATTATTATTGATGCCAATCATGACGGTAAAACAATTACTGCGTTTGTTGTTCACATTTCTTTGAAAGCTATAAAATAGTTAAGCTTATCAAAGATGTGTGACCGTGTAGAGTCAATGAAAATAGTACCGAAATTTTTGTCGAACTATATGTATATTCAACATGTAGTTCTGTCTGGGGGGCCCTATTACAAGGTAGGTTCACATTATACAGCTCTTTCTCAACAAAAACTGTTGTAAAAATGACAGAGTTAATAGAAAAATCAAAATAAAAATCGAAATAGTAGCATTTTTATTTCAGAGTTTTATGGAAAATGCGAAACCTCATTGTCCAAACTCAGTGTCGGCGGAGGGGGGGAGAAGAGACCTAAGATATCACAAAAAAAAAAACCAATATAAATATAAACTAAAAAAAATACATATATCTGTGATTTCATGCCAAATCGAATGCTTTTCGAAACTTACATTTTTGTTAAAATTTGGTATTTGCACGTCGATAGTACTTTAGAAATTGAAAATATTGTCCAATAAATAGGTTTTTGTACTGTAATTGTATTTTTTTTTTATTTCCTCGTAAGAGTGTCAAAATTTTTCATTGTGTCTGTTTGTATGTAAGAAACATTCATTGGGCACAGACGTTCATATAGAACGTAAGTTTCTTTAAAAAACTACAAAAAAAATTTCCGTGACGTGACATGCTGGGGTAGGTTTGAGCAAAACAGGAGGGCTCCTTTGAACATGTTCAAAAGTTCTTAGTGCTTAGTTTTTTTCAATCTGCTTTCGCATGTGCAACTGAATTTGAATTGGTTTCTTAAGGCGGTCTTCTCATTCAAAACCCGTTTTTTGGACCCTTTTTAAAAAAATTCTTATTTGAAAACGCAAAGAATAATTGAAAACTTTTTTTATTTATTGTATTACAAAAGGTTCAAAGTAAATAAAAAAATTTTTTGCCTCGATACGTGGCTGTTCAAAAAGTAATGAGACTTCAAAGTTGGTGGTGAAAAAAAAAGGTGTCGTCACGGCGGCCACGATTTCGGGCCTCCGGAGCGTCTGAAATGAAAAAAAAAAACGGGGTTATAATCAGTATAGATGTAATTCTCGGGTGAACCTCAAGCTTAATTTTGTGATTTTTTTTGACAAAATGGCGGCCATTAAAAAAAAAATTTCAATTTCGGGTTTTTTTTTTGTAGTTTAGTGTAAAAAAAAAATAGCAAAAAATTTTTTAAAATTATGGTCGAAGTTCACCCGAGAATGGTGACAATTCTGCGTCGATTCCATTTTGTTTCATGAAAATCGGTTCTGTTGAACTGGAGATATCATGGCCGCCAGTTCGAAAAACGTGGGTTCGAGATAAACGCGTTTAAAGTTTGAAGTCATTTTTTTGGGAAAAAAAAAAAAAATCAAAAATGTTTAAATGCAGTTTTAAAGAGCTGACAATTTTTACTTACAAATATTAGTCGGCGATGCCAGCTCCATACAGGCCACCTTCCTCTTTTTCGTAGAAACTGCTTTCTGCTGCCCTCTCTGCTCTGCGAGCCGTTCTGCCAGCTTTTGATGATGCCGCAGCTCGAGTCTCTGATCGGTTCAATCTGTCTTCATTGCGAGATAGTGCGTATTCGTATGCGTTTTTGCCAATCGCAATACCCATCAAACCCATAATTTTAAGTATGGGTATAAAACCGTCGTTGAAGAGGCACGTTGCAATGAAATTGGCCACTTCGATGGTGCGTGCGCCTGAGTTGATGTGTTTGATGTGTTTGATGTGGCGAAAGTGACCAAAGAACAGAATTGTAGGACTCATTGGAATTCTGAGTTTCAGATCCAAGGCATCTTACAAGCAAATTATCTGCCGACAGCGCTTCGTAAGCTGGTTTTATTACCTCCATCACCTTCTTGTCCATCAGACCTTGCTTCACAAAAAAGGCTGTATCTTCTAAAGTATTTCGAATTTCTAAAAATCCTTTAAGGGGCATATTCACAACTACCCAAGCTATAAATAAATGAAAAAAAAAAAGTTGAAAAAAAAGTTGCTCAATGAGAAGACCCCCTTAAAACAATTTGCAGTGAACATTTTTTGAAGTTATTTACGTTGAGTTTTTAAAAAGTTTAGGTTAATATAATGGTGCGTAACTTCAAAAGAAAAAGAGCTACATATGTTAGCGAAGATGGCATAAAGAGAGCTATCACGGCAGTTTTAAATAAAGCAATGACCCTTCGAGGCGCTGCTAGGGCCTACGGTATTCTTCCTAATACTTTATTTTATCAAATATAAAAAGCTAAAAAAAACGCAACGCTCAAAAGCCGTTTATTCAAGTAATTTTTCTACAAGACAAGTTTTTACTACGGCATAAGAAGACATGCTGGAGAATTATCAATTTCGGAGCTCAAGAATTAATTATGGTTTACCATACTACCAAGGTTGAATATTAGCATTTCAATATGCTAAAAAAGTGGCCCAAGACGTGGACTGAAAACAGACACGCTGGAATATTATGGATAAAAAGCTTCGTGAAGAGACACAAATGCCTCGCCCTGCGAAAACCTGGGGCCCTACTCTGTATTACGATGCGCCAATCAATGCAATGCGAAAGTGAAATGCGATGCGTACGCAAATCCGTACAATCAAATAAATTTTGCGTATTTTTTTTGTGGCATCACAATAGAGAGTAGGGCCCCTGAAAACACTTGGTCAGTCCTTGTTGACGAAAACTTTAAGTTGTAAATTTTTTTGTTTAAATTGATGTTTGTTTGTGTTTAGTTTTAGCCGTTTTTATTTAAAAAGAAATTTAATTTATTATCAACAAAAAACACTTTGTAGTTGTGGCAGCACTTCTGGTGTATTAAGCTGTAACTTGAAAATTAAAATAATTTCTATCAATTTTCTTTTTGTCAGCGTCAAAAGTGAGTAAGCACACAAAAAAAAAAGTTAAGTTGTCTTCACTGAACCAATGTTCATTAATATAGCCTTTGCTCGAACTGTCAAAGTAGCTGTTAGCAAAAAATTGTACAGGTTCAGGTTTTTTTTTTCTTGATTTCCTTTTATCCATTCTGACAGTTCGACCGAGCTTCTCTCAAGTGACTTAACCTGTATTAATAAACCTTGCACTGAACGATTATTTTATTGCAAACAATTTGCACCATAACTATATTTACAACTCCAATTTTTTTCTTCGCATCAAGCAAAATTATTAACAATGATGGCAGCTAATAGGGCCGGTCACATTCTCAAATTTTTCATCAAGCAAGTCATCAAAAAATTTGACAAACAGAAATATATATGGAATTTGACGAAAAACTTGACATGACTCATCAAATTGTTGGTCAAATTGTTTGACGGAAATCAATATATTTTGTTGGTTGTTTGACCAACGATTTCATGAAAAATTTGACATGTGAACACTCGTCAAATTTTCTAGTGCGATTTCGTCACTTAAAAAAAGATTTCAACGCGAACAAATCAATTCAAAATGTACGATGATGAAGATTTCTGTAATGATTTTATTGAAATTTATAAACTACATCCATAACTGTGGCAGATTAAATCGGAAATTTATAAAAAAAGATGATTAAAAAATAAAGCATATGGAGTGCTGCTGATGTGTTCACTTCGGTGTGCAAGACAATAATGAAATTTGACGAAAAATATGATAATATGAACACTTGCGTGGTCAAACTGTTTGACCAACAATTTGATGAAGAATTTGATAATGTATAAACGCCCCTAATTATGCAATATACGGTAGAACCAAAATAGAACCAACTTGCCGAACGTCTGACGAGTTGAGACGCTAGTAGTTCGGTTCTTACGGAACAAAACGTATGGACAAGCTGTTTCGTTCAGCTTCGTTAAATTACGTTTGTTCATTTTGGGCAGCAACATTGAATTGCATTAAAGCGAACATTTTCGTCTCTACTCGATAAGGCTGCTGCCCACTTACGGCACGTAACGAAACTACGTGCACGTCTATTTTGGCTGGGACTATAATCGAACTTCGAATTCGAACTTAGAGATGACAATTAAGCCCTATACACAAGGTTATATATTTAAGATGATTATTTTGCGAGAATAATATAAACAGATTCCGCCATCAGTGCGCAGAAATGAAAATCTTCTGTGCTGCTTAAGTCACGAGTGAGAGTCACTTGACACTTGTTACGAACACATTTAAAACGAAATTTCAAAATAAGAATATTAATCTAAGCATTAAGTAATGTAATGCTGTCAGAAAAATATCAAATTTCAATATCCCAGCAAACCATAGTTGACGACTTTGTCGAAATTCCGACTATTCGTAACTATTTCGAGCTGTCTTCAAGAAATCGTTACAATTTCGTTACGCAAATATCGGAACAGTTTCATTTTTTATATGAATTTTTATTGAATTTCGTTATGCGACTGTTTGTACGACATAATGGAATGCGAACAGAGTGAAATTTCCTTCCTTTCGAACTGTCTAAACAAAATCGTAACTTTTTCGTAACATTTTCGTTAAGACTCGTTACGGAATCGTTACGAAGTCGTGTCAACTCCTTCATACGATATTCTATACAATTTCATAACGAAATCGGATTCCGAAATCGGAAAGATTGCGAAATGTTTGTTACGATTTCGTTAAGAATATTTCGTTGTGAAAGGGGTTGACACTACTTGGTAACGAAATGTCGTAAAGGGCTCTGCGCAAAATGACCCCAGGCAAAATGGCCCCAAAACGAAAAATGGAAAAAGACCCCAAATTTTATATGGAAAGCAACAACACGATAAATTGGGGATATTTTTCCTTTTTTTTTTGGGCCATATTTTCTATATTGATGTGGGGCTATTTTTCATAATGAAAAATTACCCCAAATTTTAGATATTTTTGTGGTAATTTTTGCTCAGAGATAATGTTCCTCAGCACAACAGGACGCAATGTTTAAGATTATTCCCCGAGGATGTTTTAAGCAGTTGCTGATCATTTATGTTGAATATATGGAAGAGGTAATTTTTTTAATTTGCATATTGTGCATATACATATGAGCATTTTTCTGTGTTTTTTTTTATGATAAAATGGTTTGCCCTTGATCGTAATGTTAAAAACAACATTTCGTACAAGGGAAAATAATTTTGTTATAAAAAGCGCGACCTTTTTAAAAATATTTTATTGTGGCCCTTTTATCTCCATTCAATTAACGAAAATCTTTTTAAAAAATAGTCGCAAGGAAACATTTAAGAAAATCATTTGAAGCTATGCAATGAATGCGTTCTAAAATTGCAAACGATTTTCATTGCAGATAATATGGACATCTAAAGGGTGTTTTTTTTAGATGTATAAAACTTCGAATTGAAATAAAACACAAGAAAATCGTTTTAATGTCCATCAATTTGGCTTTATTGGAAGGATAATTTTATGCCATTAATGTTTAAATATGATTTCGGGCATGTGGCCTCCGCGGCTGGCTCGAATAAATCTAATTCTACAGGTCCAATTTTCAACCACTTTTTCGAGCATATGGGGCCGTATGTCGGCAATAACGCCACGAATGTTGGCTTCCAAGTCCCCTAACGTTTCTGGTTTGCTGGCGTAGACGAGCGACTTCACATATCCCCAAAGAAAATAATCCAATGGTGTCAAATCACACGGTCTTGGTGGCCAATTGACAGGTCCATTCCGCGAAATTATGCGCTCATCGAATGTTTCCTTCAATAAATCGATTGTGACGTGCGCTGTGTGGCATGTAGCGTCGTCTTGTTGAAACCACAACTCATCCATATTCATGCCATCCAATTCGGGAACAAAATAGTCGGTTATCATAGCTCTATACCGGTCTCCATTAACGGTAACTGACTCTCCAGCATTATTTCGGAAGAAGAATGGCCCAATGACTCCACCAGCCCATAGAGCACACCAAACAGTCAGTTTTTATGGATGTAATGGCGTCTCAAGGGTCTCATGTGGATTCTCTTCACTCCAAATGCGGCAATTTTGCTTGTTGACGTAGCCATTCAACCAAAAATGAGCCTCATCACTGAACAAAATTTTGCGATGAAAATCAGCATCGAGATCAATCTCATTTTCGGCCCATACACCAAAATCACGACGCATTGCATGGTCTCGCGGCTTTAATTCTTGCACAAGCTGGATCTTGTAAGGTCGCAAGCCAAGATCTTTGCGCAAAATCTTCCATAAAGTTGATAGACAAAGCTCCAATTGCTGTGCACGGTGGCGAATCGATTCATTCGGGTCCTCTTCAACATTTTGCTCTACAGCGGCAATTGTTTCTTCGGTGCGCACTGTTAGACGTCTCTGCGGATGCGTATTATCACATAGAGTAAACGTAGTGCGAAAACGATCCATGATTAACCGAATTAATTGCTCTGATGGACGATTATGTCGACCATAAAATGGACGGAGCTTGCGGTAAACTTCGCGAACTGAACCATTATTTTCGAAATAAATTTGCACGATTTGCAAGCGTTGTTCTTTTGTCAACCTGTTCATGATGAAATGGCAAACCAAACTGAACAAAAATGACATTAGAGTTACCAGATTTGACCACAAAATGCCAGTTTTATCTCTATTCGAAAAACAAACCTCTAAAAAAAACACCCTTTATAATTGTTCTTGTTGTAGATGTACGGTAGATGATACATTTAATATACACGTTAAACATTTGGGCTATTTTTCCTCAAAATTAAATTTTGTCAAAAAAAGTTTGGGGTCTTTTTTCATTTCAGTTTGGGGTCCAATTTCATTTTATGTGGTGGGGCAATATTTCATATTGAAAAAGATCCCATATTTGGGGACATTGGCATTGGCAGCCCAAATTTGGGGCCTTTTTTAATCTTTTATTTTGGGGCCTTTTTCATTGGGACTCCAAATTTGGGACCTTTTTTATTTTTTTATTTTGGGGCCATTTTTCCTGGGACCATTTTGCGCAGAGCCGTCGCAAAGATTTCGTAACGAGTCTTAACGAAAATGTTTCGAAAAAGTTACGATTTTGTTCAGACAGTTCGAAAGGAAGGAAATTTTACTCTGTTCGCATTCCAATATATCGTACAAACAGTCGCAAACGAAATTCTATATAAATTCGTATAAAAAGTGAAACTGTTCTGATATTTGCGTAACGAAATTGTAACGATATCTTTAGGACAGCTCGAAATAGTTACAATTAGTCTGGGTTACTTTGTGAAAAAAATTAAAAATCTAAATAAAAAAAAAATTGAGCAACGTAGCTGCTTTTTGTGTGAAGGGGTGAGCACGGAAGTTAACACCCGTATGATAAATGCGGTTTTTATCAAAGTTAGTATTAAAAAATATTTTTCTGGACCGATTCTCTTTTTTGATAAATGTTTATTTCATTTTAAATATCAAGATTGCATAAAAAGAAAAAATTATGAAAAATTTTTATTACGACTTTTTTTAGTAAGTTTGACATTCTCTTCTTTCTCACGCATGACGTCACAACAATAATGGCTGCTGACATGCGCGTGGCGGAATCTATTATATATTATTCTTAATTATTTTGCACCATACACAAGAAGGCATTTTTAAAATGAAATATTTTTAGCACTAACTAACAAAAACATTAGCATCAAAAAATTCCATCGGCGGATTTTTGAAAATTTATCCCGCTAAATGGCATTAAATCCGCACATTAGGCGGGAAATCCGCTAATCTGTCATTTCACATTTGCATTTCGTTAAATGCGTATTTAACTATCAAGGCCGGAACAAATAGAAAGTATGCATGCATCGATGCTTTTAAAACATGCTTTCTGAAACACATAGCAAGTCTGTCAAAAACTGGTTTGTTTGTTGTACGAAATTAAAATAGGCGGTGAAAATAAATTTAAGAAATGGACTGAATAGACATTTTGTGGATAATGGATATTTTAATAATGCTGCATGAAAGAAATGAGCAATGAAATGCTCTGCATTACCTGTCAATGTTTTGATGCTTGAAAAATGTTGAAAGTTTGCCAACTTCTTTGATGCTTCATGCGCGCATGCTTTATATGAGTGTCACCCCATAAGCCTACTTGTTTTTAACTTAAACGTCAGATGCCTTAATGCGTACATTCCTTCTATGTGTTCCGGCCTTCAGTGTGAACGTAGTATAAAAATGGATGCAATGCATTTGTATCATGCGATAGTTTCCATCACACTTGTAACCGTAGGAAATTTTTTATAAAATTTGTTAATCTTCTCCATCTTAGTTTCCATAAGTTTTAATAACTATGCTTAATCTGTAGACAAAGCATTAAGCCAAAATCAACAAAATTCTGTTGAAAATTTAGAAAAGTTCGAAAAGTTTAAAAATATAGCTACATTTCCTATAAAAATAGCATTTTAAATATGTTTAGTAACAAATGGGACTATCGCAAAGGCGTATTCTTTTAAGCTGAATAAATAAGCTGTTTATTCTAACAAATAATGAAACATGTTTTCTCAGTTTGAAATTGTATCTAGCTGCTTTCATGCGCAAGATAAGCTCTAAGCATCTACATTCTCATACATACATATGTATATTTTACTTAAGTATAAAAGTTTTTTTGTGCGACAGCTACATAAAGTTTCTGTTTTTATATAGCTTGCATTTATACTATGTTTTGATTTCAAAAAATGTTTTTATAAGAATTTATAAACTTGGCCTGTTCATAGTGCAATGTCGCCAATGCTAGTCTTACATGCACCTCTTTTTTTATATATATACATATTCTCATTTTAAGAGATTACGAATCCAGCAAAGTGCTGCTAGTGTTTTTCGTGATAAAAGGCCGGCTGATTGGTAGCTGGTTGTTGGGTGGGTGGCTGGTACGAAAAACACACTTATTTTTCGGTGTTTGCTTATGTCATAAAAAAACAACACTTTATAGTTGTATTTTAATGTGGTGTAACGAAAAAAAATATTTTAGGACGTTGCATAAAATGGGTTGAATTTGCATAAAAGCTTTTAAGTATTTTTATTTTTGTGTCTTCGTTTTAATGCCTTTTTTGTTTATAATAAGTATAAATTATTGCTATTACGGTAACAGCTTTGGCAATTAATTCTGTTAAATTTATGTACATAAAAGTTGGTAAAGTTTCACTATGAATGCAACGCAATATCCTAAACTATTTACAACTAGTTTGCTAATGCAACAAATTATTTGCTCATTCAGACAACTCACAGTTGATATTCACCTAATTTACTGGAAATAGAAATGAGAAAAAAGTTTAATGTAATTAAATTTAATTTAAAAAAAATGTTTTGAGCTATCGTCGGCACACAGGATAAAATCTAGTTTGCAACTGGTATGTTTATGGCAGTTGGGCCTTTTCCGCACGGAGAAACGGAAAAGTAACCCAACTGCAACACAATTGCTTAGAAAGTTGCAAGCCACTGCAATTCGAAACATTATTGCAACCTATGCTTTCAGATGAGCAAATCACGCACAACGCAACATTGATCTCTCATTGCAGCTTATAATTAAATAAGCAGCGATATTTCTCTACTTCTTCTATAACAAATCCTGTATTCAAAATAAAAAATCATAAAACACAGCTTTTCTGAATTTAATTGATACTTTTCTCAACTTGAAGTAATACACAATTGTTTTAAATTATCAAGAAAAACACAAGTCTCTGATATAAATTGCAGCAAGCTGTGTTGCATAAAACTAATCGCAAACGTGCTGCCAACTAGTTGTAAAAAAGTTGCTTCATCTGAAGGTTCCGGTATAATTACATGGGTTAGCAACATTTGTTGATGTTGCGTTGTTTTTCAATTGCTCCGTGTGGAAAAGGGCCTTAACTGAATAGTTCCATATTCAAGTATGGAATTAGATCGCTAAATTTTTTAACTTTGTGGAGCAGTTGTTTATTAAGAAGCTTTATTATTTCAATTTGATGATTTGAGTAGTACCAAGGTTTGATCCTCACAGCAAAGACTATAGGCCGTGTTGTTTTATTTTGTTGATTATATTTTTTACTTACAAACTAGCAGGACCCAGTGGTCCGCGGCTTCGCCACCGACGTTTCAGCAACCATACTTTTTAATTTGTGGGCGGTGTAAGAAGGTGTGGCAAACATTTTTTCCCGTAAACCATCTCGTGCTCGAAAACAATCTACTGCCAAAATTTCAGCTCGATCGGCCCAGAAGTTTTGGAGTCTTAAAAGTGGGCGTAATTATAGTGCGATCACGCTTATTTTTAATTCAGTTGCCGACGGTGAGCATACAAACTTAATTACCAAATTTCAGTTTTATGCGACCAAAACCGTCTGAATATATAATTTTCATTGATTTTTGGGCGGTAAAAGAGGGCGTGGAAACCTAGTATTGGCTTGTCAAAAGTAACCATACAAACTAAATTACAAAATTTAAATCTCAAACAATAGAAACTGTCTGAAATATTGCATGCATTTTTATTGATTTATGGGCGGTTAAATGGGGCGTGGTTTTGCAAACTATGTATGCAAAAACCTATTCTAGGACGTAAGTAATACAAGTTCTACGTTAGAGCGAAATCCGTTCAGCAGTTTAGATAAAAGTCAAACAAACAAAGAAATAAACAAACAAACAGAACATGATTTTTTTTAATATAGATATTTAAAAAAAAAAAATTGTCAAAACTAGTTAGCAATCAATTGCCTTTTCTTTCCCGTTCCGTGCTCGCGCTGAACCGCGTACCATCCAGCTGCAAGTTTAATGTGCTACCACCGCACCATTGCCTGCCTTGCGTCAAAATGAACAGAAAACATACAAAGCCGTAACTAATTGAAATTTTATCAGATTTGTTTTTCGGCCCAGTCTAATAAAGAAAAAAATGCTCCTAAAAAACACAAAAAATATTAAATGGAAATATTATTAACTTGCAAACTCCGAAAACAAATGACAAACAAACAAAACAATTAAATCAACATTAGAATAATCATTTCGCCTTCCAATTGCAAGGAATATTTTTTGTCATATTCATAAACAATCTCAGCTTGTATGCTTTTCAAAGTGACTGCTCATAAATTACGTAACATTTTTTTGGGCAATTTCAGACCCTCCCTATATCACACTTCGTCACAAAACAAACATCCAAACATCCTCCCCTCTCCAACCCCTACCCCTGTGTCCTAACTATATTATAATGATTCACAATGACAATACATTTTAGTAGTTTTTCGGGAATTTTATATAAGCTTTATGTAAACGAAGTTCCGATGTCAAACTTTTTGCTTTCAACCTTTCCATCCATAATCATTTGTTGCCCGGACTATTTGTTTCGTCAATGTTTTGAGTAAATTACTTCGAAATACATGCACTTGTGCAAGGTTGATTAATATAGGTTAAGTCACTTAAGAGAAAAGCACTCTTTTTCCGCCTTTGCTCGAGACACATTTCCTCTGATTTTGAAAAACCATTTTAAAACCCTAAACCATTGATTGAACAGCTATAAAAAATACGTCAACCTTAGATTTTTGTGCTTTATCTTATATTCGAAAATCATTTAAATCGTCGTGTGTCACCTTTCCTTGTAAATACTAAATTTCATTATCCTGTCATCAATATTGACTGAGATATGACATTTTTGAACAGTCTGATGTAACTGTCTAGCCGATTGCGATGAGTCAGCTAATGAGTTGACTCAACTAATTATAATTCATTTGAATCCTCTTGAGACAAAATTTGGAGACAAGCAAGTTTATTTTGTCGATTTTTTTCTCTAGTTGAAAATAAATAAATGTCAAAAAAAAAAAAAAAAATAATACGCGGCAACTCTTTAATAATAGTTAATATTTTTGTAATTAACTGCTAAATGACGCTAAGCTATTGTATAAAAGATTTTTTTTGTATATGTAACATACACAACTTACATAAAAGTCTGATTATAACATGACATTTGCTTACGTTTTAAATTTTGCGCGATTGTAAGCGTAAGTAACTTTATGAATCCCATCTTATTTTCACTGTATGTAGCATTTATTTAAATGTCAACTGATACGCAGAAAACATATATACAAATGAAATGAAAAGAAAAAATTTCCAAATGCTCGATTTCCGGAAAACGTCTCAATTGCCGCACATCATAACAATGGCTATTATTGTTTGGCTATATAACAGCATTTAAGCCGTTTCCGTTTACAATTTGTTATGTTAAACAGCTGGAAATTAGCTATTTAGCTATAATTGCAAAATGCTAAAATTCGTTTTTTATCTCTTTGTTTTTTATTTTGAGTTAAATAGAAACATTTAAAAAGAAATCAAAACTATTTTAATTTTTCACTTGCAATCAATCAATTACGTAGAGACTTAATTGTGACACTTACTTACGTCACTTTGAGCTCGAAAATGTATTTACAAAGATTTCAATTCATATCTGCGTGTTTATTGGACCTTTCCTGTTATTTACAAGCATCAATTGATTTTCCATTCAAAATTGACGCGATGTTATTCAACATCAATCAACACCAATAAAGACTGTGTTGACAGACAACTACGTTGTACAGTTAATATCATTGCGTCAACAAGTTTTGAGTTTTCGTTTAGCTCTTTTTGTTGACGTCCATTGAACGAAAGCATTAAATATGCCAAAGAGATTTATCTGTTAAAAACGTAATTACGATAATATAAACAGAACCGAACTAAATAACATGTCAGGAGTTTAAAACAGTGTGGTTACTACTGGTGAAATTTTGTCACTTTACTAAATTTAGTTTCAATAGCTGCGTTCGATTCGCCAGTGCTCAACTCACTTGTGAAAAAAACGGCTACTCATATTTAGCTTTTACTTGCTCAATAGTTGGCAATACTTTTGTTTTGACAGACTAATAAATTAAATTGGAAACGAAGAATGAAAAATACATTTTTGAAAAAAGCGGTTGGCTTTAGCCAATTCCTGCGGCAGTACACAAGATAGCAATTCGAGTATTGTGAGCATCAATGGAGTTTCTGCTGCTCGTAAGCTCTAAATGAAAGGAGGAGAACCGTTTTTAATGGTAGATAATGTCGTTGTTGGTAAAATGAATTCACGTGTGGCACAGCCTTTATTAAGACAACCAGAAGAAAACTTGCACTACTTTTCTTTCTGTTGCGACTATTTGCTGTGAGATCTGCTTCTCTTCTTGCCATGTAGCAGGCAAGAAGCGCCTTAGTTTCGCTAATTGTGCGCACCTTTCGTTTCCTATTACATACATTATATATACATTTTCTTGCAAATATGCTTTACCCATTCTCGGCATTCATCGTTTTAAGGGGGACAACGCGCTGAGAAGTGCGAAACAAGCCATTTTTCTGGATTTTTTGAAAGGAAACCTATAGAAGTAATCAAACCAATTCTTTTTATAAATGATAATACATATTTTTAAGGATATGTCTATTTTTTTTATTGAAAAATATCCAATATTTGCCGAGGAATCCTGTGGTCCGTGAAGTACCGCAAATAAAAGGCCCTCCGCGTTACCCACTCCTGCATCATCTGTAATCATCTAAATCAAAAAATCCAAAAAGATTATTAAACTGGACAGTAAAGTCTAGTCTTTGCCATAAGCGAGTTTAAAAATATCGATTTTTGACAAAATGGCGGACATTTGAATGCGACCATATTTCGCCGATTAAGGAAAAAAAAATAAGCCACTAAAAACACCTATGACAAAGACCAGGTAATTATGTATACAATAAGCGCAAAAAAGATAGTTGCAATCGGTTCATTAGTTTTCAAGCTATCTTGCGTACCGACTTCAAAAACATGATTTCGAGAAAAACGCATTTGAAAGTTGAGCAATGAATAAAAAGCATTCCGAACGCCTTAACTAAATCGGCCATAGTTCCGTAATTTTTTCGAATTTTTGCATGCGCCTTTCAACAGGCATTCTTAAGAGATTAAGCTTAAAGAAAAGAAAAAAAAAAACGAAAATTAATAATTTTGAAATTTCTCGATGCATTTTCTCACTTAAAACATTTTTAAAATAAAACGTTACCAAACAGAACGAAAACAGCAAAAAAAACCAAAGCATAAAATTGAATTTTTTTTTTACATTTTCACATAATCTATTACATTGTACCTTATTCCGTACACACACCAACTAAAAAATAAGAAGCTGGCAATGCAACTTTACTCAACTCAATCGGTAATTGACTAAGGCCTTTTCCACACTTGCTCAACGCAAATCCAACGCAACTTCAACGCAACAGCGAAAAAGTTGAAAAGCAATGCAATTATAAGCCGAATGCTTTCAGACTTGCTTCAAAAGTTGTGCAACATGTGTAATTATATAATAGTTCATGTTATTCGACTTCTTATACTAATTTAATATTTAACACTTGCTCATTTATGCTGCAAACCATTTCTTCTTCTTCTAAATTCTATTAATGAAAAAGGAACTAATTAATTAACTTATTCACCTTGATTAATATAAAGCGTACTGCACTACAAATAATTGAATTCACAAAACAAATAAACTGATGCAACAAGTCGCCGATGAAAATTGCGGAAAGCCGCGTTGCCTTGAACAAGTTGAGAACGTGTCGAAAACTTGTTGCGTGCAAGTTACTTAATCTGAAGGTTTCGGTATAAATATATAGGCTAGCAACTTAAGTTGGAGTTGCGTTGACTGGAGTTGAATTAAGAAAAGTGTGGAAAATGCCTTACTCTATCCTCAATTGGCTGACGACTTTGTTATTGTTTTCTCATACAAAATTTGAAATAAGCTACATTAATTGAGTATAGGCTGGCGAATCGAAAGCAGCTAGTATTTCAGTTTTAAAATTAATATTTGGAAAATAGATCTTTATTGGAAATTTATGTATTTTGGGACAGAAATGGCTCAGAAAAACAGAAAGATTGGCATAAACTGTTACAGCCTTATTTATAAATTTGTTTTAGAAGCTTCGTAACTATAAACTGTCTTTAAACAACACAAGGGTTTTTCCGGCTTGTTTAAGATCTGCGTTACTTAAAAGCTGAAAGTTGCGTTTAAATGCTGCGTAAGCTCACCTTTAATTTGTTTTCATCTTTTCGATTAAGGTTGATGTTTATGATGGTTATGATATTTATATCATAAACATGCTCCATATGCGACTTTTTTCGGTAACAGATTGGCAAATGTACAAGAATTCTTCGTTTTTGTAAAAGATTTTTAAATGTTTAGACACAAACGTTACAAAAGTAAGCAGTGAATAAAAAATACTTACAAATAACAATTTAAGCAACGTTGCGTAGAGGATGCGTAAAGCCTTAAACAGTACTTAAATTTGAATGTGCTTCGACAAAAACAGTTCATTCTTTAAGGTAATTTTATTATTAAAGAGAATTTACGCAGTGAGTATACCAATCGAATAATCAAAAATAATTTCGGCGGTTTTCTTTCAAAGACACAAACAATTGATATTGGTGATGGGATACGATTACACTAGACAGTGCTGTTAACACAGTAAAGAATACGTATTAGTTGTCAAAAATTGTTCAAAAGATGTTCTGATGTAGGGGCGCAGACAGTTTCCAAGGCACTTCAAATGAAACGATGAAATGATGACGAAATAGAAAAAAATTTTACAATTTATGAGCAGCTTGTCAAATTATTAAAAAAATTCAAATATTTTTTCTACTCTCCAGCCATTTAAAATACATGTTTGACATTCTACTGTCTCTGAGTATGGTATAGGTTTTATATTCTGACAACGGATTCAGACTCAGCGCCCCATTTTTACCTTAGTGTGCGTCGCAGCACCGAATTCGTAAATATATAAAAAAAAATTTAGGTGGCAGTCCTATTAGCCATCTTGAATTTTAAAATTCTGAAATCAGATTCGAAATCAGCGATGCCCTAAAACTGCTAGAAAATGTTTAAAACTCGTAAAAACATATTATTAGGTGGCAAACTTGTGGTAAACATTAATGTGGTAATCTTATCCACCATTTTGAATTTGTAAACTGTGACATTAGATTAAAAAATCAAATCCGTTGTCAGATTTTCAAAATTACAAGAATTCGCAAAAATACAAAAGAGTCTAGGTGGCATCCAGTGCGCTATCTTGAATGTTAAAACTCTGACATTAGACTCAAAGCCAGCGATCCCCTAAAACTGCCAATCACGGAGTCTGCCTTAAGCAGTGCATATATGCATTGTACGTGTTTATATACAAACAGACTTATTTAATAGATTTTCTTAAACAATCATTCAACGCTTGTTTAGGTACGCACTGTTTAAAGCTGGAAGTTCATTAACTGCGTTTGTATTTGCGTCCGTCTACTCACTGGCGCAATTTACGCAAGCAAATTATTGCAGAGTTCAATAATTGCGTTTTGACTCCATTGCAGTTCAGGGCAACAGATATTGAACATTTTCTTTATTCTTGAAATACAATTTTAGGTGTATTTACGCTAAAATATCAAAATGTAAAATATTAATAAGAAATTTAGTAACATACATTTTCAACATTTACCATAAAAAAGTGTTAAACAAATAGCAAATAATAACTTATCAAAATCTTTAATTATTTGAATTCATGTTGAAGGCCATCCCTGGAAATTTCAAAGAGTGAACTCGTTTCTCTTATTTCTTCTCGTTGTTCAATATTTGCAACGAATTGCCAAAAAACGCAATTTACGCAAGAAAAGTTTATTTTGTGAAAAGAAATATTTTCAAATTTACGCAAGAAAAGAAATTGCGTTCTCCAAGTATACTATTATTATATTTCAAGTATTCTATTATGATTGTGTCAGCGAGTAGACGGACGCAAATGCAAACGCAGGTAATGAACTTCCAGCTTAAGACTTTACGCATCCCCTACGCAACTATGCTTAAATTGTTATTTATAAGCGTTTTTTTATTCATTGCTTAATTGTGTAAGGTTTGTGTCCAAGCACTCGAAAATCTTTTACAAAAACGAAGAATTCTTGTACATTTGCCAATCTGTTACTGAAAAAGGTACTAAAAGGGCCGGATATGGAGCATGTCTATAAAATGTCATAAATATAAATATCAACCTTAATCGAGAAGATGACAAAAAATTATAGGTTAAGTTTACGCAGCCTTTAAACGCAATTTTCGGCGTTTAAGTTACGCAGATCTTAAACAAGCCGGACGACCCTTTATAAATAACGATGTATTGCTTAAAGCCGGGTTAAAGCAGCCTCGAAAATGAGTTTATAAATAAGGTTGAATGTTTATAAACACGTACACGTGTTTTACGAAATTTAACCCTCGATAAAAATGTCACATCGCTATGAAAGAAGTTCACTTCAAAAACATTTTTATTTTTTCTTGCGTTTCTTTTTTGTTCGACCAACGATTTGATGAAAAATTTGACAATGTAAACAGTGCTTACTTATTTGAAAGATTGTAAATACATAATAGCACTGTTCACATTGTTAAATCTTTGCACAATCAGAAAGAAAAATCTAAAAATTTTGAATTTTTTCTAGTGTTTTTGAAGAATGTGAATATTGCTTATGGGGATTGTCTTAACACCACTATTTACACAAGACGAATGGTAGAAGGAAAATTTTAAAAAATTGTGACGTTTGCATAAATATGTACATTTTCTCAACTCGACGAAACCCCTAATCCCTACTTAACTCTGCATGGAAACGCAGTGATTATTATTATGATGTAAGAGCTCCATAATAACACACACACTGTATTTAACAAAAATGTCATTGACAGCGATGAACTGAAGGATGTATTAACATTAACCCTGTTGTAAAAAAAAAGTTAGAGATTGTTTTAAGTATTCCGTAGAGTAAGCTACACTAAAATAACCGTATGGTAAATAACCGTGGTTTTTGAAAGACAAAGAAAGCAGAGAGCTCAAATTTTTATTCAGGGGTGTTATGGAAATCGACACAGAGTTATGAAATTTGAGAATTGAAAATCGATATCAGTTTTAAATGGTGTCATGAAGACGACTTCATTTTCCATTTTTCGATAATTGCCAAGCCCGATATTCGAATCAGCTGATTCGTTCAGCTGTCAACAAAATTGTGTTTGAATTTTTTTATTCAAGTTGTGTTTTGCGGGAAGTTAAATTTTTAATTAAGAAAATGAGTTCAGCGGTGATAGCTTATTTATTTATGGATGAGTTGGAGCAAACTACCGAAAGAGTTTGACGTAGATTCATCGACCAATATCGTCTAAGTAAAGAAGCTTTTGTAATTATGCTGGATACCATTACAGAGAAATTGGATGCCTCCTGTGGTGCAATTTGCAGCCGCAATGTTGTTTTTTGCAGAGGGCTCTTACCAACGTTCTGTTGGTAACGATGTTAATGTGTGCATAGCCAGATCTATTGTCTCTATCGGCATATCGTCATCTTCTTCAAGAGCATCTCCGTTCAGACCGATTGCTACCCCTGGTATGCCTTCTACTGCCTGTGAAATTCCATATAAGCGAACAATTTTTTCTTTCGTTGACTTAGCTGGTGTTTGGAAAAAGGTCCGTCAACAGTTGTTCGCACTTCGACTTTGTTGCATGCCAACTTCTTCTTGACATCACCTAGAAAAAATGGACTCCGTCCATACCTAGAAAAAATTCAAAAATGGCGTCAAAGAGACAAATTGAAGACCTGGTTTAGAATAATTACCTTTATCCGCTCTACTACGTCTTTACTTGGTGAACCTGCTGCGTTTAATGATTTCACAAGAGGATTGTCACGTTTTGTAAATCCTTTGGCTATGTCGGAGTGTTGCTCTATAAAATCAATGAAAATTGCAACCAAAATATTTTGTATAAATAATAAATCATGACTTACATTTTTATGTAAATGATAACCAAATCGACGGCAATCAGCTGATTGGTTTAATTCAGACAATCAGACATCGATATATCGATTCCTGTGACACGCAAAACCAATAAGAAACCGTGTTTGAAAATGAAATTGACAAAATCTGATTCGCTTCCAATGACACCTCAGTTTGTTTTTTATGGTTTAATCGTTTTCGATAATTTCTCGATAATTTTATCGTTTTTGTAACTTTTTTCGATTGTGCTTGTATAAGGGCTTACATTTAAAATATCAAAGTTGACACTGGTTTGATCTTGAAAGTTGGGACCAAGTTCCTTAACTAGTCCTGCAGCTCGTTCCGAACGACTAGTTCTAGAACTAGTTGTAATTATCGAGCAATTATCAAGAACGACTATTTCTCAATAATTTCTCGATCATAAAAATTCTTGTGATCCACCTTGAATCCATAGAGCTTTACCTAAGCTTAGAGTTACTGTATGCCGCTTGTGTTGAGTCCTTACTACGCAAATATTACAAACAGTATGTTTTTCTGTCGAGCGGTACATATGGCAAGCTTTGTGTTCTTTTTTTATGCGATCGTAGTATAGTGTATGTGTTTGCGTTCGTGTTTATTCACAAACACAATGAAGAGTCATGTCATATACGGTACACTAAATTATCGCGTCTATTTTCTTCCTTCATATACAATAGTACGTTTATATATGAGGATTAAGAGAAAAAAAATTAACCTTATCTCCTTCTGTTATCTCAACTGTTTACACTATCCTGAACGAGATTAACTTTGACATTTCATTGCTTTGTTTTGTTTTCTGTATTAAAAAAAAAAAACGAAATGGCCATTTCAGCCCTTGAAAGGACTTTGACCGAGTTTCTTATGATCAATTGTGTTGTGTGTGTTGTGAAATGTTTGAACACAAATGATCCAGAACTGGTCTTACATGTTTTATGCCGACTCCGAACGTCTTCTGTTCTCAAGAAGCTTTTCATTGCAGTTTTTACTCTCTGAGTCTTGCCATTGTCTACAGAGAGGTGCCGGCCGAACAGAAAAATTAATTCAATTGAAAAAACTTACTGTGTCAGATGGGGGATTCGAACCTGGGTTTTCCGGGGTATGAGTCACACACTCTACCCACTACGCTACGGCTGCCACTTTATGTATTTACCTTCTCTAGTATTTGTTAAATTGAATGTTTTACTTTACATTTTTTACATATATTTATAACCCAACGCGTACTGCGTGAGGGGTATATTAACTTTGTCATTCCGTTTGTAACGCCAAGAAGGAGGCGTGGCAGGTATAGAAAAATATATATATTTTTGATCAGCATCATTTCCTGAGTCGATTTCCGTGTGTCCGTCTATCTGCCCGTCTGTCGACACGATTACAGCCGCAATTTTAAAGCTATCGCGATGAAATTCAAAATATAAGTTTATTTTTAAAAAAGGAAGATCAAGTTCGAAAATGCAAACTTGAAATTTGGCAGGTGAGCTTTGCTCTTCAGTCTTAATCCTGGCTATAAAATTTGGAAAAATCGGATGAAAACCACGCCTACCTCCCATATAAAGTGGCTTTATTTTAAAAGCAAAATCTATGATATGATAATCTATGATATTTGGCAAAATCGAATAAAAACCACGCCTACCTCCCATACAAATTGGCTTTATTTTAAACGTTAAATCTCTTGAAAATCCACAAAAATTAATGAAATGTCTTGAAATTTTGCGCGTTAGCTTTGATATATAATATGGACCATCTCTAACCACGCCTACTTCCCATTCAAAGTGACATCATCAAAATAGGAAAACTTTCGTTAATATATAAAACTGAATGTCAGCGTGTGTGTCGTGGCTAAAGACTTCGAATATACTTCAATATGGCCGCGGAGAGGTATTTTAGCTTCGGTACCCTGCCGAAGCTCCACCCTTACTAGTTTTTATATAACATTATATAATAATACATTTACAAATTTTATATAATTTCATGCAATTATATAAATTTAGCGCCTTACAGGCCAGTGACAGTGAAAGTGCGAAAGAATATGTGTATTGTTCGAATGATTCGAAGAATTTCGAACTTTCATGCAAGAGGTGCTACACATGCTAGCGAAAGTTCATTACAAAAATGTTATCGTATGCGAAGGTTCTCGCTGCCATTGAATCGATTTAATTTAATGATTTGTTTTTAAGTTAATTTTCTTTCCATTGTATTTTTTTTTTGTATATTTATTGTATGTTGTATATAAAATTGTATATTTTTCTCTTTTATTTGCAACTTTACACATTTGTTTCATTTGCTTTGTAAATGTAAACAAGTTATCAGTGTTGCTTCCTGTACGAAATCGAGGAAAACCCGAAATTTAGTACGAAATCGAGGGAAACCTGAAATGAATCCATCAAAAATAATGAAAAACAACACTGATATCCCCCTTTTGACATACACTAGCCGCTGTTGTCAAAATCCACTGGCTCTGAAATTTCGTTGCAAGTAGCGATTCATGGTAGCGATGAAAGTGCCGTGAAAGTGAATCCAGTGTGAGTGTATTTGTAAAAAAGTGTGAATGTGTTGAGTTTTTCGAACTACACCCTGTAGTAAAATCAACTAATTTAAAAGTAGTTGATAAAGTAGTTTTTTGTCAACCCTCAACTAGTTGAAATTCTGACTTTTTTCTATAGAACGAACTAACATATTTTGTATGGTGATGTCCGCTAAATAAGTGAATTGACTTTCGTCTGCATATATTTTCAACTATTTATTAAATTAGTTATATTTAAACTATTTTTTTAATTACTTTAAAATAACCAATTGAAAGATATTACTGATGGCCTAAAGTTAATAATATTTGATGAAATAACATGGTTAAATATATATAAACTTGTAATCTAATAAAAATTTGCAATTAAAACATGTCAAAATCAGGGTAGTTTCCGCCTTAATATAATTCAAAGTAGTTCATATACTGGTTTATTTTAAACCAGTTTTTTAATTAGTTGTTTTTAAAAACAAGTTAGTTTGTTCCTATAGGGCAGGGCCAGCATACTGGCCTGTGTAGCATGCCTGTTAACAAGTTTAAACAATTACTTGACATTCAATTTTATCACTTCTTGACAGAGTTGCATTTTTTAAGTAATTATCGATATTTACACGGTTGCAAACTTTTTTGAGGAGATTAAGAAGTAGATTAATTTCTAATCTCGTTCCGAAGGGATTAACTTTTGTATGGCTAATCTCTTAAGAATCAACGAGATTAGCGAGTTAATCTCCTCAATGGGCTTAATCTCAATTTTATCTCGATATATAAACCTAGTATAAAGGCCCGTATAGACGAGCAACTAGTTGCAAAACTGATTGAAAAACAGGTCGATGGTTTTATGACGCATGAACCAATTTTTCAATTCCAGTACAAAAAGTTTTCTCCTCGAAAATATCGCGCATATTATATTGAAAATGAATGCAAATAATTGTTTTATTATGAATCTAACGATTAGTTGTTGATTTTGCTACAAACACATCACCAGTTGAAGGACTGGTTGATGTGAAATCGTAAAAATCAACATTTTTTAATTTTTGCCAACTGATTGATAAATTGGTTGAAAAACTGAAAATAACACCTCAACTCATCTACACACGATTTGCTTTCAACAACCAGCAACCAGTTTATCTACAAGTTTTGCGATGAGTTGCTCGTCTATAGGGACCTTAAGAAAAATAGTATGACATGACATCTAGACATATTGACATTTGTATCGCTTGCCTTAAGTTTTGACATTTCATTGTTAATTCAAATAAGATATTTGAAAAATCAATTCTTAAAGCTATTCTTAGAACAATTCGCGCCATATTTGTGGAATAATTTATTGCAAAATGCAGAAAATTAATATATCTGTTGAAATACTATGCAAAATACCACTCTTTTATCGGTAAGAACTAAGAATTAGTACCCTTAATGACAAAGCCAAGAAATAGAAAGTGTTAAAAAATTTGCACAATCAGCATTTGACTGTAATCGCAATCGACTGTTGTAATTATGTAGTTTTATCCGTATTCTTTGCTTCGTTCGTGCTTCATTCCATGCAGCCAAAGAGTGTCAACATTTTACTAAATTGTATGATTTAGATTTAAATCTTAACATGTGGGTATGTATGAAGTGTTCGAATTAACTCACACAAACATACATTATTTCCGCCTACATTTTTGCTATAAATAGGGGCTAGCAACTTCGCAATTAACACATTGAAACGATTTTTTCTGCACTAAAAAAAAAAACAAAAACGACAACCAATTTGAACACACATTTCAATTAGCCATAATCATGGCATTAAGCAACTTAAGTACTAAAGTCGCATGCCACATTTTATTGCCAACTGGGACATAGCAACAAATGAAAACAAAGCAACAGGATGTCAAGAAAAGCAAAAAAAAAAAAGCACCACGATTCACATAAAAACTGAAAAAACCAATTCCTCATGGCTATAATAATTTATAGCATGACATAAACTGAAGATTAACATTATGACTTATATAAAATTTTGACAGAATGATGTTATGTATCAAATGCAGCCAGGATAATTTAATATGGCGAACTTAAATTAGAATAATAAACAAAAAGTTGCAACAGTTGCTACAGTTTTTTCAGAAATTAACCCATGAATCATATTTTAAAAAAAAAAATGCCAAAGGAAGCTATTTGCTGGCAAGCACTTGATGTTTATAAATTTGTTATTAATTTAGGGACAAGGTATGCATTACATAGACACATTTTTACTACTCTGTGAGCATAAAAGTTTTATTTCAGCCATTAGGTATGCATAAAAATGGTTAGGTTAGGTTCGACTCGGTTTACAAACAAAATCTTTAATGTCTACCAATGTCACAGGGTATAAAAATGGTAGTATAATTTGTTTCATTTATTAATTTTTTCGTAATTTTTTCATTTCCATCAGTTATAAACGTTGCTATATGGACTATAGTAGTAAAGAGAAGTTTTGATAAATTTATCAATGTTGCGTAAGCGTGAATTTGAGGTAACTGGCCACGGAAACGAGAGGTTGATTATTGTTAAACCCAAGAAAGTACCACAAAACTTGCTAGATTAGCTGAGTTTTATCTGTCAAATTGAATACTGTCATTATCGTAAGAACAAAATTTGCTACATTTTCTTTTAATGAAAGAAGCACAAAATTGATATTTTTTATTTAAATCCATTTTCACTATTTTACTGTGATAAAACAAATAAGAAAATTTTTGCTAGCAACGTCATTTTCTCAATTCGACTAAAACTCTTACACCGAGTTAGTTCTCCGAGTTAATGGAGAAATAGTATAAAAAGTAGTATATAAAGCAGTAACTAACGCTGCAGCAATACGTGATAGTACTGGCATGGCAATAAAGAATATGTATTTACTTCGAAAATCTTCCGAAATAATCAACAAATTACGCTGCGGCCACACGTGACAGCAAATTTCATTTGCAAAATGTCGTAAAGTTCGACCGCTTTATTATTCCCAAGGTTGATTTATAAGGTTGTCGCAAGGGAGAGAGCGAGTACCCATAATTGTCAAATCGAAGTTGACAGCTCATAGAAAATCTGCAAGTGCTCTCTTTTATCATCCGTTTTTCTTTCGTAATCATTCGCAAAATTGGCTGGTTTTGACAATTATGGGTACTGAGAAGAGAGTGCGATTAGCCCTGCGACAAACTAATAAATCAACCTTGATTATTGACACTCGCGGCAATACACTCTCATCTAGAGAGCTTACCTGAATTAATTCTACCATAGCTGTTGCCAGTGGACTGCCAGCGCCCTACGGGGAAAAGAACCGGTTCTGAACCTATCACGTGATATGTCCCCAAGGGATAGGGACCTGTCCCAATTCTGCATTGACAGGGACCAATTGCCACCTGCTGCATCACCAAGACCTGTCCAGTGACCAGCCTAGAAAAACAGATTTGAGACCTAACCTACTGGGATCCAACCCACAACTTTCCTTATTTTTATTATATTTTATAATTTTTTTATATATTTTTTATATATTATTAATTTTCACACAATACGAATACAGCTTTGAGTTTTAATAGATCTGTCTCCGCTTGAATCATTCAAAATTGATCCCATGCTGAGTAAAGTTAAATCTGTTCCGTAATAGGCACAAAAAACATGTTGCGTGACGAGTTATATCAGACCTATCCTGTGATAGCTATCCATTGAGCTGTCACGGGACCAGTCATTTAAGGGCAATTGACTCTGCTTTCCCCGTAGGGTGATGTCAAGATGTGAGTGTATTAGTGAAAAGTCAGAGCGTATTGAGTTTTTCGAACTGTTACTGTCTTCGGACTGGCACGTGTGGCTAGGGGGTAAAGAAGTTCGTTCGATGCATGATACAATGATAAGGTAGGGCCGCTTCGCTGAGTGCTCTCACGCGTCAACGAAGAGTGGATAATGAGCAGGAACATATATGTCAAAACGACGAACTTCGTAGAAATTGCAAATGAAGAAAATATTTTATGTTTCCAAGTTGCAAACAGAGCGGTCGCGGGTGTTAAATTTGTGCTAATTTGAGTGAAAATATTATAAAAAAAGTGTAATAAAAACTATAAAATGTGAAAGAAGTCTTAAAATTGCAAAAAAAACCTGTAACAGTTTTAACCTTAAAACAACTGCGAAACGTGAGCATAAAGAAATTCACGATGAACAGCTGATTTTGACACCAATCTCGCTTTATTCTGCTTTCTACTCCATTCCTCTCCGAGTCGACCCTACCTTATAATTCTGCCATGGTTCGATGCAGTTGCGTTTTGCGTTCATCTACTCGCTGACGCAATTTACGCATGGAGCTTACGGTAGAGTTCAATGAATGCGTTCGATTCAATTATTCAACATTTTTTATATTGCTGAAATGGAATTTGAAATGTATTAACACTGAATTATGTATATCAAACTGTTTGATTTATAATAACAAGAACTTTTAAAAATAAGCATTAAAAAGTGATTTTAGCCAAATATCAAGTAATTCGTCAAAATCTTTATTCACTAAAATTTTATTTTGAAGCGCCACCTCAGTAAGTGAAGAGCACGTGTCAATGATTTTATTTCCAAACTAATTGAAAAGAGCGCGAAACAAAACTATTAAACAAAATGTTAGGGTACACGCACGTACAACGCTTTTTTTACGGCGATTATTGTCGGAGCCTATTGTAGGCGCTTATTACAGGCGCTTATCTATTTTATACATGCAGATATTGCAATGATTTTTTCATTTCAATTTCTTTGATTAGATTGTATCCGACCTGACACTTAAATTAGAATTTTTTTTTTATTTTTATTGTTCTTCTTCTTAATTTTATTTACTGGTTGGAAAAAAAATTCATCTAGAATTTTTATCTATGTACTTAACCTCAAAAATGCTTGAGAGCACCATTATTCATTCGAAATATATTTGATTGAGAGTAGTAAGTAAGCCAGATTTTGGAATTATTAAGAAATCCAATTTGTAAATATTAAAATTTCAATTATGGGAGACAGCTTATGCGCACAGGAACATTGCAGCATGATTGCTCTTACTCATCCTCTTTAGTAATAATAGACTTTATTTCAAAACCTTCTTAACTTAATATTTATGAAATTTACTTTAAAAAAAGAGGATAAAATTTAATACAATGCTTCGCTTATGTAAGCGAAATTGGTTGTCTGATGCAACGCCTATACCGCACATTGCAGATATAATAATATATCTTAACTGATATAAAGTTTGTGGGGTGTGTACCATTTCAAGGTTACTCAAGGCCGAATGCGACGGTAAAGCAAGAAGAAGAACAAAGAAAATTTCTCGCTTAACAGGCTTGACTGATAGTGGAATATCAAACAAGGTTGGGTGTTTCTTGTACCTGCTGGATAAATGTGAATAATAAATTGTTTTTGTTTATGTTATATTTAAAAATTTCAACAGTTGAGCACTTATGCCAAGATTACTTTTTAAAGCACCGTTGTGCAATTATTGTTTAAATATTGGGAGTGAAATATTCGTTGTACCAGCAAATGGTATTCATGGCAAATAAATTTATTTGCACACAAACACAGCAAATAAAAGAATAAATGTTTGAATAGAAGAAAATGAAAAATTTTATGGAAAATCACGAAGCACAATTTACATATCTGAAAATCACAATATTTAAAGATAGTTAAAAACAAACTTTTCATTTTACTCTCTTATTATATAAATAACTTCGCTTAAAAAGCTAAAGAAGAACTTAAAAAAAAATTACTGTCATTAAATTATAAATTTAAGGTAGTTCTTCTAATATAAATGATGTGGCTGGTCGAGCTAGATTGTCAAAATGGCCAGGCTCAGTTTAGTAAATGCGAAACTAATTAATTTGGTTACAATGGATACGTTCAAGTTAGGGATGTCGGAAAAAAATTGATGCATCGGAAATATCGATGTTTTGCTTCGATGCATCGAATTTTTCACTCGATGTATAAAAAGTCGATGTATCGATATATCGATGCATCGATGTTTTTTAAAAACTGACATCTTTAGTAAATTCATCAGCCTTTTCTGTTTTTCAATTGTGCAAAAATAAAGAAGTGAGTTTGACGAAAAAATTTATATAACTCCAAAAAGTGTGATATTGAGGTTTTTTGAGAAACGCAGCGAAAACAACGCGAATTGTAATTTTGAAAAAAGACTATAACCCCCTAGCCACACACGTGCCAGTTCGAAGACAGTAACAGTTCGAAAAACTCAATACACTCTCACTTTTCAGTAATACACTCACACCTTGACATCACTGGCAGTCCACTGGCAACAACTTTTACGGATGGCTGCAGTCACACGTGATAGTACTGGCATGCCAACAAAGAATATGTATTTACTTCGAAATAATCAACAACCCTGTAGGAAAATCAACTAATTTAAAAATAGTTGATAAAGTAGTTTTTTGTCAACCACAACTAGTTGAAATTCTGACTTTTTTCCATAGAACGAACTAACTTATTTTGTATGGTGATGCCCGCTAAATAAGTCAATTGACTGTCGTCTGCATATATTTTCAACTACTTGTTAAATTAGTTACATTTAAAATATTTTTTTAATTGCTTTAAAATAACCAATTGAAACTATTACTGGTGGCCAAAAGTTAATAATATTTGATGAAATAACATGGTTAAATATAAATAAGCTTGTAATCTAATAAAAATTTTCAATTAAAACATGCCAACATCAGAGTAGTTGCCGCCTTAATATAATTCAAAGTAGTTTATCAATCACTGGTTTTTAAGTAGTATTTCAATTACTTCATATGTTGAAGTGGATGCCGCCTTAATATAATTCAAAGTAGTTCATATACTGGTTTATTTTAAACTAGTTTTTTAATTAGTTGTTTTTAAAAACAAGTTAGTTTGTTCCTATAGGGAAATTACGCTGCGGCCACACGTGGTAGTAAATGTTCATTTGCAAAATATCCTCAAAGCCAAGTTTCGACCACTTTATTATTCCGTTTGCTTTTATTCAGTGATGCTTTATATGCCAACACAGCACCAAACTTAAATGGGATAAAAATGGGGACCTAATTATGTTATGAAATGTGTTTATCAAATGGGCTATTCACAGTTTAAGTACGCAGGCCTGTTTAATTTACGATTTGTTATTTTTACGCCAACTTACGTAAGCGTATTTTTCTTTGTTGTTGTTTTGCATGCAAACGCAAATACGCAAACACGCGTAAATAAAAGTAGCCCTTGGACGTGTTTTTTGTGTCTCGTGATTTTATGCCCTATGGCTGTGTGCTATTCGGAAACTTTTCACTCGTTGTAGGAAAGAACTTACTAAGTTGAATACAATTTCTGTCTGTTGAAATAAAATTGTCATTTTTGCTGTGCCAAAAGAACAATGAAATTTTGACAACTAGAAGTTTTGGCATTGCCAAATTGATGTTATAACTGAAAATGAACAGAATTTTACACAAATATTTTCCACTTCTGGTTGCTTTGCTGTCGGAAGCAAAAAGTTTTGAACTTCTTTATGACTTTTTTTAAAGGAAGGGGGAAGAGTAAGTACTGCTTTTGCTTTTCTGCTCCGGACAACTACCCAAACATTATTCCTTTAAGGATATTACCTATATTCGGCCAAGAGGTTGAGGCTATATGAATTTTTGACAATCATATTCACCTCGCAAGTGCCAAATATTCTCATTCAGACTGTCAAAATTTCATCATCCGAGTGAAAAGTTTCCGAATAGCACACAGCCTATCTACTCCGCCTATCTATTGAGTTTTTCAAACTGTTATTGTCTTCAAACTGGCACTTGTGGCTGGGGGGTGAGACGGTGAATTTTGACAACCACAGCCAGTGCGAAATCGATGTAAGGAAAACAGTGTTGTATTTTCTCCCTAAAATATTCGAACTTTAAATATGCACTTTTCTGTCATGTCTTGTAGTGAAATATATGCAATTATTTTAATTTTCCTTATTAACCGACTTCAAAAAGGAGGAGGTTCTCAAGTTCGTTGGTTTCTCTGTTTTTTTTTTTTTTTTCTTTAAAATGTATATAAATCGATAACTCCTAAACCATACGCCTGATTGCCATAATTTTTGGGGAACAGATAGATATCATAAGCATGGAGGTGCCCGTAAAAACGTGGGCGTTATTTGAGAACTGGACGTGGCAATACTAGATCTCGGAATACTAGATACTACTGTATCTCGAATAATATTGACACTAGGGTACTGCAATTTAGTATAGGGGTAGGCACAATTATTACAAATTACCGGCAAGAAAATGGGCGTTAGTCGACAAATGGGCGTGGCAATATTAGAAAAACAGTGTATCTTGAATAATTTTGAGACTAGAGTACTGCAATTTAGTATAGGGGTAGGCATTATTATTACAAATTATGGTCAAAAAAGTGGGGGTTAGTCGACAAATGGGCGTGGCAATATTATAAAAACACTGTATCTCGAATAATATTGACACTAGTGTACTGCAATTTTGTGCAGGGGTAGACACAGCTAATACAAATTATGGTCAAGAAAAAGGGCATTATTTGACAAATGGGCGTGGCAATATTAAAAAAAGAGTATATCTCGAATAATATTGATACTATGGTACTGCAATTTAGTATAAGGGTAGGCATTACTATTCAAATTATGGCCAATAAAGTGGGCGCTATTCGGCAAATGGGCGTAGCAATATTATAAAAACACTGTATCTCGAATAATATGGACACTGGGGTACTGAAATTTAGTGTAGTGGTAGGCACATTTATTACAAATTGCCGTCAAGAAAATGGGCGTTATTTGACAAATGGCCGTGGCAATATTAGAAAAAGAGTATATCTCGGATAATATTGATACTATGGTACTGCAATTTGGTATAGAGGTAGGCATCATTAGTAAAAATTAAGGTCAAGAAAGTGGGCGGAATTCGACTACTGGGCGTGGCAATATTAAAAAAACAGTGTATCTCGAATAATATTGACACTAGGGCACTGAAATTTATTGTAGTACAGGGGTTGGCAGAATTATTAAAAATTACGGTCAATAAAGTAGACGTTAGTCGATAAATAGGCGTGGCAATACTAGATAAACACTATTTCAGTTAATATTGACGCTGGGGTACTGAAATAAAGTACAGGGGTATGCACAATTATTGGAAATAACGCTCAAGAAAGTGGGCGCTTATTTAACAAAGGGCCGTGGCAATATTAGAAAAACACTATCTCGAATAATATTGACACTAGGGTAATAAAACTCGTTACAAGAATGAGTATAATAATTTCAAAACACGTGATATCTAATTTAAATTTAAAAGACAGATATTTGAAATAACCAACAAACTTTCAGAATTTAATAGAACAAATTTTTTCGGAACAATAGTATTTATGTTGTTTATACAGTTTCAAAAACTTAAAAAAAAAACAACCGACTACAAAATCACTACAAAGTAAAAAATAATTTTAAAAATATTTTTCCTTTTAACTTCTTGGTCATATTTGATAATGTATTTAAACATACTATTATATATGAAATCTTATTATTTGAATTTTTTTCTTATTTGTTTTATTATCATAAATATATTAATTTCTTGATGAATACAAATGCTTTGAAGTTGGCGCTTCTGATTAAAAGTCTGATTATATTAGCGCCGACCTTAAAAGCTTTTGTAATCATAAAGAAAATAATGTATTTATGATAATAAAGCAAATAAGAATAAAATTCAAATACTAAGATTTCATATATAATAATATGTTTAAATAAATTATCAAATATGACCAAGAAGTTAAAAGGAAAAGTCTTTTTAAAATTATTTTTTACTTTGTAGTAATTTTATAGTCAGTTGTTTTTTTTTTTGACACATAAAATATCATATGAATAAGTTGCATTTCATTTTGAAAAATATTGATAAACACATTTTACAACATAATTAGTTCCCCATGTTTACCCCATTTAAGTTTGGTGCTGTGTTGGCATATAAAGCACCACTACATAAAAGCAAACGGAATAATAAAGTGGTCGAACCTTTGGCTTTGACGAAATTTTGCAAATTGACATTTACTATCACGTGTGGCCGCAGCGTAATTTGTTGATTATTTCGGAATATTTTCGAAGTAAATACATATTCTTTATTGGCATGCCATTACTATCATGTGTGGCTGCAGCGTAAAGATGAAATGGAAAACAGCACGTGTGGCTAGAGGGTTATTGAATCAATCTTCGAAATCGAACATAGAGATGACAACTAAGCGCCATAAACGTGGTTACATTTTTGAGGTGTTTATTTTGCACCATTCATAAGGTGCTATCTTTAAAATGAAATATTTTTAACATTGACTTATGAAAACATTTAAAACTACAACAAAAAAGCTTAATTAAGCTGAATTTTATAAGCAATAACTCAAAAAAGCGGATTTTTTTTTCAAATTTATCCCGCCAAATGCGCAGATTTTGATAGCGCCGATCTGTCAATTAAAAATAAGCAGTTTTAAGCATTTTAGCTTTATTCAATGTAAGTTATACACTTTAATTAAACGTTTCAAAGCTATTTCAATTTAATTCTAGAATGAAATGTTCGCATTTAATTTGAGCTTGTCTCTCAAACTCTTAAAACCGAGAATTTCTGCCTTTTAATTAAAATGTTAAAATAAATTAATAAATTTTCAAAATCATGCGACCAATATGGTTTTTATCTTTTATATGGCGAGATCAAAAGAAGTTTCAATTAAATATTGTTCTAATAATAAATGAATGTCAATTAAAAACAATTAGAATTTTTTGGTAGAATTCTTTGGGAAAATGCATTCAAACAACATGTAGCACATTCCAAGTTGACGTTAAATACTCATAAACAACGTAAAAATATGTATTTGTTATAACCTGGCATGGGTAAGAAAGGATGGAATTTATTATAAATTCAAGAAAATTTTACATATTTTTGATTGTGGTAAAGGTTTTTTGCAAATACATATAATCCAAATTTCTCAGATTATTTAAGCCCAAATGTTGAAAAGTCGTCAGCATAGAACTTTCAAAGACTAATGACATCAATTATTTTATGCTAATTGGATGACAAATGATTAAGTTAAAAGTACACATTTAAACATACTTTTACACAAGAACCAATTAAAACCTCTACAGTGCTGTGAAAAAGTACAGCAACTAAATAGCATGACTAAGCAGCTATTCAAAAACTTTCTCACATTTAAGAAAAAAAAAGTTCTCAAAGAGAGTCTTTATTATGCGGTTAATGGAATAACGACTTTAGCCGATTTGAGACAAAATTATAATTTTCCTTAATTAGGTATTTTCATTCTCATAAGCCAATCATATGAATATTACTTTCATTAATGCTACTTTGAAGAGCATTTTTTTCATCATTGACGTCTACAAAACTTTACTAAATATAAACTTAATATGCGTGGTGATTTATGAATCAAAAAAAAAAAAAGGTGTGATAACAAAAGGTCTGCAATACGAGCAATAAAATTAATGTAATAATAATAAAATGTGAAGGTTCTAAAATACTGGAAAAAAGATTACCGAAAAATTCGATGACGTACCTATGACACTAACGCTGCAGCCACACGTGATAGTACTGGCAGGCCAGGAAACAATATGTTTTAAACACGAAAATATTTCGAAATAATGTACAAATCTACGCTGCGGCCACACGTGATAGTAAATGTTCGTTTGCAAAATGTCGTCAAAGGCAAAGGTTCGACCACTTTATTATTTCAGTTGCTTTTATTCAGTGATGCTTTATATGCCAACACAGCACCAAACTTAAATGGGATAAACATGGGGAACTAAGTATGTTGTAAAATGTGTTTATCAATATTTTTCAAAATGAAATGCAACTTATATTTTATGTGTGAAATAAGGAAAATTAAAATAATTGCATATACTTTATTACAAGACATGAAAGAAAAGTGCATATTTAAAGTTCGAATATTTTAGGGAGAAAATACAACACTTTTTTCCTTAATTCGATTTCGCACTGGCTGCAGTTGTCAAAATTCACTGTCTCACAGGCCGGTTACAAAGGCTAGTGATAGTGCGAAAGAATATGTACGTGTACTGTTCGAATGATTCGAAGAATTTCGAACTTTCATGCTTTCATGCAAGAGATGCTACACATGCTAGTGAAAGTTCATTAAAAAATTTCAGCGTATGCGAAGGTTCTCGCTGCTATTGAATCAATTTAATTTAATGATTTGTTTTTGAGTTAATTTTCTTTCATTGTATATTTAATGTGTATAAAACTGTATATTTTTCACTTTTATCCACTTTTATTTGCAATTTTTTACATTTGTTTCATTTGCTTTGTAAATTTAAACAAGTTATCAGTGTTGCTTCCTGTACGAAATCGAGGAAAACCCGAAATAAAGTACGAAATCGAGGGAAAACCCGAAATGAATCCACCAAAAGTAATTAAAAACAACACTGATATCCCTCTTTTGACATACACTAGCCGCTGCTGTCAAAATCCACTGGCTCTGTAATTTCGTTGCTAGTAGCGATGAAAGTGCCGTGAAAGTGAATCCTGTATAAGTGTATTTGTAAAAAAGTGTGAATGTATTGAGTTTTTCGAACTACAGGGCCAGTATACTAGCCTGTGTAGCATGCCTGTCACGCTGCAGCCACACGTGATAGTACTGGCATGCCAATAACGAATATGTATTTACTTCGAAAATATTCCGAAATAATCAACAAACTACGCTGCGGCCACACGTGATAGTAAATGTTCATTGGAAAAATATTGTCAAAGCCAAAGGTTCGACCACTTTTTTATTCCGGTTGCTTTTATTCACTGATGCTTTATATGCCAACATAGCACCAAACTTAAACGGGATAAAAATGGGAAACTAATTATTTTGTAAAATCTGTTTATCAATGTTTTCCAAAATGAAATGCAACTTATTCATTTGATACTTTATGTGTCAAATGAGGGCAATTAAAATAATTGCATATATTTCATTACAAGACATGAAAGAAAAGTGCATATTTAAAGTTCGAATATTTTAGGGAGAAAATACAACACTGTTTTCTTGCTTCGATTTCGCACTGGCTGTGGTTGTCGAAATTCACTGTCTCAGTAAAAGTTGTTGCCAGTGGACTGCCAGTGATGCCAAGGTGTGAGTGTATTAGTGAAAAGTGAGAGTGTATTGAGTTTTTCGAACTGTTACTGTCTTCGGACTGGCACGTGTGGCTAGGGGGTAAAAGTTGTTGCCAGTGGACTGCCAGTGATGTCAAGGTGTGAGTGTATTACTGAAAAGTTAGAGTGTACATATTGAGTTTTTCGAACTGTTCTGTCTTCGGACTTGCACGTGTGGCTAGGGGGTAAGTGGGAACTTCAATATTAACTTTGCAAATGATAAAAAATGAAGTATTAGGTTCGACTTAATATGAAAAGACGATCAATGCGGTTTTGACACGATACTAACAGAAATTCCAATCAAACGTTTTTATTTTACAATTTTTGAATTTTTGCAATACAATGAAATGATTGAAATTTTAATGTCCTCACACCGCCTATTTTTTTTTTTTTTTAGATAAACATATTAATTCAGAACATATCATCTGTTTGAGTGGTAGTCTTATTAAAAAAAAAGAGTTCTTCATAAGCCTTTAGCTAATAGTTTAAACTATAAATGAATGTAAACAATAAATTATAAACTTTCCAAGGCAAATGGCACACTAATAATTATTTTTGTGCAAACTCTAAAAACTGCTTTAAATAAACTTTTATAAAAACGTAAGATAATTGTAAAAAAAGATGATTTTCTAAATATAATAAACTAAAAAATATTATTTTTTGTTGTAAACAAAACTTAGATTTGTGTGAACATACATTTTCACATTATTTTTTTGGATAATTTAAGAACTAAAAGCATTTCTCAACATAAAAGTATATATTATTTAATAATAGACGTTATTACATTGAAATGACTGATTAACGAAATAATTTTTTTAATGTGTTATATTAAGCAAAATATTATGGATAAAGCGAGGTGTACATTTGTTTGTATACTTTTCTGTTACATTTACTTAAAGTATTCTATGAAATTTTTTTTTTTTATTTTACGCATATCTATTTCATTGTGTCCTCTGTAGGTTTTATATATTTTTATTGATTATATCTAAAAGTTAATTGAAAATTTACCCACGTTTTAATTTATTATGAATATGCTTAGAAATCGAGTAACTGTTAGTCATTGAAAATGATGAAAGCGCTAAAATGTCAAAAGTGTGATTTCCTAAGGAACTGAAATATACATATTTTTGCTTGCTCTTGTCATTAAATTTATTAGATAAAATCATAAATTTTTGTAATAATTCGAAAAGTATCTTCTTGATTGACACATTTCCGATACATATGTATTTAAATATATGTTAGCCCATTTTTAAGTAGACATTTGCTTGTCACTAAAGAGTTATGAAAACATATTTAATAAAAACATTTGTGACATTTTGATACCTTTTCTGTGGTTATTATCAAAATTGACATTTGACAGTACACTTTACACAAACAACTTATAAAAAAACTGTGTGCTTCAATAAAAAGGACATAAATCTTTACTTTTATTTGTGTAGAAAATATCGCATGTCATGCCGGTTAGAACACATCTATATACATCTACTCGCACATTTGTTGTGGCTGCTTGTTGCTTGTAGCAGATTTTGCAACAATACTAGACTGAGTGGAATCGAAGTAGGAACTGAATTCATTAATTTGGCGGGTAGGTTAAGCTTACTTAAGCTTAGGTAGACAAAAAATTACTTATTTGCTTGTTATTGTTATTGTTGTCTTGCTTATACACATATGTTTCTCTATTTGTCAAAGTTTATTTATACTCATATATTTATACGACAATAGTTACATACAACAACAACAACAATAAAACAAACAAATGCAATGCAATGAAATAAAATAAAATTGCGTATACGCTAGGGTGTACTTTACTAAAACTATTTAGTTCTCGTATGACTGACGTTTGTTCGTTCATGTGAATGTGTTTTTCTTTTTTGGGTGAGCATGCATGTCAAAACAGTCAATAATTTATTTGTGGGTTAATTGTAGTAAGTTATATATAAAAATACGTAAAGTGATAACTAAAAGTAGTGAAGACGATTAAAAAAGAAATTCTTGATGTATTTAATAACTCAAGAAAAAAAAAAATTAATTGTAATATTTTTATGTTTATAAAGCGTAGCGATATTGACGTAAATTTAAAATTCGATGTGAAAAAACCTAGTGCATATGTAAATTATTGACTATTACTCAAATTTGTGTTGGTCCTTTAAACATGTTTTTAAATGAAATAATTGACAAGTCCATATTAAACTGATTTTTCTTGAACTTTCAGAATTGAATCGCCTTGCGAAATAAACAAACCAATTTGAGTAAAAGAATTTTAAGATTTTTATTAAACTTCTTACGAACCATTTCAATTTTGTCAGGAATTAAGGAAAAAGCGAAATTCTCTAACTTTTGAATAATCATAGATTCATCAGACTAGCTCGATTTTCAAGTTTGATATATTTTTAGAAAGACAATAAGGAGTGAGTGGCGGCCGTGGCGTAGTGGGTAGAGTATGTGGCTCATACGCCAGAGGACCCAGGTTCGAATCCCCCATCTGAAACGGAAAGTTTTTTCAATTGAACTAATTTTTCTGTTCGGCCGTCACCTCTATGCAGACAATGGCAAACCTCAGAGAGTAAAAACTACCATGAAAAGCTTCTTAAGAACATAAGCTGTTCGGAGTCGACATAAAGCTGGCAGGTCCAGTTCTTAATCATTTGTGTTCAAACATTTCACAACACAATTGATCATAAGAAGCTCGGTCAAAGTCCTTTCAAGGGCTGAAATGGCCATTTGGGTTTTTTTTTTTTTAAAAAAGGAGTGAGTGGAATTTTTTTTTTTTAATATTTCCAACTTTTTTATTTTAAGGTCGAATGAATTAAGAAGCCTTTTAAATAGTGGTTTTTCCTATTTATGGTTAAAAAAGTATCCAGGAGTTTTCGGGTGTGGCGATTGTTTTGGTGATATCTATTTAATTCCACCAATACCTACAAGGAGGCGTCATAGGTATAAAAAAGTATGTATATTCTTGAACACCATCACTACCTGAGTCGATTTAGCCATGAAGTATGTCTGTCCCTGATACTAAAAAGGGTAGGGGGCCACTATAGTGGCTTCTTAGAGTCCATCTTAAATATCACCGTAAAGATTTTTGTTCGTTGGAAAGGTAATAAAACGTACTTTCTGAAAATATATATATTAGGGTGGTCCTGATTCCTAAGAAAAATAATTTTTTCTTTCAATTTCACGGCTCAACACATTATTTGAATGTATACCTTAAGAAACTAGTACATTTTTTTTTAATTTCTAAATGATTTCGCTACCAAAGCACATTGGTACAAATGGCAGGAAAAAGTGGCCAAAACTAGAGACGACCTCGTATCTACATGAAATTAGGAACCTATAGGTTTTTGTGGTTGATAAACACGATTTTGGAAAAATTTAAAATTCAAAATGGCTGCTCCAATATGGCGGAATGGCAAAAAAAAATTCACTTTTGTAAATTTTCGGACGCCATTTTGAACCCTTAAACCTGAGTTTCCGCACCTATACAAAAATGCGTGTACCTTAGATGTTTGTCCTCTATCACATATCCGAAGCTCATTCAAATCGGCGAATGACGTGACCAAGGGACGTTTTCTTGTGAGAGGGCTAAACTTTGACAACTGGTAGCGGCTTCTAAATCACCAAAAATTTAAAACAAAAAATCTTTTTCATATTTAGATACATATAATCGGATAATGACATGCTGCTATGATAATTAAAAAGTCGAAAAATAAGGACCACCCTAATATACAGTGAGCGTCAAAACAAAGTGTACACCATATTTCTGAATACTTTTTGCTTTATTTCAACATTTTAAAGTTATTTTACAAAAAACTTTTAGTATATTTGAAATTAATATTTCATGCTCTTAATATTTTCTAACTAACTAATACTATAAATTATTTTACAAGAAAAATTCACATAATTCAGAAACGAAAAATACTCCATTTTGTTCGAGTCAAAACAAAGTATACACGTAAATTTGAGAATAAGAAAAAATAATTTCAGTCCAATTATTAATATTTTGTTTGTCTTCCTCGTGCTGAAATGAGAGCTTTCAACCGTCTCGGCAATAATTCTACCAATTTCGTTGTTACGTCTATTTCGTTGTTACTTGCTATTCTTCAAGTAAAACTGCTTTCAGCGAGTCCTTGCTGGTTATCGTCCTCTTTCTTATTTGTCTATCCAGATTTTCTCTCAAATTTTCTATCGGGTTAAGGTCCGGTGATTGTGGGGTTGATACAGCTGTTTTGAAGTATTGTACAGCGACCATTCCTTCACTACCTTGGCTGTATGTTTCGGATCGTTGTTCTGTTGAAACATCCACAGGTGATCCACTCCTGATTTGGTAACACTGGCCGGCACATGTTCTTTTAAAATATTAAGGTAATCGAATTTATTCATTGTACTGTTAATAAACGTCAAATTTCCTACTCCGTTTGCCACCATACACCCCACACCATCGCCGAGCCCCACTATGCTTTATGAAGTAATGTTTTGCTCCTGGATCTCCTGATTTTTGCTTCCCCTTATTTTTGTAGATTTTTTTCTTTCCAAAAATTTCGAATTTGCTTTCGACACTAAAAACTATGTTTCCCCAAAATGAGTTTTCATGTTTTTCATACTTTTTTTGCAAAATCCATGCGTAGCCTTTGTTTTTTCCTTTATATAAACTGCTTTTTTTTTAGGGACTCTTCCAAATAGAGCATTTTCATTTAATGCCCGGCTTATTGTACTGGCACTAACGTTGGTTCCTGATGATGCAGACAAATCATCCGCAATTTTCGCTGCGCATGCAGGTGGATCTTTTCGCACTTTTCTGACTACTGCTCGTATTGCGGTTTCACATAGATTTTTTAAGTCTGTCATAAAATTTTGATTTTCTAGTGTTCCAAACTTTTTTTATTTGTCAATGAGTTTTTTTATGGTAATATGACCTTTATCAATAATTGAAGTGATTTCGCGATGTGGTATTCCTTCCTTATGGGATTTTATGGCTAATTCCCGTGTTCCAATAGAAGTTTGACTTCGCATTTTAAAAAAGTTTTCTTACACTTACATCCTCACTTTAGTAAACGCAAATGATGCAGAAACATTAACTAACAACATAACTAACCAATTTGAGAGAGATACCATTACATTTGTTTTAAATATTTGAAATATCTGAGCTTACTATGCAGGTGTACACTTTGTTTTGATGTGATATATATGGACTTTTTCTGTTTTTATTAAATATTTTTTTGTTGTGGTAAATTATTTACAAGACTTTATACTTATATTAAGAAAGCCTTTAACAAGAATTCAAAACATGATAATTTTGGCACTATTTACATATATTTGATGTGATATATATGGACTTTTTCTGTTTTTATTAAATATTTTTTTGTTGTGGTAAATTATTTGCAAGACTTTATACTTATATTAAGAAAGCCTTTAACAAGAATTCAAAACATGATAATTTTGGCACTATTTACAGTATTGAAGACTTATATGTGGTATAACTCGTGTACAAGAAAGTTGAAAAAAATTGAAGCCAATGATATTGATTTCATCAGCAACCGCCAGCAGCATAACACTCATATTATTCTATAAGAACTACTACGTCTCAGATCAGCCGCACGGATGATCTTTTCTATCAAAAAATATGCCACAAAAAGTAAGTCACACGATAAGGAATCACCTTGTCTGAAACCTCGTTTCGTAACAAATGGAGAGGGGAGGAGCGAATAAGTCCAACCATATTCTGCACTGACTGAGAAATAATTCTTCTTTTACATCACTTTAAATACCGGAAGAGTTTTGTTTTTTACTTTGTGGTTGTATTTCACCCTTTTTTTAAGCATGATAGCACCTTTTTATTTATTAACAACGTTTTTATTTTATTAGTTATTTAATTTTAAGCGATAGTCGCTTAAAACTATAAATTTATATCACTCAATATTAGAATCTGATGCAAATAATTTGAACTGTTTTCAAATTACAACACAGATGGAAAAAGCACCAGAGTTGCATTTTATTGTCATTAAGCGATTTCGTTTATTTACCCAGCGTCCACACGTGCAAGTGCAAGTTCGAAAAACTCAATACATCTAATCATTTTTACTAATACACTCACATTTTCGGGCTTGCAGCCTACTTGCAGCGCTACTTACAAGGAAATTTCAGAGGCAGTAAATTTTGGCACTAGCTGCAAGTAAATGTCAAAAAGGGGGATGAAAGTGATGCTTTTTGCGGATTTTTCCGGGATTCCGCAATTTTATAGAAGAAGCAAGACTGGTCACATGTTTTCTTCGTTTTTTAACTTCTTCATTTCAAGCAATACTGCAATTGCAGGGAGAACCTTCGCATTCGACGACATTTTTAAATGAACTTGCACTTGAACATGTGGACGCTGAAGCAACTTGCAGCTAATTTCGAACTTTTTCGAAAACAGTATTTATTCCCTACTTGCAAGTGATTACTTGCACGTGTGGACGCAGGTTTATTAAGAGCAGAGCAAGAACTGTGAAGCAATTGGTTCGTTCTTCTTAATTTGTTCAGAGAGTTTAGGCTGATACATCGCCCTTTTTTTGTTATATTTTGTTTCTTCGCTATTGTGTGCATAACACAATAATTACAAGGTAGGTGTGACAGTTCTCTTGCCAACTATCATTTGTCAAAATAATTTTTTCTGCAAAATAAAAAAAAACACCAAAATGAACTAGCAGAAAACAGATGACAAGTTAAATTTAATATTGATTTTGGCAATTGATGGTCGGCGCTCTGAGAAAATAGCTAGTTGTCAAGGCTACCTGCTTTAATTATATCATGATTGTGTGTTTACCGAATTCGTTTCGAATGCTAAAACAAAAGTATTCATTTCGCTGGTTTGATGGGGATGATCAATATATACGACTTTAATTGAATTAATTCAAATAAAGTCATCTTTCTATACCAATAAGTTTTTGAGTTTCCTTCATATTCAACAAGTCACATGTTTTATGTCAGCCACAATAATGATTTTTACTCATTTCATGATTTTTATGCTAATTTTCAGTAAAAGTTTTATACAATAAGAGGTAAAGAGTTAATTAAGCACAAAATCAAAATGTGCCTAACACAAGGCAATTGTTTTTATCAGTTCAAAAAACACATTTAATCACGTAGTATTAACAAATGACTTGTAATAAATGTTCAAATCTTAGAACAAATCTGCCACAACAATTTGTCTTTTCAATTAACCGATATACAATATATTCCGTTTTATGCATTCAAATATATGTAATTATTTTTTTCAGTCATATTGAATATGTTGGCCAAACTTATAAACCACTTGTCTAAAACAAACAATTCTATATTATTTTGAACAAATCAAAATCAGGCAAAGTATGTAAAGCCGCTTATTAAAGGCTCAGCTCACAATGTTGGTCTAACTTTGTTGGTCTTTAATTACCAAAAACCTCTAACAAAGAATGGTTTAGTAGAATAAGGTCTTGGAAATAATATTATAAAGTAGAGTATTATAAACTCATCAACATGAAATTAAATTATTGTTTGGACTGCTTAATCTGTTTCATTGATTATTTTGTTCAATACTTTGGTAGGAGTATAATTAAACTTTAACAAAGGCAAATATAAAGTGAATGTTTTCACTTTTGTTGTCATTGTAAATAATCAGGTAATTCAACTAGCTAGAGCGGAAAATAATTTATGTATGGTTGAACGAATATGGCACAAAAGAAATGAAAAGTACGTAAAATAACAAGAAATACCAATGTCAATTAATATTCTTTATTTTAAATTGTTATGCAAAAATGTGACATGAGTCAATCTTATCATCTTGTCAGCAACAGATGACAGGCAGAAGGGCAGTAGTTTTAATATTTGTAAGATTTAACACTAGATTGAACATTTTACATAAACAAGCCAAATAATTGATACCAGCTAAAAAAATTTAAAAGATATATTTTTGGCTTATTTTTTCGACTTAAGTGTATTGTAATGAACCTGCTGAATTTCAAGGGGTTGGTTGGGTTACAGGAGGCATAGTGGCCTTTTTTTCAATGCCATTATAATCTACGAAAAAAATGGTACGCTTGATACAATTATAGTTCTGCCATGCCTTGTACTAAGCTACTTTTATGAATTTAAGCGGATTCATTTAATTAGACTTGTTCCTTTTTTTCAAATATGCATTTCTTAGGTCTGGTTGTCTGAATCAGATCAGTTAGATGGGAAAGAATCATATGTGTGTATAAAAGAAAGTGTTAAAGAAATAGAAAGTTTTTAAATTACATCAACATTTTTCTTAAATTCTTAAAAGTTTCCATTTTCTTTCTAAATTTTCGATGTACAATTACCTCAATTGAGCCATAAATAAATAAAACTACAGTGTTATGCAAAATAAAAAATTGCTTCTCAGGTGAATTGAAAAAAGTGAGAAGTTAGTGAATCTTATATACGAGGGCCATTTGTCATGATAATTCAGTGAACTATGAAATTTCCCTCGTAGTAACTTTAAAAGCAACACTGATTGTGTCACCATCTGTTAATAAAATACTGTAAAGATTTCAGCTCGTTACGACGCTTAGTTTGTGTTTGGCAGCCATTGACAGCAGATGAGCTTTGGCAAAAATGGAAAAAAATGGATTTCGTGTGCTCATCAAGCATTATTTTTTGCGCAAAAAACCATCAGCCAAACCAAGGAAAGGCTTGATAAATACTATGGGGACTCTGCACTATCGATTAGAATAATTCACAAGTGGTTTACTGAACTCCGATGCGGTCGCACAAGCACAAGTGACGCCGAACGTTCTGGACGCCCAAATGAGGCACCACACCAGAAATGGTCACTAAAATTCACGATATCGTGTTGGCCGATCGCAAAGTTAAAGTTCGCGTGATTTTTTAGGTCGTAGGCATCTCATACAAACGGGTGTGGAACATTTTGCGAAATCATTTGGATATGAAAATATTATCCGCAAGATGGGTGCCGCGTTTGCGAACTCTCGACCATAAACGCGATCGTGTGACTGATTCAAAGGTGTTTTTGGCGATGTTGAACAAAGATAAGAAGGATTTTTTGTGTCGATTAGTAACCATGGACGAAACATGGATCTATCACTACACACCAGTGCAAAGAAACAGTTGACTTCACCGACCGAACAAGCTCCGGAGAAAGCGAAGACCGTGCTATCGGCCGGAAAGGTTATGGCTACAGTATTTTGAGATGAACGCGGTATATTCTACATCGATTACCTTCCACCGAAAATTCATCACCAGAGAAAAGCTGATCACCGAAACAGAGGCCTATTTTGAGGACCTTCCGAAAACGTATTTTTTGGAATTTTTTCAAAAAATTTGAGGAACGTTGCACGAAGTGTATCGAGCTAAAAGGAGACTATATTGAGAAATAAAACGTAATTTTTCACTGAATTATCAACGGCCTCGTATATGTTGCAAAACAAAGTGCACACTTGTTCAGTTCATACAGTGGTGACCAAAATAATAGTGTCGTATTTCAAGAACATGATAATAACGTAGTCTTTATAATCTTAGGTATTACATTTATAACAATTTTTTTTTTTTTGAAAATTATTTCTAAGGTGTGAAAAATCTGTTAAAATTAAAGTTTTTTAAAATACTTGTGGAGCAGTCGTGGGTCGGGCAGAGCATTTTTTGAAGAAGATTAAGGATGCACTTTGGAAACAAAAGTCGATGTAAAATTACCTAGTTCACTTATTTTTGAATTATTATATATTTATAAATTATTATATATAAATTTTTGTTAATGTTAATGTTTTGTTAATGAAACTTAGAGAGAAAAAAAACACAGGTGCGTCGTTGGACACACGAGAGAAGCGAAGCTTTTTCGCAGTTACATAGATTTGATAGCTTAATAATCTTTTTCTTTTAAATAAATTAACTTTTAAATTCAAAATTTTAAAATAACATAAAATTTATTACATATATACAGAAAACATATTTACTGCTTATTTTTTATTGTTAATGTCAAATTTCCATGCCAATTACATATACGAGCATATAATGCCAGCGACTCTCCATTTGAACTCTCCACACATGGTTGTGAACTTGGCTGCACTGAACAAATTTTTTCCTTTAACAGCTTACTGCGTAGCGAAAAATCTGTCGAAAATTTTTCAGATTTCACTCCAAGCAAATCACAGAACGAGGATTAAAAAACTTCGCTTCAAAAATATATATTAAAGAACGCACACGAAACAAAATTTAACAAACATTTTAGATACCTTGCCGATTTCATGTATGTGCTTGTTAATTCCATATTTATTGATATCATCTATTTTTTTGACGCTTAACGCATAGAGTGTACTTTATTATCTAGAGATTGCATCAACTCTGCTAACAGTGTTAACAGAGTTATTTCACTTAAAAACATGAAGAAAAAAAACTCTGTTAACCTCTGTTAACACATGCCAGAGATTTAGCAGAGTTGATGCAATCTCTACATAATAATTTATACTCTATGCCAACAACACCACAAACGCATTCACAATACAAGCACACCGATGCTGGAGACGCCTTGTGGCAAATAAAAGCAAATTTTTGTAGCATAGCAAATACACAATCCTCTACCTATTGATAGATGGTGACGATCTACTGCAGCATAGCTTCTGTTATAACTAAGATTAAATTAACAACCTTTTCTCACAGGTCTTTGTGGCCAAGTGGGTAGTGTGCTTGGTTATCGTTAAAAAGGGCATGGGTTCGATCCCCACGGGAACCAAAACATATTTTTAGTATTTAATATTAAAGTATTAAATTTTCTTGTTGTAATAAGCGCTAGTAACAAGGAAATCATCAAAATTCCAAGAAAAAATCTGTCGAAAATTTTTCAGATTTCACTCTAAGCAAATCATAGAACGAGGAGTAAAAAGCTTCGCTTCAAAAAAAACGCAATATTATTTGTATCATATACACGGTCCTTAAATTGTTGGACATTCACACAGACTGTGCTCTCGAGTTTCTATCTCCTCCTCGCAGAGTCTGCATTCTATGTTCTATTCCGTTGTGTGTATCATTAGATCATTAGAATTTGCGAAAATTTTACTTTTACGTTTTCAACGCTATGCAAAGTCACAATTTTTTTTTTCTTGCAATTTTTCTTTTCAGCGCATACAACGAATTATACGCAGATGATATAGTAAAACGGGAATAGATTAGGGTTTTAGTAAATTTTATGTATATAAATTAAATAACAAAAAAAAATTACAATCGGATGAGTTTTAGTTAAAAAATTCCGGTTTGAATCAGTAAAAAATTTCGATTATTGGTAATAATTCATAAACTTTCTTTTATTGTATTATTTATTAACTCTTAATACTGTTCTTTTGTTTTTGGATTGTAGGGAAAAATTTGTAGGGAAAACATTTGGGAAAACATTTGGGTATGGGAAGCTCTGTGCAAAGTGGGTGCCGCCTGAGCTCACAGTCGACCAAAAACAACAACGAATTGATGCTTCAGAGGAGTGTTTGGCGCTGTTAAACCGCAATAAAATCGAATTCTATCGTCGATATGTGACAATGGATGAAACATGGCTTCACTATTACACACCAGAATCCAAAAGACAGTCAGCTGAGTGAACAGCAGTCGACGAACCGAATCCAAAGCGAGCAAAGACCCAACAGTCGGCTTGTAAGATGATGGCGTCTGTATTTTGGGATACGAAAGGAATAATATTCATCGACTATCTCCAAAAAGGAACCACCATCAAAAGCGACTATTACTGTGAACTTTTGGATCGATTGAAGGCTGAAATCGTCAAGAAACGGCAACATTTGCAAAAGAAAAAGTGTTGTTTCACCAAGATAATGCACCGTGTCACAAATCGATGAAAACGATGGCAAAATTTAATGAATTGGGCTTCAAATTGCTTACCCACCCACCGTATTCTTCAGATTTAGCCCCCAGCGACTTTTTCTTGTTTTCAAATCTCAAGAGAATGCTTGCTGGAAAGAAATTCAAGTCCAATGATGAAGTAATCGCTAAAACTGAGGCACTTTTTAGCGAGAAAGAGAAATCGTACTATAAAAGTGGTATCGAAAAGTTGGAAAATCGCTATACTCGTTGTATCGCTCTCTAAGGCAACTATGTTGAATAATATAATCGAGTTTTATCAATATTATGTTTTTTCTTACTTATCCTACGAACTTATTGAATGACCCATTATATAAGAGAACACAAAAATAAGAAGTATATAGATCTTATGGAGTAAGCATATGTACCAAATTTTTCTTTTTTGGAACCAAGGCTGTTAATAGCTCACTTTTTCCAAAAACTGAGAGCGCTCACATTCTGAGCGGCTCACTTTTTGAGCGCGCTCAATTTTTTCGTTCGAAAACAATTTTCGAATAATAATTCGTTTTTCGGTCACACAATAAATTATGGAATAATCACACTGCGAGCGTGTTCCATTACATTTTCATACTGTGTAAATTTAAAACAAAATTCATCGACACTACTGTAACTTGCCACCCTCAAACACAATGTTTTTGTGTTTATATAGTGCATACCCTGAGCATTCTAGCTAAAAATAAAAAATAAAAAATAATCGGCGAATGTACTCAATGTGAACAACCTTAATGAATTTTTAATCACATGAAGTGTTTCAGTCATTTCAACATCTAAATGCTTTTAAGTGAATTTTTGAAATTATTTTATATATGTTTTAGTATTTTCAATTATGATGTAGTACTATATTTATAAGCATTAGGAATGAAGAAACCTTTAAATAAGCTCTTTTAAACGCCCGATCACTTAAACACTTCACAGGCGCCGGAAGCTCATTTTAACTGGAGCGAAGGGGCCAGTACAACTAGGGGCAGAACATTTTTCCACAATCAAAAACAATTTTATTTATTAAAACATTTTTATTATATTAAAAATGTCATTAAACACAAAAACATTGAAATAAAAATAACTTCAATAAAAGCATGTAAAAACAAACAGAATTTTTTACCGGGGAGCGAGTGCTTTTACCGCAGGGGCGACCAACCCCCTTTTCCCGCTTCCGGCGCCACTGAAACACTTAAATCAATTTATATATCTTTGGACACAAAACTTCTTAATATAGAAATTTTACATTTGCGTTCAATGTAATGTTTCACTTGTTATTTTGATATTGGCAATAAATTCGCTAAAGCCAATCAATCGCATTAGAAAACGCTTAAAATTATTGCATGTTTTGCGGTTATAACAATAGCAAAAAATAATTGCAAACAAAAAAATAATAAGAAAAAAATTGTAACCGAAAAAATAATAAAGTTAATCAAATGCAAATAATAGCAAAGTTATTATTGTGCAGATAATACGGTTGCTTATTACGCAGAGTTGCCATATGTCTGCAAAAAACACAAATTTAATTTGTGACCCAAAAACTTGTCAAAAAATGTTTGACAAAAAGGAAACTTTTTACTCCGCTGAAGAAAAAAATTGGAATTTTTGATATCCGATAGTTTCTTTAGATATTTGTTAAAGTATCATCACTGTTAATAATATATCGCCCATCACTATTTTATATTATTAGCGTGAAGTGAAGTGAGAGAAAATAAAATGAAAGAAAAAACTGTACAATCAGTGAAAACAATAAAGGTAAAATTTTTAAAAACAAAACAGGTAGTATTATTTCTGAAATTATTTTATTTTATTTTTTATTTTAAATGCAGATAAGACGAAATATCTGGTGTCAACAAACAAACAGTCCCAGCGTTTTGGCACCCACGTCAATGTTGACAACACCTCCTTCGAAGTTGTGAAAGACTTCGTCTACCTATGTAGCATTAACTGCACATACGATATCAGTAGAGAGATAAAACGAAGGATAATTCTTGCCAACAGGTGTTACTTGGGGCTTAGTAGGCAATTGAGAAGCAGAGCTCTCTCTCGACGAACAAAAGTCACGTTCTATAAGTCACTAATCATGCCCGTCCTGTTATATGCAGCACAAACTTGGACGTAGATCAGCTCTGATGAAAAGACTTTGGCAGCGTTCGAGAGAAAGATTCTTCGTAAAATCTACGGACCAATCTGCGTCAATGGCGAGCACCGAATACGATGGAACGATGAGCTGTATGAGCTATACGCCGACATCGACATAGTAAAGCACATAAAAATTGTGCGGCTTCGCTGGCTAGGTCATGTTGTGCGGATGGAAGACGACGCTCCAGCGTAGAAAATATTCGATTCGGTACCCAGCGGCGGTCAACGCAGAAGAGAACGACCGCATCTCCGTTGGAAGGACCAAGTAGAGGACAACCTGACGAAACTTGGAGCTTCCAACTGGCGCCAGCAAGCGCAAAACAGAAATGGCTGGCGCAAATTCTTACCCAGGGGCCCTACTCTGTATTGCGATGCGACAAAAAAATTCGCAAAATTGATTTAATTGTACGGACTGCACTGCATTCATTGGCGCATCGCAATATAGAGTAGGGCCCAAGGCAAATACCGACTTACGGTTGTTGGCACTACCTAAGAAAGTAAATAAGTAAGTATTTTATTTTAATTGAAGATGATATTGATGATAAGGAGCAGGCGTTTTGTAAGATTTGTGGATCTTGATATATTTGGAAAAAAGGAACCCCTTAAGCATAGCCCCGGGCAGAAGTGCGATTCAGAAAATGCCTGCTATCAACGAAATCTTTCTCGAAACCCACCAATTCCATGAACCAGGACAAAATCATCCGAAATCAAGCTGGTGACATATTTTGCTCAGCGCAACAAGGAGGGAATTTCTTTAGAAACATAACAGGTGTAGCTTGTGATAATGCAGCACAGTGTTGTGGCTTCATATGAGCCGCGGACAAAAATGGAAGGAGTTGTCGCAGAATGATGAAATTTCGAGGAAATAAGTTTTACGGCAAGAGAATATAATTACAATTCACACAACACAATTGCAATTCACACAAAATTTCGTTGAAATGGGATGAATGAAAAGAATACCTCCAATATAACCAAAAACGGTAATCTGGTATATTTCCCCAGAAAATTATCCCAGAACAATAAAAATTTGCATTCGTAGCTTTTTTTGCCAGTTGGTGTAAAATTTAATGAAATCAGTTTACTAACACGCCAACCCCCATATAACCGACAATCGGCAATCTGGCATATTTCATCAAAAAATAATCACAGATCAATAAAATTCGGTACACATAATACTTTATAGCAGAAAACTGGTTTGTGCAAAAATCGACCAAATCGGTCGACTAATACGACAAATCGGTCGACTAAAATTAGCCATTGCCAGCATTAGGTAATCTGGCAAACGTGTCTTTCCTCAAAAAATTATTGTTGATTATTAATTAGATCAAAAAAATTGTATACCCATAATTATTTTATAGCAACCAATTGTTGGTGTAAAAATAAATCAAATCGGCCTACTAATACGCCTACCTGCCATAAAACCAAAATCGGTAATCTGATATATTTCTACAGAAAATTATCGCAGATCCATAAAATTTGGTATGCATTATTATTTTATAGCAATGAATAGTTTCATACGCGAAAAAAACGGATTTCCGGAAAAATACGGATTCCAAAACAAAATCCATATTTTCACAGTGAATTCGTTTTGCATTTTAGCAAAAACATGCTCCAGAAAGTGCCTATAACTGATTCATTTTTTAGCTGCCGCAGCCAAACTCTTCGGGTGAATGTTAGGAAAGCTTTCATTAAAATCATATTGAAATTAAAAATGAATTTTTTTTATTTGTTTGCGCTTTAAACTTTTGGGAATTTTTGCATTTTTCCCATACAAATTTTTGCATTTTGCCAAAAACATGCTCTACAAAATTGCCCATAACTTCTGTATTTGTGAGTTTCTTCAAACCAACTTTTAGGAAAGTACTTAAAAAGCACTGTTAAAAAAAAAATGTCTGTTTTAACGGGCTTATTTATTTTAGCTAGGTTTTGTAATCTGGATAAGGATTGGTCTCTATGGTCATCTAAAGTTAAGCTTCTAAAACCTTTTTTTCTACAATATTGTTTACGCTGCTGTGCACGAATGATTGTAGAATCTTCATTTAAGAATGGAATTGACTCAAACTTGTTTCTTTTTTTAAATAAATATACTTTAGACGTGCTTTTCAAATATACATTTTTTTCGAATTAAATACAGCTGGTAAGATACGGGTTCCTTAAGATGTGCCTTTTATCAAGTTTTTTAAAATTTGTTTTATTTTTATTGAGTTTTAACTTTTCTGATTCCATCTATTGTAATTCATCGAAATACTTCGGATATGATAACTTGGAACTTTAACCTTTGTATGTGAATTAACAAAACATTATGATAAGGAATTTCAGGATCTGGCAAGGGTAGTTCTTCACCCTCGAGTTCTAAAAGTTATAATAAATGATTATACGTAATGTCACGTGTAAGCGGGGGCTTAAATTAAATTTGTTCGTCATTAAAATTTATCATATCCGTGTAGTTGATTGAATTGATTGTAATTGATTTTTGGTTTTTCATAAACTATAAGGCTAGTGGAGGGGTCGCTTAAAATATCTCTAATATGCAATAATATGCCGCTGTAGCCGAGTGTGTTCAGTGCATGGTACTTCGGTTATTCGAAGAATGCGTTGAAATATTCAAAAAAGCAAGTAAATGATCGAAAAGCTAGACATTTGCTTTGCGCTCTTTGGCATTGATGGAACACGTTGTTTGGATTTTTCATATACGAAACAACTTGAGATCTTTTACAATTGTAATATATGCACTTATTTCTTATATATAAATAAATGCACAAAATTTTGTAAATGAAAATTTAATGATAATATACTGCTTTTTCTTTTATAAATTGGGAGGTCAAACGTCATTTCTGAGATATGGTTTGTTCAGCATTTTTGCTTAGAATTTAGCATAGAATTCAAATATGCCATACACTTTCTCCGAAAATTTTGCTTCGAACAAATTACTCCGCCCTATTATAGAGTTTTTTTTTTTTGTTTGATATAACAGATTCTTTTTTTCTTCCTACGACTTTTAATAAAAAAATTAACGCTATATTATGTGAAATATATGTAATATGTAATATGTAATATGAAATATATGTATGAAGAATTCATGATACTGAAATCCACGATCTATTTTGAAATCTAGAGCACTAAACTGTGAAAAATTAAATTGCATGACATTTCACAGCCACATTATGGGGTGTGGCATGTCTGCAACTCAAAAGATATCGTAAAATCCTTTAAAATTAAATTAATAAGATTCGAAATTCTATTATTTAGTTTTCTGTTATTTAGTTTATTCTATTATTTAGTTTATTTAGTTTTAAAAGTCTGTCATTCTATTTACTTAGTTTTTTTAAATTCCAACAAAAAATATTTTTTTGACTTTTTTTCAGTCATAATATCAACATAGTTTACTTATGTATATTATAAACCAAATTATCATAATTTATTTATAAAACCAACATGTAAAATAATTTTTTATGTTTAAACTCGTCTCTCGTCTCGTCTCTTCACTCGTCTCTTCACTCTTTCAAAATCTGGCAACACTTTTACTAACCAGTTAGCAAATAAGAATTGTAAGTTACAGTCTTATTTTGGGCTTGCAATTTTATTGATGTTCAATTTATGATAAATTGCTTATTGACGTGATAATAGAAATGAGAAAAAAAGAAAAAAAAATTAACCAAAAACCGGAAATAGTTCGTTTGCATTCTTTTTAACATAAAAACAAGTTCAGTCTCCATTTGACATTCTAAAACATCAGACCAAAGTTTTCAAAAGTTTGTTCAAGTCAACAAATGTCTACTTGTGAACTTGAAATTAAAGGTCAGAGAATGCAGTTTCAGCCAAACTTAAAAGTCAAGTTGACCACTCGTAAAATTTTTGATAAGCTTTATTTTTGGGATGATGCATATCAACATGAAATCGGCAATCATTATCGTGACTTTAAACAACGACCGAACTTAAGACGTCGAAGACAGAACTTTGCGTTTGTGCATCAACTACGCAGATCTAATGTAAATGGTGAAAACTCTTATAAGCATCGTGAGGTGCTTCCAGTGGCTATAAAAGATTTTTCCAGGTATGAAACGTAGCATCTAAACAAATCACTTCCGGCTCAGCTACAATGTGTGCCAATAAAGAGAGTTAAAAAAAATTTCATGTGCAACATGTCATATAAATGTATAATATTTATAAATGACACGTAGTTTAGTCTCGCCAAACTGCCTCATATATACAGCTTAAAGTTACCAAATCGCAGTCAGTAACACGAGACTAATTTGTAAAACTTTTTTGGCCCTTAAACCAAAAAAGTTTTTGGTTACAAAAATTTCTAAAAATGCCCTTGAAAAAGTTCTTTGCTTCATGATATATTAGGTTGCACGACTTTGTTTTTGAAATAACGTGATTTGCATTGAATATTCCGGTGTTTGAATTGACTTCATATTGCGTTGTTGTTTTATTATGAAAAAGCCTAAATTTTTAATATTAACTAAAACTTAATCTAATATATTGACTGATTATTTTACGAGTACAATCGGCACGCGACGTGTCGCATAGCTAGTCGGCTAACCTAGGATGTGTGTAAGGAATGTTAACATTTATCAGTGAGAGTTTATACATATTTTCAAGCGCTAAAAAATAAAAACTTTAATTAGTAAAATTCAAATAATTATATAAACTTTTACGAAATTCTAAGCAGTGCATAGTAGTTAAAATAATAATAATAATGCCACAAGACCAAATTTCAAACAAGCTGAGCACATAACAAGTAAGATAATTCGAGGACGCCAAATTTAATGGTGTTGAAGGTTTTTTAAACCTTTGGCTTATTTATGAGAAAATCAAGGTAAAAGGCCTGCAGGTCCTTCATTTAAAATTACCTGTGGAATAGTTATGTACAACAGTTTTACCTTCGAAACTCTACGTTTTTCAATAGTTTTTTTCATACGTTTTTCTTTTTTTTTTATTAAAAACTCTTAAACGAAAAACATCTGTTTTGATTTACATATATCGTCTATTCGGACCCTAAAGGTTGGGTTTCGAGGGTTAAATTGTTCTGGGTTCAATTTGGACCTTTAGGGCTGGGCTTAGAGGGTTGAACTGTTCTAAGAAAGTATTTCTTAGTTAAATGTTCCAAGTGGCGGTCGAGACGTAATAATTAAAATGTGTGACCCGTATGCCAAAGAACCATATACATGATAGGGTATGCAGATGACATTGCGTTGGTGGTCTGTGGTAAGTTCGTTGACACCATTTTGCTGCCATCATGACGGGAGCACTCCGAATGGTGGAGGAGTGGTGTCGAGAACAAGTCCAAGAACAAACGCTGGAAAATCGGACAATATTCTCTTTACTAGAAAGAGAGCAGGCCTGAGGAGAGAACAACTCAGACTTTTTGAAGCTGAAATCAACAAGTTTACGAAAGTTAAATAATTATACTTAATAATACTAACCCTTGATATCATACTGAATTGGAACGAGCATGTAGAAGATAGGATTCAAAGAGCCAAGAGGGTTCTTGTTTCAATGTAGACGCGTTTGTGGTCTCAAATGGGGACTATGAAATAGGTCTTCACTATGATGCTTCGGTGATTTGATGGACAAAAGTCAGCCAGAAAACCATAAAGAAGAGACTGGACAGAGTCCAACGACTGGCATGTGTTGGAATAACAGGTGCAATACGCACCACTCAAACAATCGCAATGGAGGTCCTGTTAGATATGCTGCCTTTGGATTTAGAAATAAGGAAAACGGTGGCGCTAACAGCCCTCAGGATGTTGCGAAATGCTACGTGGCATGGAGCAACGGCCCTACATGGTCATATGCGCATCCTTGATATTGTAGAGAGAGACGTCAAGGAGACGTGTATGCTTATAGATGGAAGGCAGAGAGTAAGAATAACAGAAAAAAGTTATAAAACTCTTAAAACAGATGACACATGATATATAACCGGGTCAATGGCAAGAAAATTGTCATTGCTCTTGACAATCAGTCGGTGATTAGGTGCATGCAACAGAATGAAAATGCTTATTCTTTAGCGAGAGAAGGATCAGCAGAAGAATTCTGTGGACCAGTACCGTGTATCGTCATAGGTGACAATATGATGTCAGGCCTTATACAAGGTGGGAAGAAGCCGTTTATTGCAGGCAATCGAAGGAGGCCGTGGAGTGGTCTAGTAGTGAGACAGCAAAAGTTATCCGAAGGACTTTAAGCTGCCTTACTGCACTGGTCACTGGACACGGTCCGTACATATACCATCTCAGGAAGATGACTCTGACCGAGGACGATGATTGTAGGTTATGCCTAGAGGAGCCGGAAACAGCAGCACACATTATGTGCCAGTGTTCGGCGCTGTCAAGCGTAAGACTGATCATTCTGGGAAGTCCATTTATTGGCGAAGCCGATATTGGTCTACTGACCTACAAGGATATGCTTGAGGTGACAAAGGATACTTATGCAAGGAGCATGCTCACGTATGAGGGCTCCGAGCGGTAGCATCCTTTGTCCAATGATGACGAAAAGGGACCCACTGTGGCCCGCTTCGGCCAATCTTGTACTTTATAAAGTACAACTGATTAGAAAGGGTTAAAACCAATGATCCCATATTTTGCCAAAATTCTTCAAAATGTTACGATTTAATTTTTACAAAATTTTGTAAAAGTTATAACTATTAAAGGGTGTTTTTTTAGAGGCATAGCATTTCTGAATAGTATATCTGTCAAACCAACTGTCAGACTGGTCACCTGACTTTGACATTTATCTTCAGAACACTTTGGCAAATTACCATGAATAGACTTACACGTGAACAACGCGTTTGCCGTTCTAATTGTCGGTGTTTGCCGACTGTACTTAGCTCAAAGCATTGAAATTCCATAGGATTATTCTTAACCTGAAAGTATTTAAGCAGTATGTTAACGTAAGCTGATAAAAAAGGGAACAAAAATACAGTACCTTTTGATTCTTATAGCTTAAATGAGTTTATCACATAAGAGTTTTAGTGAAATTGTAGTGAAATGCACAATGACATTTTCACTACAAATATCACTACAACTTACAGTGTCAATTTTCCTGCAATTCGAGCACATTCCAAAGCCATTTATTATTTCGTACAACAACGCAAACCGTTTTCTAATCCATTTACTTTGTTCTACCTTCTAATAACAGCTTCTTTGCGGTCTATGCGTCACGTGGACGACGAACACTGTGCGAAAAGCAGTTACCGGATGCCACATACAACGATACGCTGCGTAGAATACGTAACACTCATACAATCAAAGAATTTGAATTCTTATTTCAACGTCAACTGAGAACGACGTCACAGACACAACGTGGCACAAAAGTCTACAAACACCAAAGGTGTGCAAACACATCAAACAGCAACAAGGAGAAAAGAAACGGTGTCAAAAGCGCTAATAAGAGTGAACAACAAAAATGTGTGCAACAGTGGCAGAGAAATGTTTGTTGGCGGAGGCGTGGCAACCAGCAAAAGCGACGTAGTTTAGGAAATCTAGCAAGTGTTGTAAGCGCACAAAAGCATCGACAGCTGTTTGTAGTGGAAAAACCTTTGACTAAAAGTTGTTGTCCACACAGTGTGGTGGAATTCAATAACAAAAACAACAAGAATAACGACGATAACGACGACTTTGCATACTATTTCCATTTAGCTGCAGATTATTACGCGCAGGGCCTGCTCAACAATATTGGATACCTTGAATCGATTAGCACGCGGACAATTAATGCGATAAATATAAACAAAATAAATAAAAGTGAACCCCCAACGCGTGGTGGAGAAAGCAACAGCAGCAGCAGTAGCAGCACCGAATCAATTACAGAGCAAACAACAACAGGGACGGCGTCAAAGTGTAGCGATAGACGTCAGTCGTTTTCAAACACTTCAGCGAACCACTTGAACAATTCGTCATCATCGAGTCCAAAGACAGCGAACTTGTTTGAACTTGCATCAAGCATCCGCCGTGGAATACCAAACCGAAAAATCTTTCGACAATCGAGTGAGCTTCAGTTACGAAATTGTGCATCCGTTGACACTACAGAAGATTGGCATATACGCGTAAATATAACGCCAACAAATCCAAAAAAATTTTTAAAAGATACAAAAACGGTCAAGCCAAATAGCGCACAAGCAAGTCTGGGTAAATATTAAAAAATATTAATGGTATTTATGCAATGCTGAATATTTTCCGATGCCATATATCAGAAAATATTCGCTGTTTTTGCATGAGGCACCTTTTCTGTAGTTATTCGATAGTACCGTATATCAATCAGCTGTACTTTAAGTTGCATCAAAATCATGCGAAAAACTGGAAGCTATAGGTGTTTTTCTGTACACATTGTCGAGTAAAGTTTATTCTGAGAGAGTAAAATTAATTTTGAGAATAGTGTCAAAAGTACTGAAACGGCTTCTAGCTAGTTTCAAGCAAGGTATATTTAACAAGGTTGTGTCGTCTCGGAGCGGTGTGTACCGCAGCTGTCAAACACATACAATGTAATAATTTGCACATTTTGTTATTTGTTGTGCTTTTACGACCTAAACACATTGTCTGCATTCCGCCAAGGCGAGCGTTATTGTAGCGATGGATCATTTTACGCTGGATTTCTCTGAATGCGTTGCTACGTCGAACGTCAGATCTGTTGACAACTGACGTTTGACGTAGTTTGTACGCTTGTTTTACTTTGTTGAATTTAAAACCTAATTTCTTTCTGCTAAGAGGTTTACTTAATGCAAAACGTAGTGCTAGAGATGCTAATGGATGATGATTTTGATATGGCTATTAAGGAGCACATTTCGGACCTCATTCAACCATTGCAAGGAGCAAAGGATAGTTTAAAACATTAAAAATAGAACAAGCCACGAAAATTTGCATGTTATGCAAATTGGCACATCAAATGCACATCGCTCGAGCATAGACAGCTGCCAGCGCTGTCAAAAGTGTAGCCATTCACCCGAATTTTCTTGAGCGCTAGTGTTGGCAGAATGCAGCCATTGATTGCGGCTGCAACGACAAGCTGTCAAATTAGGAATGATTCTATATCGACGATAAAGCCGCTGCGGCATGGACGGCATTACACCAGTTTCTCTCCATAAGAAATACATGTAAACAATTTTGAAAGATGCTGCACGGTTGCAGCCGTCGCCAATGTGTTTAGGTTATTATTCGTTAAAACCATGATATAATAATTTACAAGGTAGGAGTGACAGTTTGTTTGTCGACCAGAATTTGTCAAAAACGCATAAAAAATAAAAAACAAATAAGCAGCAAAACAATTGAAAAATTAAACTTTGAGTGTGTGTCAATCGGAAACTTTTCACTCGGATGATCAAATTTTGACAGTTCGTAGATCAATTTTTGGCAATTGTGAGGTGAATATAATTGTCAAAATTTATAGTAGCCCCTGGGGCTACAATCGAAAAGTGAATTTTTGACAAATCCAAAAAGTGAGAAAAAAAACATTGCATTCATTTCCGCGCTGTATTTCGATTTGATTAGCTATTTTAATTTGTGAATTTCTTAATTAAACTATCGTTCTTTTGACGTAAAGATAAAACCGGAATAAATAAAAACTAATATAATTTTTAATTGAGAGTTTTTGTGAAAGCTGCATTAGTGTTTAGTTCTGTGCGGTAAAGTTGATGATAAATTGTGGCCTTTAACGCAAGATGCTTTAGTTGTTCCTTTTATTTCCAGTTAAATATATTTTAAAGTAAATTGTGTGTTGTTCCTTTTTTTTTAAGTGAGTACCAACCAAGGGCAATTCGAGTGCTGTGAAAATATTGCAAATGGAAGATAACAAAGAATGATGGCACACTCACGTGGATATCGCGGAACTGCTGGTGCATGCAAATGGGAAAAGGCTATTGCAATGATGCACGGCTACAGCATACATCCGCTCCGCTGCCAAATGCAATGCCGCCAGCAGGTAAACATTCCGCCGGTCCGCAATTTCCACGTGATTGTTCAAAGCTGCCTTTGAAGCCGTCGTATATGTCTCTTCCAATCCAATCGGTCATGGCACTCGAATTACCCTTGATTCATAATTTAATTTATTGATACCCTTTACTAGGTTGCTGCAGCCGCATAGCATAAGCTAAGCTAGCAGCATATGAAGCGTAGACGCGAATAACGTAGTGAGCGACATATAAATATAAATCAAAAATGTTTTTTTTGCATATTACCATTAAAAATGCTCTAAAACACGACCGAAATGTTGAACGTCAAAATTTGTAATTGTCAAAATTTCATCGTCCATTTGACGCACCAAAAAAGACAAATTTATTTCAACACACAAATTTTATTCAACTTGCTATTTTCTTTCCTACCACGAGTGAATTCCTACCACCTCATGCCGAATATCAGATTCTATACAAATTTTGACAGTTTAAATCCGGCGTTAAGAGTTTTTCCGACTTTGGGCATAGTCTGCTAGTTTTCGGCATTGCATGAATACCCGTATTATATTTTTAAACGTCAATCCTCAATTGCATCCTCTACAAAGTTAAAATTACAGTTTAAATTAAAATAATGCATTAAAATGTAATAGAAAAATATGCGTAGGTTGCTGCGGTCCTTTAGTGGGGCCACCATATTGTTTTTTATATTTGTTATGTTGGTACAAGGGAGTCCAATCCCGGAAGCCTTTTTTGATCCCGGGATTATCGGGATTGAAATCTTAACACCGGGATCCCGGGACTATTTCGGGATCGAAAAAATTAAAAAAAAGTTTACTATCTACATTTATACTAAAAAATACTAAAAATTTTTTACTATCTATTAATTGATATTAAGAAATGTAGTTTAATTCATTTATATATGAAACATAAACTATCATATTGATACAAAATGCATTAATTAATCATAAAATTATTAACTTACAAAGTTTTATTAATTGAAAAACAAAAAATAATCATATTAATTACAGAACAGTTTAAGGTACTACTACAAAAATTATCAACATTTTTAAATTTGGAACACCGTTTTAATTTTTTATCGTGTTCAGAGATAATTAAAGTTAAAAAAGACTTTTTCAAAAGAAAACTTGTTATATATTTAATTATTTATATTTGTAATTTATATTTGTAAATTAATTACGACCTCTTTTCATAAGTTTTATGTTATGTGTTTTATAGCTCAATAATTTTCATTCATTAAGAGTTATATTTTTCGAGCTCAAGGTCTATGTTGCTCTCTGAAGAAAACAACCAACAACAACAACAACAATATCCTGTGTAGAGTAATAATCACACAGCAGACTAGACAGACTGTTTTGTTGGCCGCTACACCAACTTATCAGTGGTCTTGCGTGGTTTTCGCTGTGGTCCACTAAGCTGTATATGTTCTTCTTATTACGCCAATTTAACGAGTCAATTACTTTGAAATACATGCACGTAGTACAAATGATATGAAGCAACTTAAACTTCTTCTAATTTTTGATGCGTACTTATTTGGTGAAAAGTGTGTTATGTTTTCGAAGAAGCTTTTAACTACTCAAATGTATGTTGTGCTTGTCTTAATAATTGAAAAATTATTAGTTAAAAAACACATAGCATAAAAAATTTTTAATTATTTTTAAAGTACTTCATTTAGCTGACCAAATCAATGTAAAATGTTTCATCAGAAAGGTTTGTTCGCATTTAATTACAAATATAACCCGCTTACAAGGGGACCCGTTGGGGAAGTAGTTGTTAGAAAATCGTAAGCAATCTAAATTTCGACAAGGGAAGGATATATTGTTCTGCATTGCTAGATCTTTTTAGCAGTAAATGAAAGGGGTTGAATCCAAAAATAATTTATGCTATCTAGTTCTTGTCACATAAGCTGCGCAGCTTTGTGAGTATGATTCAAATTTATTTTTTTTTGTATGTGAAAATCCCGAGATACCGAAAAGAAAATCCCGGGATTTAAAGGGGTTTAAATCGTCCGAGAGCCCGGGATCCCAGTTTTCGGATATCCCTAGTGGGTACGTCAGATATTTTAATGGTGTTTTTGAAGTTACTTTCCCTCAATACTTTTAGCTTGGTGTGAAAATTATAATAAGCGCTGATTATATTTATGCCAGACGCAGCTTAAGATATTGTTCGAAAAAGTTTTACGGAGTACTTTTGAAGTGCTCATAAAGTGGTTATTTGTCATCCAAAGGTATGAGTGTAATTAACTAAATTGTTCTATTGTACGTCCCTTTTCATTATTCGTATGACAGACTTCGAACGTATTTCCAAGAACGAAAAAAAATTTTTTAATTAATTCTTAAAATGTCTAAAGTCCGCAAGTTGGCGACCTCGAGGCAAGTAGGTTGCCACCTACCACCTTTTTTCGCTTAAATTTGAAGTACGTTTGCGTTTGTAGGTTTGAAATCGTTGTTTTGTTATTTTATTGTTTCACAAAATGAAGGAATTATTTTTAATAAAAATAATAAAATGAAATGAAAATATTCAAAAAAGTGAACTACGTTCACATTGAGAGCTAAATGCAGACTTACGACATTTTACTCCTAGAAGGAGCAGGTGTTCAAATTCCAAATGCGCATTTCGTTAAATAAGCATTTAGCTCTCAGCGTGCACGTAGTATTAAAGGGAGGGAGAGGGTTAAGGGTTTGCTCTTTTGAAAAATCAATATTTTTTGTTGTCTTTTCTTATAACTTAACATCTGAAGAACAAAGTCCAAAAATTTTAAGTCAATCAGAGCAAAAATCTCAAAGTTATTGACTAATTAGTCTCCTCTCTTCTAACACTGTAGCTGCGACAGAGAAATTTTAAACGCGTTTTTCTCAAAACCACTTTTTAATAGTCTGTGTGCACTGCTATTTGAAAACTACATTATTATTCATTTCAAACTTTGCTCCCACTTTAGAATTTTTTAGAATTCTAATTAGAAGTTGTATATTTTTTTTTCAAATTTAGGTGGTTTCCTACTTTCAAAATGGCGGAATTTTTTGTGAAAAATAGCAATTTTCACTTCAAATGACCACCAAAAATTTCAAAATGTAAGAAATAATAATCAGAGTATGGGTAAGGATTTGATGATACTTCCGCTAAATTTTAATGTTCTTTGATTTCAGATAATTTCCATCGGAGATACAGTGAACACCGCAAATCGTCTTTTTCCAAAGCCGTCCTTTGCGATGGGGTGAAAAGTGTTGATATTTTTTGCATAAAAGAATTACAGAATGTTATTAAACTGATACCTTATAATGTACAAAAGGTTTCAATGAATTTGTTCTATCCATATAACTAGAAAAAATTCGCAAAAGAAGTGTTTTTTTCTACCCTGAAATCCTTACTCTCTCCTTTAGGCTGTTTTCTAGTCAAGAGGGAAAAATTTTGGACATTTTTTAAAATTGATTAAAAAAAAACTAAAAATATTTTTTGTACCTATCCATTCTTTTTATATGCTTATTAATATTTCAATTATACACAAAAAAATTAAAAATAATAAAATTTTAAATGAAAATGTTACAATCTGATAGAGTGGAGGGGTGCTAAAAAAAAAAGAATGCCTCCATCTTGACACGATATCAACCCTTCTAGTCAACTGAAAAAAAAGAAGATTCTTAATTAGTTAGAATATCCCGGCCGTGACGCAGTAGGTAGAGTGTGTGGCTTACATGCCAGAGAAACCTGGTTCGAATCCCATCAGTTGCACTATTATTCGACGTCTATTTATAAACATTTTGAGGTGGACCAACCTACGGAACTATTTTCATAACTCAGAACTAACCGACCTTCGTAACTTTAAAAAATCGGCTGTATTTTTTAATTTTGTAGGAACATAAAAAATAATTTTAAAATTGAAGTTAGCTTTTTCACTTTTTCAAAATCTTTATTTTTCAGTATTTAATAAATTCCCTTAGGTGTTCCATTTAAAACAATTATTTAAAAAGGTTTGTGCAATGAATCAGCTAATCAAGATTTTAACTAAGTAGCTCGAATCCTGAATAATTAATAAATCAAACAAAACAAGCACTTCGATTAAGAATATCAATAATCATAGGCGTAGGCAGGTTATCAGCTATAGAGGAGGACATTTTATGTAAAGATAGGTATATTAATATACATTTTTCTACGTCAGAATTTGCTTCTTCCCACCAAAACACTTTTTTAACATTTTAGTTTTTAAAATAGCTTGCAATTAAAACGCTGATTTTGTTTCGTTAGTGATGGTAAACTGTAAACAATGAAGTAAAAAAATTATTAAATATAAATTATATAAAAATTGCTTTTTAAAAAACTTTCCACTTTGATCACGTCCATTTTATATTCAATAGGGAATTTTCTTATTTTTAACAATGTTCACGAAATTTTTGAAAAAATTTGAATACAAACATTTGCATTCATGGTCAATTTTTAAAATGGCAAGAAAAAATATTAAAAAGCATTTTTCCCTGTCTTAAAAGTGAAAGCTCCCTCTTCTTCCATTTCGGGGGAAATTTTATTCATAATAGGGCTGAATATACTAGTATGTTGAACAGTTCAACCCCTTCGAAGAAAATGAGTGCCTAGTAAGGCCTTTTCCACACTTGATCAACGCAACACTTGATCAACAGCGAAAAAATTTAAAAGCAATGCAACTATAAACCGAATCCTTTCAGACTTGCTTTAAAAGTTGTGCAACATATGTAATGTTTTTCGCTTCTTACACTAATTTAATTTAATATTTAACACTTGCTCATTAATATTGAAAACTATTTCTTCTTCTTCTAGATTCTATTAATGAAAAAAGGAAATAATTAATTAACTTATTCACCTTTATTAATATATAGCGTACTGCACTACAAATAATTGAGTTCACAAACTGATGCAACAGTCCGCCGATTTAAATTGCGGAAAGCCGTGTTGCGTTGAACAAGTTGAGAACGTGTCGAGAACTTGTTGCGTGCAAGTTGCGTAATCTGAAGGTTCCAGTATAAATACACAGGCTAGCAACTTGAGTTGGTGTTGCGTTGGCCAAGTGTGGATAAGGCCTAAACCATAAAAAAGGTTACACTAATAGATATTTTTTGCTATTGACTAGTGTTTTAAGTTTTAGTGTTATTTTAATTTTATTCAAATAGAATTATCTAAAAATAAGTTATGCTTTATGATTGCAAAAAAAATTATAATAAATGCATAATAAATGCAAATAAAGCCATTTCTTGGCATTTGTAACAAGTTTAATTTGATTTGTAAAAAGTTTCTTAAATTAGAAAAATACTTAATGAAGTGTAAAACTTGAATTTCAAGCAAAAAAAGAGTAAAGTTCTAGTTTCAAAGACTATTTCTTTTACAATATTACTTTATTGCTTTAATTTTTTTGATATTAAGGTAAAAACTGCCCCTTTCGCGTCGTTACGCCCATGTCACTAATTATGAATTAAATTGAAATTTGAATAATACGCATTTGATTCATATGCAACCGACATGTTAATCAATCGTGATCAATCAATTAAAATCTACAAAACATGTCGAATGATTCAGCTTTACTATTCAAGGCTAACGCCTTATTCGTTGATTCCTTCAACTCAACTAAGAGCTGAGATAAACCGCTTTGGCACAATGGATTGGAAAATGTTATTTAAGTTTCATATTAAGCTATTCATAATTAAATGTAATGAAAGCGACAAGATTCTATGTGCCTAAGCCTTTATTGTACTAATGTGTGCAATACTTTTTCGAAATTGGAAGTGTGTTGTGGCTTTTACGTCAATGAAAACTTTCTTATCGACATATGATAGCCAACCGGAAATTTAAGCTTTGTCAAAAAATTCAATTCAAAATCATAAAAATAAAGTTTAACCATTTTTTTTTTGTTGTCTAAAAATCTATAAAAACATACAAAATTTTTAAAATTTGTTTCTATTTTAGAAACTAAAACGTCGACACCCCATACTTTTGGAGTTGGTATTATGAACGATTATCTGACTGCAAATGGAAACAACACCAGCAAAGCATTACAAGGAAACAATAACATAAAAGCTGCTAGCCAAACATCTCAAGAACAACAAAAGTTTTTAGAATTAATCGATAATTTGGAAAATTTAGAGATACGCGCTTGCAATTCTTCATTACCGAAAATAACTCTTAGCGATTTTTGTTCAGATATTAGTAGCGCAACGGCAGCGGATAGGTACGCTGAGGGAGTCTATTGCCCAGAGCAGCCGCAACAACGTGCAGCAAAAGCATTTATATTTAAAGAATCTAAGCTTGATTTCAATAATTCTTTAGATATACCAAACGAAAATATATATCAAAGCGAATCGCGGCCACCGTAAATATTGAAACTTCAAGCCAAAAGAAAAGAAAAAAAAAAAAGTAGTTTGCCTATAATAATCAGCAAATAGAAAAAAAAGTAATATTTACGAATTATTAGTATATAAAAAACACGAAACAACTTCTTAACTCCGCCAAACCGCAAATAAAAATAGTTGCTGTGCTCTCAAACAATGGTTGCTATCGAGCATCGTCAAAAGCCAACTGCGAACACAGCAACAGTAACAACAACAACAACAACAACAAGCACGTCAGTAAGCAGTCAACAACAAGACGTGCAGGAGCAACACGCAGACTTTGTAGAGTTGCCGCAACACCAACAACAACAACTCCAACAACAGCAATCTGCGTTGACAACAAAAACGGCGCTTGTTCGTCATACCAACAAGATGTCGAAAAATGAACTAGAAAGTGCTGAGTTGGCGCGCAAACATCAGGAAGCTGCTGCAGCTGCAATTGCCAAAAGCGCTGTTAGCCAACGCGGTGTAGAAATAAAAGTGGCTAGTAAATCCAACGTAGATCCTGCATCACAGGAGCTGACAAAGAAGGTGTTAAAATTAGATCTAACGGGGCAAGATTTGAATGAGTTTTCGCTGAAATCGCCCAAGTCGCCGATAAGTGGTGAGTAAATAATAATAATAATAAAAAAAATTAATTTGTTATTCGAGTCTTTGAAGGAACTTATTGTATATGTAGATCAATTTAATTGTAGATATTTTTACAAAAATGACCGTGAGTAGAAACTTTACCGTTTGTCTACGCAGGCATAAAGAGGTAGGAACTTCGATTTTGGACTGTGGGAAAGGGATATCTTTTGTTAAATGGAAATCAATACAAACCACAGAAAATTTCCCCATCCGACACAAAATTCAACTTAAGTATTGAAAATTAAAAAATTTACGAATAATTAGCGATGATAACTATCGAATTCGATATCGATTACGATTCGAAAAAGATAGGTTTGGCGGACGTAATGGTTACTTTGTAACCTTCAGCGAAGGTTCGCTTATGTTTCGAAAAATTATTCGTTACCGATTCCAAAGAGATTAATACTTTGGAACAAACGCGAAAAAATTATATTTTTTACTTTTTTACTGTAAGATGGATACTTACGGATACATTTTTTAGCACTTTCAGCCTTTTATTATAACTGAAGTGGTAACACTGGTATGAAATAACTTTCGATTTTTGATCGCCATTGAGGCAAAAATACGATATTTTTCTGTTTTCATTTTTCTTCGTTGTAAACGAGATATGTGTAGGATGGGTTCCCCAATTTCATGGGACATTCAAACTCACCATAAATGTGCAAGACCGTCAAATTGCTTATTATTCCATATAAAGTTGGTGTCAAAAAGTGTTAACCACTAAAAACTTTCCTGGTCATTTTCTGGTCAACCCAGGACAACAAAATTCGTAAGTTTTGTGCGCTGAAAAGGTAAAATCTAAAATAACCTTGAAAATTACCATCTGCATCAGGTTTGACTATATCCAACAACTTCGTGTGGACATTGCAAATGGATCTAACATGAAATAGGGAGCACGGGAGCGGTAATCTTCGGAGAAAACTTCAAAGGGAGACACTCCTTAAGCCTCTGCCAATACACAATAATCTTCCGAGTGGAGATGCTTGCTATAAACAGATGTGTCAGACTCAACAGTTCACAAATCACGCTATAGGCAAAAATATTTTTATATTCTCCGATAGTCAAGCTGCACTTAAAGCACTAAAATCACCTATCATTAAATCCGTGCTAGTTCCAAGGACTGTCAATTATGGCTCAGAATAATAGAATAATCCTAGGAACGAGAAAGCGGACTCCCTGGCTTAACTAAGAGCAACCACACCCTTCACAGTACCCACAGTACCGTTCTGTTATGTGCGTAGAGCCCTTTTCAAATAACACGTTAAATCAATAACCTTAATAAAATGAAATAATTTCTGGTTAAACACCCTAGGGAAAAACTGCACTCAACACATGATCCCTGAAATCTCACTGAAGAAGTAAAAATTCTTAATAAACTTAGATAAAAATGACCTCAGGATGATGACAGGAATTATAAGTGGACAATGCAAGTTGAAAAAGATCCTACTAAGAATGAACCTGTCAATATATTCACTATGTAGACGCTACCTCACACACTCGCATAACAACGACAGAAGAACTAAATTCCTCCGTTGAGGCCCTCGAAAAGCCCATGCAGGTTGCCTTTAGGGTCTCTTGTCCTATTAGTAGGGGTAGGAAGAAATCCTTTCCTCCGTGGTAGAGTAAGGATCTCTCTGAACTTAGAGGTGCTAGGAAAACCTTCAACAAATGTCACAGAATCAGCAACGGGCAGCCATACAAAGAAATCCTAAATACTTACAAGAAAGCTATTCGGGACTTGAAAAAGCGATCTTGAGAAGATTACACTCAATCGATAATCTTAAATACTCAGCAAGACTAAGTAGAATCCTATCTAAGGTTCACTCCAGTCCTTCCTTTATAAGAAAGGAAGATGGTGCGTGGACGGAATCTACAGAGGAAACACTAGAACACTTACTCAATACACACTTTCCTGGCTGCACAGACAGCCGCGAGGAAAACTCACGAAGGGAGTCATGGGTAAATGCCCCTAGCAGTCTCACGGACCATATTATCCCAAAGAGAAAGATCTTGTGGTCTATAAATAGCTTCCCACCTTACAAATCTCCAGTCTTAGATGGCATACTATCCGTAATGCTGCAAAAAATGCAAGAGCCAGTTACGGCTTAGCTCATGAAAATATTTACAAACTTTATATGACTTAACTGAACTCTAAGGAGCTGGAGAAGAGGTTAGGTAATCTTCATCCCGAAAATTGGGAGGCGGGATCAGGAATTCGCTAGGGATTTCATATTAATAAGCCTCTCATCATTTGTACTAGAAACACTAGAAAAACTTATAGATGTATATCTTAGAGATATTCTCAGCACAATCTCCATACACATAACCCAACATACTTACCTCCCGTATCGCAATCGACGGAAACGTCTCTACATGAGGTTATAACAAACATTAAGGGATCTCTCTACTTCAAACAATTTACTCTTGCTGCCTTTCTTGATATTGAAGGACCGTTCAACAACATTCATACTAGGACCATTCACGATACCCTGACCGAAGTGGGTGCGGAGCCACCTGTAAGGGACTAGATTCAAGAATAATCCAAGCGGACCTTGGTAACAGCCAGATCACTAGATTTGTAGATAGGGGTACACCTCATTGAGGGGTGCTATCTCCCCTTCTGTGGCTCAGCCAGCACCCCTTCTGTGGTTGTAACGATATTTGGTCTTTTCCTTTCCGTAATTAGCGAAATCATGTAGGGAGCTTTGGACAAACTCAGTGACTGGGCTCCCGAGTGGGCTCCTGAGCCTGTAAAAAAACATTTAGCAAAAGTGGGGTCTGAAGCCGAAAATACCATTAAGGCTATATACCGCAATGGTGCGTCCAATTCTGACAAATGGGGCACTAGTGTGATGGCCTGCATTGGCTAAAGCGTACACTATTAGTAAACTATTCAGGGTTCAGCGTTCGACATGCATAGGCGTCACGGGGGGAATCCGATCATGCCCAACGGATGCACTGAACATTTGACCCACCTATTGCGTATTGATCTTCACATAAAACTAACTGCATCCAACAGTGCAATCCGACTGAAAGAGTCTGGCAACTGGAGATACAAACCTGGACACAAGAGAGTCCTCAGCCTATAACCACCGGAATTGGCAAATAGTAACACAGATTATGTAACTCCCAATCTTTACTTTACTGAAACATTTAACAGCAAGTACCCCACTAGAGCGAACTGGCGCAATGGTGGCCTAGATGCTGTTTAAGATGTGACCTTCTACACCCAGGGGTCCAAGATGCGTTGCGGAATAAGAGTGAGTATCTAATCAAAGAAACTGGGTGTGGCCAATTTCTTCCGCCTACCGGACTCAACCAGTGTTTTTCAAGCAGAACTTCTAGCGATAGGAGAAGCTTGTAAAGCTATTAGGCGTGCCAATACCAACAAACTAAACGCAGCAATACACGCTGCTATAAGAGCATTAGCTGCAGAAAGATCCAACTCAAAGCTAGTTAGGCAGTGCAAAGAGGAGCTAGCCAGGCTATTTCGGCTGCTTGATGTCACTATAATTTTGGTTCCCGGGCACAGAAACATTTATGGTAATGAAAAGGCCAACGAGCTGGCCAGGTTGGGCTTTTCCCTTGACGCTTCAAGAGCAGAACCAGTCTTAGTTCCCTTGGACACAGTAAAGAGGGGAGTGCACTCGCACTACCTGGACATAGCTAATCGCAGATGGAGAAATTTTACAACCTACTGTACAGCAAGAAAAATGTGGCCCTCATACAACCTGGAAAAAACCTGCGAACTGATAACAAGACCTCGGACTAACATAGCGAGAATCACTGCAATCAGTGTGGGTCACTGGTGCATTGGCGTGCATGCAGAAAGAATTGGAAGCCCCTTCAACTCCAACTGTCGCAGTTGTAATGATTGTAGAGAAAAGGAAACATTGCTTAACTTTCTATGCGCTTGCCCGGCATTAGCAAGATGTATATTAAAAACACTAGGTAAACCCTTCTTCGGCAACTTAGAAGAACTCTCAACTCTGAAAATCAACGACCTCCTTACATTTCTAAATCGTACTGGATGGCTATAACGGCCGGCATCTTAACCGTCCAGGACTACACACTTCAACACACAGGAACAAGAGGTTGTGGCACCAAAACGGCTCAGTAGACTTAATTGGATACTGCTTGCTTGGATACCTCGAAAGCATCTTACGTTTTCTGAAAAAATCTAAAGTGCAAAAACTACTAAAGTGAATAAAATTTCGCCCGGAAATAAAAAATTAATTTCTTTTTTTTTTTTAAGTGAACGGAGTTTTTAAAAAATTTTAACAAAATATTTGCATTCATCGTCAATTTTTAAGAAAACAAGAAATAAAATTTTCTAAAAGAATTAAAACTGACCTGACCAAAATATGAAAACTGCGTTTTTCAATTCCAAGGGAAATTTTATTCATAATAGGGCTGTTTATTAAATTAGGTATGACACCATAGGCCTCACTTGTAGCCGCAGTGTCAGAGCTGTATAAGCTTGCCACAGACCATACTATCTAAATAATATCTATCTAATAATATCTATCTAAGGTTAAACGAACGAAATGACAAATTCTTCGGCAAAAAGGGGCATTTATATTTGCCTCTTTTTTTATTTTTTTATTATTTGAGCATAATTTGGCTATAATATATAGGCATACGTACAAGCTGGGCCGACGCTTAAACACTTACAAAACTTTTTAAATTTTGTATTTAATAAATGCAGATGTTTTCTAACTATTTTCTCTTATTACAGCACGTCTACCGCATCAAACTTCGCTAACATCCTCCGTCGATGTGGAGGATCGTAAAACACTACGCGAGGCCTTATATCAGGGAATTTTTCATCGTCATCGAAGAACCATTTTCGCCGTAGGCAGTTTTCTGCGCATGTTACGCAGTCGAAATTCTCAGTACAATACCATACGCAGTTCATCCGAGGGCGAGGATACAGAAGAAATTAGATAAAATCTACAAAAATAAAACGCATTATTTGTGTTATAAAGCAGATAAAGCATACAAAAAATATTGTTTATATAAAACAAAGAATTATGGTTAAAGTTTTGCCAATTATTCATTTAATTTTAAGCTATAAAAATAAAAAATAAAAAACTAAAAGTGAATTGGGATCAAGTAAACTTATTTTTCACAGCATTAACTTAAGTATTTAACATTTAATGCTACTAAATACCATTTAAGTTGAAAAAAAAAGCAAAGCTTCTTAGACATTCCCGAGGTTTTAGACCTCAAAAAAAAAAAAAAAAAACACGATTCTTAAAATTTTTAATCAAATGCAAAATGCGCATTCTACAGACTTAATATTTAACATAAAGACCTAAACATTTTCACAGCTGTGCTTTAAAGATATATCTTATTTTAATTCTTAATGTTTTAAAGTTTTACTTATTTTTACTTCAAGGCTTGTAGATTAGTTTCTATTTACATTTACATTTATACCATATTCCCTAATTAAATAGAATTTAATGTTTTGAAGAAATTAATTAACTGCTGGCAAAACAGCTGACTTTAAAATTCCACTAGAGTTTTGGGTGATTTTGAAATATATATTAAAAAAACCTAACTAATGGCTATTTTAAGAATGTACAAAATGTTAAGTTAAAATTTGATATGATTCAAAAATAATTCATTTCATTCATTAGTTCAGTTGTTATATATGCTACATTACAAGAAAATATTTGAAAACGCATTGAGAAAAAATGTTTTGCTTGTTGAGTAAAATTTTCGTATTTTCAAAGAATTGAAACAAACTTTTTTTGCTCTTTTTTGTACTGTTTCGTTAAGCTTTTCTAACCACACTTTAATGAATCAAATTCATACAAAAGTTTCGAAAAATTTCAATAAAATAAAAATTTTTTTTAACTTCAATTTTTTTACTATGTATCAAACTTTTGTAGTCAATCAAAAATTTTCAGAAAATTTAAACGATTTTTAACCTGCTTTGCAATTATTACAGCGATAAGATTGCATAATATTTTTTAAGCTAAACAGTAATTTTGCTAAAACAGTTGTATTTATTAGATATCAAGTCAAACTTAAAAAGAATATAAGTTATATATGCTACAAAATCAGCATTGAATAAGAGGCTTTTTTTTTTTAAATGTTACTCCAACAACTTAGTTATATTTAACGTCTTTATTGATTATTCAAAATTTAATAAAAGTGTAATCACTATCTATTATAACATCCATTAGCGACCAAAATAGAATTCTGCAAAAACTGTCGCTTGAGAATATAACGCAATTAGAAATCGATATAAATATATCATGGCACGGCGCTATTTTTAGATAACAAACTAAAACTTACTTATAACTAAATTTAAGTAAAATATAAAGAAAAATTTATTTAAAAATTCATACCGATACTTAAAAAAAAAAAAAATTATAAATGTGACGCGGCCATGCTTTATACCCCACACAAAATTAAATGATTAACAAGCATAAAATTTTTAAATATTAACTTAATAAATACTGACAAACTGTTCTTACCACCAAAAGAAATTAACAAAAAATTATATAATAAACAAAATGTAATACATTTAAAACAGACGTATATTATAATAATTTCCGACATATACATTTATAAAAACAATTAATATATTTAAAGATAAATTGTTATAACATCCATTTGTAGTTTTATAAATGTTAAAGTTTCGCTTATAAAAAAAAGAAAGCCTTATACGATTGCATAATAAAAACTATGAAAATTAAAATTTATTAAAAGTAATTGTTATAAAAAAGAAAAATTTAAGATGAATAACATACTTATTTGATAAAATTTTTTATTAACAATAAACATTATGTAGCCCAAAATTTAAGTTAGACAATTAATGTGTTAAATTATACACGAAATATGAAATTAATAAAAGCAGCTCGCAAATATACGAAAAAAAAAATTACAAAATTTATTTATCTACTTGGTCCAGGCAGTGGTGCAGATAGGGAGTGGTGCGACTTTGATTGGCTTTTTTTTACACTGTTCAAATGAAAAATTATAGAGTAATCATGATAGTTTTCACAGAAATGATAAAGTTACGAAGAAGCTTAAGCTGCTTTTAAAATTCATAACACGAGTAAAATTTAAAGTGCTGCCAACTTGGTGAATGTTAAAACAAAACAGCTTTTTGCAAACTTCAAAATAAATTCAATAATTTTTCAATACTCAAGCAAAATCTGCTATCCCCAACTCACACGATGATTGCCAATCAAACAATCTACTCGTTTCGTTGTTGCTTTCCATAGAAATCTATGGCTGAGGTCAGACGATGATTGTTTGATTGTCATGCTGCACATGACAGCAATCATCGTTTAGTACAGTGTTTCTAGGTGGCAAAATAACGAATATGCTGGCTTTTAGTAGGTAAAAAGTACTTTTTTGAGAAAAAGTAGTATATATATACTGCTACAACATAATAAAAAAAGAGTTGTATAAAAATAAGAGTTCTTGGCTATACTCACACAAACGGCAAGCTCCTTATTTTTGTTTACATTTTTCATAGATTGTCAAAAATCGTACAAAGTCGAGAATAAAAACAACTAAAAAACAAAATAAAAAGTTAAATATACAAGAAAATGACAACCAATCGTCGCCTATTGTTTGAATATAATTGCACGATGCAACTAACAAGGTGGTAGTAACGGTTCTTTTGGTGATCATAAAATGTCAATAATGGTATAAAGTAGAAAACTAAAAAAGTAAAAATAAGTAAAAAAATATACAACCAAATGACAACCTATTGTCGCCGTTTGTGTGAATATAATTGCATGATCCTAAAAAAAAGGTGGTAGTGACAGTTCTTGTGGCAATAAAAGGTTGTCAATAATTTAATAAAAAATAAAATGTAAAGCCATTTGTGAAGCCAACTGTCACTACTACCATAGTGGGAATATTATAAGGTATTCTCATCCCATGAAATTGTTCAATATATTTTTTTAAAAATTCTGTCTTATTTTGACAAGTTTCATACATGGTATGATATATGATTCTATGAAAATGTCAAAATATTGGCCACCTATTTTTTTCTGATCTTCCGGATGAGAAGACCTTATATTTATTCCACCATGACTACTACCTTATTGATTACATCATGCATGAGCTCACTAATACCTTCCAAGCACAACTGGTCATGTAAGAGCAATTTTTTTATTGTAAAAATAAAAAGAGAGGAGAAAAAGTAATAAAATTTATGAAATGTCAAAAATTGAACTCCAATTAATTTGCTGCCATCTGACCGACCAGCAATCAAAATGTGAAAGATAGTAAATATAGTTTTGAATGACGTTCAAACGATCATCGTCTGACCTCAGCCTATTAAAAGCACTGATAGCGAGAGCGGATGAACACATTGCTGTACACGGCAGCAATCAGCAATCTGAACAGTGTTGCTGGGTGGCGAAATAAAATTTTTGCTGCGTTTAAGTACCTAAAAAGTACTTTTGCTGGAGAAAAGAAGAACTTTTAACATTAACATAAAGGAAAAATCGTTGAATGATATCCTAATTCTTAACAAGTAAATTAATGAAGTAAACAAAGAAAAAAGTGGACAAGAAAGTATGTTTTTAAAACAAAAAATAGGTAAGCATTAATATGAAGTCTTAATACTTATAATTTGAAATTTAAAAGTATTTATGTCTCGTATAAGTTGCTAATTTCTTTGTTGGAAGCAAAGGGCGAGAAGCGAAGGGAATAGAAGCAAAAAGGACAGTGCGCTAAATTCAGTTTCAACACTTATATGCTTATTTACATAGTACCTGATTTTTTTCGAATATCCAAATCAGATTTAGATAACGATATGCAGTGACGAAATCAATTTCACAGCTAGATGGTGTTGTGAACATATGCAAATCCTAATAAAAATTCGATTTGCATTACGATGTTTCATTATTTTTTTCACTGTAATTCGATGTCTAAATGCTATTTGGATGTTGGAATAAACGTAGGTACTTTGAAAATAAGCGTAAATATTTGTAATGTTAATTTTGAAGTGTCAAAAAAGACATACAACTTTTTTATGAATTAAAAGAAATCATTTAAGACTAAAAATTGTTACAAAGCATTGAAGAATAATTTTTGTTTTACTTTTGTTGCTTACTGTATACATTTTAGAAGTGCTTTAAAATTAGTATTAAGTTCGTTTTTTCCTCATTCAAGGCTGTTTGTTATTATTAAATTAAATTTTAATTTAATTAATTAAACATAATAAATGCGTTAACAAAATAACAATTAAAAGAACAAGGGAACATTCAAGCAATTTCAAATAAGCAATCATGTTAAATTAATACCAAATGCTTTTAAAGTACGAAATAAAGTGGAGGAGAAAAAGTACTGAAATTCAAAGAATGTCAAACGCAGATTGGCGTGTCGTGTGAGCTGCCAACCAAATCAAAATTTCAAAGAGCGTTTGAAAAGTTCATTGATTGCCAATCAAACAATCCCGTGTGAGTTGGCCATTATTATTCTGAAGTTTTCAATTATTTTAGGGGGTTTCAGACAATACTACATGTCATCGGACATGCAATACGATACGATGTGTGAAAGCTAAAACTACATGTCCATCCAACATGTAGTACGAAAATCAAATGATATTGATTTTTCTGCTGGTCCATCCGACATGTTGTATTGTTCGAACGCACGTTCATTGGACTCGCTGGATTTTTCATTCTGCAAAAGTCGTCGATGAGTCAACATCAAAAGAAAACTAAGGAAAAAGAAGGAAATAACGAAGAAGGATAAAAGAAACTTATAAGCGTTTCACATAATTAATTTTAGAAATAATTTATTGAAATTTATAGTAGTTTTTTATGAGAGCAGCAAGAAATTGTTTTGCCATTGTTAAGATGTGTTCTTTTTGAGAGCTAAAAAATAATGATGTCTATCCAACATGTAGTATGTCTGAAAGCTCAATGAAAAAGTGCCGTTATTTTGCCGAACTGCATGTCGGATAGACGTGTAGTATTGTCTGAAACCCCCTTTTTGCCAGCACCACTACTTCTTTCACTCCCTCTCTTTCTTTTACTGATTCCATAAGCCATTTCAGATTGTACATTTTTCATCAATTTCAATTTCAAAAGCAAACACAGTTGATATTTTGCCAGTGCTACCAATTACTATCTAATGCTACCATCTTTCTTATGGTACTGCCATACTTTCATACATGGTTAATATTAATTTAACCCAGCGTTCACACGTGCAAGTGCAAGTTCGAAAAACTCAATACAGCCAAACATTTTTACTAACACACTCACATTTTCGAACTTGCAGCCTACTTGCAACGAAATTTCCGAGGCAGCGGATTTAGACACTTGCAGCAAGTAAATGTCAAAAAGGGGGATAAAAGTCATGTTTTTGTTGTGCTTTTGTGGATTTTTCCGGGATTTCCGCAATTTTATACAAGAAGCAACACTGGTTACATGTTTTTCTCGTTTTCTAACTTCTTCAATTTGAGCCAAGGTTGATTTATAAGGTTGTCGCAGGGCTGATCGCACTCTCTTCTCAGTACCTATAATTGTCAAAACCAGCCAATTTTGCGAATGACTGCGAAAGAAAAACGGATGATAATAGAGAGCACTTGCAGATTTTCTATGAGCTGTCAACTTCGATTTGACAATTATGGGTACTCGCTCTCTCCCTTGCGACAACCTTATAAATCAACCTTGAATTTGAGCAATACTGCAATTGCAGAGAGAACCTTCGCATTCGACGACATTTTTAAATGAACTTGCACTTGCACATGTGGACGCTGAAACAACTTGCAGCTTATTTCGAACTTTTTCGAAGATAATATATATATATCTCTACTTGCACGTGTGCACGTACTTGAACGTGCTTTAGTCATTCGATGACTACGTTGACGAATGCTTTAGTCATTCGTTGACTACTTAGTGCCGCCGAGAGGAGTGTTTGCACCCGAGGCCGAAGTTTCAAAAGAGTGAAATTTTGCGTATTCTTTTTTTCTCTTGAGCTCAGAAAAAGTGTAAAGAAACGGCTTCAAGTAACTTCAAGATACTTGAAGTGAGGACGGAGACAGAACTTATTTATAGCTTAGAGCTATATCGTTTGAAGAAATGATTAAAGAACTAGCAGAAAAACTACATTGACTGTATTTTTTGCTTTAAGAAATTGAACGCAAGCAAATTTAGAATAAAATAAAAGAATTTTTCCTTTTTTTATTATGATTATCACACAACTTTACATAACTATATTTATCATGATAAAAATTTCATAATCAATTTCTTACGCAGAAATTTGACTTAAATTGATTTTCTAGATATCTTTTAATACTTTACACTGAGAGTTAAATGCTTGTTTAGTGAAATGATAAATAGCGTGGATAAATAGCAGCGAATAGTGTGGCCGTATGCTCCCTACAGGAGTAAGAGGGACAAATATGTATGTAGCATTTCGTTAATGTGCATTTAGCTCTCTATATGAAAGTAGAATATTTTCTTTAACCCATTTTGGTCCACTACTAGAGCACGTTGGAATTTCGTAATGAACATTTTAGATTTTGCTTGATTGATCAATTTCAGAAAATTCCAAAGTTTAAGAATTTTCCGATTACCAATGTGTATATAAAAATTTGGAAATTCTAAATGAAATGTTTTCATTTTTATTGAATAAAATATTTGATGAAAAAAGATATAAAAATTGACCTTCAAAATCGGGCCATTAGTTAAAAAATCGACCACCAATTTTAGAGTGCAGGTAACAACAGCTTAATTTACCTGAGTTGACCAAAACCAACTGATTCTCATATATTAGTGCTATGGCTGCATGCTAATAATTGTAAATAATTTTTTATATTTTACATATGTTTTTTTCGATTTTTCAAAAATGGTCCAAAAAAGGCGTTTTCTTGTAACGCTTTTGTAAATAGGTAAAAATAGGAAATTTGAAAAATTAATTTTTCTTTTGGATTGACATTTAACCAAATCGTGTACATTCTGAAAGAGTTTGAAAAATCTTAGAAATTTTTATTTCCAGAAATTCATTTAAAAGTTAGTGGTCGAAAAATTGACCAGTGAGCTTAAATGGGCTAATGACTTGTTATGACAAGACTTCATTGTACTTGTTACACAGTACCCCAAAAAGTTAAATTAGCATTTAAAGATTTTTTTAAGTACATTTAGTCCCTTTAGTAACACAAAAACGTATCTCTTGTGGGTTTCTAATCTAGATACGTTTTTGTGTTTCTAAGGAAGCAATTTATAGATTCATTTAAATTCAGTAAAATCATATTTATCATATTGTGAATACCCTTAATAATTATGCTTATTTCTAAAGACTCCTATAAAATTTATTGTTTCATTTGAATATAAAAAGATTTTTATTTTGTTTTTTATTTTATTTTTGTAAGTTATTCAAGTTAAAACAAAAACTAAATAAGGCTTTATATGACAGTAAACAGATCAAATACAACAAAGATATACAAAATGATAAACATTCACAACATTTGACAAAACTATAAAATATCAGTGCCTAAGTAATTTATTAAAATAAATAATTTATTTATTATTATTTTTCGATGGTCTATACAAACAGATCCACTGACCATATTTTCATAAAATTATCCTCAAATTCAGTCCAAAGATTATCAAATTCTGCCATAAATTCATTTTCAGCTTCAGTTTCAGCAGGTGGTATGGATGACACCATTTGTTTAGAGTTTTCTATAAACTCAAGCCAGGCTTTTTGAAATTCACTACTTGGTTTATTATCAGATTTGGCTGTTTTCGAAACTGTTTTGGCCTCAGTTTCGGCTACATTAATGGTTGACGAAACAAATGGTTGAAAGTCAGCAGTTTCCTCAGGCCATTTCTTTTTAGCGCTTTCCATAAACTCAAGCCAAGCTTTTTGGAATTCACTTTTTGGTTTATTTTCAGATTTAAGTGTCTTCGGAGTTGCTCCAACTTTAGGTTCACCTACATTGCGGAATGACGAAACGAATTGTTGGAAAGTTCTTTGAAAAGCTGAAAGGTCCATTGGAAATGCTGGAAACTTCATTGGAAAGAAAGAAAATGGCGATTTTTGCGGACTAGTTTCTTGACTTGTGGATTTTGCTGGCTTATTTGTTGGAAAATTATTTGTTGGCAAATCATTTGGGCCAGAGGGCTGCAATATTTAAAAAACAAAAATTTTAATTATATATAATAATAGAAAAATTAACTCATTTTTTTAAAGTAAATTATTTAAATATTGCTAAAAATATTTTTCGTGTTTTAACTTTGTGGTGACTTGAATCAGAACGAACGGATTGTTGAATTTTACTTTATTTTATCCTTAAAAAATATTTTTAAACATATGTATATTACTTAATTATCATTACCTGATTAGTATCCACAAAAAATGTATCAGCATCCACGGCTGCTTGTATAGCTTTGCGTAAAGCTTCGGTCTCGCGTAAGTTTTGTTCGTTAATTTGCACACGTTGATCAATGAAGGGGTTGGGAAATCCTTCATCTGTCAGCCAAGTTGGTTGAACCACCTTTTTTTAAAAGAAAATATAATTTCAACATACACAGGGTGCCCCACAATTGAGTGGAACTATTTACGGAGGTGAGAGGTTATGTTGAGCTGACCAAAAAATTGTATGGGAGGATTGGGGGGGGGTCCTTTTTTCATATTTTTAGGAGCTACAGAGTTAATTAATATTTCACGTTATTGTTTCTTGCAGGAAAACTTACTTACAGAAAACTTATTTTGATAGGTCAATGCAAAGGCTCACCAATATAACCGTTACCGAGCTGTGCTGGTGTGAAGATTATATCAATCGATTGAAACTACCAAATTTCAACTTTGAGTGCAAATTTCTCAGAATTTTGTAATTTAATGAATTCTTTTTCAATGACACAGAAACATAAACATATCTCTAAAAATATAAATGTTGGCTATACTAAAAAAATTATACTTATTAGAAAACAATGATATGATCAATTGCGAAACTAATTGTAATGCCATTATTTATAATTATTTTCTAATAAGTATAATTTCTTTAGTACAGCCACCTGTTTTATTTTTAGAGATATGCTCATGTTTTTGGGTGTCATTGAAAAAAAAATTGAATAAACTACAAAATTATTTATACAAATAAAAATTTCATTTATGACGCGAAATTCTGAGAAATTTGCACTCAAAGTCGAAATTTTGTAGTTTCAACCGATTGATTTCATCTTCATACAAGCACAGCTCGGTAACGGTTAAGCCGGTGGGGTTTGTTGATATACCGTTGAAAAGGTGATTTTATTGCCTTTGCAAGTGAGCCATCAAAATAAGTTTTCTGTAAGTTAGTTTTTCTGCTAGAAACAACAACGTAAATCAAAGTCGTGAAATATTAATTAACCCTGTAGCTTCTAAGAACATGAAAATAATCTCTCCCCCGCCTCCCACACGATTTTTTGATCAGCTCGACATAACCTTTCATCTTCGAATATAGTTGCACTCACTTGCGGGATATCCTCTATACAACATAAATATATGATATATATAAACTACCTGTCTCTTTGTTCTTTTAGTCTCATTTTGATCAATGGCTTTTTTATTTGATTTTATGTTTTGCTGGTAGTCAACTTCTAATGTCTCCGCTGAAGTATTTTTAATTGGCTTACACTACAGTAAAATTTTTTATATATACAATTTTTCTAGTTCATAAATTTGTTTATAAGCAATACTTACTGATGCTAAATTTATGGCACAGTCTATAATCAGTGTAAAAAGCACCACTTTTAATATATTTTTAAGCATCGTTAGGTTTTTTCATATAACTATTTAACACAGAAAATATTTGTCTCTTTTAGTTCTTTTCTTTTTTTTTTGTCATTTTCAATTTATTTTTCTTGTTTTTCTGTTTACCGTTAATTTCAGTTATTTTTTTTAAGCAGAACTATGCAAGAAGTTCGATATCATTTTTGATTGCCTGGACAGAGTTGACAACTTAGTTATAAGTTAGACAACACAAAAAGCAGCCAGTTTGCTGCCAAGAATAAAAAATAATAGTATTGACCAAAATGTGTAAGACCTCTCAAATAATGTAATCGTAGCTGTCACTCGTTGATTTGCTTGATCGTTTGAAATACTTATTTTTCTACAAAAAAAAATCCAATGTTTGTTTAGTATTAAATTTTATGTTTAAGCCGTAAGCAAAATTTGGCTGATGACAGGAAGTGTTTACTTAGCTGAGAAATCCTCAAACTCCACCAAAAAGAATATAAAATTACAATTAAAAAAAAATTGCTTTAGTTATATTACTGTTTGTTTTGTGCATACTTCATAAGCAAATTTATTACTGTGTTTACATACAGAGTTAACTCGGGGCTTACTCGTAGTTAACCCAGCATGTAAACGAGAGTTTAGTTGAGTTTCGGTAAATCCAAGTAAACTCCACGAAACTTGCTGGATTTAGCTGAGTTCTATCTGTCAAAATGTATTATGGCATTTATTACTAAAGAAATGGCGGCTGGAAGAGTTTTTTGGAATGCTCACGACACCTTGTTTTTAATAGAAATATTTAAAGAAAAGAAAATATTAGATATAATGGACGGGAAAAAGTATAGCTTGCAATTTTATTATTAAGTCTTTTCTTGAGCATTTCAGTTTAATGCAATAAACGCCAGCCTACTCTTGTATGTTGAGTGAAAAAATCTGTTATTCTGTTATGATTTGTTATACAAATTTTTGAGCTGTCAAAAAATGATGCTATATACCTTTCAGCCCGAAAGTTGTGCAACAACTACGTAGCAAACTTTCGGCTGAATGCAGCCATTGTTTTTTGATAGTTTCACATTTACTGAGTTTCCATGGCGAGTTTACCCCGAGTAAACCCCGAGAAACGCGAGTTGAGTTGAGTTTCGTTAAATCCACATAAGCTCCACGAAACTTGTAAGATTTAACTGGGTTCTATCTGTCAAAGTGAATTGCATTTATTTATAAAAAAAAAAATAGCGAGTGAAAGACACAAATGTCAAAAAGAAATTGAACGCTTTCAGCGGAGTCAACATTTGACAAGCGCTCACTAAAACTGATCAGGCAGCGGACGCCATGTCCCGTTTCACATTGGTTTAGAACTGAAAGCAATTTTTTTCGACGTTCTCTTTTGGACTTGACGAAAGCTTTTACATTTGTCAAGAAATGAATTAAATTTCATATCTTTTTTGCTTGTTTTCTTAAAATCTATAGCAAGCAAACGAAAGTGACTGACGCCAACAAATTGAAAAGAGAGACTCACACCGATATACAAAAAATAAAATTAACTAATCTGAGAAAAATGCGAAAAGAACAAAAATTAACACGAAAAATTGATGGTACAGAGACATCGAGAACGCCAATTTTTTCTCCCTCTCGTCACTTTCGATTTGCGGCGAATTGCCTACAAGCTCTGAATATTTAATTCAATTCTTGACCAATATGAAAAGGGTCCATAGAATCCAGCAAAAAATTCTATGATACATGAACACAGCTATTGAGTGTTTTAACCCTTAACGGGTGCACCTCAAAAAATGTAGTTACAAGTTTATGTTTCTTTTTTTCAAGAACGCCTTATGCTGCAGTTACACGTTCAAGAATTTGCTTTGAAGTTTATCACAATTACTGCTTGTCAAAATTTAACTGAATTGACAGCTACGCCTACGTCAAGCACGCAACTTGATAATATATAAAATATGAAAATTTTATTTTCAATATGTCATCGTCAAGGAAACAACTTAAATTGCTTGCCTCAATAAGTGCTGCAAGAATTAAATAATTTCATCATTACATCTACATATATAGTTGAATGAATCGCAACACATCATAATTTTGTTTATTTTATCCATTGCTTGTGCAACGGAACTTTTTTTAAACCGAAAATGAAAAGTTATTTACAATTACTGCGATCAGCTGTTTAACTTGACCGTCAAGTTGCCATACGACTTGAAAGAAAAAATATTTATGTCAAGTTTGTGGTCAATTTCCAAAAGTGTGACTGTGTTAGTAAAAAAGTGTGAGTGTATTGAAACTTGAAAGGCAAAAATTGAACGTATAACCCCCAAGTTAAATAACAACACGACTGATCAATGCGAAGGTATGCACACACCTGAAGGCTTGCATGTACGGAGCGTTAAAGAATGAATGGTGACATAATGAGAGAAATATATTCCTTTCTATTTTTAGCATGGTCGCACAGTGTACCAGTTAAGGGTTAAACTTTGATTTTAAACTTTGACAACTTTTCTGGCGCTCAGACTAACAACACATTCAGAGAAAAACATCGCTCAAGATGGTTTCGCTATCATAATAGTTCACAACAGTTGACTCCGCTGAATTCAGCCATTGACGAGTTCAACTCGACTGTTGTGCATAGAAACACCATGGTGGAATAATTATAAGTTATTCTCATCCCATGACATTTTTCAATAAATTTTTTGACATGCTTCCTTATTTTGATAAGTTTCGTACCTGGCTTGATGCTTGATTCTATGAAAATGTCAAAATAAGGCAGCCTATTTTTTTTCTGATTTTCCGGATGAGAACACCTTATATATAGATATGTTCCACCATGAGAAACACTATCGAGTTAGCAACGCCATTTTGTCAACTCAACGAAAACCTAAGCCCCGAGTAAACTCGTCATGGAAACGCAGTAATTAAAAGTAACAACAAAACACCGAGTTCGATGAGCAAGCGATCATCGTGTAATAAGTAGTGCTACTCGTCGTCCAACATGCGATGTCTTTCCCACATGTAAGACCATGCGAAATGCCCCGATTGCACTGCCTTACCATACAAGTCTCTAAGGAATAGTTTGGCATCACTTTTTTTGACTTTTCTAACAGCTGATAAGTTTGTTGAAGTTCCGATTTGGCTTTATTTGTACGTATAGAATATATCTTGGAGAAAATTATTTTCTATGTTTTGCTCAAAGAAAAACTTCTGAATAAATAATGTCAAATGCCAAGAAAGAACGCAAGGAGATTGCATCTGAAGATGAAGATTCCACTTCAAGTTCAAGCGATTCGAGTTCAGATGCAGCTGAAAAGAAGAGAAAACATACAAAGAAGGCGAAACATAAGAGCAGCAGCAGCACAGTGAAAAAAGCTGCCAGCAATAAGAAAAAGAATTCGAAGCGTGCATCTTCAGAATCGGAGCAGAGTTCAGGCGAATCGTCTTCTTCAACGTCCTCATCATCGGCATCCAGTTCCTGTGAATCAGAGGCAGAAACTGGCAATAAGAAAAGCAAACACTCAAAACCCAAACCTGCACAAAAAACGAAAACCAACTCGCCAGTGAGAGAAATTAAAAAAATAGAAATTGCCATTGAACGAACGCAGAATCGTGATCATGCAGATCGTCGCGAATCTGTTCGCAGTGAACGGGAACACAACGTGTTTCGTCAGAGTGGTGGTGAAGCTGTTGGTGGTGAGGAGCGACGGCGACGTTGGAGCAGAGAAGGACTTGAAAGAAGCGCAGACAAACGAAGTTCCAGGGAACGTGATTATGTCGGGCGTGAGTGGAACAGGGAACGACATAATTTTGGTTGGAGAGGAGGCACCGGTGATCAAGGTGGAGGTCGCAGAACTAATTTTAATAATGTCAATAGAGGTTATGGTGGTGTCGCCTTCAACAATGGCAGGGAACAGAGATTTGTTGATAGAAGAGATGAGAGAAGAGAGGATAGGCGGGATGATAGAAGAGACGATAGGAGGGGCGACAGAAGAGATGAGTGGCGGGAAGATAGAGGAGAGGATAGAAGGGAGGACAGAAATCGTAATAACGAGCGGCATGTGGATGAACGAGGTGGTCAACGTGACAATTGGAATAATCGTGGTCATTATGACCAACGCAGAGAGTAAGTTACAAATAGTTATATACCTCAACAGGTACTTTTTTAAAAACATTTACTACAAATCTAGACGCAGTCGCAGTCCAAGAGACGATAGCGATCGAGGCCAAAGAGACCGCAGACAATCACCCCAGCGTCAACGTCCGCAAAATAGACAACGCCAACGTCGCCATTCACATGAAGATAATCAAACTTACGAATGGGGCAAACGTGATGATAATGACAAACACAAAAAGGAACCTTCAATCGATCCCGCTGACAAGGAGAAACCCAACTTTGGTCTCAGTGGTGCACTTACTGAAGATACAAACAAGGTAAACGGCGTCGTGGTAAAATACTCTGAACCACCGGAAGCACGTAAACCCAAGCGTCGCTGGCGTTTGTATCCGTTTAAAGGTGAAACAGCGTTACCCACGCTGCACATACATCGCCAGAGTTGCTTTCTGGTGGGTCGCGATCGTAAAGTTGTTGACTTGGCTGTCGATCATCCGAGTTGCTCCAAACAACATGCAGCGCTGCAGTATCGTCTCGTGCCATTCCAACGCGAAGATGGCACAACAGGCAAACGTGTGCGTCTGTATCTGATTGATTTAGAATCAGCAAATGGTACTTTCTTGAATAACAAAAAAGTCGACGGTCGCAAGTATTACGAACTCATCGAAAAGGATGTCATTAAATTTGGTTTTAGCACGCGCGAATATGTTTTGCTCCACGAGAATAGCAAAGAGGATCAGGAGGACGATGATGTCGACATAAAACAGGAACAGGCAGACGAACCTCTAGAAGTACCCAATCCATAGTGCGGTTTGTGTTTCATCAATTCTAATTAGAAACCGTTTGTTTTCCACATATTACAATAATAAATTCTTATATTTAAATTAATTTCGTTTGATGTCGAAGCAAACAATTATTGTAAAGCATTCAATATTTGAAATAAATAGAATTTATTGTAAAATCCTCTAAATGCTTTAATCTTCAGTGTATCGAGCGTACCAGCTAGAGGTACTAATAGTATATGGATCTGCGTTTTTCAAATCAAAGGATTCATCGTCAATAAAAAGACGAAGATAAAACAAGATTTTCAAAAGGAATTGTTTGCTCACAATTAAGAAAAAATTACTCAGTGATAAAATTCTTGGCCGCGAACTGTTTCTTTATATCGGCACTTTAAATCAAAATATACTGAACAAATTTTAAATCGAGCATTTAAATTGTACTTGACCAAACAAAATGTTCTTTCAAAATTTAAGAGTTTCGAATTCTTTAATAAAATGAAAGGAATCGTAGCTAAATCGGCATGTTTAATTAAAATGCTTGCTTCTGATGGGTATAGCACCTGTCAAAATCAGGTTTTTACGAATCAAAGCAAAAAAAAACTTGCAAATTTTAAAGCACCATGTGTTTGACACATCGCTTCGAGACTTACCATGTTGAATATACCATGATTGGAACTCATTAAAAAATTTTGTATCGAAGATTTTTGCACCATTTTTTAAAAATTCGATAAGTTTATTTATCTTCATAATCTATCATCTCTAACAAGAATAATACTAAATAAGGCTCTTCACATTATCAAACTCTTCGTTAAATCGTTAGTCAAACAGTTTGACAACACAAGTGTTCGTATTATCAAATTTTTCGTATAATTTTATTATTGTCTTGCACACCGAAGTGAAAACATCGCGATGTCGAAACAAATAGTTGCAGTGCTTGTTGCTGACATTTTATTATAAGAAGATGAAGCTGAAATTAAAAAAGAGGAAGGAAATGATTATAGGTGAAATGAATCTTTCTAAGTTCCCGACGATAAGCCGTTCTGAGACAGATAAATTGCAGTTTCTGAAGCAGCAATCCAAATGCTTTGTTTTTAATAATCTGTTTTTCTAAATTTCCGATTTAATCTGCCACAGTTCTGGATATTGTCTATTCATTCCAATAAAATCATTCCAAAAATCTTCTTCATCGAGCATTTTTAATTGATGTGTTTGCGTTGAAATATTTTTTTAAGTGACGAAATCGCACTAGAAAATTTGACGAGTGTTCACATCGTCAAATTTTTCATCAAATCGTTGATCAAACAACCAAAAAAATTAAAATATTCTGGTTTTCGTCAAACGATCTACCAACAATTTTATGAGTGTTCCCATAGTGAAATTGTCGTCAAATTCCATACATATTTCTGTTTGTCAAATTTTTTGATGACTTCTTGGATGTAAAATCTGATAATGTGAACAGTGTAAATCATGGCAGAATTATAAGGTATGGCCCAGACTCTTATGCGAGTTACACATCTGCGATCTCTCGTGAAGCAGCGAGCGTTCTAATAAGTGTGCCACCCCAAGTTGTGGTTGGTGTTGTTTTATTTTTTTTAGTTTGTGTTGCGGAGAAAAAAACAAATATTTTTGCCAACAAGCCAACACGTGTGTCACTCTCACAAGCATGCTTCTTAACTTAGCGAACTCGTGTGAAAATGGCCGCCATGTGGCACACGAGATCACAGATGTGTAACCCGCAATCATGTGCTTACATGTCAACTAAGAGTGCATGATAAAAATATCTGGTAGTTATCAAAACGACGAAGTTCATAGAAAAGTCAAATGAAATAAATATATTATGTTTTTGAGTTGTAAGCAGTGCGGTTGCATGTGTCAAATTTATAATAATTTCAGAGAAAATATCATGAAAACTCTGTCATAAAAACCTCAAAATGACGAGGAGGTGTTAAGTTTGCAAAAAAAACTATAATAATTTTAATGTAAGATCAACTGCAAAACGTGAACATAAATAAACTTGAGGTGAACAGCTGATTTTGCTAAGGAGCCGTATATTTCTCTTTTTTACTTCTTTATTTTCCGAGTTGACCGTACATTATCGTTATGCCATGCTCCAGATCATGTTACAAGAAACAAGTTATGACAGCTGGATATTTTTCTTGCGAGAAGCGATATTATCCGCCAATTGCTCTTCTTTACTTTTTTTAATTTATTATGTTCTCTATTTTATACTGCTTCTGACGACTTATGATAACCAAAAGAACTACTACTACCTTGTTTTTTGTATCATAACATCAAATTTCCGCAAAGTCGGTTGATAGTTTTCAAATTTAAGATAAAATGAGTCAACAAACAGCTGGATACAAATTTATATATATGTGAACTTTTTCGTCAAAGAAGTAATCAAATAGTCTGACAACTCAAGATTTCAATTAATGAAATTTATCGTCAAATTTAATTATTGTCTTATACGCCGAAGTGAAAGCACATTGCGATGACGGATCAATTATTACTGATATTCCATTGAGAGATAAAGCAAAAGCTAAAAAGTTATGTGCGATATATTTTTATAAATCCATTTAAGAAACATATTCTCCTGCTTTTTCTATGTTTACGCGATGTGTTCCCATTCACATTAAAATAATTTTCGAACTTATACTATATTCCCACTGAGTAGAAATTAAATAATTTGTCAGATAGTTTTGAAATTGCACAATAGTGTTCACACTGTGGTTTAATAATTTCATTTGACGTTTGATTTTTTTTTCTGTTAATTAATTATTCTCATGTATAGTTTTTGAACTGAATAAAGCAACATGAATCCAGAAAAACGTTCAAGTATTGTTTTATTATATTGAAATGAGCAAGAAGATGTCGAAAAATCTATAGATTCTCTCATAAATTATATAAAGCATAACAAAAACTGAATAATGGATAACAAGTTTCTCATTATGTCAAAAAAGAGGGTATAGTCAATGTACAGAATTTTCAGATTTCAGTATTGCAAGTGAATTTTGATTAATTAACAAATTGTATGAGAAATTACCAATTTTATTATATAATTTTAGACAAAATTCCGATTCAGCTTCTGTGTTAGCTTGAAATTAAGTAATTTGGATCAGTGTAAGCATAATATAACGACAATACCTCTAGAAATTTTGACGAGTGTTCACATAATCAAAAATGTGATTAGCCCTTTTGCGGAATGTTTAAAAATAAGCTTGGAATGGTAAATTTTCAAACGTTGATGAATTTTATTTAATAAACCACTTCCGTGCGAGTGTACTTTTTTTATATTTTTTGGCTTAGGAGGTCAAAATACGTATAATAAAAAATAAAACAAAAAAATACATACAGTAAAAAAAATGGTGGCAAGCCCCAATGCCACATAAAGTGTAATTCAAGAAATAGTTTTGTTTTTATTAGGTACCTACGTATACCAAATATATGAAATGTAGTGTTAATTAAAAAGAGTGTAAGTTTTGTATATCAAATGAATGGTAGAGTTTCAATCTCTTAAAATGAAATAGATTTTAAGTACCTCAATACTGCAAATTTTTGAGAAAATAATGGTTTTATCTGATATAAAATATAAATGTATTGAAAAAGTACAATTTTATTGATTAAATTAACTTGATTACATTTGATGACTGCTTCATTCGAATGCCAAAATAATAATTGTCAAAACGGAAATACATTTTCTAATATGGCGTAATATTTATTTTATCTTTATGTTGCTTCCCTGACAAATGAAGTTGGCCGCAGCTGTCAAGGAGGACCACAAGAAGGTTCAGGGATACATAAGTAAATGTGTTCTGTTCACACTATGCAATGTTTACAGCTCGGCCCTCCTGACACCTCGATCGCCTCGAACGAGTTGCCAGAAGGATTTGCAATTACAATTTTAATGGATCAGTGTCACCCTGCAGATCAGTTCCAAGAGAGTCCGATGCCTTAGGTTGAGAAACCCACATCCTCAATCGCTTTGCTTCAACAACACCATCATATGGCATTTGAGTTACTTGAAAATTTTCAATATCTTTCACGATATATCGGTCATGAGGCAATTTTTTACTAATTACATAAGGACCTTTATATTTAGCAACGAATTTTTTATTTGTTCCAGCTGTGGTATCTACATTTTTCATAACAACAAAATCCCCCACTTCAAAGGTCCTGGCAGGCACACTATGTTTAAGGAAGTACTTAAGATTATATTCTTGTGATCGTTCAATATTTTTTAGAGCTTCAGAACGTGTCTTTTCTAAGTCACATACATCGATCTCCTCTTTCTCTTCTAAATACTCAGTCAGTTCGTCAATCATTCTACCCCTTTGGTTTATACCAAATAGCAACATGCATGGAGATTTCCGCGTTGATGAGTGAACAGAATTGTTGATAGCATATTCAACATTTACTAAATTACCTACCCAATCTGAGTGATCTATCGGCTCTGTTAACTTTGCTAGCATTGCTTTGAGCACTCTATTAACCCTTTCCACCTGCCCATTAGCTTGAGCGGAAGCAACTGCGACTTTTACGTGTTCAATATTATTCTTTTGTAAAAAATTAGAAAACTCCTGAGAAGTGAAACAAGTCCCACGGTCACTAACAATACGCCTAGGTCGACTGAAGTTATCAAAATATTTCTGCAAAGATGCGCAAACTTCTTTAGTACTTGTTGTCTTAACAGCATACAGTTTTACATGTTTTGTAAATCCATCTACTACTACCAAAACATGTTTTCTTATAGAACGAACAGATGGTAAAGGGCCGAAGTGGTCTATATGAATGGTATCAAACGGTATGGGATTCTTCGGTATATTATAAAGGTTGTGTTCATTTGAACGAGCAGCTGGTGAATAAATAATACATTTGGTACAATTTTGTATATAACTTTTTATTTTTTTTCTTAACTTTGGGAACCAATAATTTCGCCTGAGTTGGTCAACCGTTTTATCTATTCCCATGTGACCAATCTTCTCATGAGTTACTCTAATTATATTGTTCTCCATTTCATTAGGTACATAAAGTTGAAGATGATCAGAACTTTTATCCTTTTTAAATACTAGCCCATCTTTTAATTCGAAATTTTGCACAGGTCCATTCTCAAGTTTGCACCTAAGGGCTTTAATTTCTTCATCACGATTCTGTGTAATTTGAATGTTTAAATCTATTTCATTAACATCATCAGAACTAACTAAGTGACACCGACTAAGAGCATCAACATGACCCATCGAAATTCCACTACGATGTTTCACTTGATAGTTATAGTTTTCAAAACTGAAGACCCACCTGGCTATGCGCTGGTTCACCTGCTTTTTTACCATTGCTTGAGCCAATGCATTGCAATCAGTGATCATTGTAAAAGGAATACCTCTTAACTGAGTTCTAAATCTCTCAAGGGCATAAACTATGGCTAACGTTTCTAGCTCGAAACTGTGCAACTTCGATTCACTCTCAGAGGCAGTTTTGGAAAAGAAAGCTACAGGATGAAATTTACCATCATCTTGTTTCTGCATTAACGCAGCTCCAAATCCCAGTTTACTGGCATCAGTATGTAACTCAGTTTCTCTATTTGGGCTATATATAGCCAACACAGGTGAGGAAATTAAGGCACTCCTAAGTTTATTAAATGCTTCTATACAATCTTGACTGAAGTTAAAAATCTCATTTTTCCTTAAAAGATTTGTAATAGGTTTCGCAATGGACGAAAATGATGGGACAAACTTTCGGAAGTATGAAAATAAACCAAGACACTGCTGAAGTTGCTTAAAGTTCTGAGGCTGCGGAAAGTTTTTAATGGCTTCAATATGTGTTTGACTAGGTCGAATTCCTTTTGCATTCACTATATAGCCCAAAAAATGTATTTCATAGTAACCAAATTTGCATTTGCTCATTTTCAATTCCAAACCTTTCTGATATAAACGGCAGAGAACATCGCTTACAATTTCTTTATGAGTTTCAAAATCTTTAGTCGCTATCGTAATGTCATCCATAAAGACAACTATTTTGCCTGAATTTAAAAAATCTTTTAAAATATCACAAATAAATCTTTGAAAAAATGCAAGAGCATTTTTCAAGCCAAACGGCATTTTGGAATACTCATATTGACCACCAGGGGTCACAAACGAAGTATACTTAATTGACTCCTCATGCATTCGCACTTGATGAAATCCATTCTTTAAGTCTAAAACAGTAAAATACTTTTTACCCTCCAAGTATTCTAAACAATCCTCAATTAATGGCATAGGAAAATTGTCACGAATAGTCTTTTTATTTAAAAATCTGTAATCAATACAAAGTCGGCCGTCCCCATTTTTTTTCCTGACTAAAACTGTTGCCGACGCGTAGGGTGAATTACTATACCTTATTATATTTTTTTTTAACAATTCATCAATTATAGCCTGCACCTCCAATTTCTCTGAATACGGAAGTCTACGAGGTGCACTATGAAAGGGGGTATCATCAGTTAAGTTTATCTTCATTTCCGGAGCATAAGGTTCTATTTCTATTTCAGGAGGAGGACAACAATAATTTCTAAAAACTACTGACCGCAAAGCGTCCATTTCATTCTTGTTTAATTCGGGATTAATATCAATATTTTGTTCGGAACACATCTCTGAAATAGCTAAGACACGTTCATCAACATCTATTTGACCATTTTTGTTGCAACTATCTTTACGGTTAACACAAACAACGCCATTAAGTTGCAAAACATAATCCTCCTTAAATGAAGCCTGGGAATCACCTGAAGTTGACCCCAATGTAAGTTCTGTTTCCAAACAAAGCGACTCAACAGTTTTTTGCATCGGACACTGGTAATGATCTTCTTTATTCTTACTCAAATCAAACGCACAGTCAAGTAAAATTTTAGAACTTAAACATTTATTCTCATTTTTAAATTCATTAATTTTTTGTGTTAAAACTAAACTGTTACTTTCATTTTTAATTTCATTTAACTTTTTCTTAAAATTAAAGGTTTTTCTGAGCTGGCAGAGAAATATCTTAAATTGTTTCATTAAATCCCGTCCAATTAATATGGGAACTGAAAGATCCGAATCTGGCAAAACAGAAAATAAATGCATTACTTTTTGATTTCCTATACTGACTTCACATAAAATTTCGTCATATATTTTAAGTTGTTCTGAACCTACTCCACGATATTTGATCGGCTTGAGAATATTATTTATCTTGAACGGGACTGCAGACCTCTTAATAAAACTCTTCGGGCTACCAGTATCAAAGAGAGTGAGAATGCTATAAGTGTCTGTGCGTTTGCTTTGTTTATCAAGAAAGGTGACACTTACCATTTGCATTGCATTGACGGTCCTGATCAACTCAGCCTCCTCCGAAGACAGCAGGGCTTCAGCTTCTTCAGCATCTCTCAATGATTCCTCGACGGCAGCAATGGTGTTCAATTTTCTTGGGCATGCCTGGTGGAAGTGCCCCATTTCTCCACATTTAAAACATGATCCCTGCGCTCGCCTTGGCCTTGGACACTGCGACTGGTAATGGCCAAACTGTGAGCAATTGAAACAACGTGGACTATCTGGCTGAGGTGGCGTTTTTACAGCAGAGGCAGCAGGCTTTATAGAAGTAGCGGCGGTTCGATGATTATTCACTGATGACGTGTTTGGGCCAGCAGCATTTGAATAACGCCCATAGGTGCCCAGTTGCACACGTTGTACCGGGACTGGAAATTTTGGCCTCAGCTTCTCATACCTCTCTAGTTGAAATTTAAGTTGACGAAGTGTCGTAGCCTGGTACAGCATGGTTGACAGAGGACTTCGATCATTTATGCCACGTATTATAGCATCAACTAAGTCCGGTTCCGGAATATTTGCTTTCTCTGCTATCATCTTCATCTCCACCATGTACCGCTGGATGCTCTCAGACGGCTTCAACTTTCTATTTTTTAGCTGCTCGTACACTTCGAACAAAGTGAGAGAGTGGCCGAATTCCTCCAACAAAGCTTGCTTCAAATCTTCATAAGTTGATGACACTGTTGTGCGTGCAAAAAGTCTGGCTGTACCATCTAAAAGCCGACGTGCGCATATTAATTTTGTCCGGCCCTTATAACCCAACAAATCAAACGAATCTTCTAAATCGAGAATCCACTTTTTGATATCATAAGTGTCGTCTCCACTAAATTTATTAACCATTGAATCTATTGCCATTACGTCCACAGACTGAGTTGGTGGCATTTGACTCTGAAGTAGCTCTACTTCTTGTCTCAATAGAGCCAACTCTTTTTCCTTGCGAAGGCGAACCAGTTTTTCGTCGAGCGCATCACAGGAGGCGGACAAGGTAGAAGATTCTGCAGTGGCTGAGGTGGCAGCAGAGGCAGAAGTGGCAGCAGTGACAAAAGTGGCAGCAGTGACAGAAGTGGCGGCAGAGGTGGCGGCAGTAACGGAAGTGGCGGCAGTAACAGAAGTAGCAGCAGAGGCAGAAGTGGCAGCAGATGCAGAAGTGGCAGCAGATGCATCAACGAAAGCAGTTGTAGCAGGAGTTTCTACAAAAACACCAAAATGACCATAACTGGCCAAAGCATTGTCGGGCGCTGTACTAGCAGCAACAGGTGGAACATCAGAAAATGTAATTTCTGGATCATCACCCTGTGCTGTACAATTTCCTTCCGGCAACTCTTCGTAAAGTGACCTCAGTTGAGCCAAGGATGCGGTTTCTGGAAATGAAATCCCAGCTTTGGTCAGCACCTCCACAACTTCCTGGCGCGATAGTCTCCGTGGTGGCATTTCCATAAAATAAATGTAGGCGATAGTAGAAAATAGTGATTTGAGTCTGTATCCCACTTCTGAGGTTGAAAAAGTACAATTTTATTGATTAAATTAACTTGATTACATTTGATGACTGCTTCATTCGAATGCCAAAATAATAATTGTCAAAACGGAAATACATTTTCTAATATGGCGTAATATTTATTTTATCTTTATGTTGCTTCCCTGACAAATGAAGTTGGCCGCAGCTGTCAAGGAGGACCATAAGAAGGTTCAGGGATACATAAGTAAATGTGTTCTGTTCACACTATGCAATGTTTACAGTATATAATATAAAATCGCTTATAAAATTCAATATATTGCTAAAACATATTGTATATGTTTTTTCTGAAAGATAATTTTATTAACTTTCCAATAATATGTTAATATTTAAGATCCATTGGATATTCGCAAATATATATAGGCTATTCACAGTTTAAACGTACGTTAACAAAGCGTATTTATAGCATTTGTTATTTTTGAAACTGTGAGCACCTGTATGTGTTTGCTGTACTCGATGATTTTGCAACGCTGTTATATATGCTGTAGAAAAATACGAGACACAAAAAACAGGTCCAAGGGCTACTTTTATTAACGCGTGTTTGCGTTTGCACGCATAACAACAACAAAGAAAAATGCACTTACGTAAGTTGGCTTAAGAATAACAAACCGTAAATTAAACAGGCCTGCTTACTTAAACAGTGAGTTGCCTAATAGATGTTTTTTTTTTTTAACAGACCTTGCAGCAAGCAAAATATTGAAAAAATCGATAGCTTGATAGCTAGTTGAGGTATCGATTTTTCGTTCGACCAAACCTATTTTTGTTTTTTTGAATAGCGGCGTATTTATTTGTTGAGTGGCGGCCGTGGCGTAGTGGGTAGAGTGTGTGGCTCATAAGCCAGTGAACCCAGGATCAAGTCCCCCTTATGACACAAAACGTTTTCTCAATTGAATTAGTTTTTCTGTTCGGCCGTAACCTCTCTTCAGACAATGGCAAGCCTCAGAGAGTAAAAAACTGTCAGTAAAAGCTACTTGAGAACATATGCCGTTCGGAGTCGGCATAAAGCTGGTAGGTCCAGTTCTCGATCATTTTTCTTCAAACATTTCACAACACACACACAACATAATTGATCATAAGAAGCTCGGTCAAAGTCCTTTCAAGGGCTGAAATGGCCATATCGTTTTTTTTTTTTTTTTTATACCAATAAAAAATTAAAAGCTACGAAAATTTTCGCAATCAAAACCGTTTTGATTGAAGATTATTCTTGAGTGTGCCTTTTTTTGAGTAACCATCAAGGCTGTAGTGGCCATTTTCGTTCGTCGTCGTCGTTCGTTTCAAATCACGGCGCCCAGGAAATCGTAATCGTGCCAGCAGACTGACAACATGTAAGTTTGCTTTCAAAAAGTTTTTCATATCAATTTCATCACAGAAGGGGTGCCAACATGCTGTATCATCTGAACGCCCTTTTTGCAAAGATATCGATATAATAAAGTCATTTCCCATTATCAAGTTTAAAAGTCATTTTATAGTGACAGAAATTATAGTATTGCTGTTAATAAAGCGATATTGCTGGGAATCTCTCTAATTTTTAATTTAATTGCTAGTTTTATTGTTTTGAACTTAACCACAACGTGAATGCCATCATTGCAAATTAAAAGCTGAATCCATAAGTTGTTGCTAGGTGCTGCTGACCCTGCTTCACCAGTGCAATTTTTGATAGCGTCTTCGGACTTTCTCCCTTATACACGAACAGAAGCTCGACAACTTTCGGTGAAATTTAACCGAATTTCATCACTTAAGGAACACAAAAGAAAAAGAAAAATAAACAAAATGCCACCAAAGAAGAAAACTACAAATGGCTTTATGATCTTTACTCTCGAATGGAAGACCAAATATGGACAACGAATGTCTATCAATGAAGCAACCGATGCAGCGGGAAAAATTTGGAAGGTATGTTGACTGAATGTGTAGGTTTTTGCATACTTTTAACTCTTTCCATACTATAGGAAATGAGTGCTCAGGAACGTGGTCCTTATAATGCTAAAGCCAAAGAGGAGAAGTTGGGTTTCAAGAATAAAAATGAAAAATTGACTTGCACCGGTGTATCTGTGGCACATGTGGAGCAGGAAAAAGTGCTGGCCGATCAACGTGAGCGTGAAATGAAGCGTAACATTGAGACAACAGTGCGCAACAGCGTGAAAAGTGGTGGTTCGATATAGAAAGCAATGTTATCTTTAGATGAGTATTTTGTATTGAAAGACTGTTTTACAGAACTGGAGCATCAGTCGTACTTCTTCATTATGGTAAATTATTTTACCAAAACTCTGAAAGGTGGTGTTTATGTGCCCGCGGAAATTTCCGTGTGCGAGTACAGTCTAAAGGGAGGAGTGCAACGCATGTACCATACTTGCGTCAATCCAGGCAAGTGCTTGACCTACTTATATGGTGCAAGTGCAGTGATTATAGTTTTATTTATTTGTAATGATTACAGGTGTAACCATTTACGGCCATCAGTATGAGGCTCAGACTCATTCGGACACCACTCATAAGTTGCCCTTACCGCCTAAAGCCATGGGTGAAACTTGCTTATCACGAATTTACAATGATATTCTGGACTTTATACGCTGCAAAAGTACTGGCCAATATGCGCCACTCTATACCCATCGCGATTCCATGGACGTTGTAGAATCTGTGTTGGATTTTTTGATGGCCGAGCAAGGCGCCAGCAACACTAAAGTGGTTATCTATTCTATACAATATTTGTTCTACATTTTGAAGGAAGCGACTTGTGAGGCGGGAGAGATAGAGAAACCGAAATCTTTCTTTATTACAGATGCTTTCTTCGAACGAGATCATTTTGAATACACTGTTGGGTGTAATGTAAGTTTTTGCCGAAATGAATAATTTTAGAACACTTTTTCCTCACTCATTTTCCACAATTGTTTTTTTTTAAAGTATCATGATGAACTTGATCGTAATAGATATTGCACAAAATCCTATGTTACACGCTGGGGTTACATATTTTCCGACTATATGTGTCGTGATCTTGCCATCTCTTTGATACCTGAACGTCATGTGCCGAAAGGCACCAATTTGAATGCAGTTATAAATGATGGTGCGCGCAGCGTTTGCAATGATTCTGCGTCTATTATATCAATGAACTCGGAAACTAGCTACTCTACTAAAGCCTTATCGGAGCATAAAATTTACGATGATGGCAAGTCGCTTATCTCTGAGACTACGATTTCGCCTGCTTGGGCAACGGCCTCAAATCTATCTGTTAGTCGCTTCGATGGTGAAGATTTCCCGAGCTTGGGCAAAAATGCAAGCCGTAAAAAGTCAGCTACATCTTTTCCGGGTTCTTCAAAGAAAGGTGCAAAAATGACCAAGGAAGTTAATACTTACATAGAGGCTGATATTGATGATAGCGATCTTAATCCTTGGGCTTCACGATCACGCCATGTTCCGCCATTGCCAGCAGATTCGTCTATTTTTGATGTTGATGTTGCATCCGATGAGTTGAGCAACAGTCTGGATTTTTCCGATATCGATGATTTTAATATGCTATCCGGTATTGGGCGTGGACGTGCTCAATCATTAAATCGCTCCCTCAATACAACCACTACTAGCAGCTATGGCCGTGGACGTGTGTACCGTCCATAAACTGTCAATTATTGAAAATAGCTTTAAAGCAAACTTTGCATTATTCCTTTTTCTTTATGGTAAATGAATTGAATTTATCTTTTATATTTTTTGTGTACTATATCTCAGTTCTTCAAATAAAGATACATGTGATCAAAATTCAACACGAGTCAAATATCAATTTCATAGCGGTAATGCCGTGGATATGCCAGGCAAGCACGTTTTGTTAGCTTTTTTGTTGTAAGTGCTTTAGAGCACGAGAGAAAAGGTTATTTATAATTTTAATGGGAAAAGCACTAACAAAAAAGCTTACCAAAAAAGTTTGCCTATCATAACCACGGCCTAAAAAAACTTCTAAGTGCTGAAGGTGCTACAGAAAAAAAAAAAGAAAAAAGAAAAGTTGTCAGCATTTCTGGATAGTCTGGCTATAAATGTTTCTATAGAAATCAGTAGAGACCTCGTAGTGGTGTCCTCGGAGACCTGTGCATGTGAAATTTGTTTGTAAATATAGTGCTGCTCTATAGATGGAATCAGAATCAAAGTAATTTCTTGTAAGCACAAAAACGAAAAACAATTAACGAAGAAATAAGTTAATCGGCGAATATACAACTTTTCAAGTCAAATTTTTTTAACTTTGAACATTTTAAACGAAATTGCTCTAACATTAAGTCGCTACGAGAAAAAGAACAAATCAGTGTTGGAGAATATTGGTCCGTAAATTAAAACCAGAAACATTTTAAAGCCTTCTAAAAAACCAAAAAAATGCCAGAGAAAATTGAAAAAGTACAAGTTGAAACTTGGAAAAAGAATTTGTAAAGTATATAGCAATAAATAAAAATTATAGTATATCATAAAACTTTCGTTTGACCTTACGTTAGGCTGCGTTTTTTTTTTAACGGGGCTTGGCACGGTGTATTAAATTGATATAAAGACACGGTTATTAACATATAAACGCAACGGTATAAAGACGGTTGCTGTGTTAGAAGTTTTTAATTAAACTTTTTTCAATCATTTGCTTTTCTCAATCATTTGGTGCTTCTTTGTGTAAATAAAGACAAAAATAAAGATGGCGGAACTATTCTGACCATGGGACGGATTTTAAAATTGAAGTATGAGTAAAAGTTTAGTTGAAAATTAAACTATCTGTGGAAATCATTAATCTTTTCTGTTATTTTTAATATAATAATATTAAAATCAAATCAAACAACAGATTTCAATTTTAAGTGACATTCATACCGTTAAAGCAATATTCATACCATAACAAGTCTGTGGCGGTGCCTTCAGCCCCGTCAGCGAGTAAAAAGTAAAATATCGTGTTACAGCTCTTAGAGCCCTTGGCGACACTTTGTCGTTGAATTATAAACATCAAAGGCCAATGCGTCTTGGGTTATCACACAAGTGATAATCCAAGCACATTCCTAGCCACATAGTACATTGGTTGCCGGTTAAGCAGCGGGCACTTTTGTCAACGAATATGCTGACAATAATGTAAACGACGCTCTGTCTCGGCGACAGAGTGTCAGTTAAGGGCCCTATAGATGAGCAACTAATCGCAAAACTGGTTGATAAACTGGTTGCTGGTTGTTGAAAACAAGTCGTGTGTAGATGAGTTGTGGTGTTATTTTCAGTTTTTCAACCAGTTTATCAATTGGCAAAAATTAAAAAATTTTGATTTTTTGCGATTTCACATCAACCAGTTCTTCAACTGGTGATGTGTTTGTAGCAAAATCAACAACTTATCGTCAGATTTATAATAAAAAAATTATTTGCATTCATTTTCAATATAATATGCGCGATGTTTTCAAGAAGAAAAACTTTTTGTACTGGAATTGAAAAATTGGTCCATGCGTCTATAGATAAAACCATCGACCAGTTTTTCAATCAGTTTTGCGATTAGTTGCTCGTCTATAAGGGCCTTTATAAAATAATATCGCGATCGCTAGTAATTCAGTCACCTATACTGAGTATGTGTTGTTGTTGTACATTTGTGTGTTGTACAACAACAAACGTGGCTCGTCATATGTTAACTGGGGCTTATGACGAATAACGGCAATTTGACCAGCATAAGTAAGTGTTGTTGTTGAGCAACAACAAAGCATGGTCATTGGATACGTCGCGCTTGTTGCCTGCTTGTTGGCTTAGTTACCCAACAGGCAGGGTATGCGTCGTCAGCATTTCGATTATCGCGGGGCTGTCCGTCCGTCACTAGCGCTGGTGACGAGGCGGAGTAATATAAAATACAGCCTCTGCCGACGTTAACGCAAAAGTGTTGAAGAATGGACACTAATAAACACGTTGTGATTGTACTGGCTATGGGATGTGCTGCAGCCGTTTACTGTGCGCTGCAGTACATATTTTATGGCCCATAGTCCATGCCACCATAGTCAGTTGGATTTCGTTCACGCCGTGATTAAGTTTAATTGCAATCGCGCCTGCTCCCCCAAGTGTTAAAGAACATAACCGATGTAAATAAATAAATAAAAACTGTATATATTTAAAGTAAGAAGTCATAGAATAAAAATAAACTAAGAAATCCACAAGTCTTTAGCATTAAAGCAATATTCTAGTCTAGAATTTTGAGAAACCGATTTTTTCCCCCCCTCTTTTGCATATTTTCGAAGATTAGACCTTTTAGAATATATTCTCCAAGGGAATTTTTAAAATTTGAATTATTTGCAGAATTATAACTATTTTAGAGACGCTGCCAGACGGGATAAAACTCGGATACGTTTCTAGGGAACCTAGAACTGATCGTTTAGCTTAAAGAGTTGCAAATTATTTTGGAGAAGAAGACCGAAGGCATAAAGCAGGAATCGCCGATGAATTTGACTACCTGTAACTTTGCTCAAATTTTTAAATGCGTTTTACTCGCAACTACTTTTTCCAACACGTTTGACAGGGTAGATATCTCAAGTTCTAATGAAACGATTAAATTTGGAGTGGGATTTTTTTTTATCCCTGCTCTAGGGCTAAAATTATGTACAAATTTTTTTTTAATATTGCGGCCGTGGCGTAGTGGCTAGAGTGCGTGGCCCATACGCCAAAGAACCCTGGTTCAATTCCCACCTGACACAGAAAGTTTTTCAATTGAATTAATTGTTCTGTTCGGCCGTCACCTCTCTGCAGACAATGGCAAACCTCAGAGAGTGAAATCTGCCATGTAAAACTTCTTGAGAACATAAGCCGTTCGGAGTCGGCATAAAACTTGTAGGGTCCATTTCTCGATCATTTGTGTTCAAATATTTTACAATACGCACAACACAATTTATCATAAGAAGCTCCGTCAAAGTCCTTTCAAGGGCTGAAATGGTGCTTTCGTTATTTATTTTTTTTAATATTTTGAAAAAAAAATTCAAACTTTTAAAAAAAGGCCATCACAAAAAAGGAATCAGTCGCATTTCTCGAAAAAAAATTTCTTTTTCCTTCCCTAGTCTGAGATATTTTTGCATTCTTACTACTTAAGCATCTTTTTTTTTCAGATGACCAGAAGGGTTAAGATCGAGTCAAGATGGATCTACCAGCCTGTAGTTTTTAGATTCAAAATTTATTTTTTAATTTTTTCTGGTGTTTTATTGAAATATTAATAAACATATATTTTAAAAAGGATACTAATAATATTTTTATTTGTTTTTGTTATTGATTTTTAAAAAAGCCCAAACATTTTTCCCTCCAGACATTTACCTAAAAATAGTACAACGGAGCTGATATGTTTGAGCTGATTATAGTGTTAAAAATTTAAAATAAAAAAATTATTCGACTATAAATACACAGATTCGGGTATTTAGGGTTCTTCTTTTTGCAGCCCGAAGCTGGAACAGAGCTTGATGTGTATATCAGAGCACCCGTATAGCCATAATCTGCATAAATACACATGAACACGCCATAGAAGTTTAGATTATCTTTCTTTAATGGATGCTTTCTACCACCGCAACCGACTGCAAAACTTATCTCCATTATTTTAAGGAGAAAATCGTAGTGTCTACCGCTCGATCTAAATCAAAAACAATTTAGAGATATTTGCATTGCTACAAAGTTAAATTTAATAATTGTCAAATTGCTTACGAAAGTACTGGATCATCGCCAATATCCGCCGCATAAGTGGCGTTTTTGTAATCGCTTAACCATTCTTTCGCCTGCGTTGCAAAAAAGTATTCATCAGATTCATCTTTTTTTATATAAAATCCATAGAAATGCCCTCATGCATTCGGATATTTTTGGGATACTACGCATTTATAGTCTTGTAAGCATCTTTTGACGAATAAAGTGGCAAAATCGGCAAGTAAGGGATCCCATTGCAACGTTGACATGCGTGCAGCAGGCTTAAACCCAGTGAGTTCGCCACCTGCTAGTTGGTTACGAAACTCGTTATGTTCGTGAAGAAAAGCTTTAATAACAGTTGGTGTAAATTCAACTATTGTTATGCCGTTAGGGCATGAACTGGCAAATTTCTAGAGATCAAAATAAACCAAGAAAAAAATTCGGTTTATTTTATTTGGCCAAAATAATTGAGACTTACTCCATCATGTTTGCATTTAATATGACTTCGCGTAGGGCACAGGATAATACTGCAATAATCTAAACTTTTTTCAACACAGAAGCAGGTGGCTAAGCACGCCAAAATGAAAAAAAATCTTCATGTTGATTTCAGAACTTTAAAAGTGACGCTAACGACTATGGTTAAACTAGAAGCGATAGAATTTGAAAGGAAATCATCGTCTTTTATACATGTAATGAAAAGTCACGCAAACAATCCGTTTATCGGATTCGGCATAATCGATTCGACTCAATTGTGTTGTTTTGATTCAAACTGTACCATACCGACATGAAAATTTTAAATTGTTTTGATACAATCTCATTTAAATATAGAAGCCATTTTTTCTTGTAACCCACTTTTAATAAATTGGACTCTCTCTCTCTCTCTCTCTCTTAATCGATTACGCACATTTTGGGTTTGTTTCCTGACAGCGAAATCATTGTTGCCTGCGATTTCAGTGTCCACAACTCGGGTTGGTTATGTCACTCAAGCCACACTACACCTGAAGGACAATATGTTGAGCTTTTTGCCGAATCGAACCAATTGATTCAACTAGTGAAGGAACCAACATTTTTCCCACGAAATAATTTGCAAATCTATAACATCTTAGTCCTTTTTCCGACTTCTCATCATGAAAAATATGATTTGAGTGTCAATGCACCTCTTAGCAATTCGGACCATTGTACCAACTCCACTGTTTTTTGATATTCTAACCTTTGCAGCTCTACACCCAAAGCCCCGAAAAAGACTGCATGGTTTTATGAAAGAGCAAACTGAACTGCGTTAAATAATTTTTATTGCAACTTCAATTGGAAATTATGTTTCGCTGATAGAAATGTCATGGTACAAAAAATTATCTTATTGGGTGGTATTTTATCCCTAATAAGAAGAAAAGCATTAAACCAAAAGACCTAATCTGGTGAGACTTGCAGCATTGCAGTCAGGTCCAAAGAGGAAACCTATCAGAATTGGCGTTTTGATAAGTATGCTGATACTAATACTAGACTTCGCATCGAGGCTAGGAATCACTATAACGCAATTCTTAGAACGCGAAAAGTTTCTTCACGAAACACGCATTAGAGAACAGGTTCTTCTCTGCCCTAAAGGGAGCAAAAACTTTTGGTCATTTGTTAAAAGAGTTAAAAATCAAACGCCTTCGTCGATTCTAATTCTTTTAAAAGATGACCAAATCTTCACTGACTCGGTTGATAAAGCGAACCTTTTACTGGATTATTTGTACATAATTCCACAATCTCGGATAGCAGTCAGCCACTGCCCTTTGTCGAAATTAGTCCTTCAGCAATGAAGGAGATATACTTTCGAACGAGAGCAGTCAAAATAGTCCTTGCAAATCTTAACATAAACAAAGCCCCTGGTTCCGATGGCATACCCCCATTTGTGCTTAAAACGTGTGATTCTACGATGTAGTGACTTCGAGATTTTTTTTAAATTTTTGTTTGTAAAAAATAACACGTATTTAAAGTTGATTGTTTAACAAATGGGTGTAAATATGAGTACACAACGAGCTGTAAATTTATTTTCAGGCTCATTTTTAAAAAAAGGGCGAAGTCACTTTCTCGGCGTAAATGGTTACTTTATAAATATATATACATTTTTTTTTCAGATGCTCACAGATCATATTATTCTGCAAGCAAAAAGGGTCCTTCTTTTCCTTTTTTCACATTTGGAAATGTGGCCAAAAATTATATCTTGGCGTTGAATAGACAGAACTTAATAAAACTTGGTGCAGAATTCTTGGAATAAGGCATATTTTCTAAGCGCGATGGGTCACTATCAATAAAATACTGTATCTCATCTAATACTGGCACTAGGATCTTCTTCGAGCATGATGGTAAAAGTGAGAAGCATTAAAGAAAGGGGCGAGGCACTAACAATAAAATACTGTATCTCAGTTAATGTTGGGAATGGGATATTGAAATTAAGTATAGGGGTGGGTAGGATTGTTTTCAAGCGTGATGGAAAAAGTGGGCGGTATCCAACAAAAGGTCGTGGCGCTATTGAATTAAAATTGTATTCTTGTTATTATTGATTCTGGGGTATTAAAGCGTGATGTAGGGGTGGGTAGGATCTTATCCAAGCATAATGGAAAAGGGAGCCTGGATACGAGAGAGAATTTTTCAAAACATGATTAATATCTGATCTGATCAATATCTGAGAATATAATCAATGGCAAAACAAACATCGTCGTTATGCGAATTTATTTCAATTAGAATTTATCTTTTTGAAAATTTAAGCATTTTGAATCAATAGTCCACAAGATTAAATGTTGAATATACAATACGATTTCGCTTAACGCAACACTATCAGATTAATTCTGTCGCGGTAATGTTAATCTTATTACCGAAGAAAATCACCTTTTGGTAACATTTACATCCTTTTGGTATTCTACAAGCAAGCATTACCAGTGAATATTGTTACCATCTCCTTAAGGGCCAAATAAACTATACAGACTGTCTGCGCAAACAAGACTTTTTTCTTGCCATAGCGACGACCATACACTACACAGACTTCATTTACGACATAGAATAAAGTTCTATGAATTCAAAAAATTTTTTTTAACTGCCATTTTTATTTACTTTTTTTTAAAATACGTCATCACTCAACAAAATTTTCGCGATTATGACAAGTCTGTGTGAATTTCAACTCACACTTTAAAGGCGGTCTGCGCAAACACAACCGAAAATCAAAATATTTTGATTTTTACGCAGACATTTGCGCAGACCAAAAAACAGCCAAATACACCGTTCTACCGTCTGCGCAAACGCGTGTTTGCGCAGACAATCTGCATAGTCTATTTGGCCCTTTAGGTGGTAACAAGCAAAACAGCCAAATGCAAGGAAAGAGTGTTATTTGTTCTTAAACGAGCTTACGGCTTTTGAAAGCGTTACCGAGTGTACAGAATACCGAATACTAAGACAGGTAACAAATTTCGGTAACAAGATTACTATTACCGGTAACGCGCAGAAAAGATCTGTATGAAAGCAACTCCTCGATTTTTGTAACATTAAAAGAAAAAAATCAATCATCCACTTCCAATTTTTCGATCTAGTTTGCTTAGAGTTAGCCTTTGCACTGCTTTATTCAAAATTTGACTTCTATTTCTCAGGAAACATTTATGTTATTTAATTTGGAATTACTGACTGTTGCTCATATTCATAAATTCCTCGAAAAATTTAAATAACGAACCCAACTCCAAACACCAAATGCAATTCTCATTCGCGCCTCACAAGTGTTCAATGCTGCAGCTTGTCGTGCTTCAATAATTTTATAAAATCATTCATTTCACTTCTGTGCAATTGCTTCAATTTTATGCTTTTTGAAATTTAAACCAACATCAAAGGTAAATTCTTTGAAATCTGCTATTCTCAAAGTAAAGCGGCATAAGAGATATAAAGATGCAAAAAGAATGCGTAGTTGATTTGAAGAAAAAATTGTGCTTGGTTAAATTCAGAGTTCTCAGTTTCTGTTCTCAAGCAACAGCCTTCGCAATAAGCTCTTCGATGTGGCCGTCCATCGATAGATTGTTACTAAATCTGATCGTTCAAAATGCCGAGAAGTTGCTAGGATAAGCACTCGGCTAAATCCTGACCCATTAAGATTAATAATGGCTTGAATGGATTAATAAAGCTCGAAAAATGAATTATTAACTGTTCTATGATAGGTAGCATTTTAAAAAATTCGGAATCCCCTACAAAAATAAGTCATTTTTTGAAAAAGCCACCCTGTTTAGTCACAAAGGTGACTCCACAAAAAGCTTTAGCTTTTTTATTTGATAACTCCATTTTTAAACAAGTGTATCAAAATATGCGTTCAGAAAGCAAATCTTGTGGAGCAGATATTTGGCCATCTTATGATGAGGTAAGAGCTGCTAAAGAAGAATGCAGGCCCTCAAAGGAATACGTCTTGATATCAAAAAATAAAGCAAATGTTTCTCTTCAAGCGCTGGTAGAACATACAGCACAAAGAATTCTTAGTTTGCAAGAAGAAGTGATTCTTCAGTATATGAAAACCAAGGTTGATTTATAAGGTTGTCGCAAGGGAGAGAGCGAGTACCCATAATTGTCAAATCGAAGTTGACAGCTCATAGAAAATCTGCAAGTGCTCTCTATTATCATCCGTTTTTCTTTCGTAGTCGTTCGCCAAATTGGCTGGTTTTGACAATTATGGGAACTGAGAAGAGAGTGCGATCAGCCCTGCGACAACCTTATAAATCAACCTTGATGAAAACTGAGAAGATAATGGAAATAGAAGCAGTGTTGTTGTGTTCTTGGGGCTTTGATGGAAGCTGCTCTGATCCATGGCAGAATTATGAGGTAGGGCCGACTCGGAGAGGAATGAAGTAGAAAGCAGAATAAAGGGAGATAGATGTCAAAATCAGCTGTTCATCGCTAATTTCTTTATGCTCACATTTCGCAGTTGTTTTTAGGTTAGAATTTGTTACAGGTTTTTTGCAATTTTAACACTTTCACATTTTATAGTTTTTATAACACTGTTGCTATAATATTTTCACTCTAATTATCACAAATTTAACACACGCGACCGCACTGTTTGCATGGCCAAGCTATCAACTGCTGCTGGCCACCATGCCTTGAAGGTAACCTATGGGTCCTTGGTTTTGGTGTGCAAGGTTTTCTTCTCGCTTTACTTGCACAATTATCACAAATTAAACACATAAACATAATATTTTTATTTCATTTGACGTTTCTACGTACTTCGTCGTTTTGACATCTAACGAACCTTTTCATTATCCACTCTTCCTTGACGCGTGAGTACACTCAGTGAATCGGCCCTACCTTACAATTCTGCCATGCTCTGAACAAGACTTGACGTGAATTCTTTGCTATTAGGGGCGGTCACATTATCAAATTCTTCATCAAATTATTGGTCAAAAAGTTTGACCACGCAAGTGTTCATATTATCAAATTTTTCGTCAAATTTCATTATTGTCTTGCACACCGATGTGAACACATCAGCAGCACTCCATATGCTTTATTTTTGAATAATCTTTTTTTGTAAATTTCCGATTTAATCTGCCACAGTTATGGATGTAGTCTATAAATTTCAATAAAATCATTACAAAAATCTTCTTCATCGTGCATTTTGAATTGATGTGTTCGCGTTGAAATCTTTTTTTAAGTGAAGAAATCGCACTAGAAAATTTGGCGAGTGTTCACACGTCAAATTTTTCATCAACTCGTTGGTCAAAAAACCGAAAAACTAAAATATTTTGATTTTCGTCAAACGATTTGACCAACAATCTTATGAGTGTTCACATGTCAAATTTTTCGTTAAATTCCATATATATTTCTGTTGGTCAAATTTTTTCATGACTTGTTTGATGAAAAATTTGATAATGTGGCCGGCCATATTCTCTTTTAAACTTATGGCCTAATAAGCCAAGCAAAGATCAACGCAACACAGTCGGTTCTTTTGTCACATAGAATTCTACCAAATGCGTTTTTTGTGTATCTAATTAGCCGAAACGTAACGCGACGTAGAAGTCTGTTAAATTTTGATTTCTATGTTACGTAGGCTGACATTTCAGCATACAGTGTGCTTTTAGTACGGTTGCTAGCATCACACTCTGATTTTTAAGTAATATTTTCTTGTTTGCGTTTATTAATTGAAGCGAAATGTAAGTATTTTAATTTAAATTGATTTTTTATTAATAATTGAAATGTTTTCGAATGGTAGACGTCGAAAAACTAATTGATCCAGTGAATTATTTGGCACTTGCTGGGGTTGCTACGTTGGTAGCATAATCAACAAAAAGCCATAGTACGTTGCGTCATCTTAACCTGTGTTACGTCGTTTGCATAATCAGACCATTACTCTCTCTCATGTTGATGTACGCGTCTTCATCCACAAATGCAAGACTTGATCGTCAATTCTGTGGTCACAAGCAATAACTACTTAACTCAAAATATCGTATAAAACGATATTTTAATTGCACTAACTACGACCCTTTATTCTGACGTTTATGAACCGTTACAAAAGAAATACCACCTTGTTCAAAAAGAAAGGTTCATTCACACTGTGAACCGGACTTAACTGTCCGCTTCGAAATTTTTTTTTTAGTAGGTTGCCACATGTGTCTATGACAAGGCTGCCAATTACTGGTGATAAGACATGGGTACACGAGTATAACACGCAAAACAGGCATCAGGCGAGTGAATCAGGCTCAATTTTTTCTATCATTGTAAAAATCGAAGACGCGAAACAAGTTGTTGTAAGCAAACCACTGTCACTTTACCAAATGTCAACGAGAGACGCAGATATATGGCAGCCTAGTCATAGACAACCTATGTGGCAATCTACTAAAAAAAAAACGAATTTTCGACTCGGACAGTAAAGTTCGGTTCACAGTGTGAATGAATCTTTCTTTTTGAACAAGGTGGTATTTGCGCACATAAGTGGCAATCTATTCAATGCAAAGAACGGATTTCTGCATGATTCCAAAGATCATGCAACCTCACTATCATCTTTAAAGAATTAACAAAAATATTTAATCTTAACCCTAAATCTCTAAGAAAATTTTATTTCAAAAAACAAAAAAAAAAATGTTCTTGCAAGGGCTTTCCGGGCTTGATATGACCTTATAAATATCCCATTCCTTGACAGTTTTAAGTTCACACATTACTTTGTATAGATTTAGTTTTAGTAAAAAAAAAAAAATTTAAATTGCTACATTTTGTGCTCTCTAAAGCTGGTTTCTACGCCAATTAAATTGTTTTAATTCCACTTTTATAAAAAGTATATAAAAGAAATCTGTAAATACTTAAAAAGTCTTAATAATGTTTATATTATTCGTTTATTATAATTTGAAATTTCTACATAATACAATAAGTACTTAAAAAACAAATACTTATTTTAAACTTTGAGTTAAAGTTGTTGAATTATTTTGCTAACTTATTAATAAAAGCCAGAGGTTACAAAATGCTTTTTATGTTCAGATAAAGATATGCTTAATTTAAAAAATATCTATTGAAATTCTAAACAAAGATTATTAAACAAATATTCAGTCCTTTCAAGCATGTTGCAATAAATGCGCTCTAAGTTCGTCATTAATAAAACAAATTTATTTTTAAAATTATATTTTATTTATATAATAATTCAATTTATATAAATCATAAAATTCTATTTAAAGTTAAAGATCTCGATTATAACAAGCATGTTGCATAGTTCAAAGCATTTTGCATTATTTTTTCTAATTGTATAAATTTGATTTTTTTAGAGGTTAGAGAAAAATTTCATTTAAGCTAAATTTACCATTAATAAAATCTATTAGATTTAATGGATGTAAATGAATTAATTATATGATTTAAAAGTCACAATTTTCAAGCCCGGGGGCCAATAGTGGATCATAGGCCAAAAGTTTTGATTTTCGAATCTTCAATGCAATGACAAACACTGTTTCATGGTTTATGTCTAATTTCTATGACATTTTTTCATCTAATCTTGAAAAATATTTTAGAATCTTAAAATGCACAATTAATTTACCAACTGTTTTGGGACTAGCTATAAAGTGCTCTTTATACGAGTAACTAATTGCAAAACTGGTTGATAAACTCGTTGCTGGTTGATGAAAATAAGTCGTGTCTGAATGAGTTAAAGCGTCATTTTCAGTTTTTCAGGGACAATTTTTGATTTTTTTTGCGATTAGACATTAAAAAGTACTTCAACAATCAGCAACCAAATGTCAGATTCATAGTTAAAATATTGTTTGCACTCATTTTCAATGAACTAAGAACGATGTTATCAAGATAAAAAGTTTTTAGTACTGGAATTGAAATACTGGCCTATGCGTCTATAGAAAAAAAACATCCACCAGTTTTCAATCAATTTTGCGATTAGTTGCTCGTCTATAGCGCCCTTTATACATGTTCTCAATTGACGAAATGTTAACATTGAAAATTCTCTCAATTTTTGAGAATGACAACCAAAATTTTGAGAATGACAACACATTGACGACGGCTGCAGCCGTGCATCAAATCTGTCAACATTTTTTGAAAGTATTTCTTATGGAGAGGAACTGGTCTAATGGCTTGAATAAATTGACTACGGCTGCAACGACAAGCTGTCAAATTACGACCTAAACACATTGATTGCGGCTGCAAACGACAAGCTGCCAAATTAGGAATGATTCTATATCGACGACATTTAAAAAATTTTGACATATGCTACACGGCTGCAGCCGCCGTTAATGTGTTTATGCTATTAGGAATGATTCTATCTCGACGACAAGGCCAGCGCGGCATTACACCAGTTTCTCTCCATAAGAAATATAGCCTATAGAAACACATTGACGACGGCTGCAGCCGTGCAGCATCCGTCAAAATTTTTTGCATGTATTTCTTATGGAGAGAAACTGGTGTAATGCCGCCCTTGTCGCAGCGGCTTTGTCGTCGATATAGAATCTTTTCTAATTTGACTTCTTGTTGTTGCAGCCTTTTAAAATAGTTCACAAATTCGTTATTCGTAATTTTCGAACGAATACGGGTTAGCTGACGAAGTGATTTTAATGGCTTCATTTTATATTTCTATCCGATCAATCGTTTCGTTTAAAACAGTGTTCGTTTGTGTTTTTGAAATTTGTAATTCGAACAGAATCAAACAACGATAACAGCTGATCAGCCAGCGAACGATGCCGTAGTACAGTTATATATTTGCAATATGTATTTCTAACGATCACTGAAACCACGAATCCGAACGTAAAAAATCAAACGAACACTTTTATGCTATCGTTGTGGTTGCAGTCGTTAATAGAATGATTAAAAAATGGAAAATTCTGAACCTAAAGGTAAATAAATTATGAAATATATATACAGGGTGTCCCGCAATTGAGTGCAACTATTTACGGAGCTGAAAGGTTGTGACGAACTGAGCAAAAAATCGAATGGGAGGGGGGATCTGTTTTCACATCTTTAGGAGCTACAGTATTAGTTAATATTTCACGACTTTGATCCACGTTATTGTTTCTAGCAGAAAAACTAATTTACATAAAACTTATTTTGATAGCTCTTTTTTCAAATTCAAATTTCTCAGAATTTCGCGTAATAAATGAAATTTTTTTAGAGTCAATTTTGTAATTTATTCAATTTTCTTTTCAATGACACCAAAAACATAAACATATCTTAAAAAATAAAAAAGTTGGCTATACTAAAAAAATTATACTTATTAGAAAACAATGATATCTACTGCATAACTAATTGTAATGTCTTTATTTATCACTGTTTTCTAATAAGTATACTTTTTTTTGAACAGCAAACTTTTTTATTTTTAAAGATATGTTTATGTTTTTGGTGTCATTTAAAAAAAAAAATGAAATAAATTACAAAATGGATCTAAAAAAAAAATTTCATTACGAAAAAATTCTGAGAAATTTGTACTCAAAGTTGAAACTTGGTAGTTTCAACCGATTGATTTCATCTTCACACGATCACAGCTCGGTAACGGTTAAGTTGGTGGTGTTTGTTGATATACCGTTGGAAAGGTGATTTCATTGTCTTTAAAATGAACTATCAAAATAAGTGATACTTGATACTATGATATTTACAAAATAATTTTATGTAACTTAGTTTTTCTGCTAGAAACAATAACGTGAATCAAAGTCGTGAAATATTAATTAACCCTGTAGCTCCTAACAATGTGAAAATAGACCCACCCTCCCATACGATTTTTTGCTCAGCTCGACATAACCTTTCAGCTCTGTAAATAGTTGCCCTCAATTGTGTATATACGGGACACCCTGTATATATATACAGTGTCTGAAGGCTGTGAAGCACTTGAAATACATAAAATAAAAATAAAAACTACGATAGCTGTATACATTTTATATTGATATGTCAAAAGCAATCACTCAATCACTAAAAATAATTGGGCTACTCACAGTTTAATCGTATATTAACATATCGTATTTATAGCATTTGTTATTTTTGTAACTGTGAGCACCTCAGTGTGTGATTACCGTATTCAATAATTCTGCAACGCTGTTATATATAGTGTAGATAGGGCATAAAAATAAGAGACAAAAAACACGTCCAATGGCTATTTTTATTTGCGCGTGTTTGCGTATTTGCGTTTGCAAGCAAAACAACAACAAAGAAAAATACGCTTACGTAAGTCGGCGTAAAAATAACAAATCGTAAATTAAACGCCTGCGTACTTAAACTGTAAATAGACCACTTAATTGCTCAAAGTATATTTATTCAATACACAAACCGAACAAAAGCACTGCCCACACTGCAATGCAATATATTTAAAAAATCTTTGAAGTAGACAAAATACAGAAAACTTTCCTAGTGTTTGGTATGGCAGCGCTACATTTGACAACTGCTTGTGTATAACAGTTTGAGTGTACATATCAAACAATAGCTTGTCGAATGAGCTAACCATAAAGTGGGAACCAGAATGGTGTAGCTTGTAGTACGTAGTATGACCTGCCAAAAGTTAAAATATACTAAATGCCCGGAATCGCACAGAATGCGTAGTACGTCTGTGGCACGTAGCTGTAGTTGTAGCGCAAGTTTAGTTAACTTTAACTTTTGAGTACTACGCTGCTCTGAAAATTGTATTAATCATGATTTTTTTAGGATTGAGTATATCAAATCGATACTGCAAACGTTTTCGGTACTAAAATAAGTGTTCGAAATTAACAATATTTGTGAAATCGAAAAAAAATGATAAATAAGTGTTCTCTGCAGCGCTCATGCCATTGTGTACATATTTTTTGGCGTAGCGTGCTACACACTAAACAGCTGATGAGGTTACTACATGGAATCGCTACAACTACATCGCATTCTGTTTCACGCTTAAGCTGCGTTCGAAATACATATTTCAGTTTGAATTCAACATCGTTCGCGTAGCCATCGTCCGTTGAATAGTTCATTAGGAATACAAAATGAGGCTAAGTAGACAGAATACAGAAAAATTCCCTAATGTTTGATATGGCAGCGCCACATTTGACAACTGCTTGTGTATAACAGTTTGAGTGTACTTATCAAACAAAAGCTTGTCGAATGAGCTAACGATAAGCTTTGTACGAAATACATATTTCAGTTTGAATTCAACATCGTTCGCAAAGCTATCGTTCGTTGAATGCTTCGTTAGGAATACAAAATCAGGCTATAAGTCACTTAAAATTGTTAAAGAATTATTCGAACTAACATGATTCATAAACGAATTTGAAGCAGCGATACGTATTGGTCTCAAATATAGATTTAAGTTCATGAATGTTTTTAAATGCAGTGTTAGTCAACTAAACAGTAATTAATATTGAAGCAAGGGCATTAATAATGTTCGTTACAATTAAAAATGCATATAGATATGCCCTAAAGCCATCCAGCAAAAATATGTTCTTGAAAATTTTTCGCTACGAACGTTGAGACACACCGTTAAATACTGTTCCATGATGGAATGTTACATTGTTTTATTACTGTAATTTTAAAAAAGTTGTACAATAGCTTATGCTGTTACTCAAGTTCGAAATCATTTAGATTTTGTAACCATTGTCAATTAACTTGAGTAAATTTTTTTTGGTAATTTTTTTGCTCATAACTTGTCAATATTGACGATGTCTTATTTTATTTTTCACCAATCATTTAATTTTTTATAAATTTAATTTATAATTGAGCAACCTTAATCGATTCATTTCTTTCGATGACTTAAGCATATGTCTTGCAGATTTAATTTTTTTATATAGATTTATTTTTTATTATAATAATTTCACCATTTTTTTATATGATATAAAATTGTTATTGAAAAAAAAAATAATTAAGCTGTTTGTCATAATAAGTGCTTAAAATAAATTCAAAGAACATTTTTTGCAGCATTTGCAAATAAATTGCAGGCTTTTGGAGTATCATAATTAATACAAGCGCGTTAATATTTCAGTTGAAAACATTTTACATTAAAAAAAAAAAAAAATTAAAAATATTACACATTTTTACGACGCATGCGTACGCAAAATAATGTAAACATATAACTAAAAGCTAATTTTCTTAAATTTATAACATAAAAATTATAAATGAAAGCTTTTTTTTGTATTTATAGAGTCGCGTGAAACGCTTGAACTTATGCTTATTTTATAATACATGCATGCATTCCATTGGTTAATTTTTTCTTTAATGATTATTTCACTCAATGTCAACAACGTTACGTCACGTCAAGTACTTCGAACCTGCTTCTAATGCGTATTAAGCACTTTTTGCAACTGCGCAGTATTTCGGTGATATTCCTCGACTGCTTTTGCAACCGTTACGACATTAACTTCGACAATGTCACTAGAGCGTCGTCTGATTGTTGTTTGTGGTGGATTTTTTGTGTTGCTTATTTTATAACGTTGCAGCACCTCGGCCGATGCACGTTTGTAGGTCAACGACATTTGTTTGTGCACCAAATCCATCAGCGCCGGTAAGTCTGCTTTGGTCATGCCCAATGTTGATATGGGTGGCATAGCTGTCACAATGATGTGACCGGCATTGAGTATTTTTTTCTTATCGTTGAGAAAACTGCAATAGGAGCTGAAGACTACCGGCATAATCGGTATCTGCTCATCGATAGCCATGTGAAAAGCGCCTTTTTTGAAAGAGTGCAGCTCGCCCGTGTTGCGTCTGGTGCCCTCGGGAAATACCCAGAGTTTTATTTTCTTCTCTTTGATTTTGTGATTGACAGCATTTAATGTATCGCGCGCTTTTTCACCGCGAACACGATCGATGAATATCAAACCAGCCAGCCAGGCGGCCAAGCCGAAGGGCCAGGCATAGAAGAGTTCACGCTTGGCCACAACGGTGCACTTGTTCATAACATGCCAGATGTCGAACATGCCTGATAGAGTGGGAGGATAGGTTAGTTGAAGAAGTGGTTATTGTTTTTTTTTTTTTTTTTTAATTACCCAGCACATCCAACGAGCTTTGATGATTTGCCACAATGATGCATGCTTGATCCTTCTCTAGATGTTGCTTGCCACGCAGCTCCCAACGAAGTCCAATCAACGCCGAAATGCGATGACAAAACGTGCTCGCCCAGCTGTAAGAAAAAAAAATTAAATAAATAAATAAATTTCCTACAAAAAATGAATAGAATTATAAATATAAAAAGAAAACAGCTTATTTGGGAAGTAAAACTTTGAAAAGTGTTTCTTTCAGAACGAAACGGTACGTAACGTAAGTCGTATTGGCGTGGACGAAAGGACTGCATTTCGGTACACATTTTTGCTATAATGATAGAATTTGGCACAATAGTAAATTAGGTCAGTTCCTATCATCTTGCATGCAGTGGGCGTAACTTTGATAAACTTAAATGTTCTATAACAATAATTTTTCTTACACCAAAAGGATGGAATTTGGATTGCCACTCTCAATGGGCGTAACCGAAAGTAGCCGAAAGTAATCGAAAGTAGTCGAAAGTAACGTTTTATTTACATTAAGAAAGTAGAACTTGGATTTAAACACGCCCACTCAATGGGCGTAATCGGAAGTAGACAAAAGTAACTAAAAATGAAATTTAAAAACGATCAAGTAATCGATTTATTTATATCAACAGGTGTTAACTTGGATTTTAACACGCCCACTCAATGGACGCAATCGGAAGTAGTCGAAAGAAACCGGAAATGAAATTGAAAAATTCTATAGAATAAAATGTTTCATTTACTAATTATTTTATTTACTAAGAGGTTGGTACTTGGATTGTAACTCTCAATGGGCATAACTGGAAGTAACCGAATGTGAATGGAAATTAAACTAAAAAACACTATGATAATCACGGAATATCAATGAGACACATGTGAGGCACCATGAGTTTCCGTGAGTGACCACGAATTAGCGTCAATGATCGTAAGTCACAGTGAGTGGTTGTGAATTACAGTGAGTGATCATGCATCACCGCGAGCGACCGTGAATTGCTGTAAGTGACCGTGAGTCACCGCGAGTGACTATGAATCACAGTGAGTGACCGTGAGTCACCGTGAGTGACTATGAATCACTGTGAGTGACCGTGAATCACCGTGAGTCTCCGTGAATTACCATGAGCTATCGTGAGTAACTGTGAGTTGCCGTGAGTCACAGTAAATGATTGTGAGCTACCGTGAGTCACTGAAAGTGACCGTGAAACACCGTCAGCGACCGTGAGTAACCGTGAATGATCGGGAGTCACCGTGAGTGGCCGTGAACTATCGTGAGTGACCGTGAATCATCGTGAATGACCATGAGTTACCGTAAGTAATCGTGAGTTAGCCGTGAATCATCGTGAATAATCGTGAGTTAGCGTGAGTCTCCGTAAATTACCATGAGTCACCGTGAATGACTGTGTGTTACCGTGAGTGGCCACGACTCACAGTGCATGACTGTGTCTATCCTGAGTGACCGTGAATCACCCTCAGTGACCGTGAGTAACCATGAATGATCGTGAGTCAGCGTGAGCGGCCATGAGCCACCGTAAACTACCATGAGTGACCGTTAGCTACTGTAATTGACCGTGATTTGCTGTGGGTGACCGTGAGTGTCCGTGAACTATCGCGAGTCACCGTTAGCAACTGTGAGTAATTAGGAGGGACCGTGAATCACCGTGAGTAAGGGTGAGTTTCCGTGAATTGCTATGAGCCACCGTGAGTGACTATGAGCTACCGTGATTTGCCGTGAGTCGCAGTTAGTGACCGTGAATTAACGTGCTTGACCGTGAGTGTCCGCGAGTCACAGCGAGTGACTGTGAGTGACCGTGAGTTACTGTGAGTGGCAGTGAATCATCGTGAGAAATTGTAAATGATCGTGAGTAGCCGTAAGTGACCGTGAATCACCGTGAGCAGCTGTGAGTGACCGTGAATTAACGTGCTTGACCGTGAGTTACAGTGAGTGGCTGTGAGTCTCAATGAGTGACCGTGAATTAATGTGTTTAATAGTGAGGGGTCGTGAGTCACCGTGAGTTACCGCTAACGGCCGTGAGTCACAGTGAGTGACAGTGAGTTATCGTGAGTGGCAGTGACTTATCGTGAATAGCCATGAGTGACCGTGAATCACCGTGAGTAGCCGTGAGTGACCGTGAGTCACGGTAAGTGAATGTGAGCTACCGTAAGTGATTCAGTCATCGTCAGTGAACGTGAGTAACCATTAATGAAAACCGTTAGTGAACTTGAACTACCGCGAACGACCACGAACTCGCGTCTGTGATCGTGAATCACTGTGAGTGGCTGTCAGTAATCGTGAATGATCATGAGTAGCCATGAGTTACCCTGAGTGACCGTGAATTACCGTGAGGGAATGTGAGTCTCCGTGAGTAGCCGTGAGCTATCGTGAGTAGCTGTGCATTACCATGAGCTACCGTGAGTCACACTGAGGGACTGAGCTACCGTGAGTGACCGTGAATCACCGTCAGTGACCGAGAATTATCGTCAGTGACCGCGAATCACTGTGAGTTAACGTGACTGAGCGTGAGTCTCCATGAGTACCCGTGATTCTCCGTGAACAGCCGTGAGCTACCGTGAGTCATACTGAGTCACTGAGCTACCGTGAGTGACCGTCCATCACCGTCAGTGACCGTGAATCACCGTGAGTTACCGTGCTTGACCGTGAGTGGCCGTGAGCCGCAGTGAGTGACTGTGAGTTACCCTGAGTTACCGTGAGTCACCGTAAGTGACCGTGAATCGCCGTGAGTAGCCGTGAGTTACCGTGAACTACCGTGAGTCACAGTGAATGACTGCGAGCTATCGTGTGTGACCATGAGTCATTGTGAGTGACCGTGAGTGAATCTGCTTTTCAACCTTCAGTTTTTACTTCCGTTTACAGTCCCATGACGGTAGGTAATTCCCAAATTATTTATAAATTTAATAACGGGTGTCCCAAATATAGCAAACACTTTGATTCGGGCACTATTTTTTATCCGGGCTGTTAATTTCGCTCACTTTTTGAGCCGATCACTTTTTTAGCGTGCTCACTTTTTCCAAAAAACTGAGTGCGCTCAAAAAGTGAGCGAAATGGACAGCCCTGTTTTTTATGTGGCAAGGGTCGAAATTTATTCCCCTCTCCACTCGTTCGGACGAAAACAAAGACTTGGTAGCGGTCAGCGTTGATGATGACCCAACAACGTCGATTCATCATCGTGGTTAGGAATTGAGCGTTAGCAGGAACTCACTAGCGTATTTCGGCAAAATTCATGAAAAAGGCTGACATGTACAAGTGAAGTCCATGGCTCTTCTTTGGAATTCAATAAAAACTCACAGACATTTCAACAAAACAATAAGTTTTATGAAAAATTTTAAATGTCAGTGATATATGGGAAACCTTTGGGAAAGAAGTGGCTTCACGATATAAGGACCTAAGAATTAAGGTCTCCAAATAAAAATGAAATAAAACCCGATGAAATAAGACGCCCAGATATTATTACATTCTGCTATATAAGTTGAGGATCTTTAAAACAGCTATACTACCCTTATACAAGACAAAACTGGGAGGAACTCTTGCGGATCTGAATGCAGGTGTCAAAAATTGAAAATGTGTAATATAAAGGAAAATAATCCTTCAGTACACAAAATATGAAAAATATTGAGGAATTTATTTCTTGGAATCTGTGCATTTAAGAGAAAAACTACAAAATACGTGTTTTTATTTGAAATTTTTATCTCCGTGCTTTTCGACGTTTAAACTGCATATATGCCTGAATTCCCAATTTTTTTTTTCTATTTTTTCAGTAAAATTATTGGAAAAATAATAATTTTTACTTAGATTTTTATTACTTTGTGAAGTTTTTCTACGTTTCATTTTTTTCTTGCAGGAATTGCATGTTTCATTAATCACAAGTATGTAGCTTGTACTCGTATTGTTTAATTTTTTATTGTTGTTCGAACACCATTCTTTGAACCGAAAAGCCTACAAGTTGACCTTTCAAATGAAATTCCCATTAGAAACAAATCAACGAAACTGCTTTTCGTCTAAGATCCATTTGTTAATAAATAATAAATTAAAGCACTTGGAAAGAGCACACTCTATGTTGTCATTAACTTTGATTAATATTTGTTCATTTTTATTGTATAAATATTGATTAAATGTAGGCCATTCAATTAATGCCTAAAGTAGGAAATCCGGCTTGCTTAAAATTTTTTGTGTACTAGAATACGGTAGGTAATTGTGTAAGTTTCTTATTTCTGGTTGTATAGATACAAACTTCAAACATACATAAAATGCATTGACAATGAAATTGATTTGTTTTATGAAAAGATTTAAAAACTATTTGCTTAGATTTATTCTTTTAATAGTCAAAATAAGATTTGTTTTACAATTTTATTTTTCTGAAAAAATACCATGAATGCCAAAACATATTTTAAAAAATAAATTAAGAAAAACTATTAATATATGGTTTTCTACTTTTTGAACCCGCGGACCCTGGAGTGACTAAGCTTACCTCAGTCTGAAAACAAAACTAGTTACAAATAATTTTAATCGAAGTAGAGTTTGCTTCAGCATTTCCTTGTGGAAATATTCCGATAGCAGCCGAGATCACTTCAAAATGTCCGATGTTCGGCCAAAAAAAAAACATGTTTAAAAATGGGCCTTGCTCGCTTTCTTTAATTTCAGGGCTGATTTTATATCTGAATTTGAAATAAAAATTTATATTCAGGCCAGAAATCATAGATGAACATTTTAAAAAAGTAATACCAAATTTGAGGTCTGAAGAGGCGGACACTTGTATGAAAAAATCAGGGCTGTTTTCAAGCAAAGCTCAGGCCTCGGTCATATCTGTCAGGCCTGAATTCTTGTCTGATCAGGCATGCCATTTTCTATTTTGTTTTGTGTTTTATTAGGCTCATTTATTTTATAGCCCAAATTCACATTAATTGAATGCATTCGTCGTTTTGTTCGGTCACCTTCTCCCATCTCAGTGGTAACTTCATTATTCCACACAGGTAGAAGCCTTAATTTTTCTCTGCAAAGAAACTATCAAAGTGCTGTTTGATAAGGTCGTCATTAACAAAGGTTTTATTACCATTCAGTGAGTTTTTCAGGTAGTGAAACATATTGGATGGATAGGGCAAAATATCCCATGTGAACTCGAGTAATTTTTCGTAAGTCAGAAAACTCGTATGAGGCCTGGCGTTATCGTGGTAGCAGACCATAGCCTTCCGATTGACCAGCTCAGGAAGTTGCTGTTGGATGACATCGCTCAATTTTTGTAGACGCCTGCAGTAGACTTCAGAATTTATGGTTCTATTCTGAGCTAGACAGGCCCTTCCAATTCCACCAAATTGAAGAATGTCTGCTTTTGCTGGCCTCTACAGCGCTTCATCTTCTTCCATCACCTTTTTTTTCTGTTGACAATGTTGTAAACAATTTACTTTTCGTCACCAATAATCCTACGCTTGAGAAATGGGTCGCTTTTTTCACCACTATTTCTTCCAACACAGACTACTGCACATCACAGGTAATCTTTGATAAAAAATACAATGTCCGCGTTCCTACACGGCAGGAGGCCTCACGATATGCAGGACTTACTATATGGAGGGGGCCATAAACATATTTACTGACGGCTCTAAGCTCGAAGGGCGAGTGGGTGGGGGAGTCTTTTCCCCGGACCAAGGGATTGAGGGGTAGCCTCGTTCCGGCTACCCGATCACTGCAGCGTCTACCAAGAGGAGGCCTTAGCCATCAAGGAAGCAGCACAGCACCTCAACCAACTGAGCACCTCAGGGAAAACTATATATATTTTCTCGTACAGTCAAGCGACGACGCTAAAAGTATAATGCTCCTATACCCAAACTCTAAATCTCTTGCTGCATGCCGCAAATCTCTCAACGAGATGACTGAGCAATTCAGGATCCACCTTGTATGGATGCCAGGGCACTAAGACATAGAAGGAAATTGTAAAGCTGATGAACTGGTTTGAAAGGGTACGACTGCCGCTATCCTTCCGGGAAAGGATGGGGTAGGTATACCCTTGGCCACTCTTAAACTCCAGTGCAGGAGAAACACGCTGCGACAGTCCAATGAGTGGTGGAATAACCTGGTCACCTGTGCCACAGCCAGTCTTACCTGGTCTTCCTACGACAGCAATCGCACCTCCTCCCTACTGGGACTCGGAAGATCGAATTTCTCTGTTCTGGTAGAGGTACTCACCGGACACTGCTTGATAGGAGCTCACGCTCTTCGTCTAGGCTGTGAAGCTAACGACTTCTGCAGAAGCTGTAGCGATGATGAGGAGGAGGAAACCATACAACACTTTCTCTGCCACTGCCCCGCTCTAAGTATGAGACTAAATACCTTCAGTCGACCACTCTTTCACTCTCTTGCTTCAATCTCCAAGATAGATCCAAAGAAAATCGACAGATTCATTAAGTTCACGGGATGGTTCAATGGAGACAGGACTCTTATAACACCAAGATAAAGGAGATTATATGGTATCACAAGGGGCCTATATTGGCCTAAGTGCACGACACGGGCAGCCATCTCAACCATACTAACCTAACCTAAACTTGTTTTTAAAATAGCTGAGCACAAAAAATGACATATACGTCAACATATGACAGACCTTTGACAATAACAGAGATGCCTACCAGAAAAGCGTTATTTTTAAATGTTTTTAATGAACATTTTTTAACCGATAAATGCGTTGTTATCTTTAGTTTTACTTATGCCTAGACGGGCAGATATGCTTCCTTTCCCTACGCCCATGATGTTGTGATTATTTTTATAATTATTAAGAAATGTATACAATTAAAAAAAAAAACTAAATTCTACAGATCTCTTATCTTATCTAAAACATATTATATCATAAATACCCGTGCAAAATCATAGGGATATTGAGAAAAAAAAAAATTCACAATTAATTAAAAAAAGTAAAATTGTTATCGTAAACTAATATGGTGCGGTTCAAGTTCTGACAAATTGATTGTTGGGAGGGAGCTCCGTTTATGATTGCTTAAGTGTCAAGAACCTCTTGATTTTTGTAAACTATAAAGCTTTACGATCTTAAAACTTAATTGGAAAATAATTAAGCTACGAAGTTTTTAAGATAAAAATAAAGCCTAACCCCTTTAATTTGTATCACGAAAAAGCACACTAGCTAGGGATGGCAAGATTAATCGAATGACTAACATTAATCGAGTATTTCTTTTCGAAAAAACCAAAAAAAAAAAAAAAATGAAAATGGCCATCTCAGCGCTTGAAAGGACTTTGACCGAGCTTACTATGATCAATTGTGTTGTGTGTGATGTGAAATGTTTGCACACAAATGATCGAGAACCACAAATCGTGGCGTAGTGGGTAGAGTGTGTGACTCTTACTCCAGAGAACCCAGGTTCGAATCCTCCATCTGACAGAAAATTTTTTTCAATTGAATTAATTTTTCTGTTCGGCCGTCCCCTCTCTGCAGACAACGGCAAACCTCAGAGAGTAAAAGCTGCCATGAAAAGCTTCTTGAGAACATAAGCAATTCGGAGTCGGCGTAAAACATGTAGGTCCAGTTCTCGATCATTTGTGTGCCAACATTTCACATCACACACAACACAGTTGGTCATAAGAAGCTCGGCCAAAGTCCTTTCAAGGGCTGAAATGGCCATTTCGTTTTTTTTTTTTTCGTTTAAGTTTTTATATTAATGAAATTATATTCATTTAGGTATAATTTCAAATATATAGTTTGTGGGATATCAGGGACTTTTTGAGCATCAAAATCCACAATTGAAAATGGTTCTTTAATATTTCATTTGGTCAAAAAAAAAAAAAAAATTTTTTTTCCATTAAATAAGCGAAGTTTCCCAAAATTTGTGTTGGAAATGTTAAAACTATTGCATCTTCAAGTAAATTTACATCATTATCTCAGTTTTTCTTAAAAAAAAAAATTATATTTTGATTTTAATAGCCTCATTTGTATTATTTTTTCATACTTTCTAAACCCTATGGGGAATTTGAACCCCTAAAAATGCACCCATGGCTATGGGCCTGACTTTTATAGGCTCTAAAGAATTTTATTTTAGTTTTTATTTAAAGCAAAGTTATCAACATAAGCTATTTTTTACAGCTGGGGTCAAAGAATTTTATATTAAAAATATTAAGTATCACCTTGTATGTGACTCGAAATGTTGCTGCTGCAAAGTTCGGACGTTGAACTTCAAGTTAAAATATAAAATAATCTTTTAAGCTCAAGCTCTTTATAGCCAAGTTTGTAAATAAATGTAAGTTTGTCATTACCGATGTAAGCTGCTTAGCGAAACCATATATATAAAAGAGATTTGCGCCAAAATGAAATCAAATAACAAATTTACCGCCTCAGTTTGTATATCGAAAACGCAAACCAACGACAAGCAAAACACGAGAAGCATAGAACTTTGTATACAAAAAAAGTATTGCTTCTCGTGTCTTTCTTGTCGTTGGTTTGCGTTTTCGATTTACAAAATAAAGCAGTTAATCGCATTGTACAAATTACCAATGTCAAGGACAGACAGTTTATACTAACACATATTAATTGCTTCTAAACGCAGGTGCAATGACAGTTGAACAAATCGCTTTTGTTTTAATGCACAATGGAACAAGCAGCTCCCTTCCCTAAGGGAACAGAACTTTTCGAATATGTTTCGTTAATTCAATAAAGTAGTCTAGCGGTCGTCGAAGGTTATACTTATTATTTGTAAAAATAAGTAAAAGGAAATATGTAAGTTGGCAACGCATAAATAATTCATAGACTAAAAGAGGCCAACTACCAACGCAAGCAACAAAAGCAGAGCCTAAAAGTATGCAGCAATGTGCAAAGTTGACGGAAATGCAGTTGCCACCTTTGTGCGAATTTGAGATTTTTTTTTTTTAAAAAACATAATTGTCTAGTTTAAGCAAAAATAATATATAAGAAGGCTTATTTGAAGTCAGAATCGTTAATAAGTCAAACTGCAATGTAAATACTGGAATACTGGAAAAATAAAGCAAGATTTCCTTTTAATTTATTAATGTTTGAAAAATTTTGAAAAAATGAGCTGTGTGCATTATAACAATACTTTAAATGCGCCTTTTGCACTTTGTTCACTTTATACCTATAAATCTTATATCTTACCAAACTGTAAGCCAATAAAATTAAATATTTGAAAATAACGTAGGTCTGAAGATAAGCCGAACTATTGAGAATTTATGATAAAAAAGAGTCAAACCCAAAAAAAAAAAACAGACAGTTTTGATAGTATTGTAAGTGTAGAAGAAGAATTTTATGTTTGCTATTTTTGGTGATAAATTTGTTGTTCTTGTTAATAAAATGTTGGTTAAAAATAAAGGTAATTCAATGCTATCTATACTATTATATAAAATGGTAATCACGTTTGTTAGGCACTGCAAAGCTTGAGAGCGGCAAGCACTATTTCAATAATTTTCTTTCTTTTGAATAGCTATGGGACATAGGCTATATTAAAATTGCCAAGCCCAAGTTCGGCACAAAATAAATGCGAAAAACAAAGAATAGCAAAAAAAAAAAAACTCTAGAGATTAAACGGAAAAACATCCATCGATGTTATTACAAGAAATTGAACACGTATATCTGTCACGCCCTCAATATTGAGAAAACATAATACTACGAGACTGGCTCGGTCAATTTGAACAAAAAAAGCCGTCAAATTTTTCTGCAACATATTAGATTTAGATGAGTAGGCTTTAGTAGAAGTGAATGAGTGAATCTGAATATACAAATCAAACAATTCTGAGTGCATTTTGAAATTTGCCATGCCTGCCTGCAACGCTCATAATAATGAAAAAATATAACAAGACGAGAACGGTTGAATCGCTTTGAACGAAAGAAGGTATCAACTATTTCTGTATTTATAATCAATCAATAATAACTATACACAGTTTGCCACGTCTGCCTGACCCGTTCACCTTATTTAACAAAAAAAAAAAAAAAAAAAAAACACAATATGACGAGGAGAGCATAGATTATTTCAGCAAAAATGAAATTAATAAAGTCTGCATTTCATTCTGGTCAATATCTCAGCAAAAATAAGTGCTCCCAAAAGAAGGAAAAGTATTGAATTCTAACCCTTTCACTTTCATACCCAGGTATGAACGAGAACTTATTCATACGAAAATCTTAAAAAAATTATTAGTGGAAATTATTTATATAAAAAAAGACACGAAATAACTTTTTCATATAAATGTTTATAAAAACTAGTAAGGGTTGAGCTTCGGCAGGGTACCGAAGCTAAAATACGCCCCCGCGGCCATATTGAAGTATTTTCGAAGTCTTTAGCCACGACATACACGATAACATTCAGTTTTATATATTAACGAAAGTTTTCCTATTTTGATGACGTCACTTTGTATGGGAAGTAGGCGTGATTTTGATCCGATTTTGCCATATATCATAGAGATGGTTCATATTATATATCAAAGATAAAGTGCAAAATTTCAAGACATTTCATTAATTTTTGTGGATTTTTAAGAGATTTAACGTTTAAAATAAAGACAATTTGAATGGGAGGTAGGCGTGGTTTTCATTCGATTTTGCCAAATATCATAGTAGTGGTTTACGTTATATATCAAAGCCTATATGCAAAACTTCAAGACATTTCTTTAATTTGAGCAGTTTTTTAAGAGAGTTTATTTTTAAAATAAAGCCACTTTGTATGGGAGGAAGGCGTGGTTTTCATTCGATTTTTTCATACCCAGAACGCATTTTTTTAACACGTGCATGTCCTTCTTCAGAGTGCTTTTAGAATTTTTTCAAAGGAAAATTTCTTTGAGGCATTCAATGAAAGGAGTGATCGTTGCTATCAACCGACCGAACAATTTTGTTGAGCATAATTCTATCTAATATATCAGGGTGTTCCGCAATTGAGTGCAACTATTTACGGAGGTGAAAGGTTATGTCGAGCTAAGCAAAAAATCGTATAGTCTATTTTCACATTCTTAGGAGCTACAGGGTTAATTAATATTTCACGACTTTGATTCACATTATTGCTTCTAGCAGAAAAACTAACTTACATAAAACATTTTACATTTTGATAGCTCATTTTAAAGGCAATGAAATCACCTTTCCAACGGTATATCAACAAACCGCACCAACTTAATCGTTACCGAGCTGTGATCGTGTGAAGAAGAAATCAATCGGTTGAAATTACCAAATTTCAACTTTGAGTGCAAATTTCTCAGAATTTTGCGTAATAAATGAAATTTTTTTTTAGATCAATTTTGTATTTTATCCAATTTTCTTTTCAATGGCACCAAAAACATAAACATATCTTTAAACATAAAAAAGTTGGATGCACTAAAAAATTATACTTATTTAGAAAGGTGATTTCATTGCCTTTAAAATTAGCTATCAAAATGTAAAAAGTTGTATGTAAGTTAGTTTTTCTGCTAGAAACAATAATGTGAATCAAAGTCGTGAAATATTAATTAACCCTGTAGCTCCTAAGAATGTGAAAATAGACGATTCCCATACGATTCCCATAGACGAGATCCCATACGATTTTTTGCTCAGCTCGACATAACCTTTCACCTCCGTAAATAGTTGCACTCAATTGCGGGACACCCTGTATATATAAGTGGATGTATGTATCAGAGACCTGCATCAAGTACTTGAAAAATAATCAGGCTTTTTCAAGTACTTGAAAATTCACAAGCTTCGTATCAAACTAATCAATCGCAAGCTTTACTGCTCTGCTGCGCACAAAATCTTGAAGCGCTTGAAATTTTCGGGAAAATACTTGAAAAGATTGATATGTTCGGCAAAAGCTTATAAGCTTGCAAGTATCCAAATAGTTCAAATTGGGAAAGCTTGTTGTCTTAAGGGTCGCTGATTGCGATTCTGATGTCAGAATATAAAAGTTGTTTGGACACTAGGGTGGACCGTAACAGTACTTTTTTGTGATTTTGACAGATTTTGCCCTTTTTGGCAATCTAAGTCGGACCAATTATTTGGATTCTGATGTTATGAAGATGTTGTTCTGAGATTATAAAGTTCCATATCTCGAAGGGGAAGCAAAATAGGTAAAATCTAACCATTTTTTGGGGGTTACTATACGGGGAAGCATTTTTGAGACACACAAATTGGGGGATCTATCACTCCCCCATTTTGCACATTTTTAGGGGGAGACGTTGAAACACGTGTTTAACTCTCCACTGTAAGTCAGATTGTAAGTTATACATGTGTTTCGGTCCCTGCCTAAAAATATGTCGAATGGGGGGCTAATAGACGCCTATTTGTGTGTCCCATCCTTTAGAAAAAACTAAATTCTGAAAATTATATGAACGAAAAATAACAACGATGTATACATTACCAATTGAATTTAAAGCATTTCCAAAAAATATTAAAAGTTATTAAAAAAAGTTATCTATTTTAAGTAGTCTATTTTGAAACCTTAATCGAAAATATTATCCTAAAAAAAAAAAAAAAACAAAATGAAAATTAAGTAATCATTTTAGTAACCTAATTTTCTTTTTGTAATGAACTGATCCAGTACCATAAAAACGGCACACAAATGATAAACTTATCTAGCTATTGAACTATCATTATAAATTTCTTTTATTTTTTGACATAATTATTAATACTAGTATCGCCTGTGGCCGAAATTCGACCATATCAAAACAGATTTTTTTCATTTTGCTGAACGCATCAAATCATATCCTGAACAGATAGAACGGTGTCAGTGGCCAGCGGCTAGCGGAGTTCTTTGAGAAGTGTCTGAGTCACTCTCGCATTCTACAACAGAAATGTGTCGCTATGCATTTTTTGCTGTTTCTCATTGTCCCATTGGGGAAAATAGTTTTAAATTTTTAAATGAACGGTGTCCCAATAAGAGTGCACGATTTAAATTTTGTGGCACATTTGAAAAATTTTTGAATTTTGCTATCTTTGAATTTCGATTAATACAAAATATTTGAACGATTTATACAAAACATTTGAATTACAATATATTGTGTACTTGGTATGAACCAGAACTTTCAAATAATATTAGTTTCATTGGAAAATGATGTCTTTAAAGTAGGTAAAAAACGTGTCTAATTTTTGTGTTCAAGTATTAATTTATAGATAATGTTCCCAAATATTAAACACAACAAAATTTTCCAAATAAAAGCATTGCAATTGCATGTAAATTGAAATCACTATTGATTACAACAATTTTTGTTTGACAAAATAATATGGAATGCGATTAACAAAGAGAGAGAGAGAGAGAGAGAGAGAGAGAGAGAGAGAGAGAGAGAGAGAGAGAGAGAAAGAGAGAGAGAGAGAAAGAGAGAGCAGCAACAGCACTTGTTTGCCGCATGTCTCACTTAGGATACTTGTCTGTCAAACTTTTGAAGCTTCGCCATCTTTTTTCTCTCTCTCATTGGTTTGTCCACGGTATGATACACATACTTTTTTATTTGTCAAGGCTAAAGGCAACATTATTTCTTCTGTTTTCTGTTCAAAATCTGTTTTCTGCCAGTTGTCCAAATTCTTTTCGGCTTCGGACCTTGATCATGATTTGTCGGCAGTTTGGAGTTTTTGGATGAGAGAGCAGCTCTCTCAAATTTCAGTTTTTTCTTTTACTCTCGAAACAACAACTAATTTTGTTGGTGTCCGAAAGTGGGGCATGTATCTTTGCAAAACTTGTTTGCATAGCTTTTTTTATTATTGCTCTCGAGTAAGGTTACGAACATAGTGAAGGCCAGTTAAGACAGGCAGGCAGATCAGATTTTCAATTGGAGCAATTAAGAAACCAAGTCATCCATCTCTTTTGCTCTAATGTGTTTTCTAATGTGCCTGAATCGGAGTTTACTATGTTCGCAACCTAAGACAGACAGAGAGATTCAAACTACAGCCACGAGTAAGAGAATACATACTTTATTATGAAATGCATTACCTTATTTTTATTATAAATATTAAAAAAGTGTACGACAGCATTTGATGTTTGTGTATTAATATATAGGATGTAGATAAAGAAATGGCTTAAAACATAGATTTGTGTATTAATTTTAGAGTGGTCGAAAATACAGTAAGTAATGCTTATAACGAACTTCAAGGGACCGATAGTTTTGTTCGTTTTAAGCGTTAGATCTTTTATAAGCGATATTGTTATTTTGGTAATTTATTAACATTCTTTTTTAGTTTTATTAAAAACTCAACAAAATGCGTTACAATGTTTACACATATTTGAATTTATTTGAAAAATTTTTAATGTTTTGTTATTTGGTTTCCTGATACAAAAATTCATTTTCAATTGTATGTTCAAATTTCTGTATAGATGCCGAAGACATCTTCTCGAATGTTTTATATGTCTGGTTACTTTCGTGCCTCCACTCTACTGAGACTTCTACTATACTAAAAAATTTTCCCTTGAAACTCATTGCATTTACAATCAATTCACGACATACCATAACTTGATTTAGCTTTCTCGACTTCAAAATGAAAATTAAGCAAAAGAACCCGTTGATGCATTATACAATTTTTCTTTGGAAGCTAGTTTTGAGCAAAAATTTAGTATTAATGGAAGTGGTGAGATATCGGCAAATATTTTCTTATTTCTTCAAGGTCATTGAATTGAACTTTCAGACAAAGAAAATTTGATGATAATATATTGGAAAATTGGTGAGATAATTGCTTGCAAAATCAAAACTTGAATTTTCAATTGTTTTTCTCATTCTGATGTACGGAAAAAATCTACAGTTTTCGAGATATCGCAATAATATTGATGTCATAATAACGGGATTTTTTGAACATACTGTCCGTATCTCAACCAACGACTTTTTATGCAAAAATCGTTGTATTGGGAGCATCTATAGTTTTCGAGATACCACAATAATTTTGATGTCAAAATAACAGAAAATTTTCAAAATTTCGTATTTGCAATCAATTTTACCATCACAATATATATTCACACTTGTTACATAAAAAAATGCTTATTGTAGGGTAACCGTAAGAGATGGTGAATTGTAGTTTTTTCGCACGACAACATCTAACCTTTGAGTGAATTTTGGAATTCACTGCAAAAACATTTATTTTCTGCAGTTCCGTTAGCTTCATATATTTTTCTATACAAAACAGTGGTAAAATGTTATTTTTTTGGAAATGACATTTTTTATTTTTGGCGTATGTGGTGAACCACTGTGCAGTGCGTCAGTTAAGGGTTAATTTATAAAAGATGTTCATTGTAAGCTGTAATTGCTGCTCAAATAAATATGAACCGTCAAAAGTGAAAAAAGAATTCTAGCATTGTTTTCAATGTTTACACATAACTTTATCAACTTTATTTTTTGTTGTTGCATGGGTGCGCTTGTTTGTGTCAATGACGGATATTAAACAATAACTACGAGTACAATTTTCAAGGCCACAATTACTGTATCAAAAAAAAAATGAAATTTTAACTAAACAAGAATTTTTAAAGAAAAACAAGCTACGGAATTTTGAGATGGCAATACTGGCAGCCTTAGGTAAAAAATAACGGTATGTGTAGGTGTTGCGCAGTAATTATTGATTTATCAAAGCGGGCGGCCATGAATACGAATGGCGAGCGTGCACAAAAGCAACAACAACAAACGTTCTAACAATTGTTTTTGCATTTAACTAACAGCATGCGGGGGGAAAAATGCTACATTGTTTTTTCCGCTATAAATTAATAAAAAATTTATATTTAATCAATATTAAATGCGGACAAAAAGAAAACATTTATTGTAGTAGTACTTACAGCAAATTTCGCACATCGCAGGGCCGAAAGAGAAAAGCCGGGATGAGCAGAATAGAATTAAATGAAACAATGCCATAGTACAGCAGGAACTTGATGTAGTAGCGAAAACTGTGACTGGACTCGTACAGCAACGGAAACATCAGAATCAGAAATAAGCCCAATAGCTCGATCATCATGGGTTGGCGCGTACAACTATTGTAACACTTGAGTCCGTCTTGTGGCGTATCTTTTCTTCTTCAATATATTTAAGAGCTGTTGCTATAAACTAGCTGCTGCTGTTTTACTATTTGTTATGTTTTTCTTTTAATTTTTATTATTGTCTTTTATTTTGTTTTATCTAATTAAATCTTATGTTTGTGAAAAACCGCTGTGCGTTCGTGTGTGTTCGTGCGCTGCAGATGCACTTTTGTTATTGTTCTTATTTATCGTGGTTGCGTTGTTGATGTAATTGTTGTAGGTTTTCCTCGTTTTTCTTTTTACGGCTGCATTTTTTTCAGCCCTCTATTTTGTCTGTTCACCAGAGTTGCCACTAACTGCTTTTATCGTTGCATTGAGATTGAGTGCGCGTGTTCACAGCTCAGCTTAAATGTTTTTGCACTGAATTTGCTTGTGAAAATGTTGCCGGTGTGGTAAGTCAAATACACTAACAACAATAACTTCAACTACAACTATTGGAAAAATCAATTTTTAATGTAATTTCTTCTTTGTTATCTTATATTTATTTTATTTTTCATTAATTAAAATATTTTTTTAATATTTTCAGAAATAATATGAGAAAAAAAAACAAGTTAAACAAAGCCTGCTGAAATTTGTTCACGGAGCTGAGCTGAGCTGATAGCTGAACTAAAAAGTTATTCGATGAAAAGTGGATTTTTTAAACTTTTAGGTCGTTATTCAAACAAAATTGCATTTAATTTAGGACTTTTTGATTTATGAAATATATACTTTATAAACAGGGTGTCCCGCAATTGAGCGCAACTATTTTCGGAGCTGAAAGGTTATGTCGAGCTGAGCAAAAAATCGTATGGGAGGGGGGGGGGGGGCGGAAATCAATGGCAATGAAATCACAATCTACGATATATCAACGAACCCCACCAACTTAACCGTTACTAAGATGTGATCGCGTGAAATCAATCGGTTGAAACTACCACATTACAACTTTGAGTGCAAATTTCTCAGAATTTTGCGTAATAAATGAATTTTTTTTTCACAATCAATTTTATTATTTATTCAATTTTCTTTTCAATGACACCAAAAACATAAACATATCTTTAAAAATAATAAAGTTGGGTGTACTAAAAAAAGTATACTTATTAGAAACAATGATATATAATGACATTACAATTAGTTATGCAGTAGATAATATCGATTGTCGATCATGAAGAACAGGGTTTTGAGGGCCTCAATGGCATTCATGCGTAGAAAAACGCTCGCCGCTCATTTTGTTTTTTTAAGGGGAGGGAAGAAAAAGAAGTCATTGCGTGCCAAGTTGGAGCTGTGAACGAATGTTTTGAGTGCTCAAACCCGCTTTTATTTGAGCTGACTTGTGGGAGCTCGCATTGTTATGATGGAGGTTGATCTTCCTTTGGCGGTTGGTTTTTCTAAATTCTCCGAAAACTTCCGACAAACAAATGGTTCTGTTCCATTCAGTATCAACAGTTAACGATAACGATAATAATTATTGTGGTTTTAAAAACTCCGCTTCGATTGAACTCTATATGATTTATAGTTTGTTTATTTCTTTCAGAGCTTATTGTTTTTGCATAATATTGCACTAATTAACCAACTTTCGGAACATTTCCTTCTCGAAATTTTGCATGAAATTGTTAATTCTTTTTTTGCGTACACAATTAGTAATATTAAAAACTTACAAAATTTTCCAATAAAATTCCAACCCAGCTTGTAAACATGCGCGATAAGTGTTTTGCAGGCGTAATCAAAACTGTTATTGGTATGCTTTATGGCAGCAATCGAAAATTGAAACTTGAACCACAACAGACAGGCTTTATGACAAGCGATACAATAAAAATCACCTAAATAAACAAACTTTCTTCAGATCAGTTTTTAGAAACGATTAACCAAGAAACAACCCAGCAAACCAGAATTTGTTGAAATCCATACTAATTTGTTATTATTTCGAGCTATCTTAAAGAAAATCGTTACTATTTTATTACAGCAAATTTTGGAAAGAAATTCGATTTTTAAACGAATTCACAATTGCGTTTTTTTGAGTGTGGTTAAAAAAACCGCGTGGTATTAATACCACACTTTACCAAGCGGTTTCCATATTTGTTGCTGTGTTACATGAAAGCTCTTAGCACCAAAAGTGTGGTAATGTTAAGCAGCCCAAGGATATGTTTATTGAACTTGGTTTTTAAATTGCCATAAGCAGCTGATCAGTTGCCAGTTATTTTGTCTTTGAAAAAATGGAAGAAGCCTAAAATGTAACTTAAGCCACTGTAAGTCATATTTTTTTATGAATTATTTCACCAACTGAATTATTTGACAAATGTTTGTTGACATTTTAGGTAGCATTGCCAACTATTTTTAACTTTTGTTTTAAAGTGTGCTCATAATTGTGGTTTTCAGATATGGTAAAAAAGCCATAATATCACAATACCACACAATTGTGAATACTCTTATTAAGTTTCCATTTGTGCAGGTTTGTGCGATTGCTTAAAGTGCAAACAGAGAGAAATTGACTGACGAATTGATAGAGAGTTTTTCATGAGTGACGAATTTAAAAACTTTTGAAGAAAAAACTTCTTTAGGCGCATTGAGCACTTTTTGGTGAAGAACAAAACTATAGATTCGCTATATCATCACGCTTTTAGCTGTCATTTCTGTTGCATTGTACAGCACTGCTTATGCCGTGGTTATGTTAGGCAAACATGTTTGGTGAGCTTTTTTTTTATTACCGAGGCGGTTACCGAACCAATTACCAATTGCTGAAGCGATTACCAACCAATACCGAACCAATTACTGCTTACCGAATCAATTACCGATTACCAAAGTGATTACCAACCCATTACCGAACCAATTACTGGTTACCAAAGCTATTACCAACCAATTAACGAACCAATTACTGATTACCGAATGAATTACGGATTACCAAAGTGATTACCAAGCCATTACCAAACCAATTACCGATTACTGAAGCGATTACCAACTAATTACCGAACCAATTATCGATTTACCAACCCATTACCACTTACCGAAGCGATTACCAACCGATTAGTAATAACGGAAGCGATTATCAACCGATTAACAAACCAATTACCGATTACCGAAGCGATTACCAACCGATTACCGAACCAATTATCGAAGCGATTACCAACCGATTACCAATAACCGAAGTGAGCACCAACCGATTACCAACCGGTTACCGAAGCGATTACCAACCGATTACTGATTAGCAAAGCGATTAACAACCCATTATCAAAGCTATTACCAACCGATTACCGAAGCTATTACCAACCCATTACCAATTAGCGAAGCGAATACCAACCGATTAGTAATAACGGAAGCGATTACCAACCGATTATCGAACCAATTACCGATTACCGAACCAACTACCAAAGCGACTACCAAACGATTACCAATTACCGAAGTGAGCACCAACCGATTACAGAAGCGATTACCAACCCATTACCAGTTACCGAATTGATTACTAACCGATTACCAATTACTGAAGCGATTACCAACCGATAACCAATTACCGAAGCGATTACCAACTGATTACCGATTATCGAAAATTATCGTTTACCGAAGCGGTTACCAAGCGATTACTGAAGCGATTAACAACCGAATACCGAAGTGATTACCAACCCATTACCGATTACCGAATTGATTACTAATCGATTACCAACAACTGAAGCGATTACTAACCGATTGCCGAAGCGAGTACCAACCGCTTACCGAAGCAATTACCAAACGATTATCGAAGCGATAACCAACCAATTACCAAAGCGATTACCAACCAATTACTGAAGGGATTACCAACCCATTACTGGTTACCGAATTGATTACTTACCGACTACCAATTACTGAAGCGATTACCAACCGATTACTGATTACCGAAACACTTAACAACCGATAACCAATTACCAAAGCGATGACCAACCGATTACCGATTACCGAAGCGAGTACCAACCGATAACCGAAGCAATTACCAACCCATTACGGATTACCGAATTGATTACTAACCGATTACCAATTACTGAAGCAATTAACAACCGACAACCGATTACCAAAGCGATTACAAACCGATTACCAATTACAGAAGCGATTACCAACCGATCACCGAGCCAATTACCGATTACTCAACCAAAGTAGTTGTGTTACAAAAACATTAAGTAATTATAAACATTAAAAACTAGCAGTTTATACATTCAATAACGCATAAATTGATAAAAAGCGTTAAAAAGTAGAACGCGGCGTCTGAATTACCGACTCAAGTTGCTTCGGAAATTCATAACAGCTATGTTATCTCATTGCTTTAAGTTTTCGCCGCTTCTTTTTTATTCACCTCATTAGTGAAAAGCTTTTTCCTTGCAACTCTTCCATTAAAATTGTTCTTTCGAAGCACAAGTTTTGAGACTTTTATTGTTAGCTCTGGAGCTCTGAGTGTAGGAGTTTTTTTTTAATTTGCTACAAAATCCATCTCTTCAGGGTTAAAAAAATTTTTGATCTTCCGGATTTATTTCTATTTACAACCAATTTGGTTTTTTTGAAACGTTTGATGACATCGTGGATAGTATTAGCTAATTATAAGATTTTTTACTTTGATTGAGTTTTGTTCACGTTGCCTACCCATCTTCATTTATTTTTTAATTAAATGTTCCAGAACTTAAGCGTGTACATTTGTTTTGCCTTTTACCAAAAAAAGTGATTTCCCTTAATTGAGTTAGTGATTCCTCTTTTTAATATGTAAAACAAAGTGTTCTTTTTTGATATCAATTTCGATCGTAAGCAACATTTTTATTTTTTATAAAAAAATTAAATTATATATAATGTTTGTTATTATTGTTTTTGAACAAAACAATTTAAAACATGAAATAAAATATAATGAGATTTCTTTATGAATAATATTAGCGCTCGTTCATAAATTACATTAACAATTTTACCCCCCCTCCGCCTTCGTTACTTTTCGTAGTACATTTCAAATCCCCTCTCCCCCCTCCCTCTGTAAAGTAACGTATAAAAAATAATTGATTAAAAAGAATTTATTCGACATTTTTTAAAATTTTTGGTAACGTTACTTATCCCAAAAAGGGAGGGAGGAGTTCGAATCCCCCTCCCCCGATATTGGTAAAGCAGTTTATGAACGACCCTTTATTTGCTCAATACAAAACTGGTAACACGTTTGTCCGACTTCTTTTTTGAGCAACTGTATTTGAAATTGTCTGGTTTTTCATTTTATAGCTTTTTTAACTTATAGAGGGAGGTGGGTTTGAACTCCGAGAGCCCCCTTTGGCAGAGATCGAAGTGTATTGCTGCCAATTAGCTTTTAGAATGATTATCAACACAGTTTCCAAAGCATACATTGACTCGGTTTCAATGCTTCCTTCCTTCAAAGCATGTTGATTGAGGTCGACAGTTTGTGGGTGGAAGTCCAAATTATTCTGTCCACAATTATTTTTTTTCTCTCGTAGAAAAGTCAAAAATCTTTTAAGCTTTAACAATAAAAAGTTCGTTTTTGGTTCATTATGGAAGACATAAAGAGCACTTATAGAAGTAATGTAGTTTCTATAACTAGCTTCTGTAAAGCTGAGCGCTCCTGACAGCTCAATATAAATTGAAATTCATGAAATTTCATTTTCTATAGTTTTTGTTTTTTAATTTCTGCTCTCATATTTTAATAATTAATTAATTGTTGTTCATTTTATTTTTGAACATAAAAAAATATTTTCATTGTTAATTAAGCAAAACAGCCAAACTTAAATACTTATAGAAAACAATTTTCACATTCTCATTTTTTTTTTTTATAGACAGCTGTTAACTGAAACACAGTTGTTTTTAAAAAGTAAATAGTTCCAATTAATAATATTTTTTTCTCCTTGTATATGTCAAGTGCTAGACTATATATATACAATATACTATATATTGTCTTGTTCTTTAAACTGCTGAAAGAATTCTTTGCAAAACTGATAACCGGGTACTTCTTTTTTTTTTTTTCTATCATTCGAAAGACACTGACCTTTATTAATTTTTTGTTTTTTTTTAATACACGCCTTCGCGTTCATACAAAACTATGCTGCCGAGTTTACAAGACAGTTTGTGAAAACAAAGAATAAAAATTAATATAAAATGATGATTGGAGCAATTGAATTGCTTCCGAGTGTAGCGACATCTTCGAATGTATCTTAAAAATACATAACATTTTATGTTTATAGTCGTAGTTTTTTTTAGCGCTACTTTTTTTTATTTATTATTTATATATTGATATTTCCAATGGTTTTGTTGAAGAAAGCAAGATAAATGGATATTTGTTGTGTTTGAAAGAATTTGAAAACTATTTTGAATTAATTGCGTAAATTTAATTTTCTTTGGAGGCTTATCATAATTTTCTCAAATCGATACATATTCGATTACAATAACATCATCATCATCAGTTGTTGCTAATTCATTTAGTTAATTGAAAACAATGAAAAATTAATTGAATTCATTAATAATTGATTAAATGTAATTAAGTTATTATTGCCGGCATATAAAACAAGCAGCAGCTTTAATTTTCTGTGCTGCGTTACCCACCCACTTTGTTGAAAACTCTTCACAACTTCACCATAAAAAAAAGAATTCAAGTGACCGATAAAAGCTTTGAGCGTCTCAACACGACGTTTTTATAGTATTCCCGACGAACGTCTATCGACAACTGAATAGAGCATGAAAACCTAAAAGTTATTTATTTTGTTCTCTGTTTTTTTTTTTTTTAATTTTTTTATTTTTAACTAATCGTCATGCGTTCGTGTTTGCTCTAAATTTGCAAGTATTCTACGGGCATCGGACTCAACAGACCCCCGCCGGGGGTGGTTTTTGTATAGGGTGGATTTTGTTTCTTGTATTGTGTTATTGTGGCTGGTTGTGTTCAATGCGAAGATGTTTCAAGCTTGAGAGTTGCCATCTCATTCGAAATCTTCAAACAACTTAGGTTGCGAACATAGTAAGCACCGGTTCAGGCAGGTAGACAGACAGGCAGGCCAGTGCGACAAAACTGGTTTCATACAAGTCGAAAGCTGGCTGGCTCTGGTTTCTCGCAGCTGGTTATGAGCAGATTTTATTTTCTTGAGTAGTTTTGATATTTTTAAGGAAAAATCTTTTTAAGAAGATCTTAACGAATTTGGAATAGTATTTTTTTATTATTGATTTAATTTAACTTCGTGGCGTTTTAAGCATTGTGTTGTTGTGTGTTTTCAACATACATTTCGTGTAAGCCGAACGCAACAATTTTCGGTGGCACGACCTAGAGTTTCACCCTGACATCGGTTATAACGCGTGCTGCTAATGAGCGATACAGAAAGAATAGGAGGGACGAGAGACGTCTTTTCAGGCGGAAAAAAAGAGAGGCAGAAAAGCGCGAGTGTGAGAAGATTGAGATGTATGGCGACAGGAACGAGGCACGAACATTTTTCGAAAAGATAACACGCCTGACCGATGGCTTTTAGACCAGGGCCTCTTCCTGCAAGAATGAAAACGGGAATCTGGTGTCAGATATCCAGAGTACACTGACGTTATGGAGAGAACACTTCTCTAGTCTTCTGAATGGCGATGATCCCGGAAACCCCAATTATGGATAACAGCGTTCAAGTTCGGCTGCCCGACTATAATGAAGTCTTGATAGCCATAACACGGCTTAAAAACCGCGGGAGCCGATGGTTTACCCACTGAGCTGTTTAAAAACGGAGGCGAAGCTCTATTTAAATGCATTCACAAGCTTCTATGCAGAATATGGTCGGAATGCATTCCAAACGATTGGGGTACTCTCCCCAATCCACAAGAAAGCGATTCCACTATTTGTGCCAACTATCGTGCGATAAATCTTCTAAATATCGCATATAAGGTCATGTTGAGTGTATTATGTGAAAGACTGAAGCCCATCGTAAACCAACTGATTGGGCCTTATTAGTGTGGCTTCAGACCTGGAAAATCTACCACCGATCAGATATTTACGATTTGACAAATTTTGGAAAAAACCCTAGAGAAACAAATCGACAGCCGCCTTCGACAGTCCAATAAGGAATCACCTATACTCCACCATGTCTGAATTTGGTATATTTGCAAAATTAATCCGTCTTTGCAAAATGACACTCAGTAACACCAGCAGCGCAGCTAAATTCGGGAAGAACCTCTCCCACCATTTGTTACCAAACAAAGTTTCAGACAAGGTAATTCTTTATCGTGCGAATTTTTTAATCTAATTATGGAGAAGATCATTCGAGCTGCTGATCTCAGACAAAGCGGCACCATATTCTACAAGAGTATTATGCTGATGATATTGATATCATTGGCCATATTACACGCGAAGTCAGTGCATCATTCTCCAAATTAGAAAAAGAGTCGAGTCACATGGGTCTTGCAGCAAACGCAGATAAGACGAAATATCTGGTGTCAACAAACAAACAGTCCCAGCGTATTGGCAACCACGTCACTGTTGACAACACCTCCTTCGAAGTTGTGAAGGACTTCGTCTACCTCGGATCCAGCATTAACTCCACTAACAATGCCAGTAGTGAGATAAAACGAAGTATCACTCTTGCCAACAGGTGTCACTTTGGGCTCAGTAGGCAATTGAGAAGCAGAACCCTTTCTCGACGAACAAAAGTCACGCTTTATAAATCACTAATCATGCCCGTCTTATTATATGCAGCACAAACCTGGACGCTGAGCAGCTCTGATGAAAAGACTTTGGGAGCTTTCGAGAGAATGATGCTGCTAAAGAAGCGCTATAGTCATCAAATTTGAAATAAAGAGTTTGATTTAGTGTTCTACGAAAGAAATCTTTTGTCATCTAATCCTGTTTCCGGTGAGTCACACCTTGGCGAAAACACAACGTGACACTAATAGAACTTTTTTTCTAAAAATTCACATGGGTGAAATTCTTAAAATCTAATATATAAAAATCTAGTGTCACAATGTTTGTGGCCGAACTTCTCCGAAACGGCTCGACCGATTTTAATGAATTTTTTTTTGTATATTTGGTAGATATGAGAATAGGTTATAAAGTACTTTTCACCCTCCTATGCAAAACGGGCGTGGCTCTGCCCATACAAGCCAAATTTATTGTATCGCATAGCTATCGAAGTAAAAGTCACAGAACATTGAAACTCATAACGGAGTTATCACTTGGTATTGTCTTTTTAATAGAAAACTTGGACGGGCATTGGACAAGAGGGTGGGGCTCCATCCATACCAGCCAAATTTTTGATACCGAATAGCTATGGAAGTAAAAGACACAGAACATTGAAACTCAGAACGGAGTTACTATTTAATAATGTCTTTCTAATAGAAAACTTGGACGGGCATTGGACAAGGGGGTGTGGCTCTGCCTATATAAGTTAAATTTTTGCTATCGAATGCCTGTGGAAGTAAAAATTACAGAACATTGAAACTCAGAACGGAGTTACCATTTGGTGATGTCTTTCTAATGGAAACTTGAACGGGCATTGGACAAGGGGGTTTGGCTCTACCCACATAAGTTAAACTTTTGCTATCGAATACCTTTGGAAGTAAAAATCACAGAACATTGTATCTCAGAATGGAGATACAAAAACCACTTGGTGTTGTCTTTCTAATAGAAAACTTGGACGGGTATTGGACAAGGGGATGTGACTCCACCCATACAAGCCAAATTTCCCATATCGAATAGCTATCGAAGTAAAAGACACAGAACATTGAAACTTAGAACGGAGTTACCACTTAATGATGTGTTTCTAATAGGAGACTTGGACGGACATTGAACAAGGGGGTGTTGATCCTCCCATACCAGCCAAATTTTTGATATCGAATAGCCTTTGAAGTAAAAATCACTGAACATTGAAACTCAGAATGCAGTTACCACTTGGTGATATCATTCCAATAGAAGACTTAAACGGGCATTAAACAAAGGGGTGTTGCTCCTCCCATACAAGCCAAATTTTTGATATCGAATATCTATGGAAGCAAAAGTCACAGAATATTCAAATTCAAAATGGAGTTACTAGTAGGTGATGTCCTTTTAATGGAAAACTTGGATGGGCATTGGATAAGGGGTTGTGGCTCCGCCCATATAAGGCAAATTTTTGATATCGAATAATTTTTGAAGTAAAAATCACTGAACATTAAAACTCAGAATGGAGTTACCACTTGGTGATGTCTTTCTTATAGAAAACTTGGACGGGCATTGGACAAGGAGGTGTGGCTCCCCGTATATAAGCAAAATTTGTGATATCGAACAGCTTTGGAAGTAAAACTCACAGAACATTGAAACTCAGAATGGAGTTTCTCACTATTTCGTAATGTCCTGCTACCGGGAAACTGGGACGGGAATTGAACAGTGAGCGTGGTATCAAACAAAGGGTTAAATAAAAGTTGTTTGTGTTAGGCGTAGCATCGCGCGATGGGTAAATTTAAAAAAATAAGAAAATAAATTTAAAAAAGTTGCATATACATATCTGATGATTTGATTGTTATACAATCAAAACAAAAATTTTATAATTTTTTTTAAATAGAAGGTCTAAAAAAAATGGGGGTAGAAGCACTATAGTACACCCACGTTTTTAGCAATCATTAAAATTGTACATTTTTTGATAGCGAAATACCAAGCTTGGTATGGAGGATTTATTGATCCAAGCGGATAGTACAAACAGTCACCATACGGTACACTTATTAAATTACCATTAAGCAAACAGACATTCAACAATAGTTGGAAATAAGTTTTTAAAAGCGTAGCCTCACTATACGCCCACTTTTTAGGGGACAAGCGCGCCTGGTTGAGCTAGTCTATATATAAATAGGCTAAGGAAAAAAGAGTTCAAAACCATTTTCTCTTACGTTTCTCAACCGACTTTGATGATTTTTATATCCCAACTTTGTTATTCCGTGGAGGCGTGGCAGGTATAGAAAAATAAATATATTTTTGATTAGCATCATCTCCTGAGTCAATTTCCGTGTGTACGTCTGTCCGTCTATCGACACGATTGCTGTCGCAATTTTAAAGCTATCGCGAGAAATTCAAAATATTTTTTAAAAAATTTTTTTAAAAAAGGAAAATCAAGTTCGAGAATGGGCCAAATCGGATGAAAACCACGCCTACCTCCCATACAAAGTGACTTTAAATTAACCGTAAAATGTCTTTAAAATCCACAAAAATTTAAGAAATGCCTTGAAATTTGGCATGCAAAGCTTACATGCCAAATTTCAAGTCTTAATCTTCGGTCTTAGTCCTGGTTATAAAATTTATGAAAATCGGATGGAAACCACGCCTACCTCCCATACAAAGTGGCTGTATCAAATTAAAGAAATGTCTTGAAATTTTGCATATAGGCTTTGATATATAATATAGACCATCACTATGACATATGGCAAAATCGGATGAAAACCACGCCCACTTCCCATACAAAGCGGCTTTATTTTAAACGTAAAATCTCTTAAAAATCAACAAAAATTAATGAAATGTCTTGAAATTTTGCACATTAGCTTTGATATATAAAATGAACCATCCCTATGGTATATGGCAAAATCGGAACAAAACCACGCCTACCTCCCATACAAAGTGACGTCATCAAAATAGGAAAACTTTCGTTATTATTTAAAACTGAATATCATCGTGTATGTCGTGACTAAAGACTTCGAATATACTTCAATATGGCCGCGGGGGGGTATTTTAGCTTCGGTACCCTGTCGAAGCTCCATCCTTACTAGTTTTTTTAAATGAATCAGGGTGTTTCTTAACCGATTTTGATGATTTTTTTTAAATGAATCAGAGTAGGGAAAAGGAGTGCACCGAATAGTTTTTAAAGTAAAATGCTAGCTGGAATACCCGGCGTCGCTCGGGGGTGGTATGACGAAGAGGTCGAGTTTCGTCCACTGGCGTACTCTAGTTCATCTAATTAAACAAAGAAACAATAGATTATTTTTTACATTTTTATGAATACGGAGAAGTTTTTTGATACTTTATTATTTAATTTTCTCATAATGAATTTTGACAGTTGACAATAATTACACAAAATCTAAATACAATTTTTTGTTTATGTTTTATTATATTTTGTTTTTTTTTTTTTTGGGTTTTGGATTTTTCTCTTTTTTGTTTTGCTTGCATTGGTTAATATAATCTATAACTTTTTTTGATAGTATTCTTTTATGTTGTAGTTTATTGAAACTTTAGTAGGAATATTTTCATAGTTGCATAGTTTTTGGCGAACACAAAAATTTGCTATTAATAGCTACTTAAATAATAGATGTAAGTAGGTTTTGATGTATAACAAAAGCGCCTAATTTATATGTGTATGTTTTTGTTGTTGTTCAAGGGTTTAACTTATTTGTTGTAAGCATGTTTCTTGTTAGTAGCTTAGTTTTTAGTATAGTTTTTTTGTTTTTGTTTTCGTATTTTTTTTTTTGTAATTTTTTTTTTCTAACTGCACGGTATTATATATATGTGGCTTCTATGCAGTTTGTATAGTATTTTGCTAGTTATGGAAAATAATGAATGGACGCAAAATTATGATTTGGAATTTTAACTGTTTGTCTTTTTTTTTTTTTTTTTGTTTAAGCTATATAAATTTTGTAACTATGAGAAACTGATTTTTGCTTTAATCTATGTTTTTAAATGCAGCTCAAAGTCATTTTTGTTATTTTAATTTATTTGTGTTGGAATTAGAGGTTTTGGTATATTTTGTTATAATTTTTTTTTTTTTTTTTGTTTCAAATGGTTTATTTATTTTCAATTAATTTTTTTTTGCTCGCTTATCTTTTACTTTAAATTACTATAGAAATATTACTTTGAGGTAGTTAATTAATGTTTGTTTTAAATTCATATAAATATATATTTTTCATATATTTATATATTTATCTAAATTATGTTTTATATGTATGTATATAGTTTGTATGCTATTTAGTTTATTTGGCTCTTTTAGGTTATTATTTTGGCTCTTTCCTATAAGATCGCATGTTTGGGATTTTTTTCTTTTTCTACTTTTTTCATTGAATTATTTGTTGTTAAAGGTTTGAAGATGTCGTATAAACATCCATTATTATTATTTTAAAATCGTTGTTAATTAAAAGGAACATTAATGTTGAGTAAAAAGATGTAGTACAAAATAAGTTGGAAGTGTGGAAAAATATGTCCACACTCATTATTAGAAAAAAATTGATATACAAGAAAAAAAAAAAAAAATATTAAAAAAAGTTATGAAAAATATTATAGTTTTATTTAATTTGCTGTTTAAAATATTTTTTTTTGTTTTTTAATAAAAATTTAATAAATTTCTAAAAAATTTCTGAATCTCATTCATTCTCATTCATCGAAAAAAATCGAAATGTCAGCTTCAGCTTTCAAATTTATACTCTGTTATAATAGCTTATAATAAAGAGATAAATATATCAAGAATTCATTATAAAAATAATAATTAAATTATATATGCAAATGAAACTTAAAATAAATTTTAAAAATGGCATTATATATAAATATAATTTAAACATAATTTTAAAGTGAAATAAAAAAAGACTTGTGAGCGTGTGGTAAACTTTATATAAGAGGCAATACTATCTTTAACTTATCTTTCATTTTTTTTACAAAGTTTCAAGTTCCCATATTCCTATCTATCTATTGTGGCGCAGTGGGTAGAGTGTTTGGCCCATGCGCCAGAGCACCCTGGGTCGAATCCCACCTGACACAGAAAGTTTTTTCAATTGAAATAATTTTTCTGTTCGGCTGTCACCTCCCTGTAGACAATGGCAAATCTCAGAGAGTAAAAACTGCTATGAAAAGCTTATTGAGAACACAAGCCGTTCGGAGTCGGCATAAAACATGTAGGTCCAGTTCTTGATAATTTGTGTTCAAACATTTCACAACACGCACAACACAACACAACTGATTATAAGGAGCTCGGTCAAAGTCCTTTCAAGGGCTGAAATGGTCATTTCGTTTATTTTTTTTTTTTTTATTACTATCTGCAAAAATGAAGTGAATAAAAAACAATTATTTATGGTTTATTGATTAATCCAAAAATGGAGAAAAGGGAGCGAGTTCCAATTTCGTAAAAGCTCTTCCAATATGCTTAAATCCAGCAATTTTCCAAGCGATAATATCTGCCATTGAGGCTTGTGTTTGGGAATGTTTTCTTAAAAATGTATGGGAACACATCTACGCTGCCGTCATAAGGAAGAGTGCGGCATCTAGCATGAAAATCAAAATTAATTTTTATTGTATTTTCCTTATTATTCAAACATCCTCTTTAAGATTGTGAAATAAAAATCCCGAACTTTTGTCCCCAAATCTAAATAATTTAACCTAAATTGCCTTATCTACACAAAACTTTGGCATCATTCCAGGATAAAACCAGTATCTTATATATTAATACGCTAACACAAATCTTTAACACCCTTTTTCTCAATTTTATAGGCAACAGATTTGGGTAAAACTTATATCATTTGAATGCTCTTGTTCATACCAAGTGCACAATATTATTCAAACGTTTTATCATTAACATAGGTAAATATTAATAACACGTTTTTCCCACAGCACAATGTTGCGGGGGTTGGGCAGAAGGCGAGAGAGAAAGAAAAAGCTTCAATACAGCTGTGTGGTTGTTGTTGCTTTATCTTTCCTCTTTTCGGGTACACTTATTCAGTCAGCAAGAATGATAGTCCTCTTGCAAGATTGATTTATAAGGTTGTCGCAGGGCTGATCGCACTCTCTTCTCAGTACCCATAATTGTCAAAACCAGCCAATTTTGCGAATGGCTATGAAAGAAAAACGGATGATAATAGAGATTACTTACAGATTTTCTATGAGCTGTCAACTTCGATTTGACAATAATGGGTACTCGTTCTCTCCCTTGCGACAACCTTATAAATCAACCTTGTCCTCTTCTACATTATTCAAGAATCGAAAGCGAGAATTGAAGCTTGCAAGCAAATCTCAGAATTTTTTTTTAATTTTTGCTTTTTCTTTTGTAATGGATTCTATTACGTACAAAATGATACATTCCAGTATTAGAATCTATATATTATTGCGTGAACACAAAGTTTAACTCCCTTTTTAACTATTTTTAAAGACAACATATTCTAATTAAACTTATACCATTTGAAAGCTCTGGTTCATACCAAGTGGACAGTAGAATGCGAGAGTGAAAAAGAAGTAAAAAGCTTCAACAGAGCTGTGTGGTTGTTTTTGCTTTTTCTTTCCTATCTTCTCGGAAACATTCGATCAGCGTTGTTGAGACAAAACAAAATAAATGATGTCTCAATAAACGTGTATTTTTTTTTTTTTTTGATTGTCAAGTAGATGTTCCGATTCAGAACATTTTTCAAAAATGCCGCAAAATTTAAATCGTGCACTCTTATTGGGACACACACTATATAAGCCAAAAATTGCGCTTGTCTGCATATTTTGTTGACGTCTTTTTTACACTTTCTTCGAAATTATTTTTTGTTTTTCTGTTCTTTTTTCATAATATATATTCTATTGCACTCAAGAGTAGAATGGTAGAGTGACTCAGACACTTCAACAGAGCTGTGTGGCATTGTTGTTATTGGGCGCATTCAGCGTAGTCAACAGTTGGCAACAGTTGTGTAAAAATTCACGGAATGGTACAATTATTTGAGCGCAAACTAAAACTGACCAGGTAGCGGACACTATTTAATCGAGCGAAAAATTCTATGCTACCGAACTCAACTGTTGAGTGCTTTAACTGGCGCACCTCAAAAAATGTAGTTACAAGTTTATGTTTTTTTCAAAGAACGCCTTGAATAACAACACGACTGATCAATGCGAAAGCATGCACTCACATGAAAGCTTGAAATGTACTGAGCGTTGGAGAATGAATGATGAATAATGAGATAAATATAATCTTTTCTTTTTTTAAGGAAAGTTAGGGTTAAACTTTGACTCTAAATTTTAAACTTTGACAACTTTTCTGACACTTAGAGTAACAACACCTTCAAAGAAAAACATCGCTCACTAAAGTATCGCTACCATAATAATTCACAACAGTTGACTACGCTGAATGCGCCCATTGTTGCTTTTTGCAGTGTAAACTTCTTTAGGTGTAAAGTAAAACTGTAGGTGTAAAGTTATGAAATCGCGTCAGCACTGTTAACGCCAGCAATAATAACGTCAGCAATGCTATATCTACACCACTATTAATATCATCACTGTAAAAGTTAGCATTGTTAAGGCTTGCACTGCTAATACATGCATTTTTGATTTACCTACCAGGCAAGAAGAAAACAACGCTTTTGTGTTTTTTTTTTGTATTAGGACCCCCACATGGGTGGCAGATAGCGGCATGTGTGTTCAGAAGAAATGTCGAAGGCCAAGAACTATAGGACCAAGTCATATATTTGACCTGTTAGGGGGTAAATTCCGAAGAGATATATCTTACAATCGACAGTTTTTGTGTTTTTTTTTTATGGTAACCCCACAGTGTTGCTGATAGGGGCATGTGTGTTAATAAGAAATGTTGAAAGGCAAAATATAATAGGACCACCTTATATTTTTGACAACTCTAGGGCTAAAATCAAGAGATATGAACTATAATCGACAGTTTTTGTGTTTCTTGTATAGGGACTCCCAGAGGTAGAGTCTGACAGGGGATAACTGTTGAAGGGGGAAAAAAATAATAGGACCAGCTGATGTAATTGACATTCAAATATAGGGTCCGTGTGTTTCGAAGAAAAAGCAAACTATTTTCCTTAAAGATGCGAAAAATGATGCAGATACGGCTTTTCTCAATGGTTTTAATAAAAAATGTTTGATTAAAATCGGGGAACAAACAAGAAAATTAGCGGCAAGTACAGTGTCTTATGCCATAGTTTTAAAATTATTGGTTAATTCTTTTAAATAACCTTATAATTTATATTGTCCTGGGCTTCCCATATCTAAAGAAGAAAATTTTTATAATTACTTCATCCCATTTTCATAAAATATTGCCTTTTTATTGTGAGGCGTTTTGCTTAGATTTTTGAAAATTTTAGATGCCGCACTCTTTCTTATGACGCCAGTATAGTGGTGTTAGTCCAAATGAACTGATAAAAAAAAAAAAAAAAAAGAAAAAGAACATTCGTTTGCTTGGCCATTTTTAAAAAAAATTCATGTTTTTATTAGAAGTTGCCCTATGTATTTGAATTTCAGAACTGCTTTAAAAAAATTTTGTTTTGTTCTACTTTCGAAATGGCGGCCATATTTTATTTGCTTCCTATAGCGATTTATGCGTTTCTGGTTACGTATATACCTCCTATTATGTATAGAATGATGAATAAAAAATCATAATATTAAACAGAATTTGGCCTTCAATCTGATATATATAGGAGATGCTTATGAAATAGTGTTTTCATATTAATAAAAAAATATTATATTTTTCTGTTCAAAACGTTAAATCTTGAAATTTTAAGAATTTTTTTTGTATAGAAAGCATTTTTTTCCTAAAGTACAATCCAACTAGTTGTGTATACATACATTTTTTTGACATTCTGACACATCAGTTTTTTTGTTTACAGCCTATCAAAAATTTTTAATTTTCATAATTTGGCTGAGTTTGGTGTCAAATATCTCTGGTGGGCACGGGCTAAAAAATTCGAACGTTATATATCTAAAGGGTGATTAAATTTTAAAGGCCGATGTTGAATGTGAACCACACCTAAACGTCAAGTTTTTTCTGCATTTCATTTGACATTTCTCAATTTCAGACTAACTCTATTTGAATCATGGAAAGATACACAATCGAGCAACGCGTTAAAGTTATTCAGGCTTAGTATGAAAATGGGCGTTCAAATCAAAATGCATATCGTGAACTTCGTAATTTTTTCGGCCAATTTTATCGTCCAAAAGCGCGTACAATCGGAAAAATTGTACAAAAATTTGAGCAAACCGGGTCTGCAGGAGATGTGAAAACACCAGTGCATGCTCGTACAGCTCGTACTGCAGAAAATATTGCTGCTGTTCGCGATAGTGTGGCTGAAGGCCGGTCAGGTAGTTACTGGTGTTCGTATCGTGAGATGATAACGGCCACACAGCTAACGAAACAATGGCTCTTTTGCGCAACAAATTCAATGGCCGTGTTATCTCACGTGGTGGCGATGTCAATTGGCCGTCATGTGATTTGACACCGTTGGACTTCTTTCTTTGGGGTTATTTGAAAGAAAAGGTATACGTCGATAAACCAGCAAGAATTCAAGAGCTAAAGGATGCGATAATTCTGCACATTAACGGCATAGAACCTCACTTATGCCTCAGCGTCATCGAAAATTTAAACCATCGGATGGAGGTGTGCCGCCGAGGTCGCGGCGGCCATTTGGCCGATATTTTGTTCCATACATAATTGAACCATACCAATATTATCATAATAAAAAGAAATGACAGTAATTTCCTAAATAATTTGTGTTTTATTCAAAATCAACATCGGCCGTTAAAATTTAACCACCCTTTATATACATAGAGGGTTTCCCATTAAGAACGTCCGAACTTTAATTTTGTTTAAAAAAAAAAACACAATTTTCGATAAAAAATAATAAACAAAATTGTTTCCAAATGCGTTGGGCAAAAAGATTTAAGTTGACTTTGTCAACTTGAAATTTTGTTATGCATTTTGGTAACATTGTGATGGTCTTTTTACATCGCAACACAGGATTTCAAAGTATATTTTGTTTTAAGTGTCAATAAATATATGTCAGCAATACTTTCTAGTCGTCAGAATTCGAGAATTAAACAGGAATTCTTTTAATTTTGTGTTAGTTAAACGGTATGCTACAGTAAGTGTTTAAAATCAATTTGACAACACAAGACCTTGGTTAGTCTTTTATATCTTAAATGGAAAGATGCAAAAGGATTAAATTGAATTTTACAGCAAAATCAAATTCAACCACAAATTTTTATTTTGACTCCGTTGACAGCATGAAGAATATGGATTTCATTACCGAAGGCAGCAACGTCCATAGTAAAAGCGTGAGCGAAAAGAATGAAGAGGCATCTTCATCAATTGATTTAACCGGATGTCAAAAGAAGTGGTGTAGGCGATCTAGAACAGAGAGGACATCGAAAATGCATAGTGGGCAAAGCTACATCAATTCAAGCGGTAAGGTGGTTAAAGCAAGGAAGCTGCAAGTTTTGAAACAGTGTAGGAAGAAATGTGCTGAGGAAGCCCTTATCGCACTTGGTGTATCCGATTGGAGAAGGCGCGCGCAAAGCAGAGGCGCCTGGCGAGAGCTGATGAGGTCGGCCAAAGCCCGGATACGGGTTGTTACGACCACCTAAGTAAGTAAGTAAGAAAGAAATGCAGTTTGTTTCTTAAGGATGAGATTCGGAAAAGCATTTTTGATGAGTACTCGTCTCTAGGAACCTATGACAAAAGGGTGTCTTTCATTTCAAGTCATATTCACTCCTTGGATACACAAGTTTCGTGGAAAAAAAAGTTGGTAGTCTTAAAAAAACGTACGGTTTCATGCAAGTACTCCTTACAAATAAATGGGAAAAGAATTAATGTATTTATAAGGGATGCTTCTGTAGTACTTTAGACGAAGAAGAAAAATTTATAACAAACGCTTTAAAAAATAAAATGCTCCACATCTCAGGTATAACGACTGATGATAAAGAGTGGTAAAAAATCGCCAGCGAACAAAAAGTCGATAGAGGTAATAAATGAAGTCCGAGGTCATATATCATCATTTCCGAGTTATGAAAGTCACTACACTAGACGCTCAAATGACAACTAGACGCTTTGACTTGCAACAATATTTGCCAATATGTTCTATTCAATCAGTTGCATTTTATAAGCGGCAACTTTGGACATTCAACTTGACTATACACGATAATGCTACAGGAGAAGCAACTCATTACATGTGGGATAAGACAATAGCTGCTAGAGGTGGGAATGAAATAGCTTCCTGCCTCCATGCATATTTACAAAAGCTACCGGAAGGCGTGTCTGTAGTGAAATTTTACTCGGACATATATGGAGGGCAAACCAGAAATAGCCACGTTGCGGTATGGTTTTTAATGGCTCAAATAAAATTCCCTAATGTAACAATAAATCACAAGTTTCTAGTGGCTGGGCGTACTCATATGGAATGCGATGTTGATAATTCCCAATAGGCAATAAGGCTAGGCCTCTTCGAACGAAGGCCGGAGGCCTATCCAACTCGTAGCCAAGCCCATTTACTTTTCTATATAAGATGGGAAAATTTTTCATGCCGTCCGCTCTCCCTGCTCTAAAGAGGCCTGCTAGAAGAACTCCTTAAGAATGGCTAAAAGAAGGGGTGAATCAAACAAATGAAAAAAATATTTTTTTTTTCGCGTGCCAGAGACTCGTTTACGAACTCGCTTAGGCATAAAAAATTTTTCCATTTCATATAAAAAAGTTTATGGTCGGTCTTGGCTACGAGTTGGGTAGGCCTCCGACATCCATTTCAAGGCCTGCTAGTAGCGCTTCGAACACATGCCAATGCCTACTGGGTTCCATGATAGAAACACAAAAAAAAAACATCTGTTTATCACCCTCACGATTGGTATCAACTTGTAAGAACAACGAGCAAGATGATTCTTTTGATTTTGCTGCATTGTTAAAAACAATTTTTGTGTCTCGAAAAAAAAACATCAGCTACAAGCATTTCTCCTGGCAATCTGTGCAGTGGTTGGAAATAAGGATAAAGAATTGGTGAGGTACAAAAATTCATTGAATTAAACCGAGGAATTCAAAATTCTCAGCTTTTTGGGAAGAGAAAAAACTGTAAATTTAAAGAATATTAAACTAAAGAAAAAGTGCATTGGAACCTGTTCTATATCTGCGGAGAAAAAAAAGGATTTGTGCTCAATTTTAAGTTTGATACCAACAATTTTCCATGATTTTTATCAACATACATATTTTTATCTTTTATATTACATTGTTAGAATCTGTTACATGTACATGACAACGAATTTTCATTCGCTTTTTATGTACTTTTTGTTTAATATCTTGACTTACTCCTTTTTGCCTATTGAAATTTAAAAAAAAAAAAATGTGTTTGGCAAAAGGTCTTAAGTCATTGGAAACTTAATGAATTATAGCTAAATCCACATACTTTTGTAATAAAACTATTTATCCATGTTAATATTACAATTTTGCATCATTAATTTTTTACATTACACGGATTTGCAATAAATAAAACAATCTATGTTCAATCAATTTGCTAAAAACTATGTTTTCTGACTTAAGTCCTTTGTACCAAACACTAAAGAAATTTATATTCAATATCAAACATGAAAGATTACCAGATTATTTAAGATCTAATTTAAAATATGTGAATGAAGTGTACGGGGGAAAAGGGGGCGAACCTTTACATTACAAAGTGTCTGACCGCCTCAACTTGGCGAGGCCAGCATTATCCATGTCGAAATCGTCTCAAGTCGACTCAAACCTCCAAGTGGTGTTCTCTGGGCAACGCGAACTGGCATCCGTCAGTTTGACGGCTAATTTGAGCGGCGGGTCGCTCCATAAACCTTAAACATGGAATGTGCGCAGGGTTTGGGTCCCGCCACATTACTACTGCCCAATGAAAACTAAACCAGCCTCGGATAAGAACCCCAATTACGTTGACGACCACCGCAAACGAAAAACGGACAATGATTTACGGATATGCACCTGGAATGTCCGGACCCTTTATAGGGAAGGTGCCATTATCCAACTGGCGGAAGCCCTCAAAACAATACAATCTGACATCACCGTCATCCAGGAAATGCGATGAAAAGGGCAAGGCTGCTCTAAACAAGCACACTGCAATATCTACTACAAGGACGCTTTCTATGCTAGTCTTGAGGACGTATACGACCACCTTCCGGTCCTTGACTTGAAAATAGTCCTGGGCGATTTTAATGCGAAAGCCGGAAGGGAAGGCATCTTTGGCCCCACTGTCGGTCATTTCAGTCTTCATGAGACCTCCACGATCAACGGTCTAAGACTGATCGACTTCGCCGCGGCATGAAACATGGTAGTTAGTAGCACCAGATTTAAGCACCTCGACATCCACAAGGCCACCTGGCTGTCCCCGGACCAAAAAACGCGAAACCAAATTGATCATGTTGTAATCGACGGAAGGCATGCCTCTAATGTTCTAGATGTGCGTACATTTGGGGGGGTCAACATTAACTCCGATCATTATCTTGTTGCAGCCAAGATCCGCATGCGATTATGCAATGCGAAGAACATACGCACAGGAATGCAACGAAAGCTAGATGTCGCTAAGCTGCAATTACAACGAACTGCCGAGGCCTACTCTGGACCCGACGACGCCGGCGGACTTTGGGCGCATATATCCCACTCCATGCGCGCTGCCGCTGAAGAAGTCATTGGTTTCCGGCGCCCGCAACCTCGGAACCAATGGTACGATCAGGAGTGTCGCATCGCGACTGCAGTAAAAAACGCCGCATATAAAAAAACGCTGCAGTCAGCTGCAACGCGAGCCGTGCGAGAAAACTACCGCGAAAAGAGGAAGGAAGAGAGGCGCCTTTTCAGACGCAAGAAAAGAGAGCAGGAAAAGCGTGAGCGTGAGGAAATAGAGGTATACCAGAGCAAGAAGTATGCACGAAAATTCTATCAACAGGCTAAGCGTCTAACCCAAGGTTTCAAGGCCGGAGCATCCACTTGTAAAGACGAAAATGGAGATCTGAATACGGATACACAGTGTGTGCTTAGATTGTGGAGACAGCACTTCTCCAATTTACTTACTGGCGGCGATTCCACCAATGCCGCCCATGGAGAGCGCAGTTCAGTGTCACCAATCGACGATGACGGAGTAGAAGTATCACCACCTAGCCATGAAGAGGTTCGAGTTGCTATCCAACGACTCAAAAACAATAAAGCAGCGGGTGCTGACGGCCTGTCAGCTGAATTGTTTAAAACCGGTGGCGATGAATTGATAAGGCGCATGCATCAGCTTATCAGCAAAATATGGCTAGCAGAAAGCATGCCCGACGATTGGAACCTCAGCGTTCTGTGCCCTATACTTAAGAAAGGAGACCCAACAATCTGCGCCTGTTATAGAGGTATCAGTCTTATTTCCATCGCATATAAGGTTCTCTCAAGCGTACTGTGTGAAAGATTAAAGCCGATTACAAAAACACTGATTGGACCTTATCAGTGTGGCTTTCGACCTAGAAAGTCCACCATATATCAGATTTTCACGCTACGACAAATCCTGGAGAAAACCCACGAAAATCAAATTGACGCACACATCCCTTTGTCAATTTTAAAGCTGCGTTCGATAGCCCGAGAAGGGATTGCCTATACGAAACAATGTCTGAGTTCGGTATACCTGCAAAGATGATTAGACTTTGCAGAATGACGTTGAGCAATACACGCAGCTCTGTCAAGGTAGGAAATGACCTCTCCGAATCCTTCAATACCGAAAGAGGTTTCAGGCAAGGCGATCCACTGTCTTGCGATCTCTTCAACATCATCATGGAGGGGATCGTACGAAAGGCCGGTGTGCATCGTAATGCCACCATTTTCTATAAAGGTGTCCAGCTCCTTTCGTACGCTGATGATATTGATATTGTCGGCAGAACCAAGAGAGATGTTTCATACGGCAGCTATAACTATGAAGTAGTCAAGGAGTTTGTTTACCTTGGCACCGCCATTAATACCAACAACGAAATCAGCCTGGAGATAAAGCGAAGAGCAATAATTGCTAATAGGTGCTACTACGGGCTCAGTAAACAACTAAGTTCCAGAGCCCTCTCTCGATCGACAAAACTAACACTCTACAAGACGCTCGTTCTACCTGTGCTGCCTTATGGCGCTGAGGCATGGGTAGTCTAGCAAACTGACGCAGCCGCTCTGGGGGTGTTCGAGAGAAAGATTCTTCGCAAAATCTTCGGTCCTGTTCGAGTCGGCAATGGCTATCGCATCCGAATGAACCACGAGCTGTATGAGCTCTACGAAGACATTGACTTAGTTCGGCGTATAACTGTGCAGCGACTACGCTGGCTGGGTCATGTCCATTGTATGGACGACTAAGCTCCAGCAAAAAAGGTGCTCGAGGCGAGGGTCGCTGGTCAACGATGACGAGGGAGACCATGCTTCTGATGGATGGACCAGGCTGAGGAAGTCCTAACCGCACTTGGTGTATCCGATTGGAGAAGGCGCGCGCAAAGCAGAGGCGCCTGGCGATAGCTGATGAGGTCGGTCGAAACCCGGACACGGGTTGTTACGGCCACCTAAGTAAGTAAGTAAGTAAGAATGAAGTGCACGCCATATAAACAAGAAGTGGAAACGATTTTAGATTGCCAAGGTTTAGAACAGAAACCGACAAAAGAAACCTTTATTATAATGAATTAAAATATTTTAGTGAATTGCCAGATGATATTTAATATTGTGAAAATGTAAATTTATTTACTATTTCGAAAAAATTTAAAATCAATCAATTTTTTTTAAAAAGGAAAATATTACGTTTTGATTTTAATACCCTCTTTTGTATTAGTTTTTTATACGCTCTCTACACTCTATGGGGAGGTTTGCATCCCTAAAATTCCCCCCTTGTCTACGCGCCTGGTTCGAGCTATGAAAGTTTGACTGTATTTTGGCTTACATTTTTTTTTGTCTTATCAGTTCTTTTACGCAATTCCAAGAAATCACTCGATATGCAAGAGTTAACTTTTTTATTTGAAACCATTTTCACTGAGTACGATTTCTAGTTCATTCTTTGCTCTGCAGTCTCTTTTTCAACAAATTTTTTAAATTTTTAAAACATAAGAAAACCAAAAACATGGCTTTAGTTCAAATAAACATAAAAGCTGAAATTTAATAAAAAGAAACCATATAAATAAAGAAATAAAAACAAAATTTTGTCGTTTTTCAGTTTATATTTTTTTCACAAAATATAAAAATTATACACAAACAAACAAAAAAAAAAAAAACTACTTAAACTGTGTTTTCCTCTTTTTTTTCTCTTTTTTTTTTTTTTTTGGGTAACTGTACTAAAAATAATATTTAGAAATACATTTTTAAAAATAAGTAAAATAGTATTATTAGCATATTTTATGTTTAACTTTACAACTATTTATGAAGTTTATTATATCCATTATTTTTTTTTTGTTTTTCTGTTAATGCTAGACTTAAAAAAATGACGTGTTAAATTATTTTTTTTAAGATAATAATTAAATACGTACTTTAAAAAAAAAACAAAACATTACAATTTTTTTTTTCTAATAAAAAACAAAGCAACGCGTTAATGTTTGCAAGCCGAACGATTTAAATTAAAAAACTTACTATCACACAGACAAATCGCTCAGCATTGCAAACGACATGTTGTTGTTTGGGTTTTAATTAATATTAAAATTAAAAAAAATTTTTAATAAAAATAATAGTTGAAAAAATACAGTTACAAATACAAAGCGAAATAAATGGTAATAAAAAAAATTTAAATAATCGATAAACTTGTTTAAAGTTTATGTTTACATTATAACGAGCTTAAAACAAGTTTTATAAAAAATCAAAATTTGAACAATATAAATTGTAAATAAAAATAAAAATAAAAAAGTTTTGTTCTCCATAAAGTTAGAAGAAAAAAAAAATTTCTTTTGAACGTAAAACAAGAAAACTTGATGTTTAAAAATGATTTTTTTTTAAATATAAAATATTTAAAATATTTGTAGCAGCATTCAAATTGGAGTTGTTACTTTAAATATTTAAAATGATTTTTAATAATTTTCCTGCTTATTTGCGAAGAAAGCCAAATTTTGCGATGAAAATCGCATTTTGAATTTTTAAATAAAATTTTACGAAAAAAATTTTCGTTTTTTTATAAAGCGCCATTAACTGATTGGTTTCTTTTATTTAAACTGTTTTATTTTAGAATTTTCTTATATGTAGCTCGCCAAATGCTGTTGTAGAAAAAAATTTCAAATTTATTTCTTCAAAATGTTTTTAATTTCGAAATTATTGTTTTAAAACTTCTTATTTTAATATAACTGCATGCAATTCAACTTAATTAAGTTTTGAATTTTTAAGAAAATTTCATGAATTTTAAGATTTCATATTTAGAAAAAAAATTTCTTAATAATTGCTGTTTCTGAACAGAGTTTTTATAAGTTTTAAGAATTTGAGAAAAAAATTTCACGTTTTTTTATACCAAGCAAAATTATTGTTGTTTTAAAGTATTTTCTTTATTAATATTTTTTGTTTTACATGAATTTCAAAATTTTAGCACTTCAAAATAACTTTTAGCTTTTTGTTTATATTTTGCGGTATTAACTTAACGGTAAATAGCTATGGTTTGCATATTTTTTAGTTTTTTTAAGAAAAAAAAAAACATTTTGTATAACTTCAAATTATAATTATATAAAGTAAATATGTATATATATATATGTATATATAAATATATAAATGTAGTATATATATGTATGTAGTCAATATATAGAAATGTAGTTTAAAAAAAATTGTTTTTTTTTTATTGTTTTGTATAATTGAGATCTAACGTAAAATAAAGCGGCAAATAAATATGTTGTAGCTCAGTCTCCAGGTTTTACCGTTATTTTACATTAAATCTCATTTTGGGTTTTTAAATTTTTTTTTTCCTTGCCTTCTCGTAATATATAACTTAAGATTTAAGAATATGCTCATAAGCGAAAAAATATTTTTTTTTTGCATATTTACAGTAAAAATGTATAAATTTCTATTGTACAAAATCTGTCTGTCTATATGGGCTTTATTGGGTTGTATAGATGTGTTTATATAGATATTTGTAAATAATATTTTTCACTTTTTAATTTAATAATAATAAAAAAATAATCGTTTAAGTGGAGAAAATATTTTGTAACTATTGCAATTTGATATAAGTTTGTATATGGTGTGTATGTATGTATGTGAGTTTTTTTGTTTTTTTTTTCAATTTTATAGAAAAGTTGTTTTTTGCTTGTTTATTAAAAAAACTTTTTTCGTACTACATATAAATGTTTAAAAAATATTGAAGTTGTTTTTTTTTTGCCAATTTAAAGTTTCTTAATTTTCCTACTGGGTATACGAATTCAAAGTATTTCTAATATGTACCCATAAACTATTTTGTTTTAAAAACATAAATTTTATAAAAAAGTATTTTTTTTATGTTTAAGCAAACTTTCACATAATTTCTGAAAAAAAAGCTGTGCTCATGGAACGCTTGGAATAAAACGGAACGCTCGCAGTTGATGTTGAACGCATAAAATTTTTGAAGTGAATCAATAAATGTTGTTTTAAAAAGCTCTGTTAATACGATAGCGAAAGTTATATTAAAAAGATCTGTCAAGCCGCTAGTGAAAGTATTTTTTTATGTTTAAGCAAATTTTTACATTGTATCTGAAAAAAGCTTGAAATAAAACGCTCTTAGTTGATGTTGAACGCTTAAAGTTTTTGTAGTGAATCAATAAATGTTGTTTTAAAAAGCTCTGTTAATACGATCGCTAGAGTATTTTTTTATGTTTAAGCAAAACTTTCACATAATTTCTGAAAAAAAAGCTTTGCTCATGAACGTCTTAGAATAAAACGGAAAGCTCGCTGTTGATGTTGAACGCTCAACATTTTTCAAAGTGAATCAAAAAATGCTGTGTTAAAAAGCTCTGTTAAGCCGATGGTGAATCAATAAATGTTGTCATGTTCAGCTGATAGTTCAATATTTTTATGTGTTTTACTGATAACATACAAATTTCTTGTAAATTGGGCTCTAAGCTCAACTTTTATGTCAAAATGTAAGAAGATATAAAAGCATTTGCAGCATAGGCATTTTTTCCTAAAGCTTTGAGAGCTTTACTGCACAACAGAAAATGGAAAGTAAAAAATTACTTGATATAAAAAAAGTTTGCATATAAAATAAGAAGTACGTAAAGCTTTTTATAATGAAAGCTTACAAAAACTGCAATTGATGTTTTATATATACACAATTCAAAAGCTATAAAGAACTTCTTCAGCTTAGACTGGGCGCCCGGCCGCTTGCGCTTGAAAGCTTTAGTTGTAAAGCAGAACATTTCAATTTTTCAATTGCAAATCGTGAAAAATTATCCACAAATCAGAGTGGTATTACTTTGGCGATATGTTTTCAGTCGAAAAAAATTATTTCTTATTACTTTGTAAATGACGAACGTGGAAATGATGAGGCGGATTTACAACAATTTTACCTTAAAAATTGATGTATTTAATGATTTTTTTTTGCATACTCTTTTGAACAGTTAAAAGTTTAAAGCTTAAAATGCTTTTTTTCAAGATAGAGAGTTGGGAAATTTTGAAAATATTTACAAATTTCGTTTTTTATTACCAAAAGCACTTTTGTTTGCTTCAGAACTTTTTAGAACTTTATTCAACTGTGTTAAGCTAACATTGAAAAGTACGAAAAGTAGGCTGGAAAAAAAAAATTTAAAATTTAATAAATTTTGTTTTTATTGTCAGAAGTAAAAATCTTAAAGCTTTTTTCCAAACCGAAGATAGAGAGTGACATATCGACGTTAATGTGGTGTACAGCAGTGCTCGGCATCTCGTGGCAGCGTAGGTAAAAAGCTTTTTCTGCCGGCACACGTATTTCAACACACACACGCTGTTAGAGCTTTCATGCCATTTTTTATAAAAGCTTTATGCTATGCAATACACTCGTGTTTTAACAATGCACAGCTTTTAAATTTATATTGTGTAAGAATGCCGACCACTGCCTTAAGGCAATAAATACAAATATTCATACTAACATATTTATCATGAAAAGTACCCAAAGCTTTCTAAGCACTCTATAGCTTTAGATACTTATAAAAAAAAACTACAATTGCACTGTGTGAAAAATTATCAAGAAATTTGAGTTGAAATCTTCGTCAAAATATTTTCAGAAATAAAAGCTTTCGTCTGTAAGCATTTTCAACTTTGTATTTAAAATTGAAAAGAGCAGAAATAATGCGGTTGATAAATAAAATCATTAACAACACTTCATTTTTAAATGTTTTTTCTTCACTATAGCTGTTTTGAAGATCTTTAAGCTTTAAGCTTAAAGAAGATTTTTTGCAAGGTAGAAATTTGGTGAAAAAACAATAAAATCAGTTTTTCTTTGACAAAAGTACTAAAAGCTTTTCATAGCTTTCGTTTTATTAAGCTAAGGTGACTTTGAAATGCTAGGACATCTTTGTTTTTTACTGAAATCCTTATCATTTTACATTATTTTACGTAAAAAGCTTTCGCGTAAAGTTACAGTTTTTGCTTGGCTCTTTTATTGTGAGCTTGAAATTTCGGCAAAAAATTTAATTTTACTTTAATTTTTATAGTTTCCACTAATTTCAGTAAAAAGCTGCCGCGTTAAGTTACAGTTTCTTTTCGACTATGTTGTTGTGAGCTTGAAATACTCAGAAGAATTTGTTTTTTTAGTGAAATTTCAATAATTCCACTTTGAGTAAAAAGCTTTCACTTAAAGTTCACATTTTGTATGCGATCCTGTTATCGTAAGCTTGAAACGTTGAGGAAATTTGGTTTTTAATATAATTTCTATAATTTTATATTAATTTTTGTAGAAGGCTTTCTCGTAAGGTTACAGATTTTGTTCGACTCTGTTATTGTGAGCTTGAAATTTTGGGAAAAATTTGTTTTTACTGTAGTTTTCTTCTTAAGTAAGAAGCTTTAGCGTAAAGTTACAGCTTTTTCGACTCTGTTGTTGTGAGCTTGAAATTCTGTCTAAAATGTGCTTTTCAGTGAAATTTTAATAATTTCGTACAATTTTAAGTAAAAAGCTTTCACTTAAAGTTCGCAGTTTTATGCCATCCTGTTATTGTAAGCTTAAAACTTTGGGAAATTTTGATTTTAATGTAATTTCTATAATTTTATACTAATTTTTGTAGAAAGCTTTTGCGTAAAGCTTGAAATTCTGGGAAAAATTTGTTTTTATAGTGAAATTTTAATAGTTTTATACAGTTTTAAGCAAAAAGCTTCCGCTTAAAGTTCGCAGTTTTTGTGCAATCCTGTTATTGTAAGCCTGAAATGTTGGAAAAATTTTGTTTTTAATGTAGTTTTCATAATTTGACACTAATTTAAGTAGAAAGCTTTCACGTAAAGTTATTATTTTTGTTCGATTCTGTTATTGTGAGCTTCAAATTCTGAGAAAATATTTGCTTTTAATGAAATTTTTATAATTATATACTATTGTAAGTAAAAAGCTTTCGCTTAAAGTTGACCGTTTTTGTTCGACTAAGTTATTGTGAGCGAAAAATTTGATTTTATTGTAATTTTTAAAATTTTACTAATATACTATTTTAAGAAAAGAAAGCTTTCGCTTAAAGTTCACAATTTCCTTTTTACTCTGTTATTATGAGCTTGAAAATCTGAGGAATATTTGTTTTTGTATTTTTATAATTTGTATAAAAACTGTAATTTTTATTTGTTTTTTATTGAAATTTTTATAATTTTATACTTTTTTAAAATGAAAAGCTTTCACAATCTCTATTCGGCTCTGTTATTGTGAGCTTTAAATACATAAAAATAATGCTGGATAGAATAGAATGTGTGTAAATTGAAATTCATATATTTTTATGCATTCAAGTGTAAAAAGCTTTCGCTGAAAGTTCAACCATTTCATTGTACTTTTTATGTTAAAATACGAAAAAAATATGCTGAAATAGAAAAAAAAATAAAAATTTATAGTAAAGCTTTTGCTGCTATTAAAATAGTTTAAAAAAAAGCTTTAGAAAATTTTTTAGTTTTTTCTGCAAAATTTAAGCAAAAAAACCATCTAAATTTGTTTAAATTACTGTCGAAACAAAAAAACTTTCGAAAGCTTTTAGCATAAAATCTGAGTTTTACAAAAGAAACTAGCTTAGTTTTATAAAAAGTATCCTATAAAAACATTTGCCTGAATTCAATTTAAACAAGCTTTTATTCGTTTTGACCTCAAAAAGCATTACAAAGTTTCAATAGATCATTAACAGATGCTTACAAAAGCTTTACATAATTTGTTCTCTCTTTCTATTATTCAGGCAGAGCTTGAAAATGTTTTTCTAAGTTATATGATTGACTTTTATTATAAAAAGCTTTCTGCTCATTCCATAGCATTCCTTGCGTGCCTGTGAGAAACTTTATGAATATCATGAAATTTGCTAAAGTTTTTATAAATTAATTGTTAAAGTTTAATATTTTTAAAACGGTTTTCTGTATTTTTCGATGATTTTTTTGAAATTAAAATCAGTTACTTTGAAATTATTTTTTTATTCCAATATACTAGTAATGCGATCTATTTTGTATAGTAAATTTTTTCATACAATTTTTTCTTTAATTTTGTTGTTGTAGTTTTTGCCAATGTGTTGTAAGCCAAAAGTTAATTTTGTTTTGTTATTGTAAATATTTTTTGTTTGTTTGTTAAGTTCGTTTGTTTAATGTTGAAATATATTTGTGTTTTATAGGGTTTTTGTATAGTTTTTTGTTTTGTTTATTTTTTTTTTTCAAAAATTCACATTTATTTTGTATTTTATAGTGGATTTTATTAGGTTGCTATAAGTTTTGCTTATTTTACTAACATTTATTTTTTTAACTTTGTTTTTGGTTTTGCCAAAATATTTTAAGTTTATTTTTCAGAATGATTTCAAATTTTGTGTGTGTGTGTGTGTGTGTTAGTTTATTTGCTTACAGTTTTACAGACATACTTGTATATTTAGCTTGTTTTTAGCAATATTTCTTTGATTTTAAATTTATATTTCATAATATTTCAAATGTTTTGTTTTTATTTGTGTGTTTATTTTTTATTTTTTTTTCTTTTTTGTGTAAAACTGCAATATTTTTGGCGTTTTTAGGGGTGTTTGAGTGCATGTGTTGGGATCTGAGTTTTCATATGCAGTGGTTTTTTGTGTATTTATAATTTTAAGTTTTGATTTTCAAAAGGTTTGCATTTTTAACTTTTGATTGTATATTTTAATTTTCCATTTTCATTCCATTGGTGTTGATTTTATAATTATTTTTGCCAAAATTTCAATTTATCAGTGTGTCGTTTTATTTTTAAGTTTTTATTTATACTGCAGGTCTATTTTATGTTTATCTTTTTCAAAATTTTTGCATACTTTTTAGTTAAGAAAAACAAACATTTTGTTTTTTGTCTTCAACTTTTGTTTAGATTTCTTTCTGTGTAGCTAATTGTAGGTATTTTTCAATTTGTTTTCTTTCCGCTATTTTTGGAAACAAGGTGTTGCCAGGCAGTGTTTTTATTATCTGATTATTAAAAATTTCTTTTTTTTCATTTCATTTCCTGCTATTTTCTCAACTTCATAGAACAATGGAATTGGAATTTTTTTTTTTTGTTTCAAATGCGAAAGTAAAGTTTTTGTTGTTCATTTTATATTATTTATAAATGTTCTTGAGCCTATGTTTTATTTTTTCTTTTTTTTTTACTTTTCTTTCTATTGATTTTTGCTTAATAAATGTCAATAAGTCGGCCCTGAAAGCTTTATATTTGTTTCTGTTCATGTGGGAATTTAATCAAAATTTTCTCTCTAAGCTTTTTGCTTCGTTCTTTTTTTTAACTGACTTTTTTTGTATTTGAATTTTTGCTTGTTTCATTGTTTAAATCATTCTATGAATATTGTTTTAGATTTTTGCGTTTCTATTCATTTTGTCTCTGTTGCTGAGCTGGTTTTCTCAAATCATTCTATTACATTTGCTTTACGAGTTTTCGAACTTATTTCGAACAATTTCCTTTGTTTCAGTTTATTTATTTTATTTTATTTTATTTCAATTCGTTCCATTGATATTGAAAGTATGGCTGTTGTTGTTTTTTCATTTGTTTTTCTGTTGTTGTTGTTGGCTTACAAACTTTTTGCGCCATTTTTATGTATCGTCTATTAATGTATTTTCTTTTGCTTTTATAGATTGCCAAAAAATTAAGAAATTCCTAATATTTTTTTTACGATCAAAACTGTTGCTTTTGTACTTAAATTTGTACGTTTAAAAATTTTAAATTCTTTGTAATTTAACAAAACTAGTGGCTTAAAAGCAAATTTTATATAAAAAAAAAACATGTGAAATTTTATAAATAATAAAATTATTATATAACGAAGTTGGTTGCTGATAAAAAATATAAATATAAATGTTTCATTAGAAAACGTTTGCTAGCAAAGAAAGCTTTGTATAAAATTCTGGGAATTATTACAGCTTTGTATGAGAGTTATTAAGATTTAAAAACAAAAAGAGAATTTTGCCTATTTTCCGTTTGTTAGCACTGTGCGTTAAGCTTTAAGCTTAAATTTAGCGATAAATGTTCTTTTTTAAATGTTCTGTGAAGTTGTTTATGTTGTCACAAATAATATTTATGCAATTTTCATTAAAATCTCTATTCAAAGAGTTTAAGCTTTGTTACTTTAAACATTTTTCAAAGTATAGCTTTAAGCTTGTAACGTTACTTGAAGCTCTTTGCAACTTAGAAAAGTGTTTTTTTGTTCACATTATGTATCATTTTCGTCATCATTATTAATATTCATGCAACTTTTCGTAAAGTTTCTTTACAAGTAGCTTACAGCTTTCATTCGAATAAAATTTTTTTTTTTATTTCGATCGAGTTTACAATAGCAAATTAATATAAAATTTGTAAAAAGGCTCTTGAAAGTAAAACTTTAAGCCTGTAACGTTACATGAAGATCTTTGCATCTTAAAAAACTGTTTTTTTGTTCACATTATTTATCAGTTTCGTCATCATTATTAATATTTATGCAACTTTTATAAAAGGTTCTTTACAGGAAGCTTAAAGCTTTCATTTGTATCAAATTTTTTTTTTTTCATTTCAATCGACTTTGTAATAGAAAATCTATAAAAAATTTGTAAAAAAGCTCTTGAGAGTAAAACTTTAAGCTTGTAACGATACATGAAACTCTTTGCATCTTAACAAAGTGTTTTTTGATGGAATTATTTATCATTTTCGTGATCAATATTAATATTGATGCGAATTTCATTACAAGCCCTTAATAAGTAGCTTAAAGCTTTCATTTGTATCAAAATTTTTTCATGTCAATTGACTTTACTATAGAAAATCTATAAAAAATTTATAAAATTTATTTATGAAAAGCTTTAAAAATGTAAAGCTTTGAGCTTGATACGATGAATGAAGCTTTTCGCATCTTAGAAGAGTGTTTTTTGTTCACATTATTCATCATTTTCTCATCATTATTAATATTTATGCAATTTTAATAAAACTTCTTTACCTGTAGCTTAAAGCTTTAATTTGTATCAAAAATGTTTTCATGTCAATCCACTTTACAATAGAAAATCTATAAAAAATTTATAAAAATTATTTATGAAAAGCTTTAAAAATGTAAAGCTTTGAGCTTGGTACGATAAATGAAGCCTTTCGCATCTTAGAAGAGTATTTTTTGTGCACATTATTCATCATTTTCCTCATCATTATTAAAATTTATGCAACTTTCATGCATTCATTTGTATCAAATTTTTTTTTCATTTCAATCGACTTTACAAAAGTACGCCGATGAAAAATTGTTAAAAAGCTCTTCAAAATAAAACTTTAAGCTTGTAATGCTAAAATAAGTCATGGGCGTAAGCAGAATAGCAGTCAAGGCGTCGAGGGTGGGGGCTCCAATTTTTTATAAGTTCAAGGTTAGATTTGCAAATAAATTTCTTTAACTGAAAAGAGTTGAAATTGAAGTGGAATAGTTTGAATTTTAAGTTGAAAACATGAGTACTTGTATTTTGCAATAAGCACATTTTTTAACAGACAAATGTGTTGTTATAAAATCGCCGTACCTTACTTTACCTTAAGCATTTTTTATAATATTTTTTTATTGTTTTAATTTTTCTGATATCATAAGGTGCAGCTGCCCACAAACCCCCTTCGGTATGCCCATGAGTAAGACTCGTTGCATCTAAATAAAGTGTTTACAGTATTTATTATTTTCGTCATCATCAATATGAATGCAACTCTTTGTTGAAATTTTTTTTTCATTATGATAAATCGACTTTGCAATAGCAAATCTATTAAAATTTATGAAAAGCTCTTTCGGTAAAACCTTGACGAATAAAGGCTCAACCAAGCTATGCGTCAGCAAACAAAAGTAAGAGAGCAAAAGGACGTACTTGTAAAGCATTGTATGAAACTGTCCAAGTTCTGCGTAAGAATTACTTTCGTTCAGTTTCTCTAATGCCGTGGTTATGCTAGGCGAGCTTTTTTGCTGTTAGTTTTTTACGCATAAAATGAGAAGTAAGCTTTTTTCTCGTATACTTAAAACACTTACAACAAGAAAGCTCACCAAACTTGTTTGCCTAGCATACCTACCGCATAATGTGACCAAAAAGCTTTTCTGATGCAAGCGTTTCTTGATGAATCGTTTTAACGCACAGCGCATTTTAACTTTTTAATGTTCTTATTTAACAAAGCTTAGACAAGCTTATTTAAGTTTGTTGTCATTTTGTACAGTGAGTGTGTGTTTTTTTTTTTTAAATTTAATGTGCCTTTCCTGTTTGAAAAATTTTTAGTAACTTAAAAATTAATTTGAAAACACTTGACAATAAGCCTGCAAAAAGCTTTTTTTTTTGTCAAGCTTAACTCGATATAGTGCATATAAATGGAATATGTCTACTTTTGTCATAGTTAACTATTAATATTTTAAGAATGTTGCTTTGCTTGTTAACATTTTTTTGAATTTTTGTAAACCTTTTTTTAAAAGAATTATAAGGTAATTTAATTAATTTGGAAAAGTAAGTTTGGAATTTTATTTTTTTTTTTTTTAATAAAAATTTAAATGTTTATGTTTATTAAAACTAAACGCCAAAATAAAAATTTTAAAAAAATATTTCTAAAATATATAGCTTAATTTTAAGTTAACAACATAAACAGGCCAAAAAAGTTAGCGCAACACACTTAATTTTAATCAGTACTTGGCAACACTTAAACACAACTTAAATTTGTTAAAATAGTTAAAAACAAAAATAAGATAAACAACCTACTTTAAGTTAAAATTTATTAAAATTAAAAGCTTTTAAAATATTTTGAGAGTTGTAATAAGAAAAAGCATTTTTGAAAAGCTTTTTTTAATTTGCACTTGCAAATGCAAAAGTTGTTAAAGTTTTTTGTTTTGTCAAACATGTTTTTGTTAATTTTTTTGTTGTCTAATAAGCATAATTTTTGTCAAAATTTGTTGTTGTTTTGTGTAATTTTGCTTTACATACAATTTAACGATATACATAAATAGCCTCTAAATACTAAATAAATAAACTCTTATTTTTTCCCACTTTCACTCCGCTCGTTGCTAGTAAATTTTCAAGCACGTTTTGCTTACAAATGCTTTTTTTTTGTGTCTTAGCGTAATTTTTAAATTTTAAAATTTATCTTTTTGTATAAAAAATACTTTGATTTTCAACTGGGCTTATTAGTTTAGTTTTTTTGCTTATTTTTTTTTTTTTAATTTCATTTTTAACGCCTTCACTGTGAACGCTTTGTTAGTGTTTGTTTTTATTCAAGTTATTCGTTTTTGTTTTATTTTTCTTTGTTTAAAACAAATAAATCGTTACTTTGTCTTCCCAGCATGAGTTACTTTTTTGCATTTTCATCTTTGTTTTCTCTTAATATATATAATATATTAAAAAAAAATCAACTTTTCTTAGCTTTGCTTAAACATCACCACCATCATCATCATCATCATTATCTCATCAACTTTGTCTTAAATCATTATTTTTTTTTAAAAAACAAAAGATTCTCAACAAAATATAATTTATATAGCATAAATTTTTTTTTAAATATATATTTTGAAAATATATTATGTATGCCTATATATATATATATATTTTATATACATCAATTTTTACTTGCGTTCACATCCTTTTTCTAAACTTTTCATTAAGCTTTAAATATCGATCGTATCGTATATTCTGCCAATTTTTTTTTTTTTTCATATAAGTGGGTTTTTCTTTTATGTATTAAATAATAATATTTTCCATATGTTATGCAATATTTTAATATTTGGTATCGTCCGGTTAGTTGCCTTAAAAGTTTTGCTTAAAAAAAATCTAGTTTTAGCATTAAGGAATTTTAAAATCAATAAATCAGCGTTATCGGACATAGATGAAAACATGATAAAAGCTGCATATATAGCGTTGCGTGCTCTGAGTATTATTAGAAATGGTTTTATACAAAAACAGATTTGTATTCATTTGAAATTTTGAAACTTAAAAAATTGAATGGATCGGTTTCAAAATTGAATTTTGAAACTTTAAAAATTGAATGGATCGGTTTTATTTGAATTTTTAGTACACTTCTTCGGTTTATCTTAATACATATGGGGCTAGCATGCTGCTCCGCACCTAATATCGCTCAAACTGTAACTATTTTTTTCCATTATTACAGTGCTTTTCCAACATATACTGTCCTGAAAAACTTTCAGCCTGAAAGTATGCACAGAAAATTCATTTGATACTTATCAGTGAAAGAGCAGCATGCTTGCACTTGCATACTTTCAGGCTGAACTTTTTTCAGGACAGTATATGTTGTAAAAGCACTGTAATAATGACAAAGAATAGTTACAGTTTGAGCTTAAATGATTCCAATCCATCGGAAGACGGGCCTTTATACTAGTTTAAAATATTTTGCGATTTTTTAAAGAAACTTATTAAATTTTGCAACTGTGATCCATTCAAAACTTCAAGCGAGATAAAATTGTTGAAACATAACGAATCTACAATATCTACGTATTTTTTAAGGAAAATTTAGGTCGACCCAATAGTTTGGCCAAATAAAATCAGAATACATACAATACATTTTTAGAAATTTCAATAGAAATCAAGAAAATATCAATTGAAATTCAGAAAATTTCAATTAAAATTCAAGAACTACATTTGAAATTCAGAAAAGTCCATTCGAAATTCAGAAAACATCAATTTATATTCATAAATTCCATTTGAAATTGAAAAAATAACAAATGAAATTTTGAAAATATCAATTGAAATTCAGAAATTCCATTTAAAATTCAGAAAAATTCAATTGAAATTCCAAAGAGAATTTAAAATTCAGAAAGGATCAGTTGAAATTTAGAATATCATTTGAAATTCAGAAAAGATGCATTGAAATTAAAAAAAAAATCATTTGAAATTCAGAATACATACAATACATATTTAGAAATTTCAATAGAAATTTAGAAAATATCAATTGAAAATCAGAAAATTGCAATTAAAATTCAAGAACTCCATTTGAAATTCAGAAGTGTTCAATTGAAATTTAGAATTAAATTTGAAATTCAGAAAAGATCAGTTGAAATTCAGAATTTCATTTGAAATTCAGAAAAGATGAATTAAAATTAAAAAAAAATCATTTGAAATTCAGAATTCTATTTGAAAATCAGAAAATATCAATTCATATTCAGAAAGTCCATTTGAAATTCAGAAAATATCAATTAATATTCAAAAATTCCACTTAAAATTCTGAAAATATCGATTGACGTTCAGAAAATATCAATTGATATTCAGAAATTCCATTTGAAATTTGAAGAGTTTAATTGAAATTCAGAATTAAATTTGAAATTCAGAAAAAAATCATTTGAAATTCAGAATCCTATGTGAAAATCAGAAAATATCTATTCATATTCAGAAATTCCATTTGATTTTTAGAAAATATCAATTAATATTCAGAAATTTCATTAGAAATTTAGAAAATATCAATTAAAATTCAGTAAATATCAATTGAAATTGAGAAATTCCATTTGAATTTCAGAAAAGCTACAATTGAAATACATAATTAAATTTGAAATTCAGAAAAGATCAGTTGAAATTCAGAATTCTATTTTAAAACAGAAGAAATGGATTGAAATTGAGAAATTTTATTTAAAATTTCAGAAAACATCAAATGAAATTCAGAAATTCCATTTGAAATTTAGAAAATATAAATTGAAATTCAGAAAATATAAATTGAAATTCAGAAAGTATCAATTCAAATTCAGAAATTCTATTTGAAATTTAGAAAATATAGATTGAAATTCAGAAATTCTATTTAAAATTCAGAAAATTTCAATTGAAATTCAGAATTAATTTTGAAATTCAGATAAGATCAGTTGAAATTCAAAATTTCATTTGAAAACAGAAAAAAATCAATTTAAATTGAGAAAATCCATTTAAAATTCACATAACACCAAATGAAATTCAAAAATTCCATTTGAAATTCAGAAAAGATGAATTGAAATTTTGAAAAAATCATTTGAAATTCAGAATTCCAATTGAAATTCAGAAAATATCAATTCATATTCAGAAATTCCATTTGAAATTTAGAAAATAACATTTGAAATTCAGAAAATATCAATCGAAATTCAGAATTAAATTTGGAATTCAGAAAAGATCTGTTTAAATTTAGAATTTCATTTGAAAAAAAAACATTAATTGTATTTAAGAAATTCCATATAAAATTCAGATAACATGACATGAATATCAGAAATCGCATTTGAAATTCAGAACAGATGAATTGATATGCAAAAAATATCTTTTGAAATTCAGAAATCCATTTGAAATTCAGAAAATATTAATTGAAATTAAAAAAACACAATAAATTTAAATTCAGAAATTTCATTTAAAAATCTTTCATTTAAAAATCATTTAAAAATCAAAAAAGATTTTCAAAATTCAAAAGTAGCTAAAATTATTTGAAAAAATTCAATAAATATTCAACTTAAAAATATTGAAATTTCCTGCACTAAAAATATATGCTTTCTTCCAAAAAGTTCTAAAATCATCTATATTTTTATAAAAATTGACACGCCTTAATAACTATTTATCGAAACAATGGAACAACTTAAGTATTTGCTATTTAAATAACGCATTTTTGCCCCAGCCAAAACCTGTTTCAAGATCGCGCCAAGTGTTGAATAAAAATTTGTTATAAAAACTAAGTTACTTCTATAAGCGCTCGTTATGACTTCTAACAGAGTCAGAGAGTGAAATTTTTACAGTTTTCTACAGTTAGGAGAGCAACTTATGTAAGGCTCTTTCGAAATTATTAATGGAAGCGTTAGCGGAATTTAAATATTCGAAAAAAATTTAAACTTGTGACAAAAACTATCCGGAATCGAACCCACGAAACAAGGCAGAGTTCATCATAATGCTATACATTTGCACTGCATAAGTTTATCATCATCTTAATTTTTAATTTTTTATAGGAGCAAGCGAAAATATTAAAAAAAAACGTCAGATATTTTAGATTTAAAAGTCATTCTTTGAACATACGTCCAAAAATAGCTATTAAATTAACCAAATTCAAAAAAATCAATAGCTTTTAAATATATAATATTCGCCATTTTATGTATTGAGCTTCACCTATAAGGAAATTGAAAAATGTTGTTATACTTTTTGAATTTTAGGTAACGTTATGCTTATGGAAAACGTGTCTTCTAGAAGAATTGTCATACAATGTCGCATGCCTCATTTAGGACACTTGTCTGTCAAATTTTGAAATTTTCGCCATCTACAAGGTATGGTTTAGTTTATGGTAAGCTCCTCTCACATTTTTTGTGTGGAAAGGTTTCGTATTCTTTTATTTGGTAGGCAATATTTTTTTTCTCTTTTGTATTTAAAAACTGTTTTTTGCCTGTTGTCGAAATTGTTTTCAGCTTTGAATCGTGAACATAAATTGTTTGTTGCCTGGAAGTGTTAGGATGAAAGAGAAGCTCTCACATTCGACTTTTTTTTTTTCTTAAACCGTGAAAACAGCAACAAATTTTGTCTGTGTCGATTGTATAACATGTGACAATGGCGCATGCTACATTACACACATATGTCTGTCAACTTTTGGAAGTTTCACCATCTTTCTTTCTGTTATTTGTTGCCTTGTCCATAGTATGCTACACTTAGTTTTCTATTTACCAAGGCTGAAAGCAAATATTTTTTGGTTTTCTGTTCAATACCAGTTTTCTGCCTGTTGTCGAAGTTGTTTTCAGTTTCGAACCGTAAACGTAATTTATCGGTTGCCTGGAAGTGTTAGGATGACAGAGAAGCTCTCTCTTGCAGTTTCAGTTTTTTTTCCCTTTACCCGTGAAAACAACAAGAAATTTTGTCGGTGTCGATAGTGGAGCATGCACCATGGTAGCAGAGAAAGCTTTTTGCTCACGAGCGAGAGAGTGCTCGACAATGTTTTAAAGCTCAAATGTTGATAATAGTGTTTGAGTTAAAAAGCTGTTAAAGGGGATAGTTTTTTTATAACAAATAAGCTCACGAAATATTGAGCTTTGATCATGTTTTTCGCCACGTAGTCAAGCTGGAAGTACACGTTAATTAAAAATCGACTGCAACTTAAAACGTTTGCTGATTTATTGTAACAAATTGTTTGGGCAGGTTGTTCATAGTTGTTGTTTTTATTATTGATATGACTGCTTATATGCAGTTTTATTGTTGTTGTTTTTGTTATTTCTACCTTTTTATGGCTCAGTATTGAAGCTTTTTTTCTGCTTGTTATAGGTTTGGTTTTTGTATGAGATTTTTGTTTTGTAAGTTAATTTTGTAATCTTTCGATTTTTTTCCGAATTCTAGTTAACTTTTTTGCCTGCTTTCAGAGCTTTTTTGGGTCAAATGATGTTGCTGCTATTTGTTACGCGCTCTTAAAATCGATATAAGCTTTTCGATTGTTTTGTGCAGCTTAAATTTTACAGTTATTTTTTGTATTTTAAGTAATCATTAAAAGTTTTAAGTTTAATTTATTATTGTTTTGGTTTTCTACTACTTATGTAGATTTTTATTTTATGTTGTTTAAACTGTAGTTTTGTTGTTCTTCTTTACTAGTGTGTTTTTTCCTTTTTTTAATTTTTGTTTTATTTTTTGTTTTTTTTTTTTTTTTATTTGAAGATAATGCACTTACATTGAGGTAATTATTTTCGCTTCTTCCTCTACTTGTTTTCTTCGAGTTTAATTAAATTTTTTTGCTTTTGTTTATGTTTTACATAAAACATTTTTAAGGAAAATTAAATGCTTGCATTTATTTGTTGTCTATTTTTTCTACAGCATGTTTAAAATTGTTTAAAATGTTGCAATTTTGCCTGATTTTACGAAATATTGTTGTTGTTTTTAATTTTTGAAACGCCGAAATGTTTAAGTTTTTCATGTGCTTTTAATTTGGTTGCCGAAAGTTAGTTGTTTTTTTAATTAAGTATAAGTGTGAAAGCTCTTTTGAAAGCTGCAACTATAGATTTAAGATTTGTGTTATTCTTTTGGTTTTTTTTGTTTAACTCTTTCTCTACTTTCAAATACAATATTATTTTGCTAAAAAATGCTTTTATTAATTCATTTTCATTTAAAAAGCTAAATGAGCTTAAAAAACTAATATTCAACTATTTTATTTCATTAATTAACATGTACATTTATTTAAATAACAACGGAAACTACTTGGTATATAAAAAAAAAAACAATGTTACTATTTTGGAACTTTTTAAAAGCTACTCTTAACGGTTTTGTACAGGGCTATTGTGTAAATATGTATATTGCAAAGGAGAGCTACATGGGCTGCTATGTGTATTGTTGAAAAATTTGGATAAACTTATATGAAGAGCATTTTAAGAAAAAGCTTTTAAGCTTTTAAACATAAAATATTTAGCTGTACCTGTAGCTTTTATTACAAAATTAAGAGTAATTATTTCAAGAGCTTTTTTGGAAAAGCTTTTAAGTTTTTGAACAAAGTAAAATATGTACTAGAAACAAATACTTCAAAAAGTGTGTCATATTATAATTTAAAGATTGTTTCAAAAGCTCTTAAGCTTTTGCACCCAAAATATTTTAAAAATTACGTTATCTTCTTTAAGAATTGTAGAGCCTATTTCAAATTTGTGTGCACAAAAGCTTTTAAGCTTTGAATTAAATAAGCAATAATACAGCCAACTTCACATTTTAAGCAAAAAAGCTTTTTACTCAAGCTCTGCTTAAAGCTTCATGCACTAATGCTTTAGGAAGCTTCAACCAAATTTTTCTCTCGTTGCCACACAGCTTTTGCCTCAAGCTCTCCTGTTTTGCTTTGCAAAAAAAGTTTGATTGTTTGCTGCTCTTTGTATTGTTTGTGTGTGTGTGTGTGTGTTTTAATTACTATTATTTATATATATGGAATATGTTTAAATATGGTTTTTACTTTTTTACTTCTTATTACTTTGTGGTACTTTTAAGCTTTTTTTTCTAAAAAAAATGTTAACTAAGTTCGTTAGAATTGAAAAAAAATTGTACAGAGCTTTTTAAATTACATCACTTAATCAATAAAATTAATAAAATAAAAGACATTATTAACATTTCAGCACCGTTTCAAGGCAAACGCAATTTCATTTTAGTAGCTTTTTTCGTTTAGTTTTGTTTATATATATGCTTTTTTTCTAACTGAATATTCTGGTTTTTGATGTTCTGCGGTTTTTTTTAAGTATTGTTTGTGTTTTAAAATGTATCTTCATAGACATGCAGCGAGTAAAAATTTATGGTTGTTTGAAGGTTAGCGGTAACCAAAGCTTGCTATGGAACATTGTCTTTAACTTCTCTTTGAATGTTTTGAGCTTTTTGATATTAAGAAAGTTTAGCATTAATTTTGAGTGTCATCAGCTTTTTGTCTTTGCCAGACAGCTCAAAGTTGTTTCAGCTTAAAGCTTTTCCCCTATATAAATAACGGTTACACGCTTTCTTCAAACAACAACCGGCTTTTTTTATTATAAAACTTTTCTAAACATGCAAAACTATTGTTTTTTGTTGTTGTTGTATCTAAAGTTTTTTAGTTCAAAATTTTCAGTTGTATGTTTTTTTTTTTCTTAATGTTTGATATTCAGCTTAAAAATTATTGTTTTTTTTTGTTTTTATTTTTATTCTTTCTAGCTTTTTCTATCTCACTATCGCTGTATCTGCTTGCCTGGGTGGGTAAGATTTTTCTCTTGATTTGTTTGGTCTTATTTGAGTTTTGTTGTTGAATTTTTGAATTTGGAACAAATTCAAATTGAATTATTTTGAACAAAATAATTTAGTTGTTTTGTTTGTTGGTTTTAATTAATTTTTTTCGTTTTGTCATTTTTAAATCTTCTTAATTTTAATTTATTATTTTAATTTATAGGATATAATAATATAATGACAAAATGTGTGACAATAATTTTTGAAAGTTGAAAATTTTGTTTTACTTGTTTTGCTTTCTTGTAAATTTGCAAAAATTAATTTTTTTATTATATTTTTTTTTTTTTTTTGTTAAAAAGAACCTTAAAAACACACATTTTTTGTAAACAAAAAAAAAAAAAACGCACGCTTACTGACTTGAACTCGCCGATTGCTGTTGTTGCTGCGGCGGTTGTTGGCTTGATTGCTGCTGCTGTTGTTGCTGCTGCGGCGAGGTTTGTTGTTGTTGTTGCTGCTGTGGCTGTGGCTGTTGTTGCTGTTGTTGCTGTTGTGGCTGCAGTGGTTGTGGTGGTTGTTGTTGTTGCTGTTGTTGTGGCTGTTGCTGTGTTTGAGCCGTCCCACTAGCAGCGGACTGTTCTTTGGCAGCTTTTTGCTTTTTGGTAACTGGCGGCGGATTCGTTGACATCATCATTGCGCGAATTCTTCGCTGAGCAGACTGTGGTAAATAAAGCAAAAAAAAAAGAATATTTAATTTTTGCATATGAACAATAATGAGATAGTAAAGCTTACCTGAACACTGAAAAATTGCCCAATAATATGGACCGGTGTCTCTTCATAGCCTCCAGCAGCTGGTGCCACTGTGTACTCTGGCAGCTTAATGATGCTTCCGGTAACGCGTTGCAGTTCGCGCACATTTTGACCACCTTTGCCGATAATTCGTCCAACCTGAGAGAGAGAGAGAGGAAGATAGAGGGAGAGTTTCTGTTATAATTCAAACTGTTGGAAGACTAAGGATTGTTAGAATAGTTATTTCAGACAGTATTTATATTAAGAAGCAAGCCTTATTATTATTATGAATGTATGAAAGCTTTTGGAAAGCTTTGCTCTGTAGAATTAGAATACATGTTGTTTACAGCAATAAAACAATGCAAACGAACACAGTGGTTATGCCAGGCAAAAATGCTTGGTAAGCTTTTTTGTTGTTAGTGTTTTACGTATATACCAGAAAAGCTTATTTCTCATTTTATGTAAAACTCTAACAAAAAAGCTCACCAAACATGTTTGCCTAGCATAATCACAGCACTAGTGATACTTATGATCTAAATTACTAATAAACTTTTAAAAAACTTTTGAATTTTCTTCATTAAAAACTGAAATTTTAATTTTGCTTAGCAATAATTCCAAATATTAAAAAAGCTAAAAACTTCATAGAGTGCTGAAGAAACTCTTGTACAAAAAATGAGTTTAATAAGTAGATACAATATGTTGGTTCTGGGTCAGGTGGAGCAAGCCGATGATGTCACTCCGGTCCAGCGCCATCTAGTGGGGGCTTGTGCAAAAAAATGTGCAAAGGTGTGTGTCTTTGCTAAAAACTATTACAAATTGGCAAGTTTGGTGTATGTCTTTGCTAAAATCTATTAAAAATCGGCAAGTTTGGCGTATGTCTTTGCTTTAAGCTTTTAAAATTGGCAAGTTTGGTGTATGTCTTTGCTAAAATCTATTAAAAATCGGCAAGTTTGGCGTATGTCTTTGCTTTAAGCTTTTAAAATTGGCAAGTTTGGTGTATGTCTTTGCTGTATGCTTTTAAAATTGGCAAGTTTGGTGTATGTCTTTGCTTTAAGCTTTTAAATTGGCAAGTTTGGTGTATGTCTTTGCTTTAAACTTTTAAATTGGCAAGGTTGGTGTATGTCTTTGCTTTAAGCTCATCATTTTATACACTACATTATCGGTAGTGGTAGTCAAGCGAGTGCTTATCAGTGTTTGCATGTTTTTTCTTAACCCTCGAATACCTAATAGAAATGACTCAAATTCTGCTGGTTGACTTTAGCTGAAATGATAGGACTTGCTTTAGGAAAATATATATATTAATATGGGTTGAAGCAATTTAGGTACGGCGAAGGTTGAAGGGTTAAAGAAGTGTTTATAAATTTATCATAATGGTGCTAAGTATTAGGTTTGTGTATTAGATTAGCATAAGTAGTTTAAGAATTGGATAACAACCATTTGAAACATAGGCGTATATAAGTGGGATACATCTGAGGTACAAGACTCAATCCCCCGGTCAAGTCGTCCAGCAAAATCTCCGCCTCTGGCTTTTCATTTTATATAAATTCAAGAGTCTGTAAAGCTTCGAGATGCAGAAACTTCGAGAACATTTTAGAAGCTGACTTATGTCATTGTATGCCGAAGCGAATGGCGTGAGAGAGAAAGGGAGAGTGAATTTGATAATAAGAGAGAGAAAGGGAGATAGCAAATAGCGCGATCCTATACAAATAATACTTCAGAGTCAACCTAACCTAAGCCAATACCATAGGTATAGGGGGGAGGGGGGGAGGTTGTACTTCACCTCTGCGTATAACATTAACGATCAAAAAATGTACGATTTACGCTTAAGGTCGCATTAAGATATGCTTTATAACAACTCGTTGTTTCTCTTTTAGCTGTCAAGGCACGACTGACCTTACGTAGTTTTGTGATTTGGGTATAAATCAGCTATGAACATAATTAGCTCGCGAGCTAAGAGCTTTTTCAAAAATGTATACGTATAAAAACTCTTCCGCTGCAAAAAAGCTTTCAGTCTGTAGGCAGACTCGCAGTAGGTAGGGTCACGTCGCTTTGCTAGCTTGATTTCAATACTATTACGTTGTACTTGTACACCGAAATGAATAAAATAAAGAAGCAATGCGTAGTTTTGTTATATTTTTTACATCTGATACTTTAAAAACGCGGCGCTTTTTATTCATGTAGCAGGGCCGTAGTTAGCAAAATATTGCTAGCAGAAATATCAAATTTTTTTTCAAAATTAGAAAACGGTAAAATAATATTAAAAATAAACACTTTTAGGGAGGTTTTTGAATTAAATTATTTTAAGGGGTGAAATTGGATAATTTTAAAAATATCAAAAAAAGTTTTTTAAAATAATTTCGCCGACACGTTTTACTTCAAATAGACAAATTATTGATATATAGGCTTCCCAAAAGTCAACAAAATTTTTTTTTAATGATTTTACAACAAATTTATTAGATTTCATTTTTGTCTTATCTCCCCTTATCTCCTCCCCCCATAAATTTTTAGTTTTTCGTATTATTTTAGTGTTTTTTAATTTTGTAAAAGTTTTCATAGTTTGTAAGTTTAAAATAGTTTGTATTTTATTTATTTTGTTTTTATTTTGCAATATTTAGTAAAGAAATAATCTATTGTAATGTGATATCATCCTTTTTTAAAAAAAGCTTTTAAAATAAAGCTTTTAAAATACTTTAATATATACTGTAATATAATACTTTACTGTGTGGGTTTGGTCATCACTGGTATAAATACGTGTGGTGGCAAAGAAAGCTCTTCACCTACGCTGTCGCGAGATGCTGAGCTCTGTTCTATTGTGACCATGTTTGAATTATAAGGTTGTCGCAGGGCTGATCGTACTCTCTTCTCAGTACCCATAATTGTCAAAATCAGCAAATTTTGCGTATGATTACGAAAGAAAAACAGGTAAAAAGAGAGCATTTGAAGATTTTCTTTGAGCTGTTAACTTCGATTTGACAATTATGGGTACTCGCTCTCTCCCATGCGACAACCTTATAATTCAGCCATGATTGTGACCAACAATTTGATGAAAAATTTGACCATGTGAACAGAGCGAAACACAAATGAAAGTTTTTTGACGTTATCAAAAACACAAAATTGAAAATTGTTATGTTTGTTTCAGTTTTCTTATAAAACTTCAATGTTCGCTTTGAACGTAAAGTATAACAGTTTTTCTGATGACTGCTTTTCAGTAAGAAGTCTAACTTCAGTTCAGTAAAACAACTTTACTTTAGCTCCATTTGCTACTCTTACTTGCTCTAGATCAGTGATGACTAAACGAACACAACTTAAGCATTTTTAAAGCTTCCTGAAAGCTTTATGTACAAAAATAATAAAAAATAGACGCGAATAGAAATTTATAAAACTACAATCTAATTTTTGTATTATTTCATTTGTAAATTATTATTATATGTTTATTATATATTATATTATTATTGCAAATATTATTACATTTATTGTTATCTATATTACGTATACATTTAAAACAGAATTATATTACATTACATCAATAAATAACTAAATTACAAGTAAATTAATGTCACTACAAAATCTATATTCCCTATTCCATATATATTTTGGAATTGATTATAAGTTTTTTCATGAAATTGGGAAATCTCCTTATAAATGGTATTGAAAATTTAATATAAAAAATGTTGACAGGTGATAAACTTCTACGGCTTATACCATTTATAAGGGTTTTGCCCATTTGCATGAAACCCTTAATATTGTACACTATATGTCAAGAAATGTCCAAAAGAGGCGACCTTCATCTTTGGATTATGTAGACATTCATTCGCATACGAATATCTACCTATGCGATCCTCTTCGGCAAGCAAATATTTTCATTTAAAAAATAAATTTAGAAAGAGGTCAAAACATTATTCATTACATTTGTGAATTGTACTTACCTTATTCTTTCCCCTTATTTTTATCATTTTACATCAACAAAATTTAAATTAAATATTAAATATATATATCTAGTAACATTTTTCGGCATTTTTGACAAAGCCTTAAAACAAACATATAAAACATGTAAAACAAAATAAATATAAAACAAACTATTTTAAACTTGCATGCTATGAAAACAATGATGGCTTACATGATTAGGAAACACTGCGTTTGTTAAGTATCAAATGTAAACAAATATAACAGAACCAAGCATGCATCGCTTTCTTATTTTATTCTTTTCGGTGTACAAACACAACGTAATTATTTTGAAATCCAGCAAACAAAGCGACGCGACCCTACCTGCTTCGATTCTGCCTGCAGACTGAAGGCTTTTTTGCAGCGGAAGAATTTATATACGTATACATTTTTGAAAAAGCTCTTAGCTCGCGGGCTGATTATGCTCGTAGCTGCTCTAGATCTTTGTTTTTTGAAGCTGTTACATGTCACAATTTGTCACAAAAGTTCAGCTCCCTCTCCCCTCCCCCCTAAATGTGTTACGTAGTTTATGTACAGTTATGGCATTAAAAAAGTGCTTAACGCACCTAAAGAAGTTTTCACTTCAAAAAACTATCAATGTTGACATCTTGCTCGCAATCACTAACCAACCCCCCGTACCCTGTTTTGAGGTTTTATCCCTGCTTTTTGCAATAAAAACATTTTTTTCACCCACCTGTGTGCTGGCGACCAAAATCTCAACCGTCAATCGCACATCATCGGTGCCGCACATAAAGCCCTCCTCACGCATCTTCTCGAAAATCATATATTGTGCCTTCCATTGACCCTCTGGCGAACCAACAATGGTTACTTTTCGTTCCGTCTGCTGCTCAGCCGGCTTGTCACTCTCAAGCGGCGCAATCTTAAGCGAGGCATTCGAGAAACGCATTATGTTGCGAATATGTGAGCCCTTGGTGCCGATTATGGCGCCTACGGCATTATTGGGTATATAGAGGTAGGTGGTCTCCTGCAAGTCATTGGGGAAGACTGGCGGCACAACAGCGGCAGGTGTCTTGGCCATCGGAAAGCCGGGGCAGGCGCTATACGGCATGCTGGTGTTGCCAAAGATGCCATTGCCAGGCGTAGACATCATGGCCATCGGATGCAGGCCGGGGAACATTAGACTTTGCGGTGCCATCGCTTGCAAATCATTCTCGTAGCTCTGACGCAATTTTGAGCTGATCTGACTTTCGGCACGCGACATATTATCAATGTGGCCCTTAACGGTTATGATGCGCTCCAAATTGAAGCTGCTAATGTCGTTGATGGAACTGACGGTGATTTTAGTGTCTGTCTCTTGCATGATGCGCTTTATTGTGTTGCCACTCTTGCCAATGATGCGTCCGATCAGATTGTTGTGTGCAAGAATTTTCAAGCAGATTTCGCTGAAAATTAATGAAAGCGAGACGGAAAATTAAAAAAAAAAATTATTTTTATTTTATAAGCCTGAAAAAAACAACTCAATACTTACCCTTTATTTGTTGAAATTGCTTCCTGTTGCATAACCTCTAGAATGCGTTTGCACGCATTCGTGCAATTATCCGGATTGCCATAAATTGTTATCGCCTTCTCCACCGATCCGACATTCTCCTTTCGATGCACATCCACACGTGCCCGACTCTGTTGTGTTATCGTACGTATGGTGCTGCCCTGGCGACCAATGATGGCGCCCACCATTTCGCTCTGTACCAAAATTCGTAACGGGAAATCCGCTTGACGACCCGGACCCGGCATGCCGGCGTATTGCTGCCGTTGATTACGATTGGTGCGACGTTGATTCTTATCCAATTGTTCGGCGTGTAATTTATTGCCCTCGAATTCGACACCGTTTAGACCACCAGCAGCTCTGCAGAAAGAGAAATTAAAGAATTAATTTTAAAAATTAGTTTTAAAAAAAAATTGTGAAAAATGTTAATATAATATTTAAATACGATATGTTATTACTTATTTATAATAAAATCTAATGCACTGAAGTTTTTTTAGCTATATTACCTTTTTTAATAAATAATTTAAATAATATTTAATGAATGACATAAAATATTAAAAAAGTAGCATTTTCTTCAATAAAATAGTCAAATTCGAAATGAAAAGAAAAATATGAGAAATATGCATAAATTGCAGCAAAATCTTTTTACACATTTTTTGTCAACCCCAAGAAACGAAAATTCAAAATTTTTAAAAAAGTTGCAACTTTTTAATGCATTTTTTTCACCTTATAAAATTTACCTTTTTAAAATAGACATCAGATTTAAAAAAAAAGGAATTGGCCATTTTAGCAGTTTGAAAAACTTTGACCGAGCTTCTTATGATCAATTATGTTGTGCGTGTTGTGAAATGTTTGAACACAATGTGCTTTTTAAAAAATTTTTACCACGAATTGCTTGATCGTTTTCTTTTCACTCGATTGTGTTGCGAGAGTTTCAATAAACTCCATGTTGGTCTTTACCCTTCTCTTTTTCTGCTCAACTAGCATAGCACAACAGAAGGTTGATTAATATAGGTTGAGTTATGGCTCGATCAAACTGTCAGAATGATTAAAAGAAAATGGGGCAATTCACATGTCAGTGGAATTGACTGAAGCATATCGCGTTTTTGCTCTCTTTTACTCTCTCTGAGATATTTGACTATTACACTGGTTACACGTGGTTTTTTGACTTATATCCAATGCAAGCATTTATTACTATTTTATACTGATTATTTATGGATTATTTGCTACTAGGTAGTAGACAAGTAAAAGTTTTCAACCATTTGACTGATTGATGCAGGTTTCAGGCATTGATACGATGAATAGTAAAAAGTTAATTTTCGCCCTCGCAGAGAGTTCATATTTTTTTTCGTTGGGAAAAAAACAACAAATTTTGACTGATCACTGACTTTGACTGACTTGTTAATTACTACAATCAAGAAAAAATCCTTGAATCACACAATTTTCAGCTAACAGCAACTTTGACAGTTTAAACAACGGCGAAAAAGAGTGATTTTCTCTCAAGTGACTTAATTTGTATTAATCAATCTTGAGCACAACATAAGCCTCAAGCAAGTCGAAAAGTGAGCTGCAAAACAAAACAAAACAAAAAAAAAAATTTTTTAGTTCGTTTGACATTCATTGTTTTCAGGGCTGAGACCACACGGTGATCGTTTGATCGGAGTGCAAAAGTTTTCGTTGTTGCTTTCAATGGAAACTATAAAAAAAAGTGCGCGTTTGAGCGGAAGAACATTGTAGAGTTATATCAAATTTGTTCATTTTTGAACGCAAGGCGATTCACTGACTATCTTTTGTGTGCAAAAACTTAATATAAAAAATCCTATCTCTCTCCACACTCATTCAAAGAGTAACAAAACGTGTTAACGCTCTTAATTGAAACGTTCGTGGCGAACCCGCAGACCACTGTGGCCTGCTAGTATTATATAGGCTAAGAAAAATCTTATCTAAGAATATCTGACGACTTCTCATTATATAAGAGTGCCCTGAAACCATAGATTCAACAAATTGCCGCAGTAGAACTAATTTCCTTTTGTTTTAACCAAATTAGAGAGTCGCAAGAAAAATTTGATGAAAATTTAATAGAATTTAACTCTGAATCTAAATTCGTGCATCAAAAAACAATACTGGATTTAGTCATTAGATCGAATAAAAGTCAATAATAAAGTTCGTTGAAGTGAACGTTTGTATAAACGGATATCTCTTATATGCAATGTATCTGTACTTAGTAGGGACATAAATTATTTGGAAACATATTAGAGGCTAAAAAATTAACAATAAAGAATGTTTTTGAAACATTTTTTGTTGGTATTTATTGTTATATATTATACACAAAAACGATATCTTCATTCGAAATATCCGCCTGGCCAATCATCAATAGTCGCACGAACCTTGTTATTGGAAAATTGGCCACAGCACGAATCAAAGCTATCTTAAGAGAATCAATGTTGAGGTATCTTTTTTGGTAAGCCATACCAATTTGTAATCCAGCGGGTTCAAATCTGGACTGCCAGAGGGACATTCCTCAGAGGAAATGAATGCTGACAAATTGTTTTGGAGACAGGTTTGGATCGTTTTAGCTATATGGGATGACGCAGAATCCTTTTGGAAAGTTCAGAACTGGTTTTGGAACGGGGAATGGTTTAGCGGCCTTCCAAAAACAAAAAAAAAACGAAATGTCCATTTCAGCCCTTGAAAGAACTTTGACCGAGCTTCTGATGGTCAATTGTATTGTGTGTGTTGTGAAATGTTTGAACACAAATGATCGAGAACTGGACCTGGCTTATGTTCTCCAGAAGCTTCTCATGGCAGTTTTTACTCTCTGAGGTTTGACATTGTCTGCAGAGAGGTGATAGCCGAACAGAAAAATTAATTCAATTGAAAAACTTTCTGTGTCAGGTAGGATTCGAACCAGGGTTCACTGGCGTATGGGCGTAAACTCTACCTACTGCGCCATGGCCTTACAACTTCTTCCAAAACGCTTCCATGGTGCACTTTGACCGATGCTTTGATCTCTTGTTCGCAGAAATGCATGTGACTACATCGTTAGGAACACCCCACCAAACCATGACTGAAACTGGGTGGTGGTACTTTTCGACACGTGGAATCAGTTTAGGTGCTTTCTTAGACGACAGTGCATACACCCTATCATTTTGTTTGTTATATTTTTCAAGTATGCTAAAAGTTTTTTCATCGGTAAAGAAGAGTTTTTTGCGCAATTTATCAGCGTGCTTCACGAAAAGACGTTTGCATTTTTCCATTCTATTTTGTCAAAGCTGTAGTCAACGAAAGTTCGGTACGGCGCACAGTGGGACCAGCGCGCTCAAAAGTCGATTTTTAAAAAATAATTTTTTTTTTGCAAAAATAATAACGCAGTTTTATACTCCATAAAATTCTACATATCATATTTATTTTTCAGTTTTCTAGAATATTTCGGCTGGGAGATATGCAAGTCCAAAGTTGCCACTTTCTAATTTTTTTTTATTTTTTCACAACTGAGAAATTCGGATTAGCAATTCATGTTATTACTGTAAGTAAACGGTCACAGGTTTCTGGACTATATTTTTTTTGCATTAGTTAATATGAAATTTCTATTTTTTGCTGAAGTATTTACTTTCGAATTATGTGTTTTGAAAAATTTAAAGTTCTCAAAAAACTAAACTAACCTCATTTTTTTTTGTAATGTCATTTTCAAAACGTTTTTTTTCAATAAAGCGGAAAGGGATTTTGAATCTGGCAGTACTGGAAAAAAATATCATCCTTATTGAGAATCCGAATTCGAAACCCAAATCACTTTGCGGCTTTTTTAAAAAAATCATTTTGAAATGTTCACTTTGATCATTAGTTCTAGGAAATGTAGAGAAATCATGATCGATTTTCATGATTTCATGATTTTATTATTATAAGGTTGTCCAGATATTTGGCGTTTTCTCACAAGAATAAGAATGTATACCTTTATTTGAAGAGGAGAGCAAAAGAGCATTTTTTAAATGACATAAATATGACGCATTTGCCTGAATATCATTTCTTTCGTAGTACAAAATACTAAAGATACATTTGCCTACTGCGTTTTCTGCTGCTTACTTTTTATACACTAGGACATAAGTAATTAAATAAAAATGAATTAAAAAAAAATGTTAATAAATTTTTATTATTTTTTTAATTATATGTCATTTTGTCACTTTTTCAAGAGCGTACAATTATTTTTGTTTACATAAAATAAGGGTATGTCAAATATCTGGATAACCTGTCCTGTCGTGAGTGGGTTAAATCATTTTATAATTTGTTAAATGGTTAACAATGGGTTAAGTTGACTAAATTTGCAGCAAAAGAATAGATCAAGAGAGTTTGATGGAAAAAAAAGAATTTTAGAATTGTGAGCACGCTTTATATGGGGGCGGCCCAAGTGTGTGGCGTTTGAAAGCTCCAAGTTCCAAGTCTTTTTTAATAATACTCGTGTACTTTTGCGTGGCAATCATATCTTTGACTATGATTTTTTAATATCGGAGCGGATTTGTGATGTATTAAAATTTTGAATTCAGGTCGTATACGAATAAATTTCAGTTTCGACCCTTTTCTGTCAGTAACAGCTGCTTAGGTATGGTCGGAACCAAAACTTTAAAATTTCATACCAGGTGTATACATAAACTTTTTCCGGGTTTTTTGGTAAAAAATAGGTAATTTTCAAGGGAAATACATTTTTTTTATTCAAAACATTGGCCATGGGTTTATTCACATTTCGCTCATATTTCAGTTTATTTATAAATAGCGAGCTATTTTCCAACTTCCTCGAAATTGTTGAAGATGCGATATGCAACAAATCCTTACTTCTGCATACGGTTCTGATACCTACTTCAAAAGTAGTAAAAATCGAAAATGGGTGAAAATGTTTATTAAGTAATCGATAAAGGAACTTCTTTATGATTTTCGGAAGAGGTAGAAGTAGCATTACAACGAAAATTAGAAATGTCAGAAGCAATTTTGATGAAGTAAAATTAAAATTTCTTTTTCAATATTGGAAGCGGTTGATATTTGCTTTCAAATTATTGTCATTTTTAATTTAGATTATTCACTTGCTTCCAAATTAATATGGATTTTCAATAAAAAAATTTGTATTCCGCATTAGGCATCAAAAATCCAAATTTCCATTCAAATGTAAGCTGTTTATGTTCTTAACTTAAACAACAGTGTTAGTTTCATTCAGAGTGCGTAAAGCAATCAAAATCCGCTTTTGTTCTTTCTTATTATTATTTATTTAAACAGAAGCAATGAATAATCTTTTCAGAGCAATTCATTGAACGCTACGCTCTCGCATAAACTCGTCTAACACTTGTATTGGTTATTCGTCCGTGTACAAAGAGCGCTCATCGTTGTGAGAACATCGTCACTGTTTTCATCCCTCGAGTTCTGCAAATGAGTTCTTTATACGTATGAGCTGAAAATCATTTGAATTCATGAATGATAAGTATTTTAATAATTATCATTTTGATATTTGCTTATTAAGAAGCAATATAAGCAATATAGGTAAAAATTATCCATTTTTTGTATGTTTCTAAGGGAGAAGACATTTTTGAGACACACAAATAGAGGGGTCTATTATCAAGGGGGACTTCGAAACACGTGTTTAACTGTCCACTGTAAGTCAAACACTTGTTTTGGGTCTCCATGACAAATACTGCAAATGGGGGGCAGATATACCTCCCCCCTTGTGTGTCTCAAAACTGCTTCTTCCTATAGTAACCCCCAAAAATGTTTAGATATTACCTATTTTGCTTCCCCTACGTGATATGAAACAACATAAAATCCTCGTAAAAATTTTCCAATAATTGGGAAAAAATTGGAAAAGTGCTATATATCGAAGGTGAAGCAAAACAGGTAAAAATTAACCATTTTTTGGGGATTTATAAGGGGGGAAGCATTTCTGAGATGCACAAATAGAGGGGTCTATCAGCCCCCATTTTGCAAATTTTTAGGGAGACATTGAAACACGTGTTTAACTGTCCACTGTAAGTCAAATTGTAAGTCAAACAGATGTTTTGGTTCCTATTAAAAATATTGCACATGGAGGGAAGATAGACCCCTCTATTTGTGTTGGCCCTAGCACCGAATTCGTAAAAAAAAAGAAAACAAACAAACTCCAATAGAAACGAATGATAAAAAACGATGACATCAAAATCAAACTCACTCAGTTCTCACTGTATATAACTATCATTGAAAAGATTGCATCATTTTCAAATAATCTGAGTGAGGAGAAAAAAAGAGCGAGCTCATATGCTCTGCAAAAGCGCATACTGTGAACAGCAATGAAAGAGAAATGCAAATAGACGATTCGCTCGCTCATTCGGAGATTAACGAATGATCGCTCGTCTGTTCTTCACTTCCAATGAAAGAAACAAAACGAAATGCACTAAGTTGAATTGTATTGAGGTGAGTGAGGAATATTATGCAAATAAACGATTCGCTCGCTCATTCGGAGATTAACGAATTTCCAATGAAAGAAACAATATGAAATGCACTGAGTTGAGTTGTATTGAGGTGAGTGAGGAATATTTTACTCCTCAATGATAAGTATTTACGAACTCTGGTTTTATTATTTTACTACTAATTTATGACTTTTATTGTAATAAATTTTTGAGTTCGACTAAGTAATAACCTTAACATATTTTCACTTAACAGTATTTGTCATAAAATTGACTAAATTGCTGTTATACATGAGGAAATAATTGTTCAGTTAATAAAACGTTTAAGCTTTACCAAACAAATAAATCGGCTTAATGGAAAAAAATCTTCTCCATCGAAAATTGCAAAAGAAAACTGTTTAAATTAAGACTATTTATTTTTATATAAATAAAATATTTTCAATGCCAAATTTGGGAACATAAGATTTTTCTCTTAGCTAAGCCAAATTTTTTATGCCAGTATATATATATAAACTAATCTTTATAATGAGAAATAATTTGCTTCATGCAATAACAAAACAATTTTTGAATTTAATATATAGAGGTTAATCAACAAAATATTTTGCAAAATCAACAAAACATTTTGTAAAATCAACAAATTATTTTATTAAACAAATAATATATTTTGTTAAATCAGCAAAATATGTTGTTAAGTCAAAAACCAAAAAATTGTTTTCAAACTTTTAGTAGATTTTTAACAATTTGACAAAAGATTTTATCAATTTAAAAAAAATGTCATCAATTTGATAAATAACAATGTCGATAATTCTTGCTGGTGCTCTGAATTGTGCATATTTATAATTGCTTTATGAATTTGACAAAAAATTTTAAATATTTCATAAATTTTTATCAAGTCAACATTTTTTTGTGCTCTGCATTGTTTATATTGATAATTCACTTATCAATTTAGCAAAGCTGTTTTAATAAATTGATAATTAGTTTATCAATTTAACAAAGCGGTTTTGTTAAATTAACAAACGGATTTCTGATTTTTATCAAATTGACAACAATTTTTGTTGAACGTATAGTGACAAAAATGTTGTCAAATCAACATAGTTTTAATCAATATCACATATATGTTATTTTAAGTGAAACGTGTAAGTTTTGAACATTCTGTAAATTTGTGTTTTAACATTTTTTAACTTAAAATTTTCGGTTCAAGAAGTGTCGGTTTGGCCCTTTTCGTCAGTTACAGCTGTTCGGCCTACATAAATCTCATATTTTGTATGACATTCAATAAAAAATTATTAAAAATATTTAAGAATTGTTTGAATTTTTCAAGATTTTTATAAATTTTTACGTAAATATAAAATATTTACTCCCATTGCTATTGAACATTCTATAAATTTGCGTTTTAATTTTTTTGTAACTTAAAATTTTGGATTCAAGTAGTATCCAAACGAATATTCGGTAACGGTTTCGGCCTCTATTGTCATTTACGGCTGTTCGGTCTTAATATGGCCGAAGCCGAAGCCGAAACTTCAAAATCACATATCTTGTATGGCGTACAATAAAAAACTATTGAAAAAAATTAAAATAATATAATTTTTATATTAAATTCTTATATTCTTATATGTATGAAGTGTTATGTTTTCTGCTTACTTATAAAAATTTTTTTTTGATTTTGATAAATAATACCTAGAATGTTTTTAATGTCCGACCAAGCCTCAATGAATTCTCAAGTCCAAATTTATCTCCAATGTTTATAAGTATTCGGTTATGATCAGGGCTTGGAAATAGCTCTTAAAAAATTATTTTTGTAAGTTAAGTCTGACTGTTAACTTTTTCATTTAATTATAAAAGTTCAAATATACTTTTAATTTATATGTATAAAAATATAAGTTAAGAGCTAACTTTTTCTTTTTAGAACAAAAGTTGTTCTTAATTTTTGACTTTTATTTACAAAAGTTAAAATATAAGAGTCTTCTGAGACTTTTATTCTTAAAAAAAAAATTTTATTAAAGTCTTTAAAGACGTTTTTTTCAAAAAGTCAGTAATAAGAATTATTTGAGATTTTTATATTTAAAAGTCTCCATAAAAGTTTTATAGAAAAAAGCTCTAAAAAGAATTTGAATAAAATTAGATATATTAAAGAATTTTTTTTAATGAAGACTTTTATAAAGACTTTTAAAATATAAAAGTCTCAAAAACCTCTTATGTCTGACTTTTTTGAATAAAAGTCTTTGAAAACCTTCTATTTAAGAGTTTCCTGTAAGGGTAAAAGTAAAAAGTTATAATTAACACTTATTTAATAACTTTTACTTTTGATCACATATAACAACTTTTGCATAATAAAAGTTTCTTAAGACTCTTTGTGAAGAAGTCATAAAAGTCCCAATCTCTGGTTATAATATGTATAAATAATTTTATCTTAAAGAATTCTAAGCTTAATCATCACAAGAGATACAGACGGCTTGAAAAATTAATCGCAATAGAATTTATAGTAAAGCTTTTTATTGCAGTACTCGCAGACGTCATGCGATTGCGATAAATTGCTTGCGATGAATTAAATGCGACGATTCTCTTGAGCTGATTAAACTTATTATAAACGGCACAGCTACAATTGATAGAACGTTAAAAGCGTAGCCAAAAGCTAAAGCCTACAAAACAAGCTTTATTTTTATTGCCATTTAAGGTGACAAAAACTCTCTTGTTTTGTTTTTTTTTTTATTTTGAGTAAAAGCCAAAAGTCAGTTTGATATTAATTTGAATTTTGATTCGAATTTTGAGCTTTTTTGCAATATTGAGCTTTTATGAGATTTTGTTACGCTTTTGTTTCTAATTCGATTGTTTTATCGTTTGATTGAGTGTGTAAGAAGAAATACCTTTGTGCCTGGTCAGGATTTTCAAACGTTATATGCACAGTCTGAGTATTTGGGTCCTTACTAGAAACAGCTTCGCACTGTTTGACGATGCCGAATGGCTTTAGAAGTGGTTCGATGTCTTCAAAACGTGTTTGCAGCGGTATGCCGCTTATTAAAATTTTTGATGAAACACTGTGAACAAAGACAAAACGAAAAAATAGAAAACGGAAACAAAAAAGAGAATATAATCATTCATAGAGCATATCCTGTCTTATAAGAGAAATAAAAAAAAAAACAAAAAATGGAAAACCACACAATAAGAACAAATTAGCTAGTACGGAAAGGAAAATAGATACTAGTTTATAGGGGGTAAGATTGTGCGTGGGAGCGGTTTGAGAAGGAAAAAAATTTAATAGGGCTATATAAAATAAAACTAAGCCCTCAAAACTAAGGATATGAGGCGAAAGGTGGACGAATCGAAACCAAAAAATAAGTAGTGGAAGAATAATAAGGAAGGAATGCTGATAAAAATCTCTAAAAAAGCATAAAAAATAATATCGTTTTGTTTATGCTTACGGATAATTTTTCAGGCATTGATTTGATAGAAAAAATCAATTAAGAGATAATCAAATTTTATTTAATTTTCGAAAAGCACTAATAAAGTTTTTTGGCCAAGAATATATAAGCAATAACTAAGAAGCTTAAAGCTCTGAAGAATTCATGATTTATTCTAAAGTAAAACTACATATACAGCAACTTATTTTTTCCTTGTTTTCAATACAACAGTTTAGATTATATTTAGAGTTAATTGTTATATGAGTATGGCTAAATGAAGCTAAAATGCCAAAGCTTTAAGCTCTTTGAGTTTGATGAGAACTTTCGAGAAGAAAGTTTTTAATTTAAGAAAAAAGATGGAAAAACAACAAATATCTAGTTAAGCTTTTTAATCTAGAATATAGTATAAATCAGAGTGCAAGACTTTGAAACTTTCATAAGCATATTATACCGAAGTTAAACGAGTGTAACTGATATCTACGAGCTTTTGAGAACTCATCATAAGACGGTACGTGTTTAGTTTTTACTCTTACAAGTGACGTTAAGCTATTGGGTGTCTATTTTCATTTTAATATTTTTTTTTACCACAATAAGAAAGCATGGTGGTTGTCTAGCGACTACTGTGCTCTTCAAAATTAAAAGCTTTCATGATATCGAGTAAGTAGAGGACTTTTTCTGACTGAAACAATACTGAAATGCATCAAAGTAATATTCGTTCACAGCTCTTTCGCATACTTTTGCTTAAATGCTATTATTTCCACAATAATTAAATAATTTACACTTTACATACCTCAACATGTCTAGATCCAGATTTGTTACAAGAATTTATATCAGGAAACAAACAAAAATACTAACAGTTCTATATAAAAATAGATGGACGCGATTTTGGGTAAATTATTGAATTTTGTTTGCAAAATATTATTAACAGAAAATATTGCGTCAACGAAATTTTGAATGGCCAAAGAAAATACAAAAAAACTGTTTAGGAAATACAAAACATTACTATACAAGCGATTTATCAAATTTTTGACTTAATACTGAAGTGAAAAACTACACTAGATTTTTTAAATGAAAAATATTCAGTTTGTATGTTTGGAAGTAAAGTGTTTATTTTTTTTTTAATATGATTTCTTAAGAGAAATTACAAGAAAAACTTAAGTAAACCGGAATGGTAGACGGTAAATAAGCTTTTTGAAATAGGCATAATGAACTTAAAAAACTTTCATGCAGCTAAAACTGACAGTCAAAGTTTTAATTTACAAAGCTTTCCAGGGTTTGAACTATAAGTTCAACTTCAACTACATATTTGACATATTTTGTTAGAAAAATGCTCAAATATAATTTTTATTAATAATTTTAGACAGAGGTTATGAATTTTATAGCTAAGTTAAAATAAGTTTTAAGCTTTTTTAACTATAAAAAATTTTAAAAAGTAATTGATTTCGTAAGCTCTTAATTCTAGCAGTTGCAATTATCGAAAACTTTTACTTCAGCATATGTAAGCTATTTTCGGTACAACATCTCCATTTCGAAGTTAGTTCGAAAGTAGTTGAAACAATAAGGTCAACATATTAAAAAACATGCTTAGATCATAAAACTCTGTCATAAAAGTTTTCATTTTGTAGCATAAGATTTAAAAAGTCGATTTCGAAAAGTAATCACTTATTATTAAGAGTAAAAAAGCAACAAGAAATAATTATATGAAACCAGCATCTCTTTTTAAAAAAAATTATAATTTTCAAAATAGGTAGGAATAATAGGTTGGTAATAGGTTGAAAATTATATTTTTCAACTAAGTTTCTATTAGAAGCAAAATTATGAATTTCGAAAAGTTTTTAAACAAATTTTTTGTCTCACGTCTAAAAACTTTAATCTAATCTAATCCTTCTTATAAGATCTGTACAAAAAATTGTTTAATATGTACGCTAGTACATGAATTTCGAAAAATGTATGAAGATTTTGCGAACCTAATTTTTATGTCTTCCATCAAAAATTAAAGCTTTTTGGAAAGATCCGTACAAAAAATTGCTTAATGCTACGTGCATGCATTTCGAAAATGTTCGAAACTTTATCCTTTTTTAAAGGATTTGTATGAAAAATTTTGTTTTTATTAGGGAACATAAATTTCGATAATTTTTCGAAACCAAATTTTTTTTTGTCTAACGTATAAATAAAATATTTTTTAAAAGATTTGTACAATTTTTTTTTTATATTAGAAAACATGAATTTCGAAAAATGTTTCAAATGTTTGAAAATTTTTCGAAACGAATTGCTGGTCTAACGTCATATTTAATGCCTTTTAAAAGATTTGTGCAAACATTTTTTATACTAAAGTACATGAATTTCGAAAAATTTTTGACAATTTTTCGAATCTAATTTTTTTATCTAACGTCATAAATTAAATCCTTTTTAAAAGGTTAGTACGAACATTTTTTTTTATTAGGGAACATAAATATCGAAAAATGTTTGAAGTGGTTGAAAATTTTTCGAAGCTATTTTTTGGTCTAACGTTATAGATTAAATTCTTTTTGAAAGACTTGTACAAAAAATTTTTTAGTATTAGGGTACATAAATTTTGAAAAATGTTCGAAAATTTTTTAAAACTAACTGTTTTGTCTAACGTCATAATTGAAATCCTTTATTAAAGTATTTGTACGAAAATTTTTATTATTTTGAGGTACATGAATTTCGAAAAATCTTCTAAAATTTTTCGAAACTCATTTTTTTGTCTAACGTCCTAAATTAAATCCTTTTTTAAAGATCTGTTCGAAAAATTGTTTAATATTAGGGCACATTCAAGATAAAAAATTTAAATGTTTTTGAAAAAAAAAAGAATCTTTTGCATCGAAAATTGTTTGGTTATGCTTAAATTAGCCTTTCAATTGAGAATTTCGAATTAAATTTATAAGATATCTATCAGAAATATGAAAAAATATAAAATTTTCTTTATTATTTTAATGTTTGAAAAAATTTCGAACGAGGTTTTTTCCATAGGAAAGACAAAAAATTATATGTGAAAAAAAATTAGAAAATATACGATAAAATAAAATTTTTCTTGGGTTAATTTAAGCTTAAAAGCTTTTATATAAAAAGTACGGTTTCGTTAAAAAATTGTAATTCTTAAAATAGGTGCAAAAAGTACTTGAGTTAATAAAAAATCAGTTTCGAATAAAAGCTTAAATAACAAAACGAGCTTAAATATTTTAAAAATTCTATTTTCAAACTAAATTGCGATTAGAAGAACACATGATTTCGAGATTTTTCTGTCTTACGTCATAGATTAATCCTTTTTAAAAGGTCTGTACAAAAGCTTTTATAATATTAGAGTACATGAATTTCGAAAAAAGTAATATAATGGCACATGAATTTCAAAAACTTTCGAACAGTTTTGGAACCCGAAATATTATAAATATGAAAATATTTGTACGAAAACTTGTTAAATACTACGTACGGCACATTCAAGCTAAAAAATTTAAATTTTTAGGAGAAAAAAAAATATGATTTATCGAAAATTTTTTTGCTAATGCTAAAATAAGCTTTTGAATTGAGAATTTTGAATTTCATTTATATGAAATTTATCATAAATATGGAAAAATAAAAATTTTGTAAATATTGGAATGTCCGAAAATTTTTCGAACATAGCTTAAATTCGAGAGAGATCAGTAAGAGAGTATCTTTTAGGCAATCTGTCTTTTCTTTCTTTTCTACTACTTAAATTACTTTTTCTTATACTATTCTTTGTTTTTCTTATCTCTTTCTCCATATTTTATCTTAAATCTAATTAGTTTTAAAATAAATATACATTAATTATACTTGGTTACTTTTATATCCATAACTTTGTTTTGATATTATGTAATTTTAAATTTTAAATTTTAAAACTTTTATTAATTTCATTAATGTTCATTAATTTATATATATATATTGTACTATAAAAGAGCTAGCTCTTAGTGTACTTATGCTTACTTCTTTTCAAATAAAATAAATAAATAAATAAAAATAGCTTTTTTTTGTAAAAAATCGCAACAAAAAATTATTTTTAATTCATATGAACGAGAACATGATTTAAGATTGGTTAACTAAGCGTAGGTAATGGCCGTGGCATATTGGTTAAGTTGCGTGGCTAGCAAGCAAAAGTACCTAGCCATCATCTCTCTGCTGACAATGTCAAACCTTAGATAGTAAAAACTGCCGCTAAAGCTTCTTGAGAACATAATGACGTTCGGAGTCGACATAAAGCTTAATACTAAAAAATACAAAAAAAGTAAAGTTTTCTATTCAAAAATATTTGTATTTTATACTAAAAAAAAATTTAATGTATTAAAGAGAACAAGAAGACTTTTTTATAATTTTTACAAAAGATACCTGTTTTAATAGGAAAACTTGGTTTCGAATTGTAGATTGTATGCTGAAACGTATTGAAGTGATTTAAAAAATTGTCGAAAAACATATTTTTCCAAGTGAAACTTCGACTAGAAGAAAAATGATAAATTTCGAAATATGTTCGAACATTTTTAAGGTGCGTGGCTGGTATGCAAAAAACTAGTATTTTCGAATGCTACGGACACAGAATGTTTTTCAATTGACTTAATTTTTGTGTTTGGTCGTGAACTCTCTGCAGACAATATCAAACCTCAAGAGACTAAAAATTGCCGCCATGTAAAGCTTCTTGAGAACATAAAGCTGTTCGAAATCGACATTAAGCTTATTATCATATTAAATATTTTTGGAAATATCTTTTTTTTTTATGCTAGGAAAAAGACATTTTTATTATATTAAAAGAGTTCAAGACAACTTTTTTATAATTAGTGCAAAATATACCTGTTTTTATAGGAAAAATCTGTTTCGAATTGAAGCTTGTAAGATGAAACGTATTTAAATGATTTTAAAAATTGTCGAAAAATAGAATTTTTCAAGTTAAGCTTAGAGTAGAAGATAAATTTTGTATTTCGAAAAATGTTCGAAAAATTTTCGAACATAATTTTTTTTTATTAAGTTGCAAAAAAATATTTTTAACAAATGTGGGTGAAAATTTCACTTAAAATTGGTTAATTTAGCATAGGTAGCATACTGGTTCATCCTTTACTGGTAAACGTCATAAAATGTTGTTACAAGTTTGTTTTTTTTTTCCAAAGAACGCCTTAAATAATAACACAACTGATCAATGCGAAAGCATGTGCACGCGAGAATAAATGGTGAAATAATGAAAGAAATACAATTTTTTTTTAGCATAGTCCCACAGACCAAGTCTACCAGTAAAGGGTTAAGGTGCATTGCTGGTATTTAAATGATTTAAAAATTGTCAAAAATATATTTTTACAAGTCAAACTTCAAGTAGACGAAAAATATTCATTTTCGAAAAATGTTCGAAATTTTTCGAACATATTTTTTTTTATAATGTCGTGGAAAAAAAGTATTTTTAGCAAATGCAAAAACAAATTAAATTTAAAATTGGCTACTTTAGCATAAATTTTAACTAAAAAGCTTCACAATTTTTTTTTTTGCTAATGTTGATAAATGCTAAAATAAATTTAGAACATCGAATTAAAATGTATGTATGTGTTAAAATGTATGTATGTTTGAAAATGTTCGAACACTTATTTTCATAAGTAAGACAAACAATTGTATATTAAAGAAACATATTTAGGAAAATTGTTGGGCTCATCCAAGTTGAAAGGCGTTTTTATTTTTTGGAAAATAATTTCATAAGCATTAAAAAAACGAAATGGCAATTTCAGCCCTTGAAAGGACTTTGACCGAGCTTCTTAGGTCAGTTTGTGTTGTGAAATGTTTGAACACAAATGATCGAGAACTGGACCTACATGTTTTACGCCGACTCCGAACGGCTTATGTTCTCAGAAGCTTTTCATGCCAGGTTTTACTCTCTGAGGTTTGCCATTGTCTGCAGAGAGGTGACGGCCAAACAGAAAAATTAATTCAATTAAAAAAACTTTCTGTATCAGATGGGATTTGAACCAGGGATCTCTGGCGTATCTTTATATATACCGAAACGAACACTTTAGTTGTATACACTTTTTTATTACAAAAAAAAAATTGTTGCTTGTTGCTTTCACAATCGAAAGTGTTCGTTTCGATATGTTTCGATATGTTTCGATATAAAGATGCAGTTAATCAAATGTTAAAGCTTAAAAGATTGATCACGATAGTTTTTTTAAGCTTTTTGATTTTTTTTTTTTTTGTAAAAAGACGAAAGCTTAGTGTAAATGTTGTAAAATTGACATCTTATTGAAACTTAGTAACGTGTTCTTAATGCAATCAAATGTATATAAATGCAAATGAGCGTTTTCCAGCAACTTGAGCTGCACGAGCTCTAAGTAACGGTTAGAAAAAAAAAAAAAATAAAAAATTGCTAATAAAAGCTGAATATTTCGTGTGATAAAAAATTTGAAAAAAAACTTACAGCTTTAAAAATGAAGGCGTTCATGATAGATGAAAATACATTTCTTAGAAGTGAACCTGAAGCATTACAGTAAAACGCTACAGTTGCGCCTCGCCAACAACAAATGCATACTTTTGAACAAAATTAATTATAAATTAGAAAACTAGACACCATTCACTATTTTTTTAATACACTAAAAATATCTTGTTACAAGATTCTTGGAGCAAGCAATTTAATATATGAGCGCCCAACTTAACGATAAGACGCAAAATATGCAATTTCTGCGAAGATGTTGCCGCTGCTGATGCAATAAATTGCTGAGGTATCAAAAAAAGAAAAAAAAAAAAAATTTTTTTTTTTTTTTCCTAGTCTAAAATTTCGAATTTTAGTTATTTTGCATGTAGCAAATATGCGCGCACAGCACAATTGTTGCAATATATGCTGCAGTCCGTGTTGCTTGTGCATATAAAATAATTGAGAAAATTTCTTGGAATTTTGAGCATATAAAAATTTTATTAAAAAATAAATTTGTTTTGACTTTAGCTTTCCTTGTTTCTATGAGCGTCAGCAATTTTAAACAACGCAGTTTGCGCTGCAACTTGAAATTCTTTTGAAGCGCGTTTACGCAGTCGCTGACATTTAGGCTTTCTTTGGCTCTGACCGCATTTCTTGGAATTATTTAATTTTTTTTTTGTTTTTTTTTTTTGGCACTTTTTAATTAAGCACTTTGAATGTTTTCGAATGCAACCGGCAAACGTAGATGAAGAAACAGCAGAAGAAGCATAAAAAAAATAATCATAACAACAACAAATACAATTTTGCGCCAATATTTAAATCTCTGCAGACGCAGACACAGACGCAGACGCAGTTGTTGATGCTGTACAAATTCCATTTGAAAGCTTTTCGCAGTCAAACTATTAGGCCAAAAGTTGTGGCTGTTGTTGTTGTTGTTGTTATTGTTGTTAACAATTTGCTGCTTGCAATTCATAATGTTGCTAGCTTGGCACACTGTCTGCATAGTTGCGTCGCTGTTGGCAGCAAAACTCTATACTTTATTGCTCCGCGCCCACAAATGCTGCAGTTGTTGTTGTTATTGTTGTTGTTATTGTTGTTGTTGCTGTTGCCCCAACCGTATTTTGGTCTGGGAATGTGGTATGCTTGGCGTTGATGCTGCTGCTGCTTATAACCGATTTTTGCGCCAAAGATACAAATGTATCTTGCAGATACTTCTGTATCTGTATATGTTGCCATCTGTGTTTGTATGCATTTTTAGCGCTTGGCTGTTTGCTGGGAATCTGTCTGTATAGAATATATAAAAAAAAAAGTCAAGCTAAATACCAAAAGAATGCGCTGGCCGACTGTGTGTCGGTGTGGCGCATTGGCGGATTGGCCGCCTTTGGAACGAAGCTCGCAGGCATTTCTTGCTGCATTCTCCTCATCTTTGAGTTCGCCAACGACTTTGGCTTGCTTAAACTCTGCATTTGCTTAAGTCTGTTGAACTTGTGTTTTTTTAGTTCCTGGGTCTGTTGTTGTTGCTGCTGTTGTTATTGTATATTGTTGCTTATTGCATGCGATATTTTGTTGCTGTTATTTTTATTGCTGCCGCGACTGTTTTTAGTTTCAGTTGATTTCGTTGTTGTTGTTGTTGTTGCCATATTGTTGATTTCTGCTGCTCTGGCGCTGTTTTTCCAGGAATTGTTTTTATCGAAAATGAGTTATATTTTTTTTTCATTTGTTAGTTTATTTTTTCGGTTAGTGTTGTTGCAATATTTGCATTTTTTTTTTTTTTATTGCCAACGTCTTGTATTGCAAAAGCGGCGGCGGCGGCTTGTGCACAGAAATATGTGCAGCTAAACTTTTGACGTTGACGTTGTTTTTTTTTTGCGTTTTTATGTGTTTGCTTCATGGGTTTTTTTTTTAAATTTTTAGAATATGGCTTTTAATGACCAACGCAGAAAGTTTATTAAGCAATTAAGCTCAGCGAAACCGCATGATAAATTAACTTTATTTCAACGGAAGTTCAAAAGAAATTCAACGAGCGCAGAATTTTGAGTGCATTTGCCGAAAAAGCTTTTGACAGAGAGGCTTAAGATGGCATTGAAAAAGAAAATGTTTTAGTTAATATTCTATAAAAAGCTTTTTTTATCTATATAAAATTTAAATATAAAATTTAAATAATATATAAAATTTCTTAATTAAATTCGTAATTCTTAATTAATGATTTTATATTCTTAATTGTCAACTTTTGCTTCTCTACAAAAATGGTTTTAAGGGGAGGGCACTCCGAAACCAGTGTTTTATTTATGTAAAATTAAATGTTCATTAATAACAATAACATGTAGCAAATCGCGACGTGTGGTAACTATCTTCTTTTTTTCTTTCTGTATATTTTATTAAACTTTATTTTTTTCGCATATCAGAACAGCTGATGTCGACTTTTGTGGTATTTGCGTTTTAGTTTTATGTTATTTGTCTTCCTCCCTGGTAAGAAATGAATTTACGTCTCACAAAGTTTTAATTTGTTATAACAATAACATTAGAAATTCCTGAATTAAAAAAAAGTCTCTGAAAAAACAAGTGGTTTTTTTATTTAACATATAAAAAAAAATTAAAAAAATTTCTGATATAAAAAAAGTTTCTCTTATTAAATAAAAAACAAGTTGAAAAAAATTCAAAAAAAAAAAAAAAAAATTAAAAAATTCCTGAAATAAAAAAAGTTTCTTTTGTTATAAAAACAACTTTTTTTTTATTTAAAAAATAGCAAAAAAAGTAAACAAAAAAATAACTTGATAATAAAAAAAGAACTGTCTATTATCCCACGTTTATTATTGGTGGATAAAAAAACTTGTCTAAGCCCGGAGTCGAACCACGGAACTCTTGACTGATAATCTGTTTGCTTAGTCCGCAGGGCCACCGAAGCAAGTTATGGCTGTAAAATTAAGTGCTTAAATGAAATTATTGCAGTTGAGGTTTTTGTATAGTTTTACTAAAGGAAATTCAAACAAAACAATAATAAAGCTTCAACGTTACTCAAGGAAATTCCTGAATAGAAGAGTGTATAGTGTGTGCGGCTGTCAATACAAAGGTTCCGAGTTCAATCCGCACTAGGTGAGCATGGTTAAAATACAAAAATTTTTAAAATATACAAGATTTTTGTTCTAAAAAAAAAAAAAATAAATGATATGTACTTGCAAGAGATACTTAAGAAAAGCAATTAAATTAAAATCTATTTTTTTTTAATTTCCGAGTTCCTGAATATGTCTTGAATAAAAGCTTTATATAAAACATAAACAAAACTTTATATATGTTCTTGAATAATGGAAATTCAACTGAAAAGCTCTTTAAAATCGAGAAATTATAAAAAAATATTATAATTCAGTTTTTACAAATTTAATTACTTATTTTTTTTTTTTTTGGTAACTAGGTATTAGATGGGTTCAGGGCTCCATATATTTTACTAAAGTATTTCAGAACCTCCCTGCACTGGCAGAATATGTATCCTGGATGTCATAATGTGTGAGTAAAAAAAAAATAAATCTAAAAATTCCAAAAACTGGAAGGGCGCCACTATAAAACGTGATTTTTATAAACTAATTTTTTAATGTTTTGTATTTAAATTTTTATAAACGCTAAGGCGATACAAAAACTTTTTTTTATAACATACAATTGTTTGCTGAACTCAAACATTTCAACGATTTTTTGATACAATTAACCTTTGATTTTGAAACCCGTATCATTTTAATAGTTTTTGATATTTTGTTATTGATTTTGAACTTGAGAATTGATGAGATCCTACAATTTCTGCAAAAAATTAGAACACACGATTGTGGATTGTTTCATGTTTCATATTGTCAAAGAAGAAAATGACAAATTTGAGTCTTTATTTTTCCTACAACTCAATATTTTTGACACCATATTAACAAAAAAAATTTTTGCTTAACTAAATTTTTTATTCCCCTATTTGCATTTAATTTTGTATCTCGTCTTTTTAATACTGTAAGGTTAAAGGTTCTGGGGATTTTCAATCACATGCAGAGCCAACCCAGCTACTAAGTATATATTTCAAAAAAGTTATAATTACGTTTTTTCCTGTCGATATATTAAAACGCCTCTGGATATTTCCATTCATATATCAAACTGCAGTTATTGGCGTATGTAAATTATTATTGCCAGTTTTATTTTTTTCATTTCTTCTATTTTTCTGCAACGTTGCATGTTTGTTGCAATGTTTAACTGTCAGTAGGTCTTTTCGTCTTGTCTATCTTTCTGTCTGCTTATCTATTCCGTTGACTGTCTATTATTCATATTCTGTTTATGCGCTAGTTTGTCATTTGAGAACATAATTTTTTTGCAACACAACCTTTTTTATTGTTTTTCCAAATAAGACGCCTATTTTTTATGGTTAGTAGCTTAGAGTCATTTCCGTTTCGCAAACTCTGCTTATAAAATGTGTCCCATGAAAGTTTGCGATTCATGTAAATTAAGTTTAATAAAAACGCAATTTAATTATTCTCAAAAATTATGAAAAATTTGATGAACTTATTCTTATTTCAATGCCAAAATAAAGATAGTCCCGATCATGGTAGAATAAATGAAGGTAATCGCACGGCTGAGAGCCGACAAAAAAAAAAAAAAACACAGGTGCGTTGTTTGACACACGAGAGAAGCGATTTGATAGCTTAATAATTTTTTTTTTTTTTGAATAAATTACCTTTAAAATTCAAAAATTTAAAATAACAAAATAAATTACTTATATACACAAAATATACTGCTTATTTTTTTATTGTTGAATGTCAAATTTCCACGCCAATTACATATAAGGGCATATAATGCCAGCGACTCTCTATTTTAACTCTCCACACATGGTTGTGAACTTGGCTGCACTGAACAAATTTTTTTCTTCAACAGCGTACTGCCTTGCGAAAAAATTCCGCTCCCTCTTCGCAGTCAAAAAACTCGATGTACTTCGTATGGGAATTTTGTTTACGTTTTACAACAAATTTGCTTCTACTTGCTACAAGATGTCACCAGCATCGGTGTTTTGTGGCTGCACTGCATTGATCGATATGGCAGTGCTAATGTATTGGTTGGAATGAACAAAAAAGAGAGAAGAGAATGGATAGAGAGACGAAAAGCAATCGTGTTTTTTAACGGCTGGCTACCGCACTTTATCATTTTTTTAATAAACTTACTTTGGATTTAATGCAATAATTGCTCAAGTTTTTTTAATAATAAAGAGTTTTATATTGTAGTGGTAACACGTCTGCAGTTTTCCTTTGCGAGCTCACATCAAGAAAAAACAAACTACACCGATGCTGGTGACATCTAATTGGCATTAGCCAATACATAATCCGCTATCTATTGATAGATTGTAACGCTCTACTGCAGCATAGCTTCTATTATACTTAACATTAATCAACAAGTATTTCTAACACAGCTTGGTGGCATGGTGGATGGTGTATAGAACTCATGATCAACGGATAGCGGGTTTGAATTCCCGCAGGGGCAAAGAATTATTTTTAATATTAAAATATTTAATTTTCTTGTTGTAATAAACGCAAGCTATAAGAAACCATAAAATTCAAAGAAAGAATCTTTCGTAAATTTTTCAGACTTCACTCCAAGCAAATCACAGAACGAGGAGTAAAAATCTTCGCTTCAAAAATATATATTAAAGAACGCACACGATCACATCTATTTTGAACGACGCATCTATTTTTTTGACACTAAAAAACGCACTTGTGAACACACTTGTGGGCATTGCTAATTTTCATTGTGCCAAGAACACCACAAACGCATTCACAATACAAACACACCGAAGCTGGAGACACCTTGTGGCAAATAAAAGCAAATTTTTGTTAGTTGTAGCATAGCAAATACACAATCCTATATATATTGATAGATGGTGACGATATGCTGCAGCATAGCTTCTGTTATAAGTAACATTGAATTAACAACTGTTTCTTACAACTCTTTGTGGCCTGGTGGATAGTGTATTGGACTATCATTTAAGAGGACACGGGTTCGATCCCCACGGGAACCAAAACATATTTTTAGTATTTAATATTAAAGCATTAAATTTTCTTGCTGTAATAAGCGCTAGCAACAAAAAACCATAAAATTTACAAGAAAAAATCTGTCGAATATATTTCAGATTTCACTCTAAGCAAATCACAGAACGTGTTTTGAATGAGTGCGCAGTTGTTGTTGATCGGCAGCGGGCATTGGTGGAATCACGTGAAGTTGAAGAAGAAAGTGTAGGTACCAAAGCATTGTTCAACAAAAAGCTCCATCAACAAATGAAAAACTTAGTAGTTTATTCAAAAAATATAAAATCAGTAGGAGCTGTGGAGATGATATTTTAAGTTTTTTGAGAGGACATAAATGTGCCAAAATCCACTTGATTACAACTACGATGGCATAAAGGGAAAAATTCTTTAAAGGAGCTTACACCTTTTCTCGATGCGCTTTTTGGTAAAATTTTTAATTCCTTCATAATTCCTTCAATTTATTTTTCAGAAGCAACATCTAAAGACAGCTTGACATACTCAGAATATGTAGCTGAGCTTAGAAATGTTCTTAGACTCTGCAATAATAAGCTACATAAGCAAGACTTCAGGTCCAAAAATGCGGGGGTTGCAGAGCTATAATGATTGTGTGCACTCTCTGAGTGCAAATATTTCACTCATGAAGAAAACATTCATGCACGAAGAGCGCATTGTTTTGTTTATATGCGTCCAATCTGCAAGACATGGATTGACGGCGTCTCGGAAGACATTTAAACAACCCGTCTTGCAAGTTGAAGTTGACTTTTGTTTGAAATTGTGTTCGAGGACTGCTATGGAAATGGATCAATCCGTCTTGCAAGAAACTGACATGTCTCAAAGACGTCTTCGAAGACGAATCGATCCATTTCTTGTTGGCCATTTTAAATTTAATTTGCGTTTGTGCTAGTGAGTTTTATAACCCTGCAGTAAATGACACTAGTACAGAGCTTCCTATTTCACCAGCCCTTATGTAACCAATACTAGACTCACTTCAATTTACTTTATTTGCATTCAACTGGCGAATTTTACGTGAACATAGGCGGGGGCCAATTGCTACCTTTTACATTACAATTCCCTAGCCATTTCGCTAGTCAGAAATAAAAATAAAGAAAAAACGGAGGCATTGTGAAAGCAATTTTCAGTTAATAAATTTAAGATGAGCATTGTGCGATGGTGCATTATCGTAGTGCAAAATCCATGATTTGTTTTGCCACAACTACGGTCTTTTTTGGCGAATTGCTTCACGTAATCGTCTCATATCGCCTAAATAATACTGTTTATTGACCGTTTGACCATCTGACATAAATACATGGTGAACTACACCATTGTAGTCCATAAAAACAGTGAGCTTTTTTGGCTGAAAATGACGTGGTTTCTTCGGTCTCAGTTTGTCTGGCGACCGCCATTCACTCGCCTGATGGCTGGTTTGCGTGTCATACTCGTATACCCATGTCTCATCACCAGTAATGATGGATTCGATGAATGATTCGTCGTTTTCGACCATTTCCAGCATGTCTTCCGCGATAGCAACTCGGTCTTTTTTTTGCATAAAATAGAGTTCTTTCTGTACCAACTTCGAAGCGACACGTCTCAAGCCCAATTCATTCTTCAAAATGTTCTGAACGGATCCAGTTGAAATGCCGACATCCTCTGCTATCTCTCTCATCGTCAATTTGCGATTTTTGACCAACATTTCTATGATTTTTTCAACGTTTCTTCGGTAGTCGAACACGATGGCCGCCCGATACGAGGGTCGTCTTCTACTTCGTCTTGGCCACTCACAAATCGGTTAAACCACTTGTTTGCCTTCTGATACGATAGGGCAGAGTCACCGTAACAATTCACCAAAATTTTACGTGTATCGGCGCAGTTGAAACCATTTTTCACACAAAATGTGATACAAGCTCGTTGCTCAATTTTTTCTTCCATCGTAAAAATCGAAGACACGAAAAAAGTTGTTGTAAACAAAACACTGTCAATTTACCAAATGTCAACGAGAGACGCTGCATGTGGCAACCTACTAAAAAAAATTTTCGAATCGGACAGTTAAATCCGGTTCACAGTGTGAATGAACCTTTTTTTTTGAACAAGGTGGTTAGACATTATTACAAAATCAAGACGTCAGAAACACAGACAACCTGCCAGTATCGAACGCAATCAATTGCTTCTTTATCGTTAGATACTTCACTAGTTCTATACGAACTAGCTTATTTTTTGAGCCAAAGTAATGCATAAATGGGTGAGTTCAATTAACTTCTTGCTTATACTGCTTATGGTTTGTGTTTCTGACGTTTTGATTTTGTAACAACAGCTTATATAGTTCGAAGTAGTTTTTTCGAGACACATGATATATAGGGCGCTTCAATTTCATGGAACAACATGAATAAAAAAGGTCTGAAGAAAAAGTATACCATAGTTTTATTAATTGAGGATTGTTTTCACAATGGCTACGGTTTTTTGTTTTTTTATCTTTCTGACTAGTGAATAAGCTAGCCCTCTAGCACTAGTGAAGTGGCTAGTTGAATGTTAATGTAAAAGGTAGCAACTGACCCCTGCCAATGACATGTCCACGTAAAATTCGCCAGTTGAATGCAAAGAAAGCAGATTGAAGTGGAACTACTACTGATTACCTTACGGCTAGTGAAATCGGTAGTTTTGAACTAGTGTCAATTACTGCAGGCAGAGCTGGGTCGAAAAGTATTCATTACAATTCAATTACAATTCCTTGGAATTAGGAATTGGTAATTGGCCATCTCAATTCCTCAGGAAAGTAATTGGAAAAATTCGTCAATTACATTAAAGGAATTGTTATTGGTAACCTCAATTCCTACGAAATGTAATTGACGTATTTTTCCAATTACATTCCTGAGGAATTGACGAATTAACGAATTTTTTCAATTTCATTCCTGAGGAATTAAAATGATCAATTACCAATTCCTAATTCCAAGGAATTGGAATTGAGATGGAACTAATTCCAAAAGGAATCATTACTACCCAGCTCTTACTGCAGGGAATAAGCAGTACAAGCTTGAAGTTGATTGAACTGACCCTTTTATGCATTACCTTGGGTCAAAAAAGGAGCTTGTTCATATAGAACTAGTGAAGTAGCTAAGTAGGTAGAAAGGAGAAATTGGTTTTTTTTGATACTGGCGGTAAGCTCTGCATTTAAAAAAATTATTGCACGGAATTAAAACGATTATAAGCATATGCAAAATATGTTAACAAAAATAGTCCATTCACCAAAAAAAAACAATCAAAAAACTTTCTGTGGCACCATACGTTTTTTATGGCAGCATGTATAGCTATTGCTAGTGTTTCATTACAAACAGAGTTTACAACATTAATTAATTTTATTATGTCTGGACATTTTTTGGTTAATACATATTATTTATAGTTGAAAAATCTTCCTTACTTCTTGGCAAAGGTTAAAAAAGTTTCGTAGTTGTAATAACTAAAATTTTTGTTGAAAGAACTGATATTGTAGTTGATATTTTTTTAGTACAAAAAAATTTTTTGTCAAATCAATTAATAGAATTATAGACATTAGGACTTTGGTAAAAATGAAGTTATTATTTACAAAATAAATTTAAAAAAGTTGACACTGAGTCAGAGTCGCTGTCATAAGCGATTAATAGGAATTTTCTTCACGATAACTTGTTGCATTTGTAAAAACGTTAAAAGGTTGTTTATTTCAGTTGGGACTTTTTTTTGTACATTTTTTCTACCCAGCTTATATTATGTTTGTATTTTGTTTTTTGCGTTGTTGTTGTTGTTGTTGTTGTTGTTGTTGACCCCACTGAAGTAGCGCGTCTCCATTCACAAGAACTCGCGCTGAGGGAGCCGCAAATAAACACAAGGCGCACACAATAAAAATATATGCAAAATATTTACTAACACAAGGAGCGCATATGCCTATACACACATACACAGATAAATTGTATATGTGTATATATTTTTGGTTCATGTGTTTGTAACTGCATCTAGAAATAAGCAGCTCATGCGTGTTCGAAGTTCAATTCATTTTAACTAAATCTACTTTGGCTGCGGCTCAAACTGAAGGAGTTTAACTCCCCTCAGTTGCTCTCAGCAGCAGCAGCAGCAGAAGTTTAGTGCATTCCTCTGCAGCTTGCTCTTTGCTCCACCTATACAAAATCACTTGACGTGCAACTAGTGGCTCTGTTTTGAGGCTCGTACGCCCTCTGCGCACTTGCAGCGTTGGCCTGCACTCCAATACATATACACACACACACACACACATACACAACGATGGGGATAAGCACATATACATGAATGCATTGTTATGTATCTCATTAACTGTGATGCGCTGCGCTGCGCTGCGCTGCGCTGTATTGCAATCCATGAGCCGGTTTCTTTGTTGTTGTCTGCTTTATTGTTTTTGTTTTCTTTGAATTCTTGAGTTTGCGCTGATGGCGCTCTTTTGCCGCGTTTGTCTGCTGTTTGTTGTTGTGCTCGTAGTAGTCGTTATTGAAATCGTTGTTGTTGTTGTTGTAATTGTGCATTTTGCTGTTGCTGCACTTAATGCCGCTGCATTTAGCGGGGCAAAGAAACGATTTTTATGAATGAATTTTTGTTGTTGCACGTTTTGCTTTCTCTGACTGCGTTTTACGCCCTTGTTTTTGTTGTTGTTATCATCATCATCATCATTGTGTGTGATTTTGTTGTTCTTAGTGCTGTTGACTTATCAGCATGTCACTTTGCTGTTGCTGTTTTTTTGTATTTGTTTTGTGTTTTGTTTTCAAATATTTATGCATTTTGTTGGCTGTGCATCGCGTTCAGCCTCTCCTCACTGTCCCACCCTCACTATTACCCACTTGTTTTGTTTTATTAATTCTCAACATTCCATTAAATACCGAGTGCAAAAGCAAGTACGATGAGTACGTCGGACTAACGTACGTGTGCAAACGTAAGCTTCAGCGCGCTTGTAGCCACCATTGCAAAAAAAAAAAGAAAATGCATTTGTGTATCTTTGTATCTGCGGCTGCAATTTGAATTTGTTTTCTTTTGGTTTTTTTATTTATATATTCTTTTTTTTTTTTGTTTGTTATTTGTTTTTCCTCTATGCATTTTCTTCATGTCTATCGTCGTCGTTTTAGTTTTTCTTATCTACACATTTTTACAGTTTTTCCCCCCTCTGTATATCCTCTATGCTGTGCATTATTATTACTATTATAGTTTGTGTAGCGCAGCGTGAATCTAGTTTTGTGTACATTTTTTTGCTTTTAATGGCTTTGTTTACTTTAGCAACAAAGTAGAATTGTGTTTTTTTTTTCCATTTTTACAGGGTGTGAGTGTAAGGTGGACACGTTTTATTTGCATGTCATTTTTTTTTCTGTGGCGGCTAAAGACAACTTCTGCGAAAAAACAACATCAAAATATGTTACAGTAACTGTATATTGAAGCTTCAAATTATTTGTTATTTGCATACAGAAAAAAAACCTAAGTTAAATTACCTAAGCATAGTGTATAAAATATAGTAAATGTAACCGAAGGAAGCCGAATGCATACGGAAATTCAACTTAAAAACCAGACTGGTATAAGCCAGGGGTCGCTGACTGCCCATGGTACCAATATTAAAGTCCTTGGCCAGACTTCGTAGTACGAAGCCTCGGCTTCTTCCACTTTTAGCCCATCACAGCTTTGAATTGGTCACCAATCTCATTAAAGCATTAGTGGTATTTTGGTTTAATGCTTTACATCTTACTGGAGATGAAAGACAGCATATCCAATAGGTTAGTTTCTTGTATCATAACAGCCGCGGCATTCACATTTCTGTCAGCCAAACATAATTCCCATGGTTGAACTATAAGGTTGTCGCAGGGCTGATCGCACTCTCTTCTCAGTACCCATAATTGTCAAAATCAACTAATTTTGCGAATGAATGCGAAAGAAGAATGCGTGAAAAAAGAGAGCGTTTGCAATTTTCTATGAGCTGCCAACTTCGATTTGACAATTATGGGTACTCGCTTTCACCCTTGCGACAACCTTATAATTCAACCATGATAATTTCCAATTGAAGTTGTGCTCAAAATTATTAAGCGTAGTTCAATTTACTTTTCCCTAAAATCATGCAAGAGCTTCAGGCGTAGGCGAAGCAAAAGTTAGAACATGAAAACACAGAGGAGATGGTCCAATAGTTAGAGCTATCAAAAGTTGCAAATGTTGTATTTCAATTCTTCCAAAGTTACTAGTTTGTTTGCATAAATCAATGACTTCACGTAACCCCAGAAAAAATAGTCCAAAGGCTTTGAATTGCACGATCCTGGTGACTGGTCCACTTTGAAAAATTCGCCAAATCTTTACTTAAGTATGTCGATTATTTATTGTTGAAAGAACATGTCTTCAATAAACATCCCATTCAAATGGGGCAAGAAATAATTACTTAACATGGTTCCTTACTGCTTGCCGTTGACAGTAACGTTGCCGCATTTTCAGCAAAAGGCAGAATAGTGCGATCACGTGGATCGTTAAAAAAAGCACCCCTTTACAACGTCTTTACAGATTAGAAATGATTTAGACCTACCAGTTGCTACATCGACAATAAGCAAACGGTTGATTGCAGTCAATCTTTTAGCTAAAACTTCAATAAAAGTAGAAATTGTTGAAAAAAATCATTTAAGGAAGAGACTTCAGCTTTCCAGAAAGTTTGGCGCATTATATTATGGACCTCAACCGCAACAAAAGTAGTAGTCTAATTCGGCCACGGCAAAAATAAACAATATGTTAAACACTAATCAACAATTCAACAAGAAGTACACCACCAAAACTATAAAGCATGGCGGTCTCAGGCTCATGCCATGGGAAGTTTTGGGTGGAGCAGTGGACCTGTGGCTCAGATCGTTGGGAAGATGAATGCCACCTACTAGATCAATAATTTTTTAAGAAGCCGTAGTGCTGCCTTACGCTGAAGAGGAAATGCCTTTGCTATGCGTCGCTCACCAAGACAACGACCCAAAGCATCCCTCAAAGAAAGCCAAGCAGTGATTCCAGAATAATAATAACCATGTTAAGGAGAGGCCGGCTCAATAGCCACACCTTTACACAATCGAGTATCTTTGGATGGATATTGAAAAAGGCGTAAGAGACACAAGGCTGAAAAATATGGAAGAAATTCGGAACTCCGGCAGGTCAGCATCATTGATGCGAGCCTGCCTGTCCAATGTCAGAATAAAAGAGGATAGTTGTGGATAAGATGCATTTGTGCTAAAGATAAAACATGTGTGCCAGCATGTACTAGTCTTATTATATCCATGTATATGAGAGACTACCTTGGGGCCCGGTGTTGGCGGCCTTCTTTGGAGCAGGTATGGACATTTTGTATATAACATCAACACGCGCCTGTGATTGGAGTAGTAATTGTTCAGTTCAACTTGTTAGCATGGGGACAGTCAAACCCTCAAAGATGAGGAGACCTGATCTACCTCCAACATTAAGACCAAAAAAAGGGTTTTATGTAATAGCTTAAGAGACATATAATACTTGATCCAAATTTCTCATAATGGAGTTTGGTGATATTAGGCATTCATAGTTTTCGGGGATGGATTATTTATCCTGTTCCGTTAACTAGGTAGAATGCCAGTCCTACACGATTTCATGTTAAAACTGTGCACGGATAGTTATATAAGTTCATATTTGAACCTTTGAGATCTTTTTGTAGCTGGTGTTGAATAGCCTCATCTGGTGGGACCCTTGCCCATCAAGGGTCTATTATGGGCAGGCCCTGCGTGGAGTCTTGAACTGATAAAAGTTTGTGTAAAATCGCTTGCACAGACCTAGATTTATCTAGGTAGCTTAGAACTAATGGGCTGGTATATCCCTTAATAAACAGTAGGTTTTGTATCCAGCAGTAGATGACAAATGAAGCTACGCCAAAAACTGATAGCCGCATTGGTACTATTAAGAACAATATGGAATTTGTATTGCATATTAATTTTACACTATAGAATCTTGCCTTGATTTTGTGAAAGTGACATCCAGTACGTTTGCTTTTCTGTTCGCACTTGTTCTTGCATACTTGTTTGCATTACTAAACAAGTCCTTGTAAAACTGGTATTTTATTTACGCATCTTGAACGTGTACTGGTTGGTGGTTCCATGAAATATTGATTTCGAGGTCCTGGAGCCAAGGGGAATAGAGCCTTACAGCCAGAGGTCCTCTATAAACACAAACATAGGAAGAAATTTGGCATGCAGTGTGAATAACATGGAAAATATTCCTCTCTCCAGATGCCGCACTTTGATAGCTTCTATGAAGTCCAGGTGTACCGAATTTAACAAAAATCATAGAGGAACTACTTCATATTGATTAATTATAAGCAGATAATTCTAATCTGTACTTTTTATAAATATTAAAAAAAGTTAATATATATTGTTAATTACCCTGATTATTATAAATATCAAAGATAATAATACTGATCAATGGCCTACAGTGGTATTTCAAGACCTGCTGTATTTTTGACCTGCTGCATTCTAATTATTTAATCTCACTTAGCAAATAAATTCCTTTTTTCGTGTTTTGACTTGTGAAATTTGACATTTATTATGCTTATACAATTAAGGTTTTGATGTGAATTTGGTGTAAATTGTATTAAAGTGCGTATTAGTAAACCCTTTGGGGAAAATAAAAAGCTTTGCATAAAATAACATGAGAGATGTTTAGAAAAAGTATAGGAATGTATTTGAAGTTCTTAAGATGTATTCAAATTTAAAAAACAGTGACTCACTGATCCAAATGGTCCACTCGCCTAAATCTCCACCAAACCCTCATTTTATAAGTTTATAGAAAACATTCTATAGGCTGTCTATAAGGTAAAATATTTTGCGAGCCTTCGAGAGAAAGATCCTTTGCAAAATCTACAAACCGATATGCGTCAATGGCGAGTACCGAATAAGAGGGAACGATGAGCTGTTTGAGCTCTACGCCGATATCGACATAGTCAAATGCATTAAAATCGAGTGGCTTCGCTGGCTAGGCCATGTTGAGCGTTTGGAATACGATGCTCCAGCGAAGAAAATATTCGATTCAGTACTAAGCGGCAAACAAGGCCGAAGAGGACGACCGCATCACAGTAGGAAGAACCAAATGGAGGACAACCTGATGAAACTTGTAGCTTCTAACTGGGCGACGCCAAAACCGACCTACGGTTGTAAGCACCACTTAAGTTAGTAAGTAATAAGTTAAGACTCACTTTAGATACATTGGAATTATCGTTGATAATAAGCTGAGCTGGAAACTCAACACAGAAGAAAGAAGAAAAAAAGCAAAGAACCTTTGCTAGGAAATGGGTAATGCGATAATCCACTGGATATATACAGCGATCGTCAGAGCCACTCTTACCTACGGCTCTCTCTCTCGCACAAAAAGAACTACCTTAGCTCCCCAACAGGGGTACAAAGGTTAGCGTGCAAAAGAGTAACAGGAGCAATGAGATCTATGCCCCAGGCGGTTCTGGAAATGATGTTAAATCTTCTCCCCATAGAAGAGTTCCTTAAGTGTTCGGCGACCCAGAGCGCGATTCACCTCAACAGATCATAAGCCTGGAAGAACAACACATTCGGACATGCATCAATTCTAAATCTCTTTGAAACCGAGAAATTAAAAAGAGCAACAGACCATATCATACCCAGTGTGAGATTCGGTACAGAATATACCACATCTATTCCCAGCAGATACCAATGGGAAGAAACGGCTGTAGAAACCTACGGCAATCTCCAATCATATACTGATGGTTCCAAAATGGAAAACGGAACTGAAACGGGTGTATACTGTGAAACACAGCAATAAAAAGAGTTCTACAAACTCCCTGATTACTGTAGCGTTTTTGAGCCAGAAATATATGCTATTGAAAAAGCTGCATAGGCAATTCACAGGAAAAATCTTACCCCCACAAAGGTTATTGTTTTGTGGATTGCCAAGCGGCCATCAAGGCGCTGAACAGTAGAACAACGAAGGCTTGAACGGCACAAATACTTAACAGTATCTGCAATACCCATAACGTCACTCTCTGCTGGGGTCCCGGACACAGCAATATCGAAGGGAACAACGCAGCGGATGAACTGGCGAGGCGTAGAGTAACCGGAAGTACAAACAGAGCTGAAAAGCCTTCTGCTTTTGGTCAAACGGGAAATTCGGATTCTTAATAGAGTTCTAACAGGCTATAGCCCTTTGGGGTTATGGCCAATAGAATGGGCATAACAGCACCAGACTTCTGTTGAAACTACATAGATCCGGAAGAAACGGAAACAATAACTCAACTCCTATGCGAATGTCCAAATCTACAGAGTCGTTGACTCCGATATATAGGGAACAGATTTTGAAAATACTTGGAAAAGTTAGTGAACACACCACTGCTAAACATCTGGAGGTTCATAAAAATCACAGGATGGTTTGAGGAATAAATTGGAACAATGGTGAACATGGTACCACAAACAATAAAAAAGGGATTCGCAATGGACCTATAGGCTCCCGCGGCAGCACCGGTAACGGTGCACGACCCTACTTACCTAAGTCTTATCTATTATTTATTATTGTGGTTAAATATAACAATTATTGTAGACTATAAATGACTTTCTGAGAGAAAACATGCTGAATAAGCAAGAAAAAGAGAGCTTTTTTTGACTCTTTTAGAGAAAATACGTTGAACTAGCGAGCGAAATAAAGCTTTTATAACTCTCTAATGCCGTGGTTATGCTAAGCAAACATGTGTGGTGAGCTTTTTTGTTGTTAATGTTTAAGAGCACCAGAGAAAAGCTTATTGCTCATTTTATTCGTAAAACACTAACAACAAAAAAGCTCAACAAACATTTTCTCCTAGCATAACCACGGCATTAAAGAATACACGCTGAGCTATCGAGAAAAGAAAAACTCGCTACGTGCCAATACATCGCCAATATGTGCGTCAAATTTCACAATATTTACTGTAATGATCATAATAGTATAAAAGAAGTTAGATGCAGTGTCAGAGTTGTCAAAATTAATTTAAATCATTTTCTGTTAGTTTTGGCACTCAGCTTCCAGTCATGCAATTGCATTGTTTTATTCTACCGTGGTAGAGATATTCTAATCAGTTTTTGGAATGTGCGTAGACATTGGAGTCTTAGCAAGATATTATCATTAACTTTAATGGCCTTTAGTAATAAAGAAATTCCAAGTAGAATCTATCTTAAAGTCGACTTTTACTCTCAATCGGTAGTAATAATAACAAAACAGACACTTCTAATTAAAATAGCATCTAATTGTATCGGTTGCCGGTTTCTAAGTCAATTTTAAAGTGACAATTGAAATAATTTTAGTGAATATAAACGATAAAAGAATATTTAAGGATTAAGAAATAATAAATGTTGCCAGAAGAATCATTTGGGTGTTGTTTAGTTTAGAGCAGGATAGCTTTCACATGCATATTAGAGCTTTCAATTAAATAAGTTTTTTATTAGAGTTGAGAACTTATTACACTGAATAAAATAATGCGATCAGTCGCTGTGCGAACTTCATGCTGTTAAGTTGCGGCCGCTCGCTTCGGCGTTGCCGTTTTGAACACGACCAAGGTTCATTAATATAGGTTAAGTCACTTGAGAGAAGCTCGGTAGAACTGTCTGAATGGATAAAAGGAAGTCAAGAAAAAAAGGTGCAATTTTTAGCTAACAGGTCCTTTGACAGTTCGAGCAAACGCGGAAAAAGAGTGCTTTTCTCTCAAGTGACAACCTATATTAATGAACCTTAAACACGACAACATATCATTAGCGCGTTTGTTCGTTCATTCGATAGGCTCAGTCGTTGTACAAACTTTATGGTGTTAAGTTGCGGCCGCTCGATTCTGCGTTGCCTAAGGTTGCGAACATAGTGAACGCTTATTGATGAGCCGAGCAAAAAACACATTGGAGCAATAAAGAAACCAAGTCTTGCATCTCTTTTGCTCCAATGTGTTTTTCGGTTCGGCTCAGCACTGAGCTTTCATTATTTTTTGAGACCTTATAGAACACGACAAGCTATCATGGTGCGACAAGCGTTATGCTGTGATCGTACGAATGAACGAACTCGTGCTTTTCGTTCAGTGCAAACTCATAAAACAAAAGCTTTGCAATACAATCATAAAAATGTGAATGTATAATTTTGCGCACCTTCGGTTTAGAGTCAACAACAACGATAATTGTTGTCCCCCACATGCAATTCCGATCTCTCTCACGTTTCTATAAATATAGATAAGTACACATGGTGAAATAAATATAAGGTGTTCTTATCCGGAAAATCAGAAAAAAATAAGCTGCCTTATTTTGACATTTTCATAGAATCAAACATCAAACCATGTATGAAACTTGTCAAAATAAGGCAGCATGTCAAAAAATATATTGAAAAATGTCATGGGATGAGAACACCTTATAATTATTTCACCATGGAAGTACACAAACAATAGCTTAAGCAGCTGTCAAAAGTAAACCGAACGAAAGGGTACGTTCAGAGATTAAATTCTAGATGCGTTCACAGTAGAAGCACTGAAGTCAACTTTTGTTAGATGTTTTTATTACTATGAAATCATAAAAGTAGCTTTTAATCACCTAACTCAATTTGAATATAGAAGTGAGTTTTTACGTTTCTATTACTTAGGGCCAATGTTTTTGGTGCATTGATAATCAATCTTTTAGTCTTTTTTATCAATTTTTACGTATTTTTGCAATGTTTCAGTTTTCAAAGTGAAGTGGAAGGTAGATGGAGTACATCTGTTTAGCCTTAAATTGAGGTCTAATTAATACATTCCAAGCATTTTATCCATTCTCAGAAGGAGACCCTGGAAAAAATCTGGTAAAAAATATTAGAAAAAAATGAGGTTGATAAAATGGAAATAGTGGGAATTTCAAGTATTCAGGGCGGAAAAAATATCCGCCACCAGTATTGTAGTGAACAATTTTAAAATATTTTTAAAAAAATAATTTAAGTTGATATTGATAGTAATTGTCAACCGATAAGACGTGTGAGTCACTGTCTAACTTATGTTGTTTGTAATAAAGGTTTAGTACATAAGTACATTTAGTAACATTTAGTACATAAAAGCTGCTTAACTCACCGTGGATATCGCGGCATATTTGCAGCCATTTATTTTTGTTGTATTCGATTTATAAAAAAAAAAAATGCTGTTTTTAGAAATTTTTTCTGTTATATTATTCAACTTGTGTAATTTGAAGTTTAACACTTGGCACTCGAAAAAAAATTATTTTTTTTTTGTTACAAATATATAAATATTGAAAAAATAAACAATTGCTTCTAAATAATTTGTAGGCAACTGTGGTTAGTTACTGTGGTTAGTTAATTTGTTAGTTACTGTGGTAGTTGTTGTTGTTGTGTTTGTTGTTTATAATGTCGGTGGCGTTCACAATAGTTTTTGTAGTGATTTCTTTAAAGCAATTGTTGTAACATTACAGTTGTTATTATTATAGCTGTTTTTTTTTATTGTTATATTGTTATTGTAAACGTGTTATTATTTATAATATCTATGTATGTGTAGTGGAAAAATATTATAAAACAACAGCACACACAACTAGCACATTTATTGTAAAGAGTTTAAAAAAGTTTATCGGCATTTATTTTTGATTTTTAACACATTTAAAGGTTTATTTTGAGAAAAATTAAAACTTAAATTTAATGCAACAATATTCGTTTTAACAATTAAGTGCAGAGAATTGTTTAATTTAATTGAATTTAGTAACTTTTCGTTCACGTGCCGCTCTCACTCTCGCACTGTTCTTGTTCAACTTAAACTTTTGTCGCAGCTTTAAGCTCTCTGCGATTTGTGGTTGGCAGTTAATTTGTTGTTTCTTAAATACTGCAATATTGCTTTTTTTTTTTTGTATCAAATAATAAAGTTTACTGCTCGCTCTCTTTTTTTTTGACACGACACTTTTAAGCGCTAGTTGAGGTAAAAAAAAGATATTAAGAAAAATTAGACAAGGAGCAATATATGTTTTTTTTTAATTGTAGCTGAGTAATGTTAGCAGCAGCAATAAGTGGCACAAACTAAGCATTTTAGATTGTCAAGGTTTAACACTGTTGTTGTTGTCAAAATATTTCGTCGTTATTTAATAAAATAAGTAAGTTAACTAATTAGAAAAATTAAAAAAAAATTGGCCATGTTTTTTTTTTAAATTTTTAGAATTTTGTAAATTTTGTCAAGCAAATCCAGTCAGAATCAATCAATATATTTCTTGTGTGAGTTTTGTTGCTGTAGGCGTATTTGCAATATGCTATGCAAATTTAATGTTGTTGTTGTTGTTGTTGTTGCTGTAGTCAACATCAACTTCTAGTCAGGCGCACTTAATTTCTATGCACATCTTTCTCTATTTAATAATTTTCGTTTTTTTTTATTTTATTTTTTTTTTTTTGCCTTCAACATAATGTACAATAAATAATCTTGTTGCTGTGCACTGCACTCTGTGTTGCCACCTATTGACACCTTCTTGATGGTCAATTTAACACACGCACTCGCTCACTCAGTGGGCATAATTCGACTTATAACAACAGCAACAAAACCAACAACAATACAAAAGAGCGTACCACCCTCACAACAACCACAACGTCCTGGCACACTTTAGCAAAAACAACAACAACAACAACAGCAACAACAAAATCAACAACAAATAAAAAAAGAAATAGTATATAAATTTGACGTTGTTGCAGAAAAAAAAAGTGAAAAAAGCGTGTCCCTCTTGTCACCTCTTGTTAAACAACAATTATTAGAAGAGCGCGCTTCTTTTTTTTTTGTTTTTCTTATGTGTACTTTGAGCGCCGAGAGAAAATTTGTTTAAAAAAAATAACGAAGTGTAAACGAGTGCGCTGTGACGACAAGCTTGTGGTGCGAAAATGTTGATAGTAAAAATAAGATAAATAAAATATAATTAAAGCAAAAACATAATGATGGAAGTGTTGCCACATGCTGAAAAAAGTAAAAGCTTGGGGCCCAAATAAGAACAAGTTTTTAAATGAGGTCTACTATAGTTTTGAATCTAGAATACTATTTTCAATGATTTTTCAGAGATGAACAATGTTTCTAATTTTAACCCTAACAGCACCGTGTTGCAGATCTGCAACAAACCGAATAAGTCCTTACTAAACAACATAATGGTCCAATTACACCAAATAAAAAACTTTTCTATAATAGTTACAGAATAAAGATCATGATTTCTAAGTTAAAAGGTTATAAATAGCAGTAGTTTTTTTTGAGTTGATGATATAAAGTAACAGTGATGTGCGATGAAATTGAGACACGCAGTTGCTGATTATACGTATTACTTAATTAAAATTTTTTGTAAGAACTTAGCATGCTGTGAACCAACTATGGTATATTTTAAAAACCAGTTCTCCCATAAATATTGTATAGTTGCAAATCTGTGAAACTGTGATATTGTTGCCTTAAAAGTGTGCGTTAAAATAGAGCCAACCAATAATTAAAAACTTTTTAATTTAAAAAGATCTTTTTTAATAAAATTTTACTACAGAACGTGATTAAGAGTTCTCGTTTTTATGATTTTAAAATAAATTTTAGTGTCGAACAATTAGGTCTAAAAATCGGAAGAGCCAAGCACTGCAGTTCTGAAAACCGAAGAATTATTAAAAATGTAAACAATTTAAAAGCCAAAAAGAAAGAGCCAGTATAGTTGGCTGTTCAGAGAAAATGGTTGAGAACGCATTAAAGTTTACACAAAAATCAGAAACCAGAGGGGAAACAACCCAAAATAATTAACAGTTTGCAAAGACGAATCCTACGTCACGTCAAAAACAATATTCCTTGGACGTGGGCACTTCAATGATTCGAAAACTTTTTATATTAAAAACGGATTGAAGGCTAAAGCTGCTTGGAAGGTACCATTCCTGACCAAAGTTAATGTCCGCAAGCGATTACAACTCGAGAAGAATCATGGTGATTGGCCAACGAGCAAATGGCGAAATATTCTTTGGTCAGATGAAACCAAAGTTATTTGATTTACTCAGACCGAGGCAGACTTTCTGTGAGAAGACCACCCCATTAACGAATTCCTCCCTCAACACACTATAAAAGCGATTCAACATGGCGGTGGGAGTATAATGGTTCAGAGGTGTTTCTCATATAATGGACATATCCCTTATTTCGCATCGAGGGAGAGATGGATACTTTACAATACACTAGGATTTTGAGTGAAAGCATGTTGCCGTACGCAGAGTTTCATATGTCGCTTCGATGGGTGTTTTAGCAAGATAACGACCCAAAACATACATCGTGGCGAGCAAATGAATGATTCAGACAAAATAACATCGAAGTTTTAATAAGCTGCCGCCACAGTCCTATCTATGCCTTATCCTATCGAAAATGTATGGCGAGAGGTTAAAGTAGCTCTTAGAGACAAACATCCAATCAACAAAGATGATCTTGGGAGATTAATCAAGAACGCATCAGATAAAATTTCAGCTACTAAGTGCCAAAAACTAGTGGATTCGAGTGATCAGACATAATGGATACTACACCAAATATTGAGGTAGAAATAATTATATTTCAATCAATTCTATTAATTATATCATGGAATATGAAATTTTCTAATCACAGGTCATGGCTAAAATTAAGTAACTACTTCTGGCTCTATTTCAAGTCACAGCCAAAAGAGGACATATCATTGAATTTTGAATTTTTTCGTTCATGTTTCACACTTAAGTTAATTAATTCATTTACTAATATGAATTAAATTAATTATTCTTTTTTAACCTATTAAAAGAAAAAACTACAAACGCAAAGTTTCCTAAGATTTTTTGATTGAAATAATTTTTATAGCACTGGCTCTATTTCATCACACATCACTGTAGTTATTCGTAAAAAAACATATTTTCATTGAAGTTGTACAAAAGATATTGATAAATATTTTGATAAGATTACATTTTTAAAAAAGTGGAAATTGATTGAACTTGCTAAAAATGTCCATATTTTCTCAAAAAACAACTCGTTTTTAGTTCAAAGCGACTTCAGCAATTTGTAAATTCACTCGTTTTTTCGAATAAGACCCAAATTGACAAAAAAAAAAAATGTTTTGACTTATTTTTAAACATGAAAATCTTGAACGTTATTTATTTGAATAATGTTTGCCGAAAATAAGTCATTGTACTTTAAAGGGTTAAAAATTTCGCCTAAATGGAAAACTTTTCCAAGTAAAACCTAAAATTTATAAATTATAATTTTATTAGGATGTTCAAAAACATTTGAAAATTTTAATTGAAAGAATTTCAAATTTTTTTTTTAAATTTTAAAAATTTAAAAGAAAGAATTTAAAGAATTAAAAATTTAAATTAAAAAAATTTAAATTTAAATTTAAAGAATTTCAAATTTTTTTTTTTTTTAAAAAAATTTAATTTAATTAAAATTTTTTTTTTAAAGAATTTTGCAACTAAATTGAAAAAAAAAAAATTAAGAATCAAGAAAACTTCCAAGAATTGGGCAAGAAATTGTATCAGAAGCACTTTGATCTAAAAACGAATTTTTAAAGCGTTTATATTCTTATATTGTTAGTTTTTTTGTTTTTTTTTTTTTTGTTAATATTATGCAAATAATTGAGACTCTTTTATTAAAACTTTAAAGGGGATCCTATCCTCCTGTGACTTGCCCACCGTATTATAGGCCTTAAGAGCTTAATTTTTTTCCCTTTTTAAATCAGAAAATAAGAAAATAATATGCTTCTTTAATACAATAACTAGTGTCTGGCCGAATTCGGTGCGGTATTGATACTTTTTGTCAGTTTTGGCTATTCGGTCTCAATACGGTTTTAACGCATATTTCAAAATCTCATGAAATATCTAAAATTTTATATAATATACGACAAAAATGGGCAATTAATATTTATTTTATATTAAATTTTTTATTCTTATATGTTTGAATTGTAATGTATTCTACTTGCTTTTAATAAAAAAAAAAATTAACCCTAGAACTACATACCGGGGTAGATATATACCACAGGCAAACTTTGAACTACGTTTCTAAGCTAGTCAGTGACGTTATCGGCTGACGACCTATACCATATTTTAGTTCAAGGTTCTAAAAATAGGGCCAATAGACCCTTCAGTTTTCTATTTACTCTGACGGAGTGAAGAGGTGAAGCTCGTGTGGAGTTGATATCTATACCAGTTTGTAGTTCTCTTTCTTGCTAAAATAAATTTAGGTGCTTTAACCTTATTTTACAATAAAACATTAGATATATAATTTTCGGCGATTACTTTCATATTTGAAGTACCCATACACAAAGTGCAAGCGAACGAGCTGCGAGAGAGTAATCTACTGCAGCGATTGTGGCGCCTTTCAATAAGTTAAATCTTAACTTTTCTTTTGAACATTTTTTTATGTATGAATTTTCACTTTTTTTACAATTTGTATAACAGAAACCGAAATATATATATATTTTTTTAATTTTTAGATTCTCAAATAAATATACTTTTTTGGCAAAACATCATGATTTTATTTGTTTTTTCTCAAAGCCTTATTTATGTGTACTCTTTAAAATTCCGACAAAAAAACTATAAATTTTTGTTTGTTAAAAGACGGTTTGTTCGTTTTTCAGCACTTTTAGGCATTTAAACGATTTTTCACCAACTAAACCTTGATAAAATTGAATTTGCTCTTCACCATTTTCTTTGGCATAAAAAAACAAAAAATTTCATGTACTTAAGAGTCAGGATTGGTTTTCACTATGTCATTTTCAATGGTCAGTTGGTGTCAATTATATGACAAATGACAAGACTTTGCCATTTTTTCTACCTTTGACAATGCTGAAATATTAAAAACAACTGAATTATAGAATTGAGCTATACAGAAAATATAGAATAATTTTGATTGATGAACTTTTATGTCATCATACAACTGACATAGTGAAAACCAGGCTTGAGATAACTGCCTTCAGAACGATTTAATGCACAAAAAAAAAAAATCTGTCGGGGTAAATATTTATTCCAGTTTGTAGTTTACAGGTAAAAAAATGGGTTTGTAGTTCTAGGGTTAGTTTAAAAAATGTTTTATTTTCATATAAAAACTCACTTTCGGTTGCGGCCTAATATTACGAAACGTACCAAATTTAGAACAGACACTAACAATAACCAAAGAAAAATGTTAGAAAAAGCAAATATTTGAACGTCAACGTATTTTGCGAACTACAGAGAAAATTATTGAAAGTTTTAGAAAATTATATATAAATCGTTACCTTAATATAGAAAGGCCATAACTCAATTTTTTTTACATTATAGGAGAAGAAAAAAACTTCATAAAAAACAAAGTTCTGCAATTTCTACAGTAAAAAGAATTGTAACATCGCTACATCACTTATAGTTTTTAATAAAAAAATTTGTTTACAAAAAATTCGAAACTACAGAACTTCATTTTTTATTAAGTTTTCTCCTTCTCCTATTGACTTAGGGCCTTTTGAGATAGGGCCTTTCTATATTAAGGTAGCGAAATATGTTTTTGTGCTTTTAAAACACTTAGGAAATGTCTATTGTAATCCTAAAAATATGAAAACAACCCTCTACAACGTTGAAAATAGCTGATTTTTGACACTTTTTTTAGGTTACTTTTTTGGTTTTAGGGTTAGAATAGATATTTCTTTAGTCTTCTGATATTACAAAGTCTTATATTTAATTATTTTCTAATTCATTTTTTCGGAATTTTGGCATTGCCCGTTGGTGGCTAAAAATCATAAATTTTTAACATTGCTCTTTAGTTTCACAATTTAAGTTAAAAAATATATTTAAAAAAATACTCAAATATGTTGTATTAATACCAAGACATCAAATTATATATGAAAGCAGTTGAGTAAGTAAATGGCATAGAATAAAAATTAATGCTCAATTAATCCCTAGCTTAATGGAATTTGAAGAATATCAGTTGAAAAACTTTTGTAAAATAGTTTTTCCGTAAGACTTTTTTTCCTAGTTTGCCCGTCAATCATTTTTATACATTTCTTTGTTTTCAGTCAAAGTCCCTTATGACATCAATTTTGAGCATACATTTTATATATTTTCGATTATAACTTCAAAACTAGTTGGAAAAATTTTAAAATTCATTAGGGAAATTTAGAGGAGTAGATCTGAATAAGTTATTTATTACTGAATAATTTCATAGTTTTACACTAGATTTGCTCAAAAATGTGTTGCAAGGTTCTGTATTAATACAGTCAGGAGTAATTTTATGTGAAAGATTAAAGCCGATTACAAAAACACTGATTGGACCTTATCAGTGTGGCTTTCGACCTGGTAAGTCCACCATAGACCAGATTTTCACGCTACGACAAATCCTGGAGAAAACCCACGAAAATCAAATTGACACACACCATCTCTTTGTCGATTTTAAAGCTGCGTTCGATAGCCCGAGAAGGGATTGCCTATACGCAACAATGTCTGAGTTCGGTATACCTGCAAAGTTGATTAGACTTTGCAGAATGACGTTGAGCAACACACGCAGCTCCGTCAAGGTAGGAAATGACCTCTCCGAAACCTCCAATACCGAAAGAGGTTTAAGGCAAGGCGATCCACTGTCTTGCGATCTCTTTAACATCATCATGGAGGGCATCGTACGAAAGGCCGGTGTGCATCGTAATGGCACCATTTTCTACAAAGGCGTCCAGCTCCTTGCGTACGCTGATGATATTGATATTGTCGGCAGAACCAAGAGAGATGTTACCGCTGCTTTCGCCGCTATCGAAAAGGAATCAGCCAAAGTGGGTTTGACGATAAATGAGGGCAAAACAAAATATATGCTGTCTACAAACAAGGGAGCTCGGCGTTTAGACTCCCACGTTTCATCCGGCAGCTATAACTTTGAAGTAGTCAAGGAGTTTGTTTACCTTGGCACCGCCATTAATACCAAAAACGAAATCAGCCTGGAGATAAAGCGAAGAACAATAATTGCTAATAGGTGCTACTACGGGCTCAGTAAGCAACAAAGTTCCAGAGCCCTCTCTCGATCGACAAAACTAACACTCTACAAGACGCTCGTTCTACCTGTGCTGCTTTATGGAGCTGAGGCATGGGTAGTTTCGCAAAATGACGCAGCCGCTCTGGGGGTGTTCGAGAGAAAAGTTCTTCGCAAAATCTTCGGTCCTGTTCAAGTCGGCGATGACTATCGCATCCGAATGAACCACGAGCTGTATGAGCTCTACGATGACATTGACGTAGTTCGGCGTATAACTGTGCAGCGACTACGCTGGCTGGGTCATGTTCATCGTATGAACGACGAAGCTCCAGCGAAAAAGGTGCTCGAGGCGAGGGTCGCTGGTCAACGACGACGAGGGAGACCATGCCTCCGATGGATGGACCAGGCTGAGGAAGCCCTAACCGCACTTGGTGTATCCGATTGGAGAAGGCGCGCGCAAAGCAGAGGTGCCTGGCGAGAGCTGATGAGGTCGGTTGAAACCCGGACACGGGTTGTTACGACCAACTAAGTAAGTAAGTAAGTAAGTAATTTTATGACAAACGCAAATTCCGCAGAAGCATTATATTGACAGAACAGCAATAAGTATTGCTTTTGCTTTTTTTTTTTTTTTTTTGGAATGTGCTTCTTTTTCGAAACAACAGAAAATAATCTTTTTAACATTTTGACAGAAATAATTCAGAAACAAGATTTAAAAAAAGAAATTCTTAATCGATATAGGAATGTTGGATATAGTCGATATAGGAATTCCAAACTTGTGGAATATATTTGACTGCTAACTAAACAATTTTTTAAGTTTATTAAAATAATGTGGAAAATTTATAAAACATTCGATACTTGAATTAGCATATATAATCAAAAGCTTATATTGCAAGAGAAAAAACTAAAGGAAAATGTTATTTTTAAAGTACATGAATCCTTCTTTTATTTTATTTGAGTTTTAACAAAATTTTGTAGGATTTAAAGTTTTAGATATGCTTTCTTGGAAAATAAGCTTAAAGGGGAAAAAATATAAATTCATTAATTACACCACTAATTAATTAAGTAATTAATTACTTTCATTTTTCTAGATTTTCTAAGCTGTTTTGCCAACATTTTTTTATTTTTTTAAATCAAAGAACGTAATCTTAATGTGATTCTTAAAACGCTTGGGTTCAAGTCAACACGATTTATTCTAAATATTTTTTTTATAATAATAATGTTTTTATTAACAATTAAGTTAATTCTGCTTAAAAAGAGGTCACTATTTCTGGCAACGCTGTTAAAGAGATTAGCAACATTTTGCAATTTTCTAAGTAGGTCGACCGGTCGGTTGGTCGATTAATTGCCGGTTGATATACGAGGTGTGTCTTTGAGTGTGTTAGTGTGTGTTTGTTTATTCTTGTTTGTCTCTATTACTGATGCTCTTAATTTTTTTTTCGCATAAAAAAAAAAATTCGAAAAGTTTGCTAGGGGCAGACAGCTGTAAAACTTGAAGCAAGAAAGTAGCAAGAGTGGCAAATATATTAAAAAATATTTAATGATTTTAAACCTTTGCTCAAGTTAAGTTCAAACATCTAAGAATTTGAGACAATTTTAAAAACTTGCCGTAATCATTTATCTATTTATGATCTAATAATAGATTTATTTATCTATTATTTATTTATTTATGAATTCTTATATTCATATCTAATGAAATTTAAATAAATTTTAAAGTTTCTTCGCTTTACACTTTTTAGCAAAACAAATTCATTGGCGTTTAAAATTTTATAAGTATTATTTATATTTAATTAATTTATACCAGTCTTGAAGAAATGGACGAAAATATAAATTATTAAAACTCAACTAATTTATTATGAAATTTAAAATTTTTGCTATATTCGTATATATTTCAGATTTTTTTTTTTTAATATAAACAAATTTATACTAACTTTTAAGAACTTATAAGTATTTGCTGAATATGTATTAAGATGCCACAAAACTCAAAAAAAAAACAAACACGAAAAGTGAACCTCGATCTATTATTTGACTATTCTCAAAATATTTATATAAAAAAATATCAAAAAACATGCATGAAAATCAGCATTTTCTTTGGTTCAATGGCAAAGATTTGAAATTTTTTCATGCAGCTTGGATAAAATTTTATTTCTGAGTGCTATTATTTCTGACCACTTGTTTTTTTTTTTTTTTTTTAACAACTACACCAGTCTAAATTTTTACGAAAAACATGATTGTTGGAGATTATTTCAAAATGGTTTAGCTCACTGGTGGTTATCGTGACAGCCAAAATATTTTGGGAATAGTTATAAAATAGAGCAAGATTCATTTCTAGTGGGTGGCATCAACAGCTTTTTTGTTTTCTTCAATCTTCTAAAGTTGTTGAACTCTTTGATTCAGCACTAACAACATTTTTAAGCTTAAACCCCCATTGCAGTTCAATATATACGATATTTAGAAACTTATACCAGTTTTCAAAAACTTGTCGAAAGTATATTTTATTTTAACTCAACGAAATAAATTTACAATTCAAAATTGTGTTAATAGTTCAGCTGTTTTTGAGCAGCTTTTCGCTCATCTACCGTGTATCGGTTTGTAAAATATCCATAAAATCATTTGTGAGTGTTAAAAATCCAACTGTTTTCATGCAGAAAAACTAAAACTTAATAAAAATAAAACCTTAATGTGTATCTATGGTTCAACTTTACGCATTAAAAACTAGATTTTACTTGAATTTTAAAATTAACTGCATTTAGCAATTTTCAAAAGTTGTTGAACTCTTTGATTCAGCACTTTGAACATTTTTAAGCTTACACACTCACTGCAGTTCAATATATACGATATTTACAAATTTATACCAGTTTTCAAAAACTGGTCGAAAAAATATTTTATTTTAAATCAATGAAATATATTTACAATTCTAAAATGTTTTAATAGTTCAGCTGTTTTTGGGCGGCTTCCCGCTCATTCAAAGCAATATCAGAATAATAAATCAGTTTTTGAAATATCTATAAAATCTTTTGTTAATGTAAGAATCTAACTCTTCTCATGCAAAAAAAAAAAAAATTTAATTATATTTTTAAAATAAGCCATTTGAGCCACCCATTTTTAAAACTGGTCTAAATTTTTAATATTTATTTTGAATTTTTTAAATCATATAAATTCATTGCAGTTGCCATCAATTTTAAATAAATTTATACCAGTTTCAAAAACTGGTCGAAACTACATTTTACTGAAAATCAACTAAGTATATGCAACATTTTTAGGTTTTGCATATATTTCTGTAATTTTTGAACGTCTGGCGACCAGTTTTAGTTTTTTTTTAAAATATAATTAAATTTGTAAATTTAACCGTAGAAGCTTTTACTATCCATCAATTATTATACTCATCGAATTTTTTAATGTTTATTTTTAGCTTTTTTCAATCCTACAAATTCATTGGAGTTAATAATATAAATTTTTAATAAAGTTATACCAGTTTAAAAATTGGTCGAACCCATATCTTATTGAAAATCAACTAAGTCTATTAAAAATTTTTAACTATTGCATATATTTCTATATTTTTTGAAAATCTCTCCACCAGTTTTATTTTTTTATGCTTAATTAATATATTAAAAATTAGCTATAGAAGCCAGAAATTTTTGAAACTCCCCGAATATTTTAAAATTTGTTTTTAGCTTTTTTCGAAGTCATTCACATTCATTGGAGTTAAAGCCATGCATTTTTAATTAATTTATACCATTTTTAAAAACTGGTCGAAATCACATTTTATTGAAAATCAACTAATCCTATAAAAAATTTTTTACTTTTGCAAATATTTCTGTAATTTTTGAAAAGCTTTCTACTAGTTATAGTTTTTTTTTTAATTTTTTCAAAATTACTCAAACTTCAATTCAGTTGATTGTTTATTTAATATTGCTTTATTTTAGCAAAAAAGTCGCTTTCTTGTTGTTGTTGTTGTTGTCGCTTTTAATTGGAACAATCTATTTTTGCTGTTTCTGCTGGTTGATAGTAGGTCTTTCTTGTTGTTGTTGCTAAAATGTCGCGCACACCAGTTAACGGTAATTGTGTATGTGTGCATAGCTTATTTTTCTTGTGTGCTTGTGCTGATTTTTGTTAATATAATTAAAACGTTTAGATTTTTATTAACATGCTTGGCCACTAATTGTTGTTGCTTTCATTTCTTTGTTTTCACTTTTTGACAAAAAGTGTCAAAAAACTTGCTTAAATTTGTGATTTTTTTACAAATTTGGTATAAAAAAAATGTATAAATTTTTCCATAAGTTTTTACATAATTTCGTTGTTTCGTTTTTTGTGGATTGTTGTTTTTTTTTTTTAATTTCACTTTCGCTCTCTTAAGTCTTGTCTCAGGCTCCTCCACACTGTTTACGCTCTTTCTCTTTTGACCTTAATTAATTTGTTTAATTTGCAAATTATTATCTTTGCTTTTTATCTTTTCATTCTTTACTGGAATATATGTAAAAAAAAATATTTTCTTTATTTTTATTGACACTCGTTTAAATACCGCAAAAATTTTCGCTTATAACGTTTGCGACCGCAAAACGAGACGAACTAAACTAAACTAAACTAAAGCGTGCTCAGAGCGCACCTAAACGAGGAGCCAAGATTTTGTTATGTCGCGTCGGCAGTTTAAGTTGTTTTTTTTCCTACAAATTTTTATGTTCTTTTTTTTCTTGATGTTGTTGTTGTTGTTGTTGTTGTTGTTGTTGTATTTTCTTTAGTAGCTTACTAAATATCTGCCTGCGTTGCGTTTTAAGTAGTTTGTGGCGCAGCTCACCAACTCAACATGCTGCAAAAATACAGCAATGAAGAGAGTAGCAGGTCGTCGGTTCGCGCCGGACACGGTTGGTGTGCGTGTGTTGGTGACGTCGTCATTTGTAGGTTCGTTAGTGATACCTTCGCTTATTGGATAGACCGGCCGGCCGGTGGGTTGACGGTTCTGTCGTCTTGACTGTTCGCGTTCTACTTTTTGTTTGTTTGCTAATTCATCCAACGAGCGCTACAGAGTGCGCCATATGGGAGCTAATGTTCCCTACCAATACACTTTAAGCATGCTCCACCGAAACTCTTTGGCAGTGTTGCCAATTTACTGGCAACACTTCAAATGTTGCTAATTTGTTGATACTCTTTTTCTCTCTCTCCCCAGCAAAACAGCATACTCTTCACTGAATTTTTAATTGTTCTCTTTTATAAAATTTAAGAGCGAGCATCTCTCTTAAATTCTATTCGTTTAACGATCGTCTGCCAATTCTTGCTTTTGTGCGAAAAATTCAAAAAATGTTATTAATTTATTTCTTTAACGCGCAGGTAGCGTTTTTCGCTCCCTAATTCTCTCTCACACTCTTACTATCTCTCTCTCTCTCTCTCTTTCTTTCTTTCTATATATGCCTATAGTTGCCGCTGCTGGCAACTCTAAAATAGTGTTTTAATCTTGTCATTAGTTTAATTCTAATTATTTGGTTTAATTCATTCATTCATGTTGATTGCCGTTTTATTTTTTTTTTTAATTTTTTGCTGCTATTGAATAATGATAAAAAATTTGCTTATGCCAAAAATGGTATTTCCGGTCGTGACGTTCTACTCACAAGAATAGCTTGAAAATTGTGCAATAAGAACCAGAACCACTCAACAAATTGGCCACCGGACATACCAAGGTTATGATAAGATTTATTATGTTGCTTGATCATCAGGTTGGTTGTTGTAGGCAGCAAAAGCAAATTACTGCAATTTTTGAAGTTTTTGTAGAAAAAACGAAAAAAGGGAGCGAAGTAAGCTTAAAAAGTTTTGAAACGGTTTTTTGAGACTAACCATGAGAAGCAGCTTGTGATAGATAAAGCAAAAATATAGAATACGATGTGGGAGATAATTATAAAGGCATTACCGATACCTTGCAGAGGTTGAAACATCAGTCGAAGTACCAATACAAATGAAGCACAGGACCATTTAAAGTATGTTTTTGCCAGAAGATATGCAAAATACTGTCTTCAGAACCTAAATTCCGACTTACTCAAGCCCCACGGATGTTTTAATTTTTGTTATAGAAATAATAAATAGACTAACATACTAGGGCAGCTCACCAAACCAATCCCTTTACCATTGCCTCTTTGCCCAATAGAACATCGCATTACCGAGATAATTCGTTCTTCAGTCACTTTGTAATATTTTGGTTAAATCTCCCTGCGAGCGTGTTTCCCGGCAGTTTCAATTTGTTAAAATTTAAATCAAATCTTCACCTACGCTACACTTCATCTTTCCACCCACCAACTATCACCCGTCTTCCAAATCAACACAATGCTTTCATATTTATAGGTGGCATCCCCTGAGTGTTTGTTAAATCTACAAAAAAAAAAAATGTTTCTCTGTTGAAAAAACAGTTTAATGTGGATGGTCTGGAAGGTTTTAGTTCATACTGGAAAGATTTTTGTAAAGAACCACGCTACTTTTCAAAAAGGAATTTCGGTGATGGTTCTTTGATAGTTTGGGGGGGAAGCATTTTGTGTGGATATATAGGTAGATATTGCTTTTCTTACCACTCGCAACAACTTGGAGGAATACACAACATTACTGAGAATAAATCTGCTCCATATTTACAGTAACTGTAAATCCATGTAATATTTGATTTTCTCAATGCATAAAAGCAATGTGTTTCGCACGAGGCTGGAAACAAATAATATTGAGATTTTGCTATGACCAATCTGTTCCCCGGACCTAAATCCCATTGAAGACCAATCTGTTGAAAAATTGTACGCAAAGTGTATGTAGAAAATTATCAGTATAACATCATTTATTTTGGACCTTCAAATGGCCGTGACTGACGCACCGAACTCAATTGATCATGTTAGGGGTACCCATAAGTAATCAATTATTTAATGTCAACCAAAGAAAAATTTATTTAACATATTATTATACATTTAGTCAATTATGTAATCTCCGTCGTTATCTATGTTCTTTTGCCATTTTGCCGATAGAGTCTAGAGTTTGTAAAATTCATCTGGTTTTGATGGAAAATATGATTCCAGATGAGCTCGCACATCATCGATAATTCTAAAATGTTTATTCCTAAGGGAATGTTCCATGGATTCAAACGTATAAAAATCGGATGGCGCTATGTCGTGGGAATACGGAGGATCGGGTAAAACTTCCCAGCCTAGCTGCTTTATTTTTTCTTGAGTTTATCTTGCTGCATGAGGTCTGGCATTATCATGTTGCAATATGACACCCTTTCTGTTGACTAAAGTTGACCGTTTTAGCAACAATTGATTATACAATCTATCTAAGTACGTTAAAAAAGTACACAGGCTGACACATAGATGGCGTTACTAGATTTTTTCCATATGATTTTTATTTAGTACCAACCTTCAAACGATACGTATAAAAATTTGACAACAATCTGATAATTGAATCGTGAGTAATACTATTTTGTGTGCAACTATTGTTATTGAAAAAAAAAAGGAAGAAAGTGAATTTCTAGTTTTGATAAAGCATTGCTTTTTGATGAAAAAAAATGCAGTGGAAACCAAACAATGGCTTGACAAACATTATCCGGACTCTGCTCCATCGAGACAAATGGTAGAAAAGTGGATTGCTGAATTTAAACGTGGTCGTACCAGCACAAATGATGCAGAGCGCAGTGGACGCCCAAATCAGACTGTTATTGAACAAAACATCAAAAAAGTCCACAAATTGGTTATCACCGATCGCAAATTGAAGGTGCTCGAGCTAGCTGACATTGTAAAAATATCAGATGGTAGTGTTTTTACCATTTTACACGAACATTGTGGTATGCGAAAGCTCTGTGCAAAGTGGGTGCCGTGTGAGCTCACAGTCGACCAGAAACAACAACGAATTGATGCTTCAGAGGAGTGTTTGCCGCTGTTAAACCGCAATAAAATCGAATTCTATCGTCGATATGTGACAATGGATGAATCATGGCTTCACTATTGCACACCAGAATCCAAAAGACAGTCAGCTGAGTGGACAGCAGTCGACGAACCGAATCCAAAGTGAGCAAAGAGCTAACAGTCGGCTTGTAAGGTGATGGCGTATGTATTTTGGGATGCGAAAGGAATAATTTTCATCGACTATCTCCAAAATGGAACCACCATCAACAGCGGCTATAACTGTGCACTTTTGGATCGATTGAAGGCTAAAATCGCCAAGAAACGGTCACATTTGCAAAAGAAAAAAGTGTTGCGTCACCAAGACAATGCACCGTGTCACAAATCAATGAAATCGATGGCAAAATTGAATGAATTGGGCTTCGAATTGTTTACCCATCCATCGTATTCTCCAGATTAAGCCGCCATCGACTTTTTCCTGTTTTCAGATATCAAAAGAATGCTTGCTGAAAATAAATTCAAGACCAATGATGAAGTAATCGCTGAAACTGAGGCCTATTTTGACGAGAAAGAGAAATCTTACTATAAAAGTGGTATCGAAAAGTTGGAAAATTGCTATACTCGTTGTATCGCTCTCGAAGGCAACTATGTTGAATAATACAATCGAGTTTTATCGAGTTTATTTTGTTTTTTCTTACTTATCCTACGGACTTATTGAACGAACTGTTAATAGCTGTATTCCTGTGGCACTGGATCAGATCAAATCTCAGTGGAACAGTTTAAGTTCAACTTTATTATAATTTGGCACACTCGCGATAAAGTGTCAAAGTACGAGTGCGAGCAGTATGATGAAAACTCGTCGAAGAGTACTTCAGATTTGCCAACTATGTTCGTTTTAAAAAAAATGCTTTAAACTTCTTTAAACAGCTGGTTCTAATTTATGTTTTTGCATTGTGCATAAAATAGAGCCAAGCTCTAGATCAACGACCATGTAAATGCAGCTACTGATAACTCAAAATAAGTTTTTATAAAAAGTGTTTTATTTGCATTAAAAAATTATTAAAAAATTGCGTTTTTTTACAGAAAAAAACCTTAGTTACAGGATTATTGTGATTAACAGCCCTATTCTACCAGCTTAACAAAGCTCACCATATTAACAAAATAGTTAATATTAACAAGTTGTTAATGTTCCGTATTCTGGTGAAAAGTTAAAAGCTCTTTTCTTTACAATTTTGTTAATTGCACAACGTATCTTAACAACGACAACACAATCTTAAAATTTATGTGTTTAGCTAGAGAATTGTTGTGCAAATAAAAAAATAATATAAATTATAATATTATATTGAATTTAAATAGATAATACTGAAAAATGGATGAATTTTTACGTGTTTTAAGTTTTGATAATGAAGAAGATCAAAGAAAGGGAAAAAATTGAACGACGGCGCTATTTAAAACGTCTTCAAAATGAAAATGATTCGTTCAATCTATCTCTTTATCTATTTTTTTATTTCTATCCAACTCTAAATACAGTTAAATACCAAATTGAAAAATCCAAATATAATAATATACATATGCCAGTCAAAAGTTGAGGGTGCTGCCGGCAAGAATTGTATATAAAATAGGAGCTGCTCCTGCATGGTTCACTCAAACTTTGTTTGGCTATTCAAAAAAATGTAAATTTGTGTTTTAAATAAAAAAATCTTGAGATTGCTTAATTCTTTGCATTTCCCATTTTGCTTGCTAATATAATAAACAAAAAATTTCATCGAAAAAACAGCTGGCGTTTGAATGCTGTGAGTTTCACATTCTCACCACGCGTGGTGAACTTTTAAGCTTTTTAGAACTTTCAAATTGTTAATGATTTTTTAGAATATGAACATTTACATTACATAACAATAATATTAACAAGAGCTCCTTAACAATTCCTTGTTAAGTTAACAAGCAGAATAGAGCTGTAAGATTAACAAAATAAACGAAAACTATATTTTCAAATTCAGTTTACGCTTACTTTCAGCGAGTTTATCTGAAATAAAATCCACTGATAGCGTCTTATATCTGTACAGATTTAGCAATGTGAGACCATTTAATCTATCCTGCAACATTGTGCAGTTCTAAGGCTTCAAAAACTGTCTTTTTTCCATCGCTAGTTTTATTACTATCTTTATACCAAACATTCAGATCCATTTTAAAATCATCAAAATCTCCTCCAAATCATCTTAGTAAAATCCAATTAGTTTTTCAAAAATTCCTAAGGCGCCATATTCAGCGGTTTTTTATCGTCCAGTGTTGAAATGAATTGTGGAAATAGATGTTTTTAAAATCGAACTCTTAGGTTTGAGATAAATCAAACTCTTGTCAAATAATTTTGACATTAATGTCAAATCAATTTTTATTTTGATGGCTGCATGCTTAGGAGTATGATTAATAAATGCTATACAATTTCATATTGTGAACTAACAAATTGAATGTGTGGTAATTTAATAACAAAGATCTAGTGCATCGGCCACAGCTCTATCTAGGGAACTAAACGCCCTTTCACACTAGTTGGTCATTCAATTGGTGGCATAAATTAAATTTATGCACTTTTTTATCTATGCACTTTTAAATTAAATACTCGTATATTGTTAAAAGTTAACAAAAAACACATACAGTCAAGTACTAAAGTCTACATACAGCACTAATATACCGGCTTTTTTAATATGTAACAACATATATTAAAAAAAAAGTGATGCAGTTTGATTACATATGTTTATGTACTTATTAAAACACAAAAAAGAACAGAATTCAAGAATTTCTTTACAAAGATTTAAAACAATAACGGAAAACTAACATGACAATAGTCTACATACAGCAAGCGCAGTTTGTTTGAGCACAAAGCAAAAGCTGCAAAAAGTGTCACTAGACGAGAAACATTGCATTGTAGATCTAAATAAGAAGAATTGATGTCTATTTAGTTTTTATTTGGAAGTTATGCTGATGAGTTGAACTAAAAAATGTCGACGAGAAAAGAAATTGCTGTTGACGCCGGGAAATTGGTACTTAAACACCGACAAGAAGAAAAATCGTATGGCGAAATTGCAAAAATCGTAAACCTTAGTCGTGCAACAGTTCAGACAATAATAAAAAAACTATTATTACAATGATTCCTTCGAAAACAAAATGCGGTCAGGCCGTCCAAAAAACTTTCTAGAAGAGATGTGAGCTCCATTTTGAAAGAAGTAAGCCGAAACCATAGTGTAAGTGCTCTAAAATAAGCCGAACACAACGCAGCGGTTTCCAATAAATGTGTACAACCCAGAACTGTACAAAGATGTTTACGTAGCAACGGATTATTCAGCAGAACACCACGTAAGAAGCCATTAATTTCTGGAAAAAATCACTGCTTTCGACTTAACTTTGCTAAGGCTTATATTGATAAAAGCATAGATTTTTGGTCTAGGCTTTTGTTCACGCACGAATCAAAGTACAATAGGCAGGTCCAAAATCTGGAGAAAGAAAAACGCTGCAATGGAGCTAAAAAACCTGATACCAACCGTAAAGCATGGAGGCGGCAGTGTTATAGTTTGGGGAGCTATGGCAGCTTCTGACGTTGGGAAGCTTACTTTTATTCAAGGTAATATGGACCGCTTTCAGTATGAAAGTATTTTAGAAGGCAATTTGAAACCATCAGTAGAAGCTTTGGGTCTTGGAGATAGCTGGATTTTCCAGCAGGACAACGACCCCAAACACACTGCTAAGTTGGTCAAGGAGTGGCAACTCTATTACGCTCCGAGGCAGCTCAATACACCACCACAGAGCCCGGACTTAAATCCAATAGAGCATATGCGGGAGTTTTTGGAGCGTTAAATTAACCGAAGCAAAATATCATCAGCGACAACGCTGAAGTTGAAGTTAATAAATGCCTGGAGTAAAATATCATAGGAAGAGACCAGAAACTTAGTTGCCTCCATGTTACGACGTCTCCAAGCAGTTATAGATGCCCAAGGAGGTTCAACAAAATATTGATTTTTTTTACTCATCTCCAGTATCTTTTAATATATCCCACTGAACCATAAGCGAAGGTTTTGAGTAAGGTGAGAGTTTTGCGAACGTTTTTAGTTAGAATTTTTTTTTTTTAATATTTTTCTTTTTTATTTTGTCGCTTAAAAGTGCTTGTTATAAAAGATTAAATTCGTGAAAGCTTTTCACATAAAGAAAAATTGTGCATATTTTGCGAAATTCATTAAAAACTTATTTTGATTCGAAAATGAATCATTTTTTTTATCATTTCAGTAGGTAAGACTTCCTTGTAAATGAACCATTTTTTGTTCATAAATGAGTTCGGAAATGAATCATTTATGTTTCTTTTTTGCATTCTGAAATGAGTTCAAAGAAGAATAATTTTTTTTTATCATATCAGTACGAAACAATTTCTCATAAGCGAACCATTTTTTGTTCATAAATGAGTTCACAAATGAATCATAAATGTTACTTTTTATATTCTAAAATCAGGTAAATAAAGGAACTTAAAATGAAAATGTTAACCTTCGTACAAACGTCATATGAACTTTTTTACCAGTGCTAGATGGATGTACTGCTACACGTATGCATTTCAACATTTAATTAATTTTCAACATTTCAACATTTCTATCAAAAATTAAAATCAAGCCCAAATAGAATGAAAACCACGAAAACATTCCATGCATAAATGTAATCAAATAAATTCCCCAATTAATAGCTTAACTATTTTGATATTTCATATATATTATGGAAGTTTGTCAAATTGGAAAACAATCACGCCTTTTCCCCTTTGAAACATCAATATCATTAATAACACAATGCGTGAATTCCAGCCCAGGTATATTAATTCTATTAACCCAATGATTAATATGATCTCTAATTTTAGTAATAATCATTTCTTTTTTAACAAAATATCGATATGTAATTATAAATAGTATTATGCAAGAATAAAATTTATAATTAAAAAAGGTTCTTTTTTTTAACTCATTATTGAACAAAAACAGGTTTGTTTTTGAGAGGCAATTCAGTCCAAAGATTGGTACAAAAGTGGTTCAATTTCGTTTCGGTTTTTTACAAAAGAACTTTTGTATGATTCATTTTTGAACTCATTTCCAAAGAAAAAACAGTTTGTTTCTGAGAGGCATTTCCGTCCGGCGATTGATTCAAAAAGGGTTAATTTCTGAGTGCCGAAATATAACTTTTATGGTTCCTTTTTTAACTCATTTCCGAACAAAAAAGAGGATAATTTATGGTTCTTTTTTTAACTCATTTGCGAACAAAATAAGGTTCGTTTTTGAGAGGCATTTTAGTCCGACGAATGATATAAAAAGGGTTCATTTATGAGTGCCGAAAATGAACGTTTCTTCCCGAAAAGGTTCATAAATGATTTCAAAAACGGTAGTTTTGGTTCACTGGGTTAATGTTAAGTCAAAAATTTTGTTGTATGTAGACTTTTCTTATGTAAGTTTTATGTTATTTTTTAATTCTTTGTAAAGAAGTTCTCGAATTCGATTCTTTTTTTTTTTTTTTTTTTTTTTTATAAATCAATAAACATATGTAATCAAACTGCATCACTTTTTTTTATAATATATTGTTACATATTAAAAAAGCCGTTATATTAGTGCTGTATGTAGACTTTAGTCCTTGACTGTATATCACAAACTTCGTTTTGCTAATGGGTTTTGCTTAAAATTAACCATCACCTGTTTTTAACAGACTTAGGGACATTTTAGGTGAGAGAGGTACGCTGCCAAATAGATTGAGAAAATACGCTACCGCTTCGTTTCTTAGACCATGCTCAAATCGAAGAATTGTCAACAACACCCCAAGTGATCAGAATTACAACTAAAAAAATTTAAACACATGTATTCTGAACGAATAATACATGGATAGTTTAAAAGATTACGGTTCAACGACAACAGATTTGAAAATTATATTTTGTGTTTTCATTCATTTGATAAAATCTTGTGATTACTTCTCGTGTGAGTCACTTAGATTGTGTCCTATTTCTGCTTTTGCTACGATAATTTTGGGGGAGGGGGCTTAAGCCCCAAAGCCCCCTTTGGTTGCGCAACTGTACAACACAAATATTAAACAGATGACTCAAAACATCACTTATATTAAAAGCAATTTTCTTAATAAATTTATTGGAAAAATTATGCCCTGTTTAGGTAAAACGAAGCCTTCGTGACAAGATTCGTTCGTTTTCCGACGTGATCGTCCAAAATTGAGTCTTTGTATTTTTTTCTTGCGTCATCGTCCAACATTACGTTGCTTACGTTTCTCAAATACTCTCAACGTGAGTACTTGTCAAAAACCTTATTACCAGATTGTAAATGTTGAGCATTTAGCGTAAAACTGAAAAAAAATCTTGAAAATTGTATGCTTATTAGTGGCATTTTTTAGTAGGTGGCAATACTTTTGTGGGGAACAGGGGGCGAACCTTCACATGGCAACGTGTCTGACCGCCTCAACCTGGCGAGGCCAGCATTATCCATGTCGAAATCGTCTCAAGTCGACTCAAACCTCCAAGTGGTGTTCCCTGGGCAACGGCAAACTGGCATCCGTCAGTTTGACGGCTAATTTGAGCGGCGGGTCGATCCATAGACCTTAAACATGAAATGTGCGCAGGGTTTGGGTCCCGCCACATTACTACTGCCCAATGAAAACTAAACCAGCCTCGGATAAGAACCCCAATTACGTTGACGACCACCGCAAACGAAAAACGGACAATGCTTTACGGATATGCACCTGGAATGTCCGAACCCTTTATAGGGAAGGTGCCATTATCCAACTGGCGGAAGCCCTCAAAACAATACAATCTGACATCACCGCCATCCAGGAAATGCGATGGAAAGGGCAAGGCTGCTCTAAACAAGCACACTGCGATATCTACTACAGCTGCCATGCGGAGAAGCGCGAATTCGGATGTGGATTCGTTGTTAGCCGAAAACTACGCCACCTTGTTTCCCGGTTCACACCTGTGAACGAAAGATTGGCCACGATCCGCATCAAGGCAAAATTTCTCTACATAAGCCTTATTTGCGCGCACGCCCCGACGGAGGAAAAGGACGAAGCCGTCAAGGACGCTTTCTACGCTAGTCTTGAGGACGTATATGACCACCTTCCGGTTCATGACGTGAAAATAGTCCTCGACGATTTTAATGCGAAAGTCGGAAGGGAAGGCATCTTTGGCCCCACTATCGGTCAGTTCATTCTTCACGAGACCGCTACGAACAACGGTCTAAGACTGATCGACTTCGCCGCGGCACGAAACATGGTAGTTAGTAGCACCAGATTTAAGCACCTCGACATCCACAAGGCCACCTGGCTGTCCCCTGATCAAAAAACGTGAAACCAAATTGATCATATTGTAATCGACGGAAGGCATGCCTCTAGTGTTCTAGATGTGCGTACATTTCGGGGGGTCAACATTGACTCCGACCATTATCTTGTTGCAGCCAAGATCCGCATGCGATTATGCATTGGTTTCCGGCGCCCGCAACCTCGGAACGAATGGTACGATCAGGAGTGTCGCATCGCGACTGCAGTAAAAAACGCCGCATACAGAAAAACGCTGCAGTTAGCTGCAACGCGAGCCATGCGAGAAAACTACCGCGAAAAGAGGAAGGAAGAGAGGAAGAGAGTTTTCAGACGCAAGAAAAGAGAGCAGGAAAAGCGTGAGCGTAAGGAACTAGAGGTATACCAGGGCAAGAAGGATGCACGAAAATTCTATCAACAGGTTAAGCGTCTAACCCAAGGTTTCAAGCCCGGAGCATCCACTTGCAGAGACGAAAATGGAGATCTGAATACGGATACACAGTGTGTGCTTAGATTGTGGAGACAGCACTTCTCCAATTTACTTACTGGCGACGATTCCACCAATGCCGCCCATCGAGAGCGCAGTGCAGTGCCACCAATCGACGATGACGGAGTGGAAGTATCACCACCTAGCCATGAAGAGGTTCGAGTTGCTATCCAACGACTCAAAAACAATAAAGCAGCGGGTGCTGACGGCCTGTCAGCTGAATTGTTTAAAACCGGCGGCGATGAATTGATAAGGCGCATGCATCAGCTCATCAGCAAAATATGGCTAGCAGAAAGCATGCCCGACGATTGGAACCTCAGTGTACTGTGCCCTATACTTAAGAAAGGAGACCCTACAATCTGCACTAGTTATAGAGGTATCAGTCTTATTTCCATCGCATATAAGGTTCTCTCAAGCGTACTGTGTGAAAGATTAAAGCCGATTACAAAAACACTGATTGGACCTTATCAGTGTGGCTTTCGACCTGGTAAGTCCACCATAGACCAGATTTTCACGCTACGACAAATCCTGGAGAAAACCCACGAAAATCAAATTGACACACACCATCTCTTTGTCGATTTTAAAGCTGCGTTCGATAGCCCAAGAAAGGATTGCCTATACGCAACAATGTCTGAGTTCGGTATACCTGCAAAGTTGATTAGACTTTGCAGAATGACGTTGAGCAACACACGCAGCTCCGTCAAGGTAGGAAATGACCTCTCCGAAACCTTCAATACCGAAAAGAGGTTTCAGGCAAGGCGATCCACTGTCTTGCGATCTCTTCAACATCATCATGGAGGGGATCGTACGAAAGGCCGGTGTGCATCGTAATGGCACCATTTTCTATAAAGGTGTCCAGCTCCTTGCGTACGCTGCTGATATTGATATTGTTGGCAGAACAAAGACAGATGTTACCGCTGCTTTCGCCGCTATCGAAAAGAAATCAGCCAAAGTGGGTTTGACGATAAATGAGGGTAAAGCAAAGTATATGCTGTCTACAAACAAGCGAGCGCGGCGTTTAGAATCCCACTTTTCATCCGGCAGCTATAACTTTGAAGTAGTCATGGAGTTCGTTTACCTTGGCACCGCCATTAATTCCAACAATGAAATCAGCCTTGAGATAAAGCAAAGAACAATAATTGCTAATAGGTGCTACTACGGGCTCAGTAAGCAACTAAGTTCCAGAGCCCTCTCTCGATCGACAAAACTAACACTCGACAAGACGCTCGTTCTACCTGTGCTGCTTTATGGCGCTGAGGCATGGGTAGTTTCTCAAACTGACGCAGCCGCTCTGGGGGTGTTCGAGAGAAAAGTTCTTCGCAAAATCTTCGGTCCTGTTCGAGTCGGCGATGACTATCGCATCCGAATGAACCACGAGCTGTATGCGCTCTACGGAGACATTGACGTAGTTCGGCGTATAACTGTGCAGTGACTACGCTGGCTGGGTCATGTCCATCGTATGGACGACAAAGCTCCAGCGAAAAAGGTGCTCGAGGCGAGGGTCGCTGGTCAACGACGACGAGGTAGACCATGCCTCCGATGGATGGACCAGGCTGTGGAAGCCCTAACCGCGCTTGGTGTATCCGATTGGAAAAGGCGCGCGCAAAGCAGAGGCGCCTGGCGAGAGCTGATGAGGTCGGTCGAAATCCGGACACGGGTTGTCACGGCCATCTAAGTAAGTAAGTAAGTAAGGCAATACTTTTGTAATCAGCTGTTTTGGTTGTTGACTTTTGGAGGAAATTAAACTGTTTTTAATTTGGTTGTGAAAATTTGAGACAATTTATGCAAAAAATATTTTCGGCAATTGCCTTCTACAACTTTAATGAGGACACAAGTGATAGTGATAGTTGTTCTTTTATTTGTACTGAGAAGATTAGCATTGATAATTTTTTCTTAAATACACTTATAAAACAAAATTTACGTTTTTTTAGCATCCATTTCCAGAACGATAATAATTTTGCTCTCGCCATATTTTGAAGTTTCGTTCGGATTTTTTTTCTTACAAAGATCCAATTTCACACTGAGGTTACGTCTTCGCTCGTTACTGAGTCAGCTGTGTTCGTTTGAGTCTGACATTCTTCATACATGGATTCAAAACAGCTGATTTTCGCCTGTTTGACTATGCGTTCGTGAAATACACGCATCGTTTGTTTTACCTAAACAGGGCATTAGACACAGAATTCGAATTTTTTAGAGAAATAAAAATTTTATGCACCTCAAACAAAGATATTGACTCATAAAAAAAAACTTTTAGACAAACAAGTGCACATGGACCCATCAGTTGCAACACCATCAGCTACTTCGGAACCTATTGTTACAAAAAATTTTTTAAAGTTATCCGCTATAGTTTTTGGATCGGACACAAGTTTATTATCAATAACCAAGTATTGAATGTTTTAGCTTATATTATTTTTATTACGTATATTATTGACCAATTTCCATTTTTTTCTTATATCCCCTTTTGCCTTCTGGACTGCATTACAAAAGAAGTTATTAACCGACTTCTTTTCACATGAAATTACTTCCTTTGCCACCTCTTTACAAACATTTTTATAAGAAGCATTGATTATTGCGTCATTTGGAAATTCTTTTTGAGTTTGTATAAAATTTGGCTAACTTCACTTCCGGCGAAGGAAGGGAGGCAAAACCTCCAAAACCGATGCTGTTTTTTGAACTTTTTATTTAAAAGCGCGCCATTTTGTCAATTTTCAATATTTCTGAAAATCCCTAAAACAGTACCAGTCTGACTTTATCACCGATAAAAATTGACAGCCGTGTTCCTACTCATTTTTGAGTAGTCATCGTGCGAGCGCTATGAAAAGGATTGGGGGGAGGGGGGCGGAGGAGGAGGGGGCATAAAGAGACAAACAAGTACGAAAAAATGTGAAGAATTACGTCTACTTTCCCATAAAAAAAAATATTTAAATTGATAATTTGAAAAATATTAAAATGAGATCAGAGAAAATCGTCTATTTTTTTTTGTGCTTGAGTCTTCATGTCTACCTTAAAATGTAGTTGCGGCTATAGTTCTGCACTGCATGTATACACTGTTCATAAACTTTTTACTTTAAGTTTAGTCCTTCGACCTCCTTTTGTTTGACTTAAAAATAATCGCACCTTTTCCTCTCAAAAATCCACCAGCAGTCATTGAAAAATTGTTTTCAATTGTATAAAACTAATTCGTTCCAAGTATTACAACAGCAATAATAAATACGACAGATGTCTTAAGACCACGTCCGTTTTCCACTATCTACACTTTCACCAAATTTCACGAAAAACAATAAAATACGAATACAAAAACTTCAACCCTTACGGCTTTGTACTGATGACAGTGAAAGAAAAAGAAATTCGAAAAGAATTTCGCCAACAGTATAAAAATTGGTTAGGCTTTAAATTGATGATGATGATGATGGTCGTCGTCTTTTCATGCCAACATTAACAACTAGAAAAAAAAAGAAAAAAAAAAAAAGATGGTAGCGTCACAGAGCATCAAAAATACTACTACTTGACTCTGAAAACTGCATGCGTCCAAAAAAACAAAAAAAAAAAACAAATTTAAAAAATGCGGCGTTCTACATATTTTTGAGTTCAGTGCTTGCCAGTGCATTTTGCCGGCTGTTGTTGGCGTTTTTCTCTGAACTTCTGTTTTTTGTTTTTTGTGTTTTTTTTTTTTGTCTGTTTTCGTTATGTTATTGGCCCGAATGCAACGCTATCAAACCAGCAATATCGCCACTTTATTGAGGCCGTTGAACTCCAAATAAACGTTTTTTGGTGTTGCACTCTACCGAAAGAACTGAATTTGTTTTATTTACTGTGTGATGTTGTTATTCGTTAAGTCTGTCTTAGCCATCTTGTGTTCTGTACAATTTTTGGTTACTTTTGTTACCGTTTTACTACAAACAACACACATCCATAAATGCTCGAAAAATTTTATGCAACGATTTTGGGTTTTCTGATATTTTTTTTGTTTTTTGTTTTTAACCAATTTCGAGTTTTTATATGCAGTTCTTTTTACTTTTGGAACTTTACAATATTTGTTTTTTTTTTTATTTTTATTCATTAATACTAAAGAATTTTAAACAAAAACTACACTATTTATTGATTAATTTATAGTATTACTTTCATCACATTTCTTTGTCTACATAGTATTTGGAATCTTTCGAATAAACCCCTTATAATAAAAAAGAAATCAATGTCTGCATCCGGAGTCGAACCACCAACCTCCACATTAATGTTATACCAATTGCTAAGAACGCATATATAAAAAAATTTCAATTAAATAAGTCGCCAATTTTTTCGCCAGAACAATTAAATTATTCGACTTAATGGCAAATTATTTTAAAAGTACACTTAAAAGTTGAAAAATTTTAACTTCTTAGTTCATTTATTCAACTTATTTAGATAAAAGTCTCTTTAAGAAATACCAGGTTGTTCAATAAATTTTTAGAATAAGGCCTGTTTCCAGCTCTCAAGTAAAGCATAGTTTTCATATAAAAAAACTGAAAAGTAATCAATAAGAAATTTTCTTTTTTAAAAATTACTTAAAAATGAATCTAGCTCGGAAGAAAAAAATTTATTTTTATACTAATTTTTTCGATGATAAACGAACATGGAAACATTGTGAATATCAAGAAATATATGCTAGTCATATTGTTTCTTAAAGTAAATTTGTGAGATGTTGGTCGGGTCGGGTAGATGAGCTGAATAGCAAAATAGCAGAACAAATTGTGAACACACTTCGCTTTTAATGCAGCTAATCATTTTAAATCAAAAATATAAGGAAACGTCAGTCACAGAGCTGCATTTTCTGTGGTAGCTTAGCCAATCAAATCTACTCCAGGGTTTGGTGAAGCTAAAGAGCTAACCTGAAGCTAATTTACATCAAATGTATTTTGTTGTTGTTTAGAGCTAATTTGCTCTTGTACCCATCTGCCAGACCAGTTGCCCTACATCGTGAATACCACTAACGTGCTTGTAATAATCTTTATTATAGAAAACGTTATTATTGCTGTCTGAGGCAAGTTTTGAAAGAGAATATGTAAGGTTTTGCTAAAACATGTTGCGAAAATTCTCACATTGGGTCAAATCTTTTCGAGATATGTTTGAAATAAAAATAGATCAAAGCAATAAGATACACAAAATAAATTTTTAATCCTCCTCTAATTAATTCATACTCCACTAGAAAGATCCATAATTTTTTTAACAGATAATGCCAAATATATAAAAAAAGAAACAGATTGGAAACTATGCTGCAAGTGAAACACTTCGGTAAGCATATAGTAAGTGGATTTTTAAAGAAAGTTACCGTAACATTGCCTTGGTAAGGCTTTGCGACATTTGATCCATACTTTTCGATCCACAACGGAAGACTGTTTCAAGAAGTGCAAGAAATTGCAACAGTAAAAACCAATAATAACGTTTCAACCGTGATTTAAATCACCCAAAGGCAATAATCAGTAACAAGAAACAGTTATATTCTCTCCACATTGTTTCTTTAAATAAATTTGGTTGCTTAAAAGTTACAATATGGTTGGTAACAACTTCATAGGCCTATTCAACAACTTTTTAGGGTTTAAGGAATGGTTTGCTCGGATGATCAGAGGAGTAGAATTATAGCTGCATATTTGACATAGGCAATGTAGCCATAGGCCATACCTTAAAATATCTATTTAATATCTACTATGACTAACTGCTGTATACTCACGATGTCCTCCACGAAAAACAATGGGGCTCTTAGTCCACTAGAAAAGTATCAAGTACAGGAAAAGTATAAGCAAAAAAATATTCGGTACCATACCATTTCCCATTCGGTAAATACCATTTTCAGCAAGCTGACGATTGCTCATAAGGAAACTATCAGTACCACGTTTCGGGCTTTGTAATAGAAGGATAACGGGGCAACTACTTTCAGGCAGTACCAAAGTCATATTTTGGTAAAAGGATATGCAACATTGGATCTATCTTCTCCCATCCAAAATACTTAACTCGTTCGTAAGTCAATTGTATTTGTACCCAATCTTGCAAAGAGAGTACTCATAAGTGAATCTGGATATAGGATGCAAGAACGCTTCGTTAGGTATATATTTACACAGACTTTTTTAACGGGCAGCCGAAATTCACCGGAGGCAGAGCAGAGTAGCACATTTTCAAACTTCATATCAAGCGTATCCCGTTGATAAGGACTGAAAAGCTGACACTGCTAGTTTAGGTTAATCCTATTGCTTAACTGCAACAGCTTTTGTCCCAGCCAACCCTGATTGGAAGACAGGACAGAGAGAAATTTCCCCGCGGCTCGATTTTATAACGAAATGTTATATATTTCATTCAAATAAAATTATTTTATTTTTGTGTGCTGTCAAAAATACTTTCTTACTATCTTTTTTATTCAAGGAATACGAGTATATAAAACATTTTACTTGACTCATTACTTAAGAGCTCGAAAGAGGCCTATGGAAATAAAAAAACATTATTTTATGATTTGAAATACTTGTTATTATTCGATATATTCTTCCAGAAGCTCAATATATTTGTTCCAACGGTCCTCTAACTTATGGATCCCATCGCTTTAGTTGCCTGTTGGAAAGTGTTCAAAATACACTTATGTCGCTGCTACCACCTCTTCGTTTGATGAAAATTATTTTTCACGCATGATTTTTTTTCGTATGTGAGAACAGCCTGAAGTCAGAGGGAGCTAGATCTGGCGAATAAGGTGGATGTTCCAACAATTCGTAATTCAATTCATTGATTTTTGCGAAGGTTTTCTGACACCATGCCAATAGGTGCCAAGATCTTCGGCTTTGCGGAGGACCTAGCTGCTGTGTGTACAGCAAAACATCTGGAAGAAGTTGCGGCATCCGTTAGTGACACTACTGTCACTATCCATGATTAGTTGAGGTCAGTGGCTTTCAGTCTGGCAGAGCACAAGACTGAGAGCCCCAAACAAAACGGGTGGCGGTTGTCGGATTCGCCGTGCAACAAAATACATGAAAATATATGCAGCCGCCAAAAATGAAATTGCCGTAGAAATCCGCAACGGAAAAACGCCAGAATAGAATCTATTTTATTTTTTCTCCGACGGCTGTCAAGTTACTCTTTGATTGGCGCAAGTGTTGCCGTATTTTTTTTTAGGATTAGCTGTGTTCAGAGTATTAGCTGTGTTCGACAATTATATTTTCTTAGTTTTCCTCATGAGCTGGCGTTTCGTTTTGTGTATCTGTGTTGCAATCATATAAGTTCAAAGAAAATATGAAATAATTTTCTCCAAAATTAAGCACTCACACCAAAAAACAAGGCTGATCCGATAACCGCTCCTATTATGAACAGGTTCTCAGGGGATTTCGCCTAGAAAGGCCAGTCATTCGCCAATCGCTTTGGTCCTGTTCGGTCTATGAGGTTGCGCTCATTAGTAGCCGGAAGAAATTAGAAACTGCCAGCATAAGTACTCGCGGAATCGTATTAAAATCGAAACCGTTCATAAAATATATCGGTGTAATGATCGACTCTCGACAATTATTCAAGCAGTATCTGCAATATACACAAAAACAGCTGAAGCATGTATTGTGCTATCAAGAATAATGCCGAACACGAGAGGCCCCAAACAAGCGCGCAGGACACTGGCGCGGTTCATCATTATGTACGGCTCGACCATGTGGGCCACAGCGATGAAGACGAAGTCTTACCGACGTGGCGTTTAGTCAGTGTACAGACTCGGCGGACTTAGAGTCACGAAACGCTGTTCGAAGCTAATAGTGAAAGTCCAACAGTTCGCAAAAGACTCGCACGGAAGAGAAGCTTACTAAAGTGGAAGGATTGCTGGGATAGTTCAGTAAAGGGTCGGTGGACTCATCAGCTCATCTCTAACACTACCATAAACTTCTACATTACGGAGATTTTAAACGGGCATAGTTGTTTCAGGGCATATCTGCACAAATACAAGCACTTTGCAGATCCTTATTTGTACCTATTGCGACGGAAATATACCAGAAGACGCAGCCCATGTCCTTTTCGATTGTCCCAAGTTCCAAAATGCCAGACTAGAGGCTTCGGTCAGTCTCGGCAAAACGGTGACTGATCAAAACTTGGTTACACTTATGCTGAGAAATGAAGCTAATTGGTCAGTGGTTCGCACCCTAGCACGACTGACTATCGACAAACTGCGAAGAGGTGAGCATTCGCGAAATAGATAAGGTGGAGGTTATAGACAAGCTCATGACCAAATCCCACGTAATACGGGCACAAGACAAACAGTTTCTAGCTTAGTGCTGTTCCCATGCTCAATGAAGTCATGCTTTACGGCTCTTCCACGGGGTTTATGCAAGGACGAAGATACAATACGGAGGTTAGGTTTAGTGCGTAAGAATCGCACACTTCCACCTGCATGGTGGCACTTTTTGAAGGTTCCACTTCGCGAATAAAAAAAAACAACAAAACTAGATGTCAATTTAGGAAAGATATGAACTAAAATAGACATTTTCCTTCAGTTTTTGTGTTTATTTTAGGGGAATCCCCCTAAGAGATAGGGGATGGGTATGTTCAGAATAAATATTGAAGGGGGACAAATAATAGGACCAGGTCATGCATTTTACCTCTCTAGGGGTCGATTCAGTAGAGTATGAGTTATAATCAACATTTTTCTACAGTTGTTTGTATGTTGAAGAAGGACCCCCAGAAGGGAGACAAAAAAGTGGTAAGTATGTTCAGAAAAAATATTCAGGGGGGTAAATAATATGGCCAGTTCATACATTAAACTCATCTAGAGGTCAATTCGAGAGAGTTATGAACGGTATTCGACTTATTCCCATTAGTTTTTGTGTTTTTTGTAGGGGCACCGCCAGAAGGGTGGCATATAGGGGCTGGATGTGATCAAAAGAAATGTTGAGGGGGAAAAATAACAGAGCAAGCTTATGCATTTGGCCTTTTTAGGAGTAAATTCTGGAGAAATATGAACTATAATCGAAAATTTTCTTCGGTTCTTGTATTTTTTGTAGGGGGACCACCAGAAGGGTGGTATATGGAGCATATATGTGGTGAGTGGGCTGAGAAGAAATGTTGAAGACAAAAAAATTATAGTATCAGTTTGTACATTTGAACTCTCTAAGGCTCAATTCGGTAGAGATATGAACTTTTTTCAACATTTTTAACTTTTGTTTTTTTGTGGGGGCACCCCTAGAAGGGAGACAGATACGGGGCGGGTATGTTCGAAAAATGTTGGGAGTGAATAAATAATAGTAGCTGGTCATATATTTCATCACAGGTTACTCCGGGGGAGCTATGAATTGTTTTTCGACAAATTTTTGCGAACTCTGAAATGTTTGAACGAGCTACTCGCAAAAGCTTAAAAATAGCCGGGTAGATCGAATTACTCGAAAATTCCGGGTATCCAGGTATGGCCTGGATAGCTCGAAATACCCCGAAATACGCAAAAATATCTGAGTTTTCTGATATGACCTGGATAGCTTGAAATACCTGAAAATACTCAAAATGGCTGAGTTTCCGGATATTTCCCGAGTAATTCATGGTACCCGAAAACTTTGAAAATCGAGAACTCTAGTATAATTATACCTACTTAAAAGTTGGAAAAGTAAACCAACATTTTTAATCATGTATCCGGCAACATGAAGAATCGCGGAACGTTAGTGAACGCAGCGAAGTGTGTATCTAAAGGACATTTTAGCAAAAAATCGTCGATTCGAGAATATTCGATTGTTTTGAAAACATTTATTCAGGGTTGCCACCAATGTATATGAAATTTATATATTGGTGACAATAACTTAAGAGTAACATTTAGAAACTAGTTTCAAGATCATAAAAGCACATTTTTGCTTGCCTTTGTAAAATAAGTTTACAAATTAAGATACCAGTTGGCGCCAATTTAATGCGATTCCTGGAGATTCATTCAACATTTTGTTCACATACACACACATGCATACATGTTTCTCCATATACTAAAGACTGTGTATCTACGCGATATTTTACAAAAAGTTTCAAACATTTATAAAATCAAAATTTTTCGCTCGTCTGCAAAAGCTGTCAATTTAATCATCGACTTACTCTATGTCAATTCCAAGTGTGAAGCCGGGAGTGCAACTAAGATGTAGCTCAAAAAACAAGAACAACAACAACATCAACGACAATGGCTCCAGAAGTGTTCAAACAACAGTCAAAAACGCTTTGGAGCCGACTGACAAACGCACACTTGAGCGTAATTGTATTGAATTTTGTTTTTGTACAAGCCAAAAGTATGAAAGAAATAACAAACGAAACAAAAAAAAAATTAAACCCAAAAATTGAACCTTATCCAAGGCTAAATTCATGATGAGGCTTTTCGGCTTTCTGGAAGATTGCAATGTTGCGCTGTGCGGCAGATGGCGTTGCCAACACGAATATTTTGTACGTGGTAACAACAACGCTTGAATTCTCAAACTCTTAATCCGGATGGTCAGCCAGCGCATGCTTCTTGGTACACCGCTGACTTGGGTTGGTTGTTATGCGGCTACCTGTGCGCCAGCAACGCGACAGCATAATCGTCACCGTCACCGGTAGTTGTGCGTCAGCGCGAACGTGTTATTATTGTGTTGGTAGATATTTTTCGCACATGCACTGAAGGCGCTTCCTTTGTCTATACATTGTGTGCAAGTATGTTTGTATGTATGTCTCTTGTTATGTGCTATGTGTGTAGGTACATCCGCGCTCTGCTGCTGCTGCTGCTGCGGCTACCTGCGTGTTTTATTTCAATCATGTTGTTTGCTGATAGCTTGGCATCCTGTTTAAGTACAACAACAACAACAACAACAACAACAACAACAACAACAACAACAACAACAACATGTTAACCACCACCAACTTATACCGGTTAGGGGGTGTAGCTCGGCACGGAGCTTGCTGGAATTTTTTTATTTTGTTCACATTTGTGTTTTTTTTTTTTTTTTTTGGCAACTGTGTGATTTTTGGCAAAAATTATTGTTAATCAGGCAAGACAAAATGTGGCACAGATTATTTGATTTTGGCGTTGATTTTTTTTTTCTTTGCATTTTTTTAAATTGTTTTCAATCGCCTTTTTTGCTCCACTGTAAACTGTGCAGAATGCGGTGTTGTAGTTGTTGTTGCACGCCATGTTTTACCAAATGTAGGTAAAACAGTTTTTTTTTCTCCGCGCTTGTTGTTTTTGTGGCGTTTTGTGCCGATATTTCAAATACCGAAATTCATTCAAATTTCTTTGATTTAAACTAGTTTTTTGTTCGATGTGTCTTTGCTTTGTTTTGTGTGGTTTTAATTTTATTTCAACGTTCCTTTGACGGAGCTGGTTTTAGTATTTTTTCTTGTTAATTTATTGACATAGATTATAAGACATGATCTTTTTAAAATATGCTTAAATTAAAATTTAAATTGTTAGATTTACACTTTTGAACTGGTAGAGAAAATGACATCAAACTGGCAGCAGCACTGACGAACGTAGTACGAAATTGTTTTGGCATAAATATTTTGGCGATGATGTTAGTAGCAAAAGAATGCAGCCGAACTAATGAAATTAATGTAATTGATGGCCTTGAAAATTAAGTTTTTACACTTTTCGTTATGTTTTCGAAACCAGCAAAATCAAACGTTTTGCCGAATATAGATTTATATACACACCAACAGCATAGTAATTCATGGAAACGTTGAAAAATTAAAAAACGTGTTAATAAACAAAAAATCAACAACTACAACACTCTCATGTTGTATAGTATAATATTTTGACGTAGACCGCAGCGCAGTTTATATGGGGATATTTTTCGAAAAAATTTTCAAACACATGCAACGTTTTTGTTCACTTTTTGGGATATACCTACAGTCTTTAATATTTATCTAACAAAGGTAAAATATATGCCAAAATATAAGAAACATGGCGAATAAGACTAATATCTTATTTTGTACTTTGTCACTTCTTTAATGAAGTCACAAAATAGCAAATTCTTAAATGAAAAATTCACAATTTTGTGTGAGAAAAATCATGCATAAATCGTTGTTGTTATTAATATGGGCATTTCCGTGGTGGCGCACGTGACGATTGTAAAACTTTAATGATTAAAAAAAGAATGAAAAATTTAACTTACAAGTTCCTTTTTTTGATTTTCCAATAGCTTACTAAGCACACTATGCAAGGTGTCAAACCTAAGAGTTGTCAAAAGTTCAGCTCTTAGATAGAAGCCACCAAAAATGATACGTTACGTGACAAAAAATAGAAGTGGTTTTTGACTTGGATGACAAAATTAGTAAAATTCTTTAAATTGGCAAGAGTTTTTGTATAAAACTTTTTTTAGAAGGATTTGAAATAGAATAAGTTTATTTTAAAAGTAATAAAATTAAAAAACCTGTTCTCGTTTTTTTTTTTTTTATTTGGCTTAGTATGAAACGTTACGTGATATGGCGTTACGTGACATTTTTTCCATTGTAATTCATTTGGGTAATTAAGTAATTATGTGATTTAGTTATTAAAAAATAAAATTTAATATATTCTGCCTTCCTTTGCCTCAACCATTTTATATTATTTTTAGCCAATGCCTTTGATTTTTACTAAAACAAAAACGTTTACGAAACATTTACAAAACATTACTAAAAAGAAAAATTACATTTGTGAAACAGTGCAGACGATTTGATCATCATGGTAAATTAATATATTTAAATTACTTAAATCAATAAAATAAAAATGTTTCTCTAAGATAATATCATTAAATACTCGTAATAAGTTTTTAATAACTTTAAATTTTCGTGTCACGGTGAAGTTTTCGGCGGAAATGCCCATATGTATGTAAAATTTACATATAAAGGATGTTCTTTTTTAGAGGCATAGAACTTTTTTTTAAAATTAAACACAGAAAAATTAATGTAATGGGCAATATTTTCGCTTTATAAGTTCGCAAATTTTATGGCATTTAGTATTTTAACAAAATTTCCAGCATAGGGGCATCGCGACTGCGTTTTATGAAGACCATCCAGTCTGTTTAATTTTGCAGCACTTTTTCCAGTATACCCGGCCTTATCTCGCTTATAACGCTGGCTTAAGCTACAACTGGTCAGTCGTAGCTGACGTATCCCCACAAAAAGAAGTCTAACGGAGTTAAATCACATGACCTAGGTGGCCAATTGACAGGCCCATTCGCCTCAAAAGTTCGCCTCAATAAAGTATGGTTTCACGCGCTATATGGCTTATTGTACCGTTCTGCTGTAACCAATTTGCACTAAGACGATTGATATTAACGTGTGGAACCAAAAAGTCGCGAATCATTTGCCTGTAGCGCTCAACATTGACAGTAACGTTGGCTCCACCTTTGTTTTTGAAGATGTATGGACCAATAATGCCTTCAGCATGCAAACTACACCGCACAGTAACCTATTTTGGATAAAAGATATCCTGGAGGGTATCACAATGGACATATCTGGTCTAAGTGACCTGGTGTATATATTTCATTTACACCGGCTGCCGCCTCTACCTATCCTGGAGGGTCTCTTCAGAATTTTGATCACTCCAAATACCACTCACAAACTTTTTAACCCCTAAATAGTTCAAATTAATTATCTTGATCATCAATATATCTATATTGGTGTTTTTTACATTCCCCCTAACTCTGCAGAAACTACATATAGGGATCTATGTGAAAATATTTCATCACTAACCACGACATTGAAAGAGGAAGATGCAGGGCCGTAGCTAGAAAAATGTTGCTTCTAGAACAAACAAATTTTTTTCAAAATTTGAAAACGGTAAAATAATAATAAAAAAGAAAACTTTTAGGGGGGGAGGGGTATTTTGAGTTTATTTTTTTTTTAATTATTTAAAAGGGTGATCTTGGGTAATTTTTTTTTATAAATAATTTCGACAATACGTTTTGCTTCAAATTGATAAATTATTGATAAATATGCTTTCCCGAACGTCGACAAAATTTCTTTTATGATTTTGCGATGAGTTTAATAGACATCATTTTTGTTGAATAATCACAAAAATAATTAAAAAAAAATTTTTTCTACAAGACCCTCCCTCTAAAGTTTCCATTTTTATTATTATTTTAGTGTTTTCTAATTTTTAAAAAAATTTGTTAGTCCCGCGATCAATATTTCGCTAGCTACGGCCCTGGGAAGATGCAATCATTAGCTACGGTGACTTCAATTGTTCAAAAATTTCCTTTATCACTGATGAGAATGACAGCTACCTTCTTCCTGTAGACCTCTCCAACCCGATCGATTATACTTTACTCAGTACTTTTTATGCTACCGACCTGCAGCAAGTTACCAGGTATCCAAACCAAAATGGTAAATGGCTGAACCTAGTCTTTACCAATGCCTATGATGAAATAAACGTTGTTACAACCTCCGCAGCTGAACACTTATTTTCCAACAGCTCTTACCACTCAGCCCTATCTACAGAGCTTTTTCCACCAATGTAACATTCGTACACTCATATATTAGCTCAATAATATACGACTTTCTAAATGCCATGATAGCATTCGATTCTATTGATTGGAAAGAATTATCTGCACTCGACCTTGATGGTGCAGACTTACAATTGTTGATAAGTATGTCTCAAAAATTAAGAAAAAGAAAAAACTTTCGGAACCATGGCTAGATAAAAATCGCAGACATCTAAGAAATCAGAGAAATAAATTATATAATGTCATTAAATCCACCATTAACATAACCGATGAAGGGAAAACGAAGTATGAATAGTTATCCCTAGAATTTGCTTTAAAGTCCAAAGAAGCCTATAATCTTTATATTAACCACATTGGACAAAAAATTACTGTAGATCCGAACAAATTCTTCGATTACGTAAATGTCAAACGCAAATCAAACTGATATGTTACATCCTCTAACACTCAAGAGATTTGCAATCTTTACGCAGATCATTTCAAGGAAGTATTCTGTGCATCTACAAGCACATCTTACAATCCCCCTCCTATCACTAATTTAACACCTCATATCAATCACTTCGAACTAACACGTGATGAAATATCTGCAGCTATAATCGAGCTAGACCCAAATAAGGCACCTGGCTCTGACCTAATTCCCCCAAATTTGCTTATCCAATGTGTATACAGACTCGCTGCTCTTGCCGCTACAAATAATCTTCAATAAATCATTTAATCAAGGTGTTTTTCGTTCTTATTGGAAAGCATCTCACCTCACATCAATATTAAAAAATGGTTATAAGTGGTCGGCCGAAAGCTATAGGTGTATTGCCATTTTATCTGCTATCCCAAAACTGTTCGAAAAAAAATTATGAGAAACACTGACAGGTAGAATAAGCCCATTACTCAATGAACAGTGACATGGTTTTCGTAAACGTAGATCAACTATCACAAATCTTAAGCCTTTGCCACACTTGCTCAACGCAACACCAACTCAAGTTGTTAGTCTGTGTATTTATACCGGAACCTTCAGATTACGCAACTTGCACGCAACAAGTTCTCGACACGTTCTCAACTTATTTAACGCAACGCGGCTTTCCGCAATTTTCATCGGCGGCTTGTTGCTTCGGTTTGTTTGTTTTGTGAATCCATGTAGTATATATTAATAAAGGTGAATTAGTTAATTAATTAGTTCCTTTTTTCATTTATAGAATCTAGAAGAAGAATAAATAGTTTGCAATATTAATGAGCAAGTGTTAAATATTAAATTAAATTAGTATACGTAAGAAGCGAAAAAAATGAATTATCATATAATTACACATATTGCACGACTTTTGAAGCAAGTCTGAAAGCATTCGGTTTATAGTTGCAATACTTTTCAACTTTTTCTCTGTTGCGTTGAAGTTGCTTTGGGATTGCGTTGACCAAGTGTGGAAAAGGCCTTAGGAGGTTTCTGATGTCTTAGGCAAAATATAAAAAGGACATCGAGTTGATGCAATATACACTGACTTTGGTAAAGCCTCTGATCGCGTTGATCATAATATTCCAGCTTTCAAACTGGAAAATGTTGGTATATCTGGCTGCCTTCTAAATTGGCTTAAGCCTTATCTTCACGGTTGAACTCAATTTGTTAAATTTCTAGGTATCCTATCAAAACAGATTTCTGTCACATCCGGAATGCCACAAGAAAGTCATCTTGGGCCACTTCTGTTTAATATTTTTATTTTGTCTGATATCCCTCATCTATTATATGCAGCTGACTTAAAAATGTACCATGTAATTATTTCTGAACCTGATGTAACGCTTTTACAATCAAAACTACTTGCTTTAGAGCAGTGGTGCAATCAGAATAAAGTGTTTCTAAGCGTGAACAAATGCTACTCAATAACTTTATCCCGAAAAAATCTCATCGCGAATAGCATTTACGCAATCAATGTTAAAGAACTTAGAAATGTTAATCATATCGTCGATCTTGGCGTCGTTTTAGTCAATAAATTGCGATTTAATCTTTATTATGATAAAATCCTAAAAAGAGCCAGTATTAAAACTTGGTTTCATAAAACGACGCGCAAAAGAGTTTCAAAATTTCAAAATGTATGGGTTACCAAAACGTTATATTGTTCTTTAGCACGCCCACTTCTAGAATGTGAATGCATTATTTGGAATCCTGTTTTTGATATACACTGTGAGAGACTGAAATCTGTTCAAAAGCAATTCCTGCTTTCTGCTCTAAGGACACCTACAACTCCCGCGAATACAATACCCTGTCATCCTATGAGTATAGGCTTAACTTGCTTAATTTGATGCCTCTATAAACCAAAAGAAAATTACTCACCTCATGTTTTACATTTGACGTTCTCAACGGTGCTATTTACAGTGATTATATATATCAAATAAGATAAAATTAAACGAGTCCTCAATACAAACTAGGCACACACGAATGTTATACGAGTATCAGCAACATACTATATACGCCAATAATGAGCCAATTAATAGGTGTTGCAAATAATTTAATAGTATCAGCGTTAGCTATTCACCATCCGTATCCAAATACTTCTTAAAAAAATATCTTTACAAGCTCCTATTCCGTACTCATAACCTCCTCTGCCCTATAATTATAATATATTATATATATAGATTATATATATTATATATAATCATAAGTTCACTATAAAGCTTTTCCTTAGACATGTAGGTGAAATCAGGTCAAGCGGGTAGGCGGCCTAAGCCAACCCAACTGTTACCCCAAAAAAAAAAAAAAAAAAAGGTTAAGCATAGGTAAAGCCTAGAATTAAGATCATACCTTGCTTGGTTAAGAAATAAATACATAAATAAATAAATACGGCAATTTTGGTTATTTATTTACCCGTTAAGCCAGAAATGTGCTTCATTGCTGAAGATGATTTCACGGTAATAATGCTCTGTAAGTTTCCCGTACAGAATGCAAACTTTTGAAATAAATTTCCACAATTTGACAACTTTGTTTCGGTGTAAGTCTTTGCATGGTAAATTGTCAAAGTATACTGAATATAAATGTCAAACAAATGTATTTATTTTGACAACTGGTTTGACAGCTATCCCCTAAGGAAATTCTATAAAAAACACGTACTAGTTGCTTTTATTCCTGTCATTTATTATTGTTATCGTTAAACTTCATCAAGATTTTTACAATATATAATACCGTGGGGTGAAGCTTTTCGGTGGGTGAAGCGTTTCACCTGTGTAATTTTGGCTCTCTATCTCTCTCCACATTCATTGAAGGCGAGGCCGCGGACCACTGTAGACTGCTAGTATAAAATCATGATATAAGAACACAGGTAGCATTGATAAGTGTTAATTTTCTCTTCTAAAGACATACCATAAGTTGTCAAAAATAGCTGTTCATGCAACACAGCTAAGAGTGAAGCAAATGAACATATAAACATTGGCTGCATTCAGCGGAAAATTTGCTACGTAGCTGTTGAACAACTTTCGGGCTGAATGGTATGTAGCATAAAGCGTTCACACAATATGTTCCCTCTTTCTTTATGTCCAAAGTAGAACAAGACGAATTCTTCCCTCTTAAATCAAATTTTTTTTGCTGAAAATGCTCCTGATTTTTGTTTTGTTTAAGTTTATTTGAGAAAAAAAAAAAAGGATCAACGGTTGCTGACGAATTAGGTCAGGTAAAAATTTTAAAAACTAATTTTCCCATAAAAGAAAATGCCAAAGATTACTCTTCTCTTCTGATTGAATAAACTGTTTTCCAGAAATATTCAATTTCTACTTCTTCTGAATCACTGAAAAGATAAGCAAACTCTAAATTTAAGACTTCCCAGAACTCAGAATCAAGACTTCGTTTTCTAAAAGCAGATTAGGAAATAGTTTGAGCAAATCGGCAGGTATTTTTAACACATGTAAACAAATGTAAAATAATAAGGGAAAAGCGAGTTTACCAAAAAAAGTAATTTTTGGCAAAAAATTAAAAGAAAAAGGTCAGGTCATAATTGGAGGCAAAAAAGTCGAAATGTCGATAAATCGTCAATAATAGCAACGCTGCTCTCTAGCTCGAAAGTTGCTTGAAGTATGCTGGAAGAAATGTTTTCCAGCTTTATTAGAGCAAGCATCAAGAAGAAAAAGCATCAAGATTAACAAGCAAATGTCAATTTGTCATTTGTTGTTTGCTTGAAATGTCACTACCAACTTTTTGTTGGATCATGCAATTATATTCACACAATCGACGACCATAGGTTGTCTATTTGCTTGCATATTTATCTTTTTAATTTTGTTTTTTACTTGTTTTCATTTTCGACTTTGTACGATTTTTGACAATCTATGAAAAATGTAAACAAAAATTTAAAGTTAAATATACAAGCAAATGACAAGCTATGGTCGCCGTTTGTGTAAGTATAGCCAAGAACTCTTATTTTTATTTAACTCTTTTTTTATTATGTTGTAGTATAAAAGTACTACTTTTTCTCAAAAAAGTAGTTTTTACATACTAAATGCCAGCATATTCGTTATTTTGCCACCTAGAAACACTGTCCTGAACGATGATTGCTGTCATGTGCAGCGTTCAAAAATGGACAAATTTTGACTGCTCTACAATGGGCTCATCCGCTCTCACTCTCACTGATTTTTGACAGTTTTGCATTGAAAGCAACAACAAAACATATCGAACTCCGTTCAAACAATCATCGTCTGACCTCAGCCTTAGCAAATTTTCCGCTGAATGCAGCCAATGTGTATTAAACACGGCTAATATTGAACTCTCTCTTTCTTGGCATTTTTTTTTGACAAGTTATGGTATGCCAAGGAACTGTCACTTCTACTTGGGTTCTTGTATCATGGTATAAAATTTAAATATATTTTCCATGGCACAAGAACCATGTGCAGTCTCTGTATATACACTTGCGATCAAACTGAGTCGATGTTTCGTAATTCAGTATTCTATTACATTCAAGCATAGCATTCAATACAAAACTTAATAAAAATATCACCATTTATTCTTTAAAGTGTTAACAACAAAACTCTGTTACCAGAACAATTCAAGTAAAACAAAATCAAAAATTACAACAACAAAACTTAAAAATGCGGTATTTACACGGCATTTTGCACTTTTCGACAAGCTTCAAAAGAACACCATTATTTAGACTAATATCAGTACTTTGTCCAAAGCCCTTTATTTTTATGACTTCTTGTATGCTCCTTGGCATATGTTTTGACCAAATTTTCAATGATCTCCCGACGTAATAACTCCGTCATATTTTCGGGAGCTCTTTTGTACATACCCAAACGCATTTTCACCATAGTCACAAATTTTCAATCGGGTTCGGATCAGTACTTTATGCTGGTCACTTCAGTTGCTGGAAAGTTTGCTCTGATAACCATTTTTTGCCAATTTTGGATGTGTGTTTTGGGTCTCTATCCTGTTGGAATACTATTTCATCTTCTGGATACGTGCACAAGTTCACAAATTCCGGTAAATGGGTTTTAATAATATCAAGATAATGTTCCTTCTTCATAATACCATAAATTTTCACAAGAGGCCCAACATGACACGACAACGAGAAAAAAGCTTATGTTAAATTGAAAAAATACCTGGTATAATTTATAAGATGGCTTTGGCAGTTTTCAGCTACCCAAGTACTTTATCAAAACGCCTAAGTTTTACATGTTGAGTTGCCAATTTTTATTGGTTGATAAATTAACTAAGTATTTGGTCATTTTTTATACACTACTTTAAAAAAAAAATTCAATTTCAAAAATATAACTTATTTTCGGGTTTTGGTTTTTTTTTTATTTTCCTTTTTTTTGAAGCTGCCACCGCCTCTCGTTCTGTGTTTTGCTTGACTGAAATAGGCAACTACATAAAATTTTTCTTTTATCGACACCGTTTTTCTTAGAAATTAATGACTTCTCAGCTTTTCTTGCTGCTTGACGTATATTATAACAAGAACATTAAATTAAATGAAATATCAAATACAAAAATTTTACCTTCGCATGCCGTTGAGATTCGAACCCACACCAACGGATACCACTGTGTATGAAGTAACTACACTACGCACGCATTGAGCCAAACTCCTTCATTAAGCTGAGTGATTTATTCAATGTTATTTACAACTGTAGCTACAATATGCTGCAGCTATCAACAGAATACTGCGACATACTGCATCTGTTAATACAGCATCTGTTAACATCTGTGAATCAAATATATTTTTTGGCAGGGTATCGAAGTATGTGCTCTTAAAGCAATGTATTAAACAATAAATCGCTTAGGTGATTAAGCATAAGTTTATAATTCTCATACAATTCTCTTTACCCAAGCCGACTTGGGTGATTTACCTATTGTTTTTTTTTTCTCAGTGCACGTAAAGCAGCTCCATACCATCAAGCTGCCACCACCATGTCTTACGGTTTGTTTCACATGGTGTTTTTTGTTCTTTTATGTTCACGTGGCCAGTAATACTGCTTATCTTCCGACTGTAAACGGTTAATTTTTGTTTCATCAGACCATATGACACGTTTTCAGTCCTCCACTGTCCAATTCCTATAGGTTCTGCTGAACTTCAACCGTGCCTTTACATTTTTTCAGACAATACAGGCTTCTTCTTTTTTATTGCCGACTGAAAGCCTATTTCTGTGCAAAGCCCGACAGGCTGTTAATGCACTAACATCTTTGTTTAGTGATTTAGCCACTAAATATGGTGTTTCGCAATCTTTCTTTGTGCCATAAGACGTGCGTCTGAGTTCGACAGTAGTTTTGGCCGACCACCACGGTTAGGTATAGAAGCAATTCGCTTTCCTTTTTTTTACAGCAATAACAGTATTTTGACTTATTTTGAGTTCTATTCCGAGATGAAAACCCATTCTTTTTCATCGCAACAATACTGTTTTCGATATCACTTGAAACTTTTTTTAATTTTTCGCAAAAATTGAGTTTACTCCTCACAGAATTTTTTTAACATAAATAAAAGTTGACTCAATATGTTGAAAGCGATAACTGAATAGATCACTATAACGAACACAAACAAGTGTTCTTTTAATGCTGATTGAAAAGTGCAAAACTGCGTGAATGCAGCATTTTTAAGTTTTGTTGTTGTAATTTTTGATTTTGTTTTACATGAATTGTTCTGAAAACAGAGTTTTGTGGTAAACACAATAAAGAATAAATGGTGAAATTTTTATTAAGTTTTGTTAAATATTATAATATTAAAGAATTGGCCGGCTGATGAATGCTGAATTACGAAACATCCACTCAGTTTTGATCGCCAGTGTATGTGTAATACAAGTTATTACGAATATGTAATACAAGTTTTTTGTAACTTTTACATAATTTTTTGTAACAACAACATTAGCAGCTACTGAAGCATTTTATGCATAATTTTTGTTATACGAAAATTTAAATTTTTTTCTTTTTTAGATTTCGCTATTTTGTGACCTTATTAAAGCAGTGACAAAATAGATATTCGTTTCTTTCGACATGTAACTAATAGTGTGGCATATATTTTATCTTTTGACAATGAATATTAAAGATTGTAGGTATACCCCAAAAAGTGAACAAAAACATACGAACCGCTCTTATCACTTAACACGATATGCACTTATCATATAAGTGCCCAATAATGTGCAGTAGATTCCTGGACTTTGATCAGTTGTGTATAGAGACGTTGGAAGTCTTACAAAATTCACGGTCTATTCTACGTCAATAGCTATAATCAGATACAATAACCTCACTAGCTGTACGTTGATATGGGTTCTTTTAAGCGAATTGTTGAGTGTTTAGGTATAAAAAGTGTTCAAGGCGGTTCTCAGCGGAGGTCAACGTAACAGAGGTTGCCTACAGCTGCGTTTCAAAAACCATCGGACAGGACAACCTGACGATTCTTGGAATTTTCAAGTAGTATTTGCATGAGCTAAAGACAAGAGACGCCCAAAACATTTTATGACTTCAAAACACATCCACAGTAGCGACAAAAAAAAAAAAGAAGAGGAAAAAAGAAAGGTAATCGAATCAATGGTAATTTTCTTTTAGATAACAAATGCGGCTATTTAAAGTCGTTTGCCATTGTAATGTCATTAATAATGGAATCAAGAAAAGTTTTCTAGAAAAACAGCAATTTTTTCACACTTAAATATATATATATTTGCTTTAAAGATACAGTGGGTGGTTGATATCAAAAAAGCCTTTCCCAGTCAGCTCGTTACTTAAACAATATCTATTCTGTTCAAATTCTCACAGATGTTCAATGTTCCAAAAAACTGTCAACAATTGCAAACCCTCTTCTGAGTGACACAAGGAACACCTTTCGATGTCAATCAAATGCGGATCATACAACTAATTTACAACGCATAATCGATGGGAATCAAATCAAAGGGGAAACTTATAGAATAAAAAAGTAAGCACAACAAAAACAGGGTCACACTGCTAACGAGAAGTTAGCTACAGTAAAAAAAAAAAAAAGAAAAAAGGTAAATCATAGAAATCTTTAAGCAAGATAAAACTTTTAAGAGGGTTAAAAAAAAAAATTAAAAGGGTCGAAAACTTCAAAATGCAACAGTTGCGGATCAACAAACGTTCAATAGTAGCAGATACAAGCGCAGCTTGAGTGGCGAACAAACGCTAGTGCGACAAATTGTAAACTAACGATGTTGGTTAAAAGGTAGAAACAAACTATAAGTTGAGGCTGAAGAATAGTTTGCTATATAAAAGCAAAACCATGAGAGCAACATTAAAATAACAAAAATATACAGAGGACAACCTAATAAAAGAAAATAAAAAAAAAACAGAACAGGAAGAAGTGCGGCTGCAAAATGCCATAAAGTATTTATTAAAAAAAAAAAATCTATAAAAAATTACAAAAAAAAAAAACAAAAAAAACTGCAGAAAAATTATTGAAAATACCAAAAAATATGATATTGAGGAACTACTTCAAGCAGTATCTATGAATCTTAAACGATCTTATAGTGAGATAGAAAGAGTTTAGGGCAGAGCGAGAGATAAACAAAGACAACACAACAAATAAGGATATGAAAAAAGTGCTGCTGCTTGAGATTTTTTTGTTTTTTAGCAGGCCTGAGAGGATGCGCTATTGAAAATCAAAAAACAACAAGAAGAAACAAACCTAATGCAGAACTATATCAAACTAGTTCGTTTTTGCAAAAAAAAAAAAAAAACATTACCTACTTCCTTCTAACCAAAGCGCTGTATGTATACAACGGATGCGCGCTAAGCATTTAGCAGATACTTTGCGTTAGTTTAATGCTCACACCCAAGAGCAGCAAAAAAAGGGTTTCTTCTTGCAGCAGTTCAGCTGGAAACAACGTAAACTGGCAAAATCTTAGGATTACGTAAAAATTTTTGAAAAAAAAATGAAAAAAAATTAAGAATAAAAAAACACCGAGCTACCCTAGCTCATTTGAGTCAACTAAAAGCGTCAAATGTAACCATAAAATTGCCAACATTTTTATTTTATCATAATTTTTTTTTTTTATTTTTTGACAACTTGCTGAAGTAGCTTTTTTTATGAAAAAAATATATTTTAATTATAATTTTTTTTTTTGCTTTATTTAGTTAGAATGCAAAAAAACATTCTATAGATACATTTATAAGCTGCTCTGTACAGTCAAAGTGTTGCGCTAACGTTTGTATATAGCAACAAGTTGCTAGCTGTTCACCAAACTCTTTGAAAATTTGTCACACGCAGCACGTACATATATATATTTTTTTTTTCTGCATTGCTATCAATTCGCTGCTTAGTTGCCTCAAATCACCCTTAAGGCAAAAGATATGCTTTTTAGGGTCCTTCGAGTTGTCGTCGTTGCTGTTGTTGTTGCTGTTTTTCTTCTTAAGCGGTGTTGCAAATTTTATGCTTACTACAAGAAGAAAAGAAAAAAAGAAACACACAAACACAGTTTTTTGAGCTATCAACTACATATTGTATTTTGGCTAATTTAACTGGCAAAATTAGGTGTATTTAGTGTTGCGGAGCACAGGGCTTTTTTTTAACCCTTTTTTTCCTGTTGTTGCAGTGCCTTTTTTGCACTAATTTTAAACCCTACTTAACTGAGGTTGTCGCTGAATGTTGCATTATTTTTCGTCTATTGCTATTTTTCTTCATATTGTCGCATGATTGTTTTTGGCAAAACTTATATTTAAAGTACCTACATGCAGCGCTTTTAAGAATGAGCCTCGTTCTTAGTAGGTTCAATATCAACCTTAACAAGTGCATAGATGTTTTTTTTTTTACCCAAATAAGTACTTGAAAGTAGGTAGATATTTGCAGAATTTTCAATGAAATGACAGAGTTTTGTGCGTGAAGAATTTCTCAGTCCTTTCTCCAGCAAGACTTTAAGGTGCAGGAACTTGCACTTTATAATTGAAAAAGTCAACCAAGTTGATGTAGTACACGCACACTTAAACGATGTTCGTAGTGCTACACTTTGCGTCATTTGATTCAGGACATTTATTTCCATTTTTATTTTAAATCTTGACTAATTTCACTGGATTGAGCGATCACCATCCAGATCCATCTCTGTAGAAGCTTCATTATTCCCTGCAGGTGGAAATTTCCACTTTTCTCTGCAAAGAACATCATGGTGCTGTTTGATAAGGTCCTCATTATCAAAGGTTTTACCATTAAGTGTGCTTTGCAGGTAGTGAAACATATGGTAATGCGACGACGCAAGGTCTATAAAGTGGATGGGGCAAAGCAATTTTTGGCAAGTCACTTGTCGTTATCGTGGTGGAAGACCACCTCCTTCCGATTGACCAGCTCAGGACGTTTCTATAAAATGGCATCATTAACTCTGCCAAAGCCAGGAGAAAAGGAGCATGGTTGCAGATAAGTTGCTTTGAGAAGAATCATGGTTGCCAACGTAAACTCGTATCTCCTTATCTGTGTAATAGACGGCCCACCTTAGAGCCCGGCATTGGTGGCCTTTCTTTGGTGCAGGTATGGAAAGTTGGTATATAACTTGTGTCTGTGAATGGATTAGCAATTATCCAGTTGAACTCGGACATTGATCTAATTGCTTCTTTTGTATGATTTAAGAATGTCCAAACAGTTCCGATCACAATGAATTTTTTTTTAATGAGCGAAATAAGTCGACATCTCTTTCGTACTTACCCCATGCAAGCATTATTGCTTAGACGAATTGTTTGATCGACAACAAATGAAATGATTATGCTTTTGAGATAGAATGAAAAAAAAATAATAATTGAAATGATATATCGCTCGTCGTCGGTAGAACGAGGAGTTGCACTAATCAAAGCGCTTAACCAAAAAATAAGAAAAAACGAAGATGATCTTCAATTTTTGCTATAGGTACTTTTTGAACATCGAAAATTATAACATACTTGCAGCAAGGAATCCCTAAGAGAAACAATGAAAAATTTTTTTAAATATGTATGTACTTAAAATTATAATTTTATTTGTCAAAGTAACTTCTTAAAAACAAATAAAAAGAATTCTAGTATAAATTTAAAAAAAAACTTAAAAAAAATTTTTCAATATCGCAAATTTTAATTGTCTTGGGATGATTGAAAAATAATACAAAAGAAAATTTTTTATTTTGAAAATATAATTTTAGTCAAAGAAAACAAGTTCAGATCTTGGGAGCTTAACCTAAAAAAAAAAAATTTTCAACCAATTTTAATCCACCTAAACATAGAGCTTTACAAATTTTCTCTACAGTTCAACAAAACCCAGCTCAAGCAGATCAAATAAACAAAAGAACTAGATGGTTCCGCGGATATGTACCCATGAACTAGTTCCGCTCTATAAAAGAGACGTTCAAAAAACAAACAGCCCAAGCAGATCAAATAAACAAAGCGGCCAGATACCTAGTTCCGCGTACATGTTTTCATAAACTTGTTCCGGTCTATAAAAGAGACGTTACATGTCCGTTCCGTCTCCGGAACTGTTTAGCACAAGCCTACTTGTTACCACGGGGATAGGGTTTTCCACTAAATCATGGGAGACCTGATCAATCGACGACAAAAAGACTATAAAAAGGGTTTTATGTATAAGATCTTGAGAAATATAACCCTTAATCCTAACTTCTAGTAATAAAGTTTGGATTTTAATTCACATCCAAGTTTTCATGAATAAATCTATTTATTCTGAACTGATAACGAGGTTGAATGCAAGTCATGCACGATTTAGTATACAAACTGTACGAACAAACGAAACGAAAAAACGAAATATGGTCATTTCAGGCCTTGAAAGGACTTTCACCGAGCTTCTTATGATGAATTGTGTTGTGCGTGTTGTGAAATGTTTGAACACAAAAGATCGAGAACTGGACCTACAAGTTTTATGCTGACTCCAAACGGCTCATGTTCTCAAGAAGCTTTTCATGGCAGTTTTTACTCTCTGAGGCTTGCTCTCTGATTGTCTGCAGAGAGATGATGGCCGAATAAAAAAATTAATTCAATTGAAAAACTTTCTGTGTCAGGTGGAAATCGAACCAGCATTCTCTGGCGTATGGGCCACACACTCTATCCACTACGCCACGGCCGCCATCTGTATAAACTGTACACGGATAGTTTTAAAAGATAATTTTTGAATTTTTGGTAATTTTGATGTTAATGATCCTCATCTGGTGGGACCCTTGCTCAGGGCGACTATCATGGGGCAGCCCTTCGGGGAGTCTCGTGCTGGCTGTATAATATTATTTTCACATAATAGGTTTCGCTTTGTGTGTATGGAAGTGACATCCAGTACGTTACTAGTTTGTACGAACTTGTAAGACAGAATACAAGTCTGAGTATTACTGGTATTTTATTAACGCATCTAGAATGTGTTGTAAAGTGCTGGTTGTTGGTTCCATGAACTATTAACTCCGAAGTCATGGGATCAAGAAGAATAAAGACTTAACGGCAGGGGTCTTCTATAAACACATATAAACGATGGCATCACTCAATTTCTGTAGTTGCCCACAGTAGACTTTCTGAAAATTTCTGTGTTCTAGTCTATGGTAGTATCTCGTAGCAGACAGGCCCTTTCCAATCTCTGAATATATTTCCCACAAAAACTCTTACGCGTAATCATAACAGCTATGGAAAATGTAACTAACGATTTTGTTGCTAATTTGTTTTTGGTAAACAAATTTAAAAATTATGTTATCATCGCGGCTATCATTGACAAAAAATATTGTCAGCCACAATACTATGGAAGCTGTATCAATAAAGGTTACAAATATTGTAGACAGCGTAAAAAAGCACTTCAACGAAATTTAAGCTGGGAAACGAAACTTGGTTAAAAAAACTCTTGAATACGATTGTCAATTAGTCGAGGAAAATGATTCTGATATCGATCCTGAAGACCGAGATGAACAGAATACTAAGAGAGGACGACCTACGAAGCCTTTCACTGAGAGTTTTATCCGCTCTCAAAGAAGAAACTGCGGAAGATTTCGGATTTGTGGTAAAGAGTTTGTCGCAAAAGCCTATCTGCAACAATTGAGCTCCGCACGAAGGCATTTGCAATCTGAAATTGTAGAACGTGCATCCAAAGCTAGTCCAAATCGCCCAAAAAGGGTTTTAGCTGTCTTTCCAACACCTAAGCAAACACAGGAGAACGACAACGCCACCAAGTGCTTATCTCCTGATTCAGCATTGGCACTCTTCATAAATACTCAAATGACAAAACAGCAATATGAAGAGGTGAGAAATTCCACAATGGCCATCGGTGTACACTACTACCCAAATTACAGAACCATCGTAACTGCGAAAGACCGCTGCATGCCTCAAACGCAAGATGGAAATATAACAGAAACATCAGCTGAGGTTAAATTTTAATCTTTGTTGGACCATACTGCTGAGCGAATACTGCAAACTATGCCAGAGAGGTTATCAAGCTCTACAGTGGAAATTTACAGCTGATCTCTAAATGGGGCTGCGATGGCTCATCGGCATAAAAAGAGTACAAGCAAACTCTTGAAGAAGGCGTAAGCGACGCACATATGTTTATGGTGTCTTTAGTACCCCTTCGGGTGGTTGAGTGCATTACTACTAAAGGAGCCTACGCAGAACTATCAACTTCCAAAGCAGCAAGTACGAACAGGCAGACTGCGAATCTATGGAAAAATCTGAGTCGTTCATCTGCAAAATACTGCAGTCCAGTGAAATTTGCCTTTCACAAGGAATCTGCGGAAATCATTAAGGGTGAAGTAGCGGCCAAATAGACACTTTGGAAGGTTCCGTCTTCATTTTGAACGGGAAAAATATCACCATTCACCATAAATTGTTTCTCACAATGGTCGATGGTAAAGTAACGCAGGTATTAACTGACACGAAATACACTCGATCGTGCATTATTTGCGGCGCTTATGATATACATTTGCTCTTCACCGCTGCATGTCCCAATTCACTTAATGGAGCACATTTTGAAAGCATCGTATGACTTGGATTTTGGTGGAAAAGACACAATTAAAAACTCTACATGCAAATCTATGCGGGAAGTGGAACTCAATTCCAGTAAGTAGGACTCATTGTTGACACCCCGAAGCTTGGAACTGGCAGCAGCAACGATGGCAACACAGCAAGGAAATTTTTTGCTGATCCCACACTACATCAAAAATCACTGGAATTGATGAGGGATTCAAAACAAGGCTGCGAATCAACTTACAGGTTATAAGCTGCAATGCGTATATACGAGCAGAGCGTTTTGGACAGTATACAAAGGAAACAGCAGAATTATACAGTAAATTATATCCTTGGTGTGCCATGTCTCCAATACTGCATAAGGTTTTAATGCATGGCGAACAAATCATAAACTATCATATCCTACCTAATGGAGATCTATCTGAAGAAGCGCAAGAGAAAAGAAATAAGGATTATAGGTTCTATAGGGAACATAACAGCCGAAAGTTTTCAAGGCAAAAAACAAATGAGGGCCTATTTCAAATGCTTATGATATCATCTGATCCATTTATGTGAAATGAATGAAAATTATGAAATTCAAAGAAAATTGCACATAGTCCCTTAAGTAAAGAAGCAAGAGATTTAATTGTTCAACCAACTGATAAATTTTTTGAAGAAAATTGATATCATAAATCAATTTATAAGTACTAAGATAAATTATACTTTTTATTAATGCACATACAATGTTAAAACAATTCAATAAAACATTCTATACAAATATAGGACCCTTATATGTAAAAATTCTCTATGTCGATTTTAAAGCTGCGTTCGATAACCCGAGTATGGATTGCCTATACGCAACAATGTCTGAGTTCGGTATACCTGCAAAGTTGACCTACATACCTGCCTGCAACACATGCAGCTCCGTCAAGGTAGGAAATGACCTCTCCGAAACCTTTAATACCGAAAGAGGTTTCAGACAAGGCGATCCACTGTCTTGCGATCTCTTCAACATCATCATGGAGCGGATCGTACAAAAGGCCGGTGTGCATCGTAATGGCACCATTTCCTTGCGTACGCTGATGATATTGATATTGTCGGCAGAACCAAGAAAGATGTTACCGCTGCTTTCGTCGCTATCGAAAAGGAATCAGCCAAAGTGGGTTTGACGATAAGTGAGGGTAAAACAAAGTATATGATGTCTACAAACAAGGAAGCGCGGCGCTTAGACTTCCACGTTTCATTCGGCAGCTATAACTTTAAAGTAGTAAAGGTTTTTGTATACCTTGGCACCGCCATTAATAACAACAACGAAGTCAGCCTGGAGATAAAGCGAAGAACAATAATTGCTAATAGGTGCTACTACGGGCTCGGCAAGCAATTAAGTTCCAGAGCCCTCTCTCATACGACAAAACTGACACTCTACAAGGCGCTCGTTCTACCTGTGCTGCTTTATGGCGCTGAGGCATGGGTAGTTTCGCAAACTGACGCAGCCGCTCTGGGGGTGCTCGAGAGAAAAGCTCTTCGCAAAATATTCGGTCCTGTTCGAGTCGACAATGGCTATCGCATCCGAATGAACCACGAGCTGTATGAGCTCTACGAAAACATTGAAGTAGTTCGGCGTATAACTGTGCAGCGACTACGCTGGCTGGGTCATGTCCATCGTATGGACGACGAAGAAGAGTTTCGCTGTTCAACGATGACGAGGAAGACCATGCCTCCGATGGATGGACCAGCCCGAGGAAGCCCTAACCGCACTTGGTGTATCCGATTGAAGAAGGCACGCGCAAAGCAAAGGCGTCTGGCGAGAGGGTTGTTAAGGCCACCTGAGTATGTAAGTAAGTAATATGTAAAAATTTTTACTTTTGAAAATTTTAAAAAACCAGATTGAAAAAAATAGAGAAGAGAAAATTGCAGAAATTACATCAAGTTCTCATATAAAAGGCAAGCACATATTTTATCGTTAAAACCAGTCTACCTCCCATACAAAGTGGCGTCATCTATATGAGAAAAGCTTCATAAATGTCATAGTTTTTGAGATATTTCCTTGAAACTTACACACCTTCTCCTCTACAAAATAAAGAACATCTTCAAAGATTATTTAAATCATAACACATATATAAACATTTTCAAAAAACCAACTTCCACCCAAAAAAAAATATAGCAAACAGAATTTCAGGAACTATTTTGATAACTCATTTTAAAGGGCTACGTTTTTCCTTTCATATGCCGAAAATTACTTAACAAAATTTTTATTCGCTTAGTATTTATAGATTTTTGACCGCCAAATGCCAAAAAAACTCAATTTTTGCACCTGCATTGAAAAACTGCATTAATTTTTTAATAATCTATATAATAGTTTTTCAGAGTTTCAGACTTAAGCTTCAGAGTTTTTACTCTAACACGAGTATCTTCAGCATTTTCCATTAGATTTTTCAATATCTTTTTTGTTTAAAAATTGTGTTTTAAAGTATAAAGTAATAAATATCACACGATTGACTAATGATAAGCTTCCATTTTTTTTGTTTGTTTTTTTATCAAATACACAGAAACACGGGCTTGATAAGCGATCATTTTATAATATGTCTTTTAAAAAGTATGAAGTTCAATCGCGCCTCTAGGTCAGAAAATTATGGGGACTAATTAATTTTGAACTGGTGCACTGTGGTCTAGTTTATGATTCTAGCGCGAATTAAATAAAAAAAAAAATCAACATATAGTTTGTTTAAAAATTAGTTTTTTCAGTAGATAATATATGACAACTATGAAAGCAATAAAAATTCCCTTATAATTTTGTTTTACAGTGTGACAACTCCACTTGGTACCGTTACCTTGCAGTACGTGTTGCGACGTATGCAAAAAGTGCAGTTTTCTGATTGTAGGCTAAAGTGATTTTTTATTAAAAAAGTGCATTGTTTTTGAAAAATTCGTGATGGAAAATATTCAAAAAAGTACGTATTAAGTTGTTTTTTAAGAAGAAAATCTTTATCATAAAAATTAAGAAGGGTATTTGAAGTGCATTTTTTTTTTTCGTAAAAATTGATATATTTTAACAGTTAAAAAAATATGCAGATATTTGCAAGTCATAAAGCATATTTTTTTCGAATCTTTATGATTTTGGTTTCTAGAAACAAAAAAAGTTAGGTGCACGTACGCGCAACTTTGACTTTTATCTCTTATTATAGGAGCGGACATCGTATTTACTCATATGGAGCTCTACAATGAATGGCTGCGAGTGAAAGATTTAAGACACGATGAGTGTTGCACTGCACTCTATTTATTAATTAGCAACAACAAATGCGTTAATCAGCGAAATTCTTAAAACATTTTGACAAACTTTATAACAAATGTTAAACAACGATGGAAGGCAAGCCATAGAATTAAAGTTCGTTTTGAAGAGAAAAATAAAAATTGGTTTGATGCACGAATTTTATTAGATAAAAATATAAATGTTTCTCAGAGTCCAGCGCCGTTTAAACGTGGCAGACGATCAAAAAAATTTATAGATTGTGGAAAGAGAGCAAAACAGAAAAATATTAGAATATTAGCAAATACTAGGAGTACAGAGGGAACTATCTTTCGCAACTCAAACAAATTTAATAAAATGTGGAAAGCGTGATGCTGCTGAAGTTTTTAAGGAGGTAACAACATCTAATAATTCTCCAGGACGAGCAATAAAATTCAGAAAGGCTTACATATGTATACCACAAAAAAATTACCTACCGGTATGAGTTCAGACGAAGCACTACCATTGATTATAAAAACAAAATCAAGTAAGTCTACATACTTAGCATATCGGATGGCAGATAAAAATAGCAAGGCAAATATATATCCATTGTGGAATAAAATTGTAAGAGCAAAAAGTCAATGTTTTCCAGATTTCGAATCTATTACATTGCAAGATGATCTTCTCATTTCTCATGTCAAATTTCAAATTCTCATCCCTGTAGGAAAATCAACTAATTCAAAAGTAGTTCATAAAGTAGTTTTTTGTCAACAACAACTAGTTGAAATTCTGACGTTTTTTCCATAGAACGAACTAACATATTTTGTATGGTGATGTCCGCTAAATAAGTCATTTGACTTTCGTCTGCATATATTTTCAACTACTTGTTAAATTAGTTATATTTAAATTATATTTTTAATTACTTTAAAATAACCAATTGAAAACTATTACTGATGGCCTAAAGTTAATAATATTTGATGAAATAACATGGTTAAATATATATAAACTTGTAATCTAATAAAAATTTTGCAATTAAAACATGTCAAAATCAGAGTAATTGCCGCCTTAATATAATTCAAAGTAGTTTATCAATCACTTGTTTTTAAGTAGTATTTCAATTACTTTATATATAATGCAATAAAAACTATTTAGAATTGCAGTGGATGCCGCCTTAATATAATTCAGAGTAGTTCACATACTAGTTTATTTTCAATTAGTTTTTTAATTAGTTGTTTTTAAAAACAAGTTAGTTTGTTCCTATAGGGATCTTACTCTTGTATGTAAGTGGGGAATAGATGGCAGTTCTGGCCAAAGCAATTATTGACAAGTCTCTAATAAAGCAAAAAATTATTCATCTGTCAAAATTATTTCACTTGTTCCCTTATAATTACGCAACAGTTGAGACGAAACAGTGGTTATATGGCAAAATCCTGTTCCATCTTCCACAAGCTTTTGTAGAGCAATCAAATTTTTTTTCGCTAAAGAAACAAGCGAAATAATTTTGAAAGAAACCGAAAAAATGCAGGCTCAAATCACTGAGTTAAGATATTTTATTTATGAGAAATAGATAATTAGTTTCAAATTGATCCTTACAATGGTTGACGACAAAGTTGTCACAAGTTTGTCACAAAGCTGTTATATATGCCGAGCAAAGCCAAAAAAAATATGAACGATTTGGAAAATATTGGGAAAAAAACTACCAAAGATAGAAAATTATACTTTCGGCCTATAAACTCTACATGCCTGGATAAGGCTATTCGAATGCTGCCTTCATATTAGCCATCGAATGGACATTAAATGCTGGCAAGTAAGCGAAAAGAACTAGGAATTTTGGTTGATCAACCGAAGCCTGGTTACGGATCAACAAAGACAGGCAACACAGCAAGAGTTTTTTTTTCGAAATTCCAGAAACTCTGCGGAAATAACAGGATTAGACGAGAATCTAATTAAAAAGTTTTATAATATTCTGCAAACTATTTCTTGCGGATACGAAGTAGATTGTAAAAAGTTTAGGATATATACTTTTGAGACTGCTAAACTGTTTGTTTCTAAGTATCCCTGGTTTAACATGCCTCCAACAGTACACAAAATTCTACTACATAGTGCTGAAGTAATAAAATATGCGATGTTGCCGATAGGTCAACTTGGTGGAGAAGCACAAGAGTCTAAAAATAAAGACTTTAAATTCATAAGAGAGCACAGAACGAGAAAAGATTCAATCGAACATACAAACATAGATATATTTAATTATTTTTTATTATCATCAGATCCTGTGATTTCATGCCTAACGCTAAATGATAAATTTAATAAAAACAAACTTAAACTTGGAATTGAAGCAGTGGGCTTATTAAAATCTTCACCTTATAAAGCTGATGATTCTGATTCTTCATCTTCAGAAAGTTAATAAAATTTAAGCGCGCCTCTATGTATAATATACTTTTTCTTCACAAAATTTTGAACTTCTTTTTATATCTACTTAATATATAAATTTAAAATATTATTAACATCATTCTTTTAACTTTTCATTTTTAACCGACTTCAAAAAGGAGGAGGTTCTCAAGTTCGTCGGTTTCTCGGTTTCTCGGTTTCTTTTTTTTTTTTTTTTTTTTTTTTTTTTTTTTAAATGTATGTACATCGATAACTCCTAAACCATATGCCTGATTGCCATAATTTTTGGGAAACAGATAGATATCATAAGCATGGAGGTGCCCGTAAAAAAGTGGGCGGTATTCGAGAACTGGGCGTGGCAATAATAGATCTCGCAATATTAAATACTTCTGTATCTCCAATAATATTGACACTAGGGTACTGCAATTTAGTGTAGGGGTAGACACAGTTAATACAAATTACGGTCAAGAAAATGGGCGTTATTTGACAAATGGGCGTGACAATATTAGAAAAAGAGTATATCTCGAATAATATTGATACTATGGTACTGCAATTTAGTATAAGGGTAGGCATTACTATTACAATTTATGGCCAATAAAGTGGGCGTTATTCGACAAATGGGCGTGGAAATATTATAAAAACACATTATCTCGAATAATATGGACACTAGGGTACTGAAATTTAGTGTAGTGGTATGCACAATTATTACAAATTTCCGTCAAGAAAATGGGCGTTGTTTGAGAGATGGGCGTGGCAATATTAGAAAAAGAGAATATCTCGAATAATATTGATACTATGGTACTGCAATTTGGTATAGGGGTAGGCATTATTAGTAAAAATTACGGTGAATAAAGTGGGTGGCTTGCGACTACTGGGCGTGGCAATATTAGAAAAACAGTGTATCTTGAATAATATTGACACTAGGGCACTGAAATTTATTGTAGTACAGGTGTAGGCAGAATTATTAAAAATTATGGTCAATAAAGTATGCGTTATTCGATAAATGGGCGTGGCAATACTAGATAAACACTATCGCAGTTAATATTGACGCTGGGGTACTGAGATAAAGTACAGGGGTAGGCACAATTATTGGAAATAATGCTCAAGAAAGTGGGCGCTTATATAACAAAGGGGCGTGGAAATATTAGAAAAACACTACATCTCGAATAATATTGACACTAGGGTAATAAAACTCGTTACAAGGATGGGTATAATAATTTCAAAACATGTGACATCTCATTTAAATTTAAGAGGCAGATATTTGAAATAACCAACAAACTTTCAGACTTTAATAGAAAAAATTTTTTCGGAACAATTGTACTAATGTTGTTTATACTCTTTTTTCGAAAATTTATCATATTCTCTAAAAAGGAAGAAATAAAAATTTTAAAAAAAAAAAACAACCGACTACAAAATCACTACAAAGTAAAAAATAATTTTAATAAAAATACTTTTCCTTTCAATTTCTTGGTCATATTTGATAATTTATTTAAACATGTTATTATATATGAAATTTTATTATCTTATTTTTTTTCTTATTTGTTTTATTATCATAAATATATTAATTTCTTGATGAATACAAATGCTTTGAAGTTGGCGCTTCTGATTAACAGTCCGATTATATTAGCGCCAACCTTAAAAGCTTTTGTATTCATCAAGAAATTAATATATTTATGATAATAAAACAAATAAGCAAAAAAAGTTAAGATAATAAAATTTCATATATAATAATATGTTTAAATAAATTATCAAATATGACCAAGAAATTAAAAGGAAAAGTATTTTTATAAAAATTATTTTTGACTTTGTAGTGATTTTGTAGTCGGTTTTTTTTTTTTTTAATTGAAACTTCATGTATTCAAAAATTTTGCTATCTTCATTATCAAATTATTTGCAGTTTTTTTTTTTAACTTATTTTAGTTTCGGGCTTATCGTATGAAATTATTAACAAAAACTTTGTAAACTCTAATTTTTGTACGAATATTGAATTAATTCGCGCTAGAATCGCTATCTAGACCACACTGTGGTGGTGCAACTTAAACTTAATTATAATATTTTTATAATGAAGCTACACAGATACGAATAAAATAATAAAAAAAAAAAATTATTCGTGTTTTAATATTTATAACATTACTTATATATATTTTTAGCATTTAAAATCTTTTGTTACTGCGAAAATCTATACAGCAGACAATTAAGAAGCACAACTTATACGCCCAATTTCCATTATATATAAAGGAATTTTAAAAGTTTAAGCTTAATAGCATAAAATTCCAAGACTAAAAAGCAGTTTGTCTTAAATGAACTAACTACTTTTTTAATAAGTTTTCAAATTTAATATTATTTCATAATAATATTTCATTAATTTTCAAAATAAATATTGTTAAAATTAAAGTACTTGTGTAAAAAATAAAAAAAAACATTAATGTACACTCAAAAAGGCAAGATTAACTATTATATAATATTTTATAAAATCAATTTGTAATATTATTTTATATAGAAATGAAATTTTATATATTAAATATAAATATAAAATAAAAAATTTCATATTTATATATATATATAAAACAAAAAATATTTTAGAGAAATCAATGAAAATTCAAAAAATTTTTAAATCTCAAAACATAATTTAAAGTTTATAAATTAATTATTTAGATTTTGTATTAATTATTGAAATTAATAATTTATATATATAACAAATGTAACTTTTTGTAGTAAAATTGGGCATATTTTTTCTGCACTTTTTTTTATTTAAAAATAAAATTATTTTAATGTTTGAATTTAATTTATAAAATCTCTATTTATGTTATAATTTATTTGCTTTAATTTTTTTTTTATGCTCTGCTAAAATTTAAATTTTTGTTCTAAAATATTTACTTTCTTTTTAGACACAAAAATAAAATTTTGCGCTACGTTAAAGTTTTTTTGAGTGTACTTATGTGCATATTTTTTCAAATATATATATATATATATATCTATACATAGATATATTTGTATACGTGTTAATTGTTTGTTTGTGTAAATACCTTGAGGTGCCAGCACCTTCCATTTGCTGTCGATCTAAAGGCGGATCGAAAATCTGTTCACGATCTTCTTTTGACAGTTCCAAGTCTGCAAACTGATCCAGTTCTGAAGCCATTTTTTAATTTTTTTTTTTTTTTTATTTCGTGCTTACGTTAATTTTATGCAGAAAAGAATTGATTTTTTTTTAAAAGGTGTAAAATTTTTTTTAATGGAATGTTTCTTAGTGATTTATTGCTGATTTTGTTTTGAATTTTGTTGCAATTTTTTTTTCTTTACAAAAACAAGAAAACTTTAAAGTATGTTTCAAAAATTGTTGTTGTTTTTAAATTAAATTTTATGTGCTTTAATTTATTTGGAAATTTCAGTTAATTTTTTTAGATTTTGTTTATGTATTCGAAATAATGTCATTTAGCCAAAAACCTACAACGAAAAGTAAAAAAAAAACAAATGTATGTAAACAAAAATGTAATAAAAATAGCAGTAAAAAAATGCAAAAATAGTAGCAGGGAGTTATGAGACGCATTGTGACGAATAAAAAAATAAATAATTTAATTCTAAGCCCAAATAACTTACAGCTTATGTGATTTTTCTAAAAAAAAAAAAAAATCCTGCTTGTTATTTGTTGCTAAATTTTAGCCAATTACTAAGACAGATTTTTTTTTTTCTATTTCTATATTTGCCAAAAACTTGTGCTTGACTTTTTTTCTTGTTGCTACTGATAAACAGAGATAACATTTTTGCAAACTTTTTTTTTGTCGTTGTTTTTTTTTTAATTTTTGCTCTTTGAAATAAAACTAAGTGTCAACGACAAGCATATCAAACGAACACATAAATACACACACACACACACACACACACATAAACATAAGCGCAGGCGCACACAGCAGCAATGCTTCTAAGTTAAACGCACAGCAACACGATGATAGATAGGCGAACAAATAGACGTAGGAATAGTTGTGGACGGACATTAGTATACAAATATTTATATGCGAATTTAAATGTCATCGATTGTTGTTGCCAATAGCTTGATATTTTGTAGATATTTTGGTGATTTTTTTTTTATTTTTGCCAAAGCAAAGCTTTTTAAGGTGACCAGATGGTGCTTTTTTTCAAAAGTGCCTTAGCATCAAAATGAATTCTGAAGCTACTTGCTTGGACAAAGGCACTTTCAGCAATATTACAGCTTAACACCCAAATTAGAAGTTTTTGATGCACACTGTACCAATTAATTATAAGACCAAACATAAAATAAATTTTCTTAAGTGTACAAATAAAGAAATGCTAGCAACTCTTACGGGGGTGGTCGCAGAAGTACCCGACCTGACGCATACAGTCTCTGGCCAAATTAGTGCTAATCTTAATTATCACCTACTTTAATTTGGTCTTTGGATAATTATTACTAACAAATTTTAACTGCAATGTGGAGTTTAATTTATTAAGGGGTCTTCTCATTGAGCAACTTTTTTTTTCAACTTTTTTTTTTTGCATTTATTTATAGCTTGGGTAGTTGTGAATATGCCCCTAAAAGGATTTTTAGAAATTCGAAATACTTTAGAAGATACAGCCTTTTTTGTGAAGCAAGGTCTGATGGACAAGAAGGTGATGGAGGTAATAAAACCAGCTTACGAAGCGCTCTCCGCAGATAATTTGCTTGAAAGATGCCTTGGATCTGAAACTCAGAATTCCAATGAGTCCTACAATTCTGTTCTTTGGTCACTTTCGCCCAAACACATCAACTCAGGCGCACGCACCATCGAAGTGGCCAATTTCATTGCAACGTGCCTCTTCAACGACGGTTTTATACCCATACTTAAAATTATGGGTTTGATGGGTATTGCGATTGGCAAAAACGCATACGAATACGCACTATCTCGCAATGAAGACAGATTGAACCGATCAGAGACTCGAGCTGCGGCATCATCAAAAGCTGGCAGAACGGCTCGCAGAGCAGAGAGGGCAGCAGAAAGCAGTTTCTACGAAAAAGAGGAAGGTGGCCTGTATGGAGCTGGCATCGCCGACTAATATTTGTAAGTAAAAATTGTCAGCTCTTTAAAACTGCATTAAAACATTCTTGATTTTTTTTTTTTTTCGAAAAAAATTACTTTAAACTTTAAACGCGTTTATCTCGAACCCACGTTTTTCGAACTGGCGGCCATGATATCTCCAGTTCAACTGAACCGATTTTCATGAAACAAAATGGAATCGACGCAGAATTGTCACCATTCTCGGGTGAACCTCGACCATAATTTTAAAAAGTTTTTTACTATTTTTTTTTTACACTAAACTACAAAAAAAAAACCCGAAATTGAAATTTTTTTTTTGAATGGCCGCCATTTTGTCAAAAAAAATCACAAAATTAAGCTTGAGGTTCACCCGCGAATTACATCTATACTGATTATAACCCCGTTTGTTTTTTTCATTTCAGACGCTCCGGAGACCCGGAATCGTGGCCGCCGTGATGACACCTTTTTTTTTCACCACCAACTTTGAAGTCTCATTACTTTTTGAACAGCCCACGTATCGAGGCAAAAAAATTTTTTTATTTACTTTGAACCTTTTGTAATACAATAAATAAAAAAAGTTTTCAATAATTCTTTGCGTTTCCAAATAAGAATTTTTTTAAAAAGGGTCCAAAAAACGGGTTTTGAATGAGAAGACCGCCTTAAACAGGTGCTTAACAAATAAAACGCTTTATTTATTAAAATGTTTTTTGTTTTTCTTGAAATAGGTAAAAAATACAAAAATCTTATATAAATTTTAATATTTTGTTGAGCCACCTTTTGCAGCTTTGAGAGCCTTAATCCGGCCTGGCATGCTGTCGATGCAATTCTGGGCCGTCTCTTGCATTTGTGGCTGATAATTTCACACATGGATAATTTCTTCCAAAAGCTGTGTTTTGGTTGTAATGGCCTCTTTAGCCGCTTCTCTTTTCATGAGTTCCCACAAATTTTCTATGGGGTTCATGTCTGGACTATTATCCGGCCTATCCAAAAGAGGGATATTTTGTTCCACTATATATGTTTTCAGAGGTGTGGCAGGGAGCTCTATCTTGCATAAAAATAAATGGTTCCCGATTTGGGAACCATTCTCTAACCTGTGGCAGCAACAAATTTTGCAGAAATTCTTTGTATTGATCTTGCCTTATGATACCTTTTACTACGTACGCCCATTTCCCTTGCCACTGATGACAGACCAAATCATAAGTTTTTTGGGGTGCTTAACAGTCTGAATGATGCAGTCAGAATTAAATTTTACGACGACGGCGCTTTCAAATGTGCTTTCATCGCTGAAACAAACCTGATAAAATAAGAAAAAAATTTCTTATGAATCAAGTACCTACTGTAAGTTTGTCTATTTTGTAGTAAATATTCTATTTAATGTCAAATCACCAAACTTCAGAAGTATACATCCTTATTACACCACTGCTTGGCCCACTCCAAACGCTTTGCTTTCATTGCAACTGTTAACTTGGGTTTTCTTGATGGTCGGTATGCCTTAAAATCCAGTTCTCTTAACTTTCTGCGAATAGTGCGCTCAGAAGCATTTACGTTTGCCTATTTTAATTTAGATTTTAATAATTTCGTGGTAACAAATCTGTTTTCTAAGCAAATTTTCTTAAGGCATCTTTCTGACCTTGTGGTGAAAATTGGCATTCTGTCACATTTAGTTTTCCTTTTCTGACTCAGATCTTGATATGGTTCAACTTTTTTTTTTTTATGCGTCGTACGCTAGCTTCAGATACCTTCAACCTTCGCGAAATTTCACAGTTGGAATACATTTTTGTGTTCACGAGGGCTTTGACTTGAGCTTTTTTACAGGGTGTAAGGTCCTCCTTTTTGCCCATGTCAAAAGATCAGAATTGATTGTATCTAATCGGTAAAAATACTAATTTCGTAGAAAACAAACACTTCCGTACTTACGAGGGGTGCCTTTTATATTTCGGGATTAGAGAACAAAAACAAATATTAATCATCGAAAATCACTTTATTGTTTTTCAAAATATTCTCCATTAAGATCTATACACTTTTGCATGCGTTTGAACCAATTGTCGAAGCACTTTTGCCACTCTGATTGAGGTATCTCCAAAACATGCATTCTGAATGCCGCAACCGCTTCTTCGGGCGTCGAAAATCGTTGTCCACGCAGTTTATTCTTCACGGTTGGGAATAAAAAGAAGTCATTCGGTGCCAAGTCAGGACTATACGGCGGATGACCCATCAAATCGATGTTTTGGGTGCTCAAAAATGCAGTTGTTTGAGCCGATGTGTGAGAGCTCGCATTGTCGTGGTGAAGAGTGATCCGTCTTCGGCGGTTGGTTTTCCTGATTTCTTGGAAGACAACTGGCAAACAAATGGTTGTGTACCACTCAGAGTTGACTGTTCTGCGTTGTTCTAGTGGTACGGTTGCGACATGTCCATATTTTCCGAAAAAACAGGCGACCATTTGCTTGGAAGTGCTTCGTGCGCGAACAACTTTTGTTGGATTTGGCTCATCTTGAAACACCCATACAGTCGACTGCTGTTTACTTTCGGGCTCATACGCGTAAATCCACGATTCATCACCTGTCACGATGTCATAGACGTGTTTCGAAGCACCGCGATCGTATTTTTTGAGCATTTCCTTCGACCAATCGACACGAGCCTTTTTTTGAGCGATTGACAAATTGTGTGGGATCCAACGCGAACAAATTTTTTTGACAGTCAAATGTTTATGCAATATTGAATGTATGCTGGTCCCACTTATGCCTAAGGTTGCCTCAATCTCACGATAGGTAACATGACGATCTTGCAATATCAGTTCGCGCACAGCATCAATGGTTTTCGGAACAACAGCTGATTTCGGACGACCTTCACGAAATTCGTCTTGGAGTGAACTACGACCACGATTGAATTCACCATACCATCGATAAACACTGGTCCTTGATGGAGCTTCATCGCCAAAAATTGAATTAAGTTCATCCATGCACTGTTGCTGTGTTAATTCACGTCGAAAGTTGTAAAAAATAATCGCACGAAAATGTTCACGATTTAATTCCATTTTTAGACCGAGATGAATCTTTTAAGTTACTATAAACAACACAAATAGCGCTCGTATGTCAAAACGTTCTGAGTACGTATAAGCCAACAAATGTCAAACTTTGGATAGAGCTTTCAGTTGACAGATTGCAACACCAGGGTTGCCAAATCCCGAAATATAAAAGGCACCCTACGTATATACAAGAAATATATATAAGATATATATAAGGACTTGCACGCTTAATTTCAGTATCTAAGCTCTGATACGGACCAATAAATTCATATTGTTATGAAATATAACAAAAATAGGAATACAATAACATTAAGAAGTAAGTTTAGTTTAAGAAAACTATGATTTATGAGATAGATCTACACTAGACCGGGTAGATAGCATGCAATAATCAAAAATCTATAGTGCGTGTAATAATTTGGTCAGGGACTGTAGATAGCGGTTGTTGCTTTAAAAAATTACTATAGTAGAAAGTACTAAGCTTATAAAGCTTAAGTTTCAAGTTTTAAGACGCTACGTTCTTTAGTATTTGCTTGGCAGCCATCATAAATGAACGCTCTGAGTGAATTTGTAAACATGAACAAAATTCGTTATGTGATTCGTCATCGTTATGTGATACAGTACTTGCAATTGATAGGCCTAAGTCCAACCAATATCAAAGCCGAGTTAGATTCTATTCTAGAGGAGTCTGCTCCTTCGTTTACAACAGTAAAATATTGGGAGTTTAAACGAGTCCGTACGAGCTGCCAAGACAAACATTGTAGTGGCCGAACAAATGAGATGACAACGCCGGTAATGGTAAAGAAAATCCACAAAATGGTATTGGATGGCCGTCGATTAAAAGTGCGCGAGCTTACAGACATGGTAGGCATTTTAAAAAGTGCTGTACATCGCATATTGACTGAAAATTTGGACATGAGAAAGCTGTGCGCAAGATGTGTGCCGCGTTTGCTCGCAATGGAACAAAAACACGACACGTCGTGAGGTTGTCTCAATCGATTGTTTGGCGATGTGCCACAGCGATAAAGCCGAGTTTTTGCGTCGTTTCATAACCATGGATGAAACATGGGTCCATCACTTCACACCTGAGACAAAGGAACAGTCAAAACAATGGACTGAAAGGGGGAATCGGCACCAAAAAAGGCTAAGACAGTTTCATTTGCTGGCAAGGTCATGGCGTCAGTTTGGGATGGGATGCGTGTGGGAGAATTTGCATTGATTATCTTCAAAAAGGAAAACAATTGCAGCGTTTAAGTGATGAAATCAAGAAAAGACGGCCGCATTTGACAAAATAGAAAGAATTGTTTCATCACGACCAGTTCACACATCCACTATCGTGGTGGCCAAAATCAATGAATTATAATTCAAATTGCTTTTTCACGCACCCTATTCGCCAGATTAAGCCCCTTGGATTATTTTCTTTTTTCCAAACTTGAAAAAATGGCTCGGTGGTAATAGATTTACCAACAATGAAGAGGTGGAATCTGAGGTTGATGGCTATTTTGCGGCGGTCGACGGTTCTAATTTTAAATAGGGTATCAAAGCTATTGATGGCGGCGCTCGACGGATCTAACTTTAAACAGGGTATCAAAGCTCTACTATAAGTGTGTCGAGCTGAAAGGAGACTATGTTGAAAAATAAAAATATTTGTTCCCAAATTTATTGTGTTTTGTTAAGTTGGTTACTTTTGGGACCACCCTCGTAGCAAATGCTTTTTTAGAACGCGGAATTTGCTTCTTATAGCCAGCTAGACATTGGGTCAATTCTTATGATTAACAAGAAAAGCCGGTACTTGCAGTTTGGTACATGTTTTCCAGAATTTACGAATTTCTCTATTATTTGTTATTTATATTTGAAAATTGTAAAACTGAGCAAAATGATGTTTTTTAGTATTTTCAAAAACTCAAAAAAAAAACAAAAATTTTGTATAGTTTATTCTTTCAAAAAATACTTTTATTATACTTTTGATTAAAAAATTTATATTGCAATAGCCTTTTCTCTGTTCCTTAAAAAATATCTGATACCACCATTGAAATTCATGTAAAATTAGTCAATTTTGACATCATGCCGTGCCTATGTTTGCAAGTTTTGAACAGAAATATGTTGGATTTGTCTTAATAGGAAGATTAGGTTAGGTAAGTACGGTCGTGCACCGTTACCGGTGCTGTCCTATAAGTTCATTTTGAATCCCTTTTTTATTGTTTGTGGTACCATTTAAGCTTTACCATTTAAGCTTAAGCTTAAGGATTGCATATTATCCTGTGCTTTTTATGAACCTTTAGATGTCTAGCAGTGATATGTTCACTAACTCTTCGAAGTCTTTGAAAAATCTGTTCCTCATATGACGGAGTCAACGATTCTATAGATTTGGTTTCTGTTTCCTTCGGATCTTTACAGCTCCGACAGAAGCCTGGCGCTGTTATGCCCATGCAACAAGAATCCGGATTTACCTTTTGACCAAAAGCAGAAGCTTTTAGTTCTCTTCTCATTTAGCTCCGTCCAAAACCTTCAAAATATGTTGCAGTCATCTCAGGAAGTCGAGTTTTTATTAGAAATATCTCTGGCTTTAAGGTCTATACTCCTTTTGACGACGCCTATTCGAATGTGCACATCTGTATCAGCTTATTAGGAATATTACCTGACCAATGATATCAAATTTGTGCTATTTGGAGACCACAACTTTTTTGATTTATTTCTACTACACAAACGGACGTATGTTCTAACGGATTGCTGGCAGTTTTCTGGATGTATTGTTGAGATTTTTAGAATGCAAAAGTTTACAAAATTTCCGAAAAAATTCTTAGCTTGGAATGCAATTTGCAGTTGTGGTAAAATAAGCCGATCTTAGTGACATCTGACGCAATCAACGCTGAGATTTATGTAAAATAATGCGTCCAAAGAAGATTGCTGCCATGCATAAGCTCACATGAAGTGTCCACGTTCTTCTGGCCTAACTTCGTCTCATGTCACTATGGCAAAGTGACCTTGTCTTGGTAATATGAAAAGAATAATGTGGTTTCGGGTACCAGAGAAGTAAATTCACCAAACTGTCAAGAGCTAAAACCAATCGAGAGATACTAGGCTTATCCTTAGTAAACACATCACAATAAACAAATCACATAAACAATTTCTTAAACGGCAAGGCCAAAGACATACACAGAAACGAAATTATAAAATTTACTAGACTACGCTTAGGACAAGCGCAAATAACTCACGCACATGAACAACACCATCCCTTCGCCATGTCCCATATGCAAAACTACAACTCCATTAAACATCCACCATCATATCCTTTCCGATTGCACTCGTCTTCATAACTTAAGACAAAAATTAGGTATTTAAAAATAGCGACCCCATTTCCTTACTCTCTACTCCTAGCATTAACTCTATAAAATTAATGATAAAATATCTCGAATTATCCAGTCTTTTTCAACATATATAATTGATGCACTTATAGATGCACAAATATTATTTTTAAATTAACTATACATAGAATTTACTTTCATGCTTATAAGTATTGAAAGATTCTATAATTCAACAGTTGTATTCTCGTATTCCTAGAACCCATTTAATTTAAGTTTAACTTAAGGCCTCAGTAGCCATTGCTGTATTAATATTTTAAGCTTTCAGTTTGTAATTTTAAGTTTAAAAATGAATAAATACAAAATACATTGGCTTTAGTTTAAAGGAAAATGAAGGAATCGAGGAAGGTGGCTAAGAATCTAAGGATTTTCAGGCAAAATGCACTCCAGCATCTGGGAAGGTCCCATATAGGACTAAAGCAAATGCAAATGTATGAGATTCCAGAAAAACTTTTAGTTTTGTAGTTTTTATAAAAAATTAAGTTTTATATGAAATCTATATTAATCTAAAAGGAATGCTTAAAATAAACTGCCTCAACAGATATTGCAATTTATGTGATGGAAAATTTTAAACAACGCCGTCCTTATATGCGATTCCTTCAGACTCTTCACACACAAAGCCGTGCGCAGGATTTTCTTTTTTAATTTTGACTAAAAGGAATTCTAAGTACAAAGAAACTATCAAGAAATTGATGTACAGAAACTATGATATATTATGAAATTATAAGATTTTAGTTCTACACATTTTCAGATTGTTGTTTTAGTATTTCGAGCAAAGAACTATTCTCTCAATAAATTAATACGCTGGAGTACAGAAAAAAAGATTGTTCAATACTGCATCAACAATAACTTCAACGTCCTGATGAATATTACATAAGTGCAGTCAATCCGTTCAGCCGATTTTCTCTCATAGTTGAACGCAAGTAATTTTTTATCTGGCGTAATGTTGAAAAAGACAGTTCATTTTTATTTTTATCAAAAATCCGCCTTCGCCAAATTTTCACTTCATTCATCTATACGTCGAAAGAATCGTCATGCAAAAAGCCTCAATCATGGTGATGGATCATGATGATTTATAATTAATTATAATGAATTAAGCTTTGCTTCTTTAAAATTTTCTATAATCTTAGAGTTCAGTGAATTTCAGTGAATCGTCATGCAAAAAGCCTCAACCATGGTAATGAATCATGATGAATTATTATTAATTATAATGAATTAAGCTTTGCTTCATGGAAATTTTCTATAATCTCGGAGTTTAGTGAATTTCAAAAGTGTAGTTGGAAACCCTCCTGGGAGAGGCTTGAACCCCCAAAAAACCCCCAGTGCGCACGGGCCTAGTCACACGCACTGAAAATTTGATTAGTAAGCAAATAAACACGAATCTTTGAAACTCTTTACATGCACTCAAAAATTTGCCAACACAATTGAAAAATTTATTGAACGAAGAATACAGAAAACGTTTCCACAAGCAATATAAAGCTTTCAATATTATTACTAGTGTATTCCTCTTATAACTGCCGCCTGGTCAGCTTAAAGCGCTAATCAGAGTTACGTGCGTGCATAATTAATTAAAGTAAGATACGAGCAGCTAGTTGTTCTTGTTGTTGTTTTTTACACTTTTGCGAATTTTTTGCCAACAACAAATAAAGCAACGCGAATTTAATGGCAATATTTAAAAAACACAAGAGAAAAAAGCTCAAATGATGACGTTGTAAAGTTTAGAAAAAGTTTTTTTTTCGTGCTGCTTGCTAAAGCATTGTTTAGGCAAGCTAGTGGCAGGCAATGCGTGAAAGAATAAAAATAAAAGCAACAACAACAACAAAAGAACAACATTAAGCAAAAAGTTTAGCAATATTATGATTGTTGCTATAGCTAAATTTGTAAAAATATATATGTAGGTATGATTGTGTGTATAGAAAAAAAAAGACAAACAGACTGTGTTGTATGAAGAATAAATAAAAGATTTTAATGGTTTTATGCTGTTGGAGTGTGTTAAAATGTTAGTCTGTGTGTGTGTGTGTGTGCGTGTATAAAGTGTGCGTTAGTGTTTTTATTAATGTACATATTACGGCATGTCAGCATAGAAGACAACAAAAAGAAAAGAAAAAAAAACTAGTGCAAAGATGACGATAGCAAAAAAGAAAAAACATAAAAATTTTAACAATAAGTTGCAAAAAATATGTATTTTTGACAATTGTTATTTGGCTTAAAATGCATTTTAGCACGCATGACGTCAGCGTAGCAATGACGTCATTGCATTGCAGCAACAGCTTTTGACACTTAACTGTCAAATTTGTGTAGGAGACACATAGAAACTTGGCAGACAAAATGTTAAAATATATTTTTTCTTTACTTTTTCTCCCAAATTAAAGCCATAAATGAAGCCGGTTTTTTTTTTAATAAAAACTTTCAATTCTCTTATAAAGCTCAAACTGCATAGCAAAGCTTTGGCTGCAAAAATATAGCTTAGCTAAGCTTCTAAACACAACAATGGCGACAAAGATGGCAGCCATTTAGTGCCTTTTAGTTTACTTTTTCTTTCTTTGCTGCTTTTTTCAAGTGGCGCGTTTAACACACCGAAAAAATTCAACACAAAAAAAAAACCTAAGAAATGCTGCCTCAAAATTCTTAGAAAAACATCAAGTATGGCAGCAGCAATAGCAACAGCGACAAGAGCAGCAGCGGTGGCGGCGGCGGCAAGAGCCGTGAGAAGAGGCCTAAAAAAACAAACTATAACATAAAGCAATAAAAAAAAATTCTGCTATACAGCTACATTCTTAGACTCACACATGCAAATCCAAAAAAACAATGAGCAATAATTTGGGCAACACGCACACACATGCACACAAATCCGCACGCCGTTGACTTTGAGCTTGAGTGAGTAGTAAAAGAAAAAAATAGTTTTTTTTTTTGTTGAATTTGTTAAAATTAAATTTTTGCTTTTATTCAAAATTGCAAAGACAACTTTGTTGATTTTTTGTTTTTGTAAGCAATTTTTGTTTTTTGGCTTTTTTGTCATAAAGGCAAACACAATTTTGCAAATGCTGTTGTTGTGTTTGTTAAATTAAAAGAAAACTGTTGGCTAGTGTTGCTGATGTTCAAAAAAATATTGAACACTTTTTACTTTTTGGTTTGATTTTTTATACAATTCCATACACAAGATTTTTTTTGAGTTTATTTTGTGTTAAGTCACTTTTTGAATTATTTATTTTTTTTTTTTTGTTTTTTACTATTTAATTTTAAGCTTACGTACTTTTTTTTTGCATAGGCTTTAAGCTCAAACGTAAATTTCGTAGCGCAGTATTTTCCAATTTGAAATTTTGAATTTTTATTGAAGATTTTTTTATGAAAAATTTTTACTTAAATTTTCATATTATTTTTTTTTTTTAATTTTGTTGAATTTTGAAATTTTCAACAATTTATAACAAATGAATTTGTAACGACAAATTTACATTGAATATAACCAAAAAAAAAAAAAAAAACAAAAACAAATTATAAAATAATAGAGGCAAAACTTAAATCAAGAGGCACTGGCACTGGGCACTGCACGGTACAGAGTTAGTCTTCTTTTTTTTTTTTAAGACGCACACGCTTGTTGCTCTCGGTTAGGAACGTTTTCAGACACTGAACGCAGACGAGCGCGCTCAGCAAAGTCGCGGCCTTAAAATTTTAAAATTTTTTTCCATTACGTTTGCATGGTGTTCCCTCTGTTCGTTTCGTTGTAGTCGTCTTAGCGCCGACAACAAAATCGTCGTTGAATTGCCGAAATTTGCTGGTTTTATTGTTGTTATTGTTGGTTAAAAAATATTCAAAGAAGAAATTCCAACAAACAAACAAACCCAGAGCGCGCACACACACACTTCACACAAATACAAATACGAATGTCTCTCGCACTCATTGTCCTAACAAACTCACACTTACAATTACACACTTGTGCTCGCACTCAGCAGCAGCAGCAACACACTAAAATGTTGCCCAAAAAAGAGCCAATTAAAAATAAATAAAGTAGAAAAAAAAACAAATTGAAAATGAAAACAAGCAGCAGCAAGATGCCGAAAAATGGCACGCACACATACAACACATAAACCTAAACAAACAGTCACTAACACGAACATTTACACACATTTATAAGCATACGTGGAGGCATTCACACTCACTCAAAACACAACATGCAGCACACACAAGAAAAAAATATGCTGCTACTCAAATGAGTTGCTTGTTTTCTGTGCTCATTCATCTAATGGGAACCTAATTTTTAATATCAACCGGCTTTTAGAGCACCACTTATACCCATACACTCACACACTTACACTCACAGCCGGCTAAAACTCTGAGTAACCATTAACTACTTACAATATACATAGTTTTAAGCAACTCTTAAAACCATCAACTTAATTGCTACATTAAAATTAGAGTTATTAAAAAAGTTCATGTAATTAATTAAAAATACTTTGCTTGCCGCTTGACCAATATACGCCCCCTCCAACAAGCGACCACCCATTAAATAAGCGCCAGCATTATTATTTTATTTTTTTTTTTAACCCTAACCTAATTCAATTTGCAATTCAAGCTTATCTCGCACGGCATGTTTTGCCGAACTATAACGCTTTGTTAGTCTGAGCACACATGTGCACAAATACACAAACACATGTGTGCGATGTCTGACTCCCTGCCGCTCCCCGTACCACTACTTTGGTTTTAAGACTAGCCTCTTCTAACACAAATATAACTGCCCCACTACAGTATTCCGCTCTATTGCTCTAGTATAAAGCTAAGTTGTAGAGTATCACAATACTCAGCACTCCGGCTTTTTACGTACACATTAATCGACAAGATGGCCTACTGAATCATTTTTATGAAATTCAGAATTTCAGAACCAGAAGTAACCCATATCTACTCATAAAAATTATATAACAAATATAAATAAAATAATAATTGAAATATACACGTTTCAAACGAGAAAAACTGAGAAAAATTATTTGGAAAGTTTTGCTCAGAAATAAATTTATCGGTTTGAACTTTGCAGTAGAAGAATTTATCGGCCATTTTACAGAAGAAGAATATTTTTGGCATTCTACTGATAATACATGGATTTCATTTTCAGACAAAAAAAAAAAAAAAAACAGAATATGAGTTAATTCTAAAACTCTACTGAGTATACTTATTACATGCAGAACTCCTAGCGAGAAAAAGAAAGGACTTTCACCGAGCTTCTATTGATCAGTTTGTTTTACATGCAATAACAATAGAGTTCAGCTATTGCAGCTTTTTCACACTTCCTCAGCTTTAACCAATTCAAAACAACGATCCAAATATCATTGAAAAATATCAATGTTATGGATACCAATGACCCCAAACAAGTTAATGTGGGAAAAATGTACCCACCAATAAATGGGTTGGGCTCAGGGACAACACAAGACATAACAACTAACCATGCATATATAAATTAAATTACACAATTATTTTTAATCTACTTTTGAGTTGATCTTTTGACAAGCTAACATCAAAAACGCTACAATTGTTAACAAAGGTACTCATGCGGTTTAAAGGAGCAGTAACCATATAATTTGTTCTACTGAATGGTAAATAAATTAAATTGCGTTTCCACTGCTTCTACGGTTAGTGTTAAAATTTATAAGAGAAAGAAGTTCTTGAGAACGAATACACCTGTTATGAGTTGGTGTAAATATACGATATCAGCAGACTTCCTTCGCTCACATAAAGACTGAATTTTTAACAATTTAAAATGATCCTCATAAGGAGGAAGGTCTAATATGTCAGTTCCACTTAAGACCCTGAGAGCAAAGCGACCAAAACGTTTTGGGATTCTTTCTATTCGATCAACATGCACATTGTAACTTGGGGACCAAACTTGACTTGCATACTCTAAGTGAGGACGCACGATTGCATAATACAACGTTGAAGTTGTTATTATGCTATTAAATTCTTTGTCCCAGCGTTTTATAAATCCAAGCATTTAAAATGCTTTTTTATAAATATAATCCATATGAATGTTAAACGATAGCTTAGAATCCATGCATACACCTAGGTCTTTGACGTGTTACCTTCACGACTTAAAGCAGTATCTTTTAACTTATAATCAAAAATTAAATTATTCCTTTTACGCGAAAAGGTCATAGTTTGGCATTTATCTGGATTTAGAAACGTATTATTTTTAGAACACCAAACTTCAAAAGATTTCAGATCAGACTGGAGTAGATCTGAATTGTCCTTAGAATTTACCGTTCTGTATATTTTCATATCATCAGCATAGATAAGCAGATGAGAATGTTCCATGATGTGACTTACATCATTGATTGTTAAAATAAACAGATGTGGTCCAAGATGGCTACTCTGAGGAACACCTGATTCAGCAATAAATTCAGAAGACAATACACCTCGGAATCGTATTTGATAAGATCGCTCCACCAAATACGATTTAATCCAGTTCACAAAATATTGCGGAAATCCTATTAAATTAAGTTTAAATAAAATTTGGTTGTGTGGTAACTTATCAAAAGCTTTGCTAAAGTCAGTGTTAACGCAGTCGACCTGGTAACCAGAGTCAATCGAATTTAAACAGAATGTTGTAAAATCGATAAGATTAGACATAGTGGATCTGCCATTAATGCAAAACCACACCCAGAAAACAGATTAGTTGTGACTTCAAAATTTTTTGTTAGGTCTTTTGTATTTCGGTTATCGTAAATATATTTAGCTTATTAGAAACATTATTCGGTAATGAAAAATAATAATTGATATCTGTAGCAGATATTCGTGTAAGCACATAAAATCATGGTTTCTGTTACAGAATTAGCATTTCTATACAGTTGACCTTGAATTATCTAAGAATACCTGACCGAATCATTGATTCTCCCAATCAAATGATAGTTTATATAACAAAGTGACATACACCACGACCAAAACTTAGTTTCTTCGTACAATTTGTAGTCCTAAACTAACTAGAAAAATTCAACAAATTCAACAGTCAAGAAAATGCAGTGCAATGTTTTATATGGTGTTGATTGTTTTTGTTAACAGCGTTAGAATTCTTTTAGGCGAAACAGCCTTTGTTATTTCACCATAAGAGAATCTAAATTTTAGTTAAATTACTCATTCTAAGTAATTAATACTCATATCTAAGGGCCAGTTTTTTATAAAACCAAGTTTAACTCACCAAAATTGGACGTTGAAACTCGGTTTAACTAGATATTTTAGCATTCGTTGAGTTAAAGATAACTTAAATTATCATATAATGTGTTTATTTTTGCCTAATCCGAGCTTTAACGTGAAATTTTAGTGAGTTAAACTCGGTTTAATTTAACTAAAGTTTAAACTCGTACTGAAAAACTTGCCCTAAGACATACATAAAATCTGTATTTACCAGAGAAGAGCGCTTTGTGATCATCGCTGAGTGAGCCAGTAAGTAATCAATTGGCCAGTAAGCGATTGATTGCATTTGAAAAATTTCGTTTTAAAATTCTTTTTTGAACTAAAGCTAACACCTGAAACTTGAAAAGCCTTGAATTTCGCCGACAATCAAGCATTATCTAATCTTTTTAGAAAATCTGATCTTATTCTTTGGTTAAAATTTTTCATATTTTCTACAACGTTGTCGATTTGAATCGGTTTCCAATTTTGCAAAAGAAAAACAAAAGCAAAACCCACCACACATATTATTACCAAAGAAACACATTACGGACAACTTGACAGTTCACCCAACAGAAGATTCTGTTTGGAATAAGTTAAACAATTTCCATACATTTTTAAATTACAGCGTAGATTGTATGCATGATTTATTAGAAGGCGTCTGCCACTACGACTTAATTTTAATTTTAAAAATTTTTGTAAACGATAAACATTATTTTATAATCGAAGAACTAAACCGTAGAATTGAACTCTGCAACTTTGGACCAACAACACAAAAGCCTCCACTCTTTAATAGTGATTGTTCATTAAAAAATAAAGTAAAACTGTCTGCATCAGAAATGTATGCAATGATACCTTTCTTTCCAATTTTAATAGCTGACTTGGTACCTTTTTCTTCAAAAGTATGTCAATTCTTTCTTACTATTAGAGAAATAATATCTTTGATCTACAGAAAAATTATCCATTCGGATTTGACAAAATATCTAAGTTCTTTAATTTTTCGCCATAATTCGTTATATATTGAAATTTCTCAGAGCCATTTAAATCCTAAATTTCATTTTTTGTTGCGTTATCCAAGAATAGTTGACACTATTGGACCATTTGTTTTAATAAATAGCATGCGCTTCGAGGCAACTCATCAAATTTATAAAAAGACATGATACAATTCAAATAATCGAATGAATCTTTTAAAAACGTTGCGCAAAAAAAATCAATTGAAAATTGCTAATATTATATTAAACTACTCTGATATTCTTTAATCTCCAATTACATATGGACCTTTGGAATTCATCAAATATTATCAAAATTATAACCTTAATTCTGAAGCAAAGGAAATGTCTTGGCTTCAATTTTATAGTAAGTTTTTAAAAAAGAACAGGGTTGTTTGTGTAAATTATAATGATAGTGGAGAACCAGTGTTTGCATTGATAAATATGATACTGTTTGTTCCATCTGAAAATGTGTATTATATTGCCTTACAAACTATTGAAACATTATATTTTGAAAAACATTATTTTGCTTACAATGTTAGTATAACAAATAATAAATTTTTACTTGATGTAAATTTAATAAAATGTGATCACACGTCTCACATTACCAGATGTGCATCTGGAAAATCTTTAATTGTATGGGATTATTGGCAAAATAAATATTCTTATAAAAACTGTTTTTAAATATTTTCTTTATGTACAAGTATTACGAAAGTACTGGGATTGCTCTGAGTTAAATATCAGTTCCTGATATCAAAGTTTTGGTCAGAGGGATAGTTTTAGTCGATTGCAACATGTTTGTATGTCAGTTGTGGTAGCCAATTTACTAAAACACCAATCGATTTTTCGGTTGCATGTTGTGATATTCAGTACGAAAAGGCATTCGATTTTGTTATGCTTACCAATATTTGATCCGAGTTACATCAAAAATATAAACAACAATCGAAAAATATGTTAATGTAACTTCAAGCCTTAGGTTCCTGCAACCTCAAAAATTCAGTTGGGCTTTTTTCGGTAGCACCAACCAATTCGTTTCCTCAGTGCATGCTGACGAGTTGTTATGACGTCACCACAATGAATTTTTACCCGATCGTACACGATCCGCTCAAAAAGTTTAGGAATCGATGAGAGCTTAGCGATAGGCCTATAGTTACTGATATCATTCCTGCAACCATTTTTATAAATAGGACTTATAAATGATTTTTTCCAAAAAAGTGGAAAATAACTTTCGTTTTGTTAACACTGCGGCAGGAATTTCGTCGGGTCCAGCGCTAAAATCCTACTCGATCGATCCAATATACTTTAAAGTATCCTCCGAAGTGAAGGATATAGTTTTCAAAGAAACTCTTGGTACGGTATTCATATATTCAAAGTACTCTCCATTAGGATTAAAAGAATCTGATCAAAATGATTCTTTAATTTTTTATGATTAAATGATTCTTTTAATGATTTTTTTAAATTCGGATTTTTTTTTTTTGTGTTTATGAATCCCCAAAATTTTCTTGGAACAAACAATATCCTCAGCTTAACATCATTTAAATATTCGTGACATAATATAGCTGAGTGATTTTCAAATTCCAGAAACAAACACTTGTAAGTCTTTAGGTCATTTGATTCTAGGCTACAGACGTATTTCTTCCATGCCCTATTGCGAAGAGATTTAAATCCTTTGTATACAATGGGTATGCAGAATTTTTCGCAATTTTGAGGCTATATGGAACAGACTGAGAAAACATAGCAAAAAGTTACATGTAAAAAATACTAATGGAAATATCAAGACTAGTTTCATTTAAGTATTCTAAAATTACATTAAGCTTACTATAAATTAACCCTTAAATGCCCAAGTTTTTTGGTTGGCAAGAAATAAATATATGTTATGTAACTTTCAATTCTGAACAACTTTTCTTCTACGACTTTTTTTACATGTGAGTTTTACTCCCCGTACTTACAAATTACCTGGTTGGTCCCCGGCGGTACCAGTGGGCGGTACTCATTAGAAAAATTAAACAAAAAAGAAAAACTAAACAAGTATTCATTTTATTAGAAAAAAAACATAAATCAAACAGGAAAATATTCTACAATGGATTAGTAAGTATAACTATTTTGTGTAAAAATCTAAAAAGCAGTTTTTTTCTGGAGTGAAACATAAATTTACTTCACATTTCACAAATGACCCACATTATCTAATCGAACGACGCGCGTCGACATCGCAAAAACGTGTGGACGACTTCTTTTTTCTTGAATATTACACTCTAGTTTGCTTGGGCGACCTATTTTCTGTGTATGCGTACCGGTTTTTACTAATACTTCCGCGAATTCGCATATAAATTCGTGAAGAAGTTTTTTTTTGCCTGTTTGAGCACTGACTTGGTAATGACGTCTATATAAAATCCATGAATTAATCATGGCCATGTCGAGCATATGGTAAATCGAACGGTTGGTCCACTTGTGTGATTTTATGCGAACATGGCATCGGCCAAGTGACGAATCCATGAGATCCACTCCACACATGTATTTGTTGTACTCATGAATAACATTGGGTATATCTTCAACTTGCTTTGTCTTTCTATTAAATCTCTCAATTGTAGGTGCGTCTTCAGGTGTTAGACCAGAACTAAGTTTATATGGTTTTATGCCAGCTAAAGTTGATGCCATATAGACAATTTTGTTGTCTTTCCAAGACACAATTGAAATGTTAATGCCATGTATTTATGCAACGAACTCTTCAGTATCACCACGAGCTTCCATATATTTTGTAAACTTGCACCCGGGTATTCGGTTGCGACGAATAGTACCTGTGAGTATAGTGAGTATATTCCTTGGGTACGCAAATAAGCTAGCAACGGAAGGGTTGTATAGTAGTTGTCAAAAAAGATAGTGTGATTAACGAAACATGAAACCGTACGAATTAATCGAACAACAACATTCGCAGTAGCACCCAAATTTGGCTCATAATCGATTCGATGTTCTTCGTTCCCAGAATGGATTTCAAAGGCATAACAAAAACCTGAATCGTCGCATATCAAAAAAAGTTTATCACCCCATGGATGGGGCTTGTCTGGCATGTACTGCTTCATATAATGTTTAATTTTCGTTGCACAAATCTGTTCATCAACGCAAAGACGAGCTTTTTTGGGTACTCTTCCGAAATTATGATTGAGTGCATAAATCAACGGTCGTAATTTGTATAAACGATCGTTAGTCGGAATAGGTCCATGTTCATTTTGAAAATTTTTTCGTAACTGTTGTTGTCGTGATGATCTGCGTGCATCGGAAGATGTGGATGGTTGCTCATCAACTGCAGTAGATGACTGCTTTTCTGGAGCACGACGACGTGGCATGTTTTCGTTGATTATATGTAAAAATTTTCAGATTTTATCATAGCGATTGCGCGCCATGGCTTCCATTATTCGGCGATTTCCATAATTACTCCAGTACATGCGCACATTTGGATATCTAAGCACAGACACAGAAATAATTGATACCCAAAAAACTTCTGATTTTGTCTGGTGTAGTTTTTAGCGCTTGCGCTGGATCCGTTTGTATTGCATACAAGTTGCTTTGTTCAACGATATTTGCAATTATATCGTCTGTTACTAAGTATGAAAAAAACTTGAATGGACTGTTCAATGCCATTATTTCTGGGGTAAGATTAGCGTTGCCACGAAATTTAACACAATCTATATTTTTCTGTAGATGACATTGCTTCCACGATGGTCTTTTGAACTCAATGGAGTCTTTATCGATTGAAATATCCGAGAAAAGCGTTGTTTACTCAAACGAACCTATAAAAGTTCGAAAAAATTGGGGACTGCTCAAAATGCTCAATGCATATACTTTTTACCTTGGCCATCATTCGCACTTTCATCGTTCTTGTTATTACCTCCATCATCCATTGCTGCATTGCTTTGACAAACATATTTTTTTATAATAGGTTACACGAAATCAGGATCCATCATACTGTCGTCATCCGAAAAGTCTCCATCTTCACTATCTGACCACGATTTTCTTTGCATAAAGTGTTCCAATTGTTCGTCAACACTTTTCAAGCGAAATAAAAGCACGTGTGTTCAAAAATGATGGCACTTAGATCAGAGAACAGTAGCGTGCAAAAAAATTAGCCAAAAAAAAAATATGTAAGAGATGCGAAAAGAAAGTTCCTCGCGGTACCACCAGGCTTTTAAGGGTTAAATGATTCAACTCCAAAAAGTCAGCTTTTTTAAAATTGAATTCATAAAGCTTATCAACTGAATTCGAATTTACTATATTTTCTCTGTCGGACTTATACCAAATACTCAATGGTGGATGGAATTCATCAACAGTAGTTAGTGCATGAAAGGCCCTCTTAACAACAACATTGTTACTGTATGTAGTTAAGACCAGGTCAAGAAGTCTCTCAAGACTATTATAAATACAACTTACTTGTTCTAAGTCAGAACATATATTGTCAACAAATATATTTGCTTGGTGTGTCTTCGAATTAGATGCACAAAAATATGTATCATCGTCTGAAGAATGCCATTTTAAGTCAGGCAGATTGAAATCGCCCAACAATAAAATGTCGTCATTTACGTTAAGTATATTTATAATATATTCTATGCAATCAGCAAGGTTTGCATAGACCTCTGCACTACTTTTTGGCGGAATATATGCATAAATAACATATCATATACATTAGAACTACAATATATAACTTTAACGCATATGAGTTCAATATTAGTAGAACAGGGAATATCAATAAAAGAACTTACAAAAGAGTTCCTTACAGCTAATAGCACTCCACCACCGACATCAGAAGTATGGTCAGTGTGCCTGTCCTTTCTATAAACTTGAAAATTATTATCAAACAATTCTAAGTCAGTAATGCTTTCATTCAGCCAAGTTTCAGTTAGCGCGATAATATCCTCAGAGAAGTGCTGAGTTGACAAAAATATGTCTCGTGTCTTTGAACATAATATCCTTACATTTTGATAGTAAAGGGATAGCCTATTTAGTTTTTTTGGGCCTGAAAGGCGGGTTGAGTAGTCTTTCAAGACTACTTTCTTAGGCTTAAGCTCGTGAAATAAAAGATTGAACTCGTGAAAGACGTGAAATAAAAATATTTTTTCTTCTCGACACTGCCCTTAAATTGAATTTATTAGTGGGCTCAGTTGAAATCGCAATCGGCGTGCGAGTATTTGGCAATTGAGGAATAGTAGAGGGTGGTGTAGAAATAACAGAATTATTTTCTTCGGTTGGCATAGCAGAGGGCTGCTTAGCCTGAGAAGAGCTTGAAGACGCCTTGCGAACAAATATCGGGGTGAATTCTAATAACGATCTTAAGTCGCTAAACTTATCCCTCCATGTTCCATTTGATACTCTACTTAAATTTCTTTATAACTCATACATTGACTCTACTGAAGTTAACGACAAGTAAAAAATAGTAAATATTTTCAGACGTTTGTAAACTATAAAAGGATATTTAAAGGTCTACCAAATTTTATGTGCTTTCTTGAGTCCCGCTCTGATAGTACCCCATCTATCTGTAATTTTTTTTTTTTTTGCTGATTATTTTAAATTTGTCTACTCTCCTGTTTCAAATTCTATTGGCTGATATTGAATCCGTTCTATCGTACCTTAAAAACAGGGACCTGATAGTTTGGCTCAGCCTGTTTTAAAGAATTACAGTGAGTGTAGCTTAAAATCGTACAGTAAGTGCAGGCTGACAATTTATTTAATTATTGCTAAATAAAAAAAAAATTGTTCCTATGCAAAATTTTATGGGAAAGTATGTTTATGCAATATATTTTATTAATATGCTAAAAAATTTACAAAAAGATTTTTATATTTTTTTAAATAATAGCAGCAACTTGGCACGCATGAAAGAGTGGTGTCACTTAAAATCGTACAGCTGATCAGTTTGATTCAATTTCGGCGAAAAACTTGATTTTCGTCATTACGCGAGATGGATATCGTTATGCACATTGTTTTCTAAGATTTCCAAAGATTTTTTGAAATTTTCCTGCGACAACTTAAAAAGTTAAGCAAACACTTATTGAAGAACGTAAATTGGCGATTTGTAAGCATAAAATAAAAAAAAGTTACGCAGAAATTTTAGAAATACTTAACATGAGTCGCAGCACCATTCAGTATATCATAAAAACGCATAAAAAAATTAATCGCATTTCAAATAAAGTCAAAACTCGTCCCGATATGAAGCTAACTGCCAGCGATGAAAGGTACATAATACGAAAATCAACAATAACTTCAAAATATGTTTGCTGAAAAACATTAGTGATGCAACAAACAGAAAAGTAGCTCGAAATAATTATTTCCATGGCATCATTGCACGCAACAAGCCATATATCAATATGCGCAAGAGACTTATACGACTGGAGTTCACGCGAGAGTACCAATCTAAACCGCAGGACTTCTGGAATAATGTTATTTTTCATGAATGAATCAAAATATAACATTTTTGTATCAAATGGCAAGCAAACAGTGTGGAGAAATCCAAAAAAAAAGAGATGAATACATCTTATTTCCACCCGACTGTGAAGCATGGAGGTGGGTCCGGGATAGTGTGAGGCTGCAAGAAGGCACAAATATTAAGACTCTTTCTCATTCCATGAGTTTGATGACCTGACAACGACTAACATCAGGCATCTAATAGGATTTATTAAGAGCTCAAGGTGGTTATATTTGGAATGAAGGCCTGTGCGCAGCGGTATCACAATGGATCCATCTGGTTTTTGTGAGCTGGTACATAGTTTTATATATATGGATTAAAATCATCAAATTGGTTGGTTAAATTGGCTTTACTAGCAATATTAATGTGTCAAATTTTGACTTAATTTAGAAAAAAAAATTAATAAAATTCTACAACTAACCTTTTTTGTGTGTCCATCAAACAATATAATTTATTAATACAGTAAATTTTAGATTAAATCAATATACATGCGTAGAAAGTCATTTCGGGAACGCGTCCTAATATACGATCTTCAACAACAAGTCCGAAATATATTTGAAAAATGCAAGGTATTTAATATCTGTCATTACTTTATATACCGTATTTTTTATACAAAATCAAGTTTTGAAAAGGATATTAAAAGATTATTTATTTATTTCTAATTATAAAAATGCAAAAATAGTTTGTCCGATAGCGCACAAGTCATTTCAGTGAACGCATTGATAATCGAACAAAAATAATTTTAAGTGAACGCAGCCACTCGGTGTCAAACGTTAGTTGAGGAAGAAAACAATAACAAAGCCGGCTGTCAGTGTATTTATCGTCAAATAAATTACATCTAAGTGGTAAGTACCTTTCAAGTCATTATTCGTAGAGCGTACATCAATAGTGCGTCAATTCGGGAACGTATTCATAACATTTAATTATTGATGAAATTCTTGTTTACGACACGAAATAACAAAGTAACCCCAAATAGTTTTCTATTGACAAAGTCAGGTCGCATTTTAGATGGCCTCCATACAATCAAAGCGCGTGCTTATTTGAAATCGTCATTTCGTGAACGGTAATTTCGGTAACGTTCCCGGACATGATGGCACGTTCCCGAAATGATTTTGCGTTCTCGGAATGATAACACTGGTCAACAATTTCGCAACTTTTTCGTGTCACACGAACTTTGATAGCTCATACTGTTTAAGCTTTCTTCCGTTGTTATGAAATTGATTTTTTTTAGTTGGGCTCAGATTTTTTGTGATTTCGGTCTTTGTGTTTTTAGGACTTTGATACTGTTTTGGAATCCAAGTCACTTAACGCAAAGCAAAAGAAAAAACTTTCTTATAAAAAATTAAACAGTTTTTCAGCGGGGTATTTTTTATTTTTATACCCCAACGCGTACTGCGTAAGGGGTATATTAACTTTGTCATTCCATTTGTAACGCCAAGAAGTAGGCGTGGCAGGTATAGAAAAATATATATATTTTTGATCAGCATCATCTCCTGAGTCGATTTCCGTGTGTCCGTCTGTCTGTCCGTCTGTCCCGATTACAGCAAAAATTTTACAGCTATCGCGATGAAATTCAAAATATAAGTTTATTTTTAAAAAAGGAAGATCAAGTTCGAAAATGGGCCAAATCGGATGAAAACCACGCCTATCTCCCATACAAAGTGACTTTATATTAACCGTAAAATGTCTTTAAATCCACAAAAATGAAAGAAATGCCTTAAAATTTGGCAAGTGAGCTTTGAGTGAGCTTTGAGTTTGAAGAGCAAACTCTTCAGTCTTAATCCTGGCTATGAAATTTGGAAAAATCGGATGAAAACGCCTACCTGTGGGACGCCTACCTCTCACCTACAAACTGGCTTTATTTTAAAAGTAAAATCTCTTAAGAACCTGCTAAAATTATAGAAATGTCTTGAAATTTTGCATATAGGCTTTGATATATAACATAGTCCACCATTATGATATTTGGCAAAATCGAATAAAAACCACGCCTACCTCCCATACAAATTGGCTTTATTTTGAACGTTAAATCTCTTTAAAATACACAAAAATTAATGAAATGTCTTGGAATTTTGCACTTTAGTTATGATATATAATATAAACCATCTCTATGGTATATGGCAAAGTCGGATCAAAACCACGCCTACTTCATATACGCCTACATACAAAGTGACGTCATCAAAATAGGAAAATGTTCGTTAATATATAAAACTGAATATCATCATGTATGTCGTGGCTAAAGACTTCTAATATTCTTCAATATGGCCGCGGGGGGGTATTTTAGCTTCGGTACCCTGCCGAAGCTCCACCCTTACTAGTTTTTATTATATTAAGTCTGTGAGATATTCAGGTTCAAAATGAAATTTCGGATTTTTTGTTAAAAACTTTGACTTTTACAATTATTTTTGTTTTTTATATTATAAGCCATATTAAAAAAAAAAATATTAAACCATCGTTGATTCTTTATTGAATCCCCTTAATTTTAATACCAAAAACATAAACATTCTCCGAGAGGAACAATTAAAATAAATTAAAATAAATTAAAATAATGTAAGTAAAAAATTTAAAAAAAAAAATAATAAAAAATTAGCATTCCACTTGCACTAAAGCTTGAAGTTAAATGCTTCATATGACTATATGGCTTGTTCGTTCATTTTAATTGTTTCTCTCGGAGAATATTTTTGGTGCAGGACTTAATACAAATGAAAGCTTTTCTGACGGTAACAAGAACACCAACGCTATACAATATAACTTGGACATGCGACAATTAAGGAAATTGTTTGTTTTAGTTTTTTTATTATTCTTTGATGTTCACTTTAAACTTAAAGTTATAACAGCTTTTTTCGATGACTGCTTTAGAGTAAGAACTCACACTTCAGTTCAGCAAAAAAACCCGTTTTTTGAAGCTGTTAAAGGTGTTTCAAATGCCTTTTATACCTTTGCTCGATTTAAACATAATTTAAGCTGTCTTTTTCAGTTTGTGATCCGTTAGTTCTATTAGGTGAGTTTTTTTATTGTTAAAAATAAAATCAATACTAACAATAAAATTTAATTTTAATAAAATTAAAAATTTTTAATAATAAAATCATTTCGGTAACATTTTTGTCATTCCGGAAACGGTTGATCATTTCCGGGAACATTAAAATATTTCAATAAAATACACATAAATTGTGATTTTTTTAGAAAAAACATCATTTATTTCAAAATTTCTTAAATTTTACGCACAATTATAGCAACTTCTTTAATTTTTTGCTCTATTTTGCTTGTAGAAGATTTTGTATGTATTGTTTTTATTATTGTATATTTAATATAGATACATAATATACCCATGTTATTAAGCAAAGCTTAAATTATGTGCTTTGTTTTTTTTTTTTTTTTCTTATTTTATCTATCTGAGAGAAACGTTCCCGAATTGATGGTTTTCTATAAAATATTTACTGAAAAGCAATATTACTAAAAAAGTATAAAATTCTGTGCGCTGCACAACTAAGAGTCATCATTATAGCTTGCAATTCTTTTTGTCACAAAAACTATCTTGAAATTTGCAACCTTGGTTTGTTAAGGTGCAACCGGCTGCCGCCACTACATAATTTGAAGTTTTACAATGCACATTGTTGAACTGCTGATCAAAATGGAAAATACCGTTGCATAGCTCAAATGGAAGAGGGCAAATAACAGAAACATTAGCTGAGTTTAAGTTGCAAGCTCTGTTGAACTATAGCCCTGAGCAATTATTGCAAGCTTTACCCGTAGAGCTATCAGGATCTGCATTGAAGACTTACAGCTCATCTTTCAAGGAAGAAGAGCAGGTAATTAATGCACAATGGACACTTTGAAAGATCCGTTTTGATTTTGAATGGAAAAAATATCATCGTTCACCATAAATTGTTTCTCACAATGATCAACGGCACCCGAACATGCATTATTTGCGGCACTTATGGAAACAAATTGAGCAAACCTTGAACTGAAGAGTGTCACAAACTGGAATATGCATTTAGTCTTTCGTCGCTGCATGCCAAAAGTTGCTATATGAAGCACATTTTGGAAGTCTCATGTGGCTTGGATTTAGATGGAACCGGCAGTATAAAAAATTCTCCATGAAATACTCTGCGGAGAGAAAAAAAAAAAAAAAAAATTCAAGTGGAGTTCCACAAAAAGAGGGCCTCATCATTGAAACCCCAAAGCAACGATAGCAACACAGCGTAGAGATTTTTTTCTGATCCCCATTCTACATAAAAATTTTCTGGAATTGATGAGATTTTCATATCAAAATTGTGAATAGTCTTACAGGTTATTAGCTGCAATGACCATATACAAGCAGAGAGCTTTGGACAATATGCAAAAAAAACATCAAGTTATTAATTTCCTTTTGCGTGCCAGGTCCCCAATAAATAATATATAACTATATTCTAGCTTTACTAATCGGAAAGCTATCTGAAGAAACACAAGAGAAAATAAATAAGCATTATAGGTACTATAGACAGCATAAGAGCCGAAAATAGTCAAGGTAAAAAACAAATAGGCATACCTATTTCTTATGCTTATGAACTCATCTGACCCGTTAAGATCTAGTTTAAGGGCCTCCGGGAGTTTTGAGTTTTTGAAGAAAAAAAGACACCTTTCTTTACATTATAACATTTATTATTATACATTAATTTTCTATTTTCATTATTGGAGCATAACTATTCAAAATTTATCGCTGAAATTTTGGTCCAAAAATATTCGTCGATAAGAAAGAAAAGAGCAATGCCGCGAAAGACCTTAAATTTTGCTGTGAGCAAGATATCTGGAGACTTCGATATCTGAAAATTTGGTCTAAAATAAAATACAGCTTAAAAAAATTGTTTAAAAAGGTGTCGTTTTTCTTCGAAAAGTTACCGGAAGCTCTTAAGAAATTCAAAGATAATTTGCTTCAACATTCAATTAATTCAATTCAATTAATGCATTTTTTTAAAAAAAAAAAATTATATATAACATCAATTTATAAAATATAAGATCGAACGAATTTGCGATAAAGAATAGCTCCAGTGTGAGTTTTGCTCATTTCCCTTCTTCACTATAGTCTATTTCTATCAGCTTCGTCATTTTGAAAACTAACTACTCTTTGAAAATAAGAGCAAAATAGTTATGACTACGACAGAATTATGGTTCGACAATTTATAAGAAGAGGTTGAAAGCTTGACAGAACTAGTTAGAAGTAGAAAACGATTGAGGGACGCTTCCAATCCTTTTGAGCTCTTTGCAGCCCTTCATAGAAGTTTTGACATCCACAACATTTACAAAAGTTGTTTACAGATTTCTACAGAACTTTTAACTGCCCAAGTAGGCGTTTGTGGGCTTAATGTCAACTACAGGTGAACTGCTAAAGCAATGCGCACGAGCAAGATTAACTCAAAGCGTATCAAAATTGGCTAAAGTTCTGCGATTTGTTGCTCAATACCTTTGACCTGCATAAAATTTACAAAAATAGTTAGAAATTAGTTTGTAGTCGTCAAAAAGCAAAAAAACGATCATAAAATAATGCCATTTTTAGCAATTATCACTTAGCATCAAAAGCAAAATTCTATTCGAATTTTCTAACGAAAAGTTCGACGAGGTTGCTCTGCTCATAATAAAAATTTGGTATTCGATATTCGCTGTTCGATAACCAGCGAAGATCGAACGTCGAAAGCAACTCATAATAAGGGCAATAATTACCTACTTATTTTTTTTCTTTTTTTAAATTTTCCAAAAACCAACTTACCCACCTAAAAAACTAAAAAAAAAAATTAGAGAAACTAATACAATAGCTCACATTATTATTTATTATTTTTTATTTATTATTTATAATTTATTAAGTGTTTCGTTTCCTAATACAAAAGGTATAAAAACCTTAATATAGTATTAGTGATATTATGGTTTCAAATCAGCAGAGATAACATAATATTAATTAATTAATTCACAAAAAAAAAAAAAATTACTTAAAACTATTATATAAAAGTGAAAAAAAAAACTGAAGATAGCAATATTTTAAATCATTATAATACTTAAAGTGGTTATGGTCCTGTCATGTCCAGCCATCCGAAAAAGTTTAGATTAATTTAGATTAATTTAGATTAAACGAATAGAGTATGCCTTAATTGTATTATTTGAGTAGATCTGTTAGATCTGAGAAAGCGCAGTCGGTCATGTAAGTATTTAGGTTCTTTGTTAACAATTATTTTCTGCAAAAATACAAGTGTTTTGAATTTTAATAAATTGTCGAAACTCATATTGAAGATTTGCCTAGAAAACATGGAAATGCGATCTTATCGTCTAAGTCCGAATATATAACGCGAGATGTTATTATAAATAACGTTAAGTTTCTGTCTGCTTAACGAATCACATTTAGCGAATAATTCACACCCATAAAGTGGAGTAGGAATTAAGTATGTTTTGGCTAAAAGAACCCATATTCTGTGAGGAGTGCAATATTGTGTAACCCAAAGTGTACGGATTTTAGTTTAGTTAATATTGAATTGAAAAGAAAAGTAAATATTGAACACTAGTTTGTATCACAGGCATAGGAATATTAACGGAACTACTGTTAAGCTCGTTAGACTTGATGAATTTGTTTTCTTACTGACACCAATGTCGCGAATCAAGCTCCAAGTCTGCTTACTGTCTACTGCATTGCTGAATTTGTTTTCGTAAAATTTGGTTTTAGCTGTTTTAATAGACAAAGTAACTTTGTTTCTTTTCTGCTTAAATTGATTATGGAGTTCAGAAGTTTTGAACCGCTTCCAACGTTTGTAAGCAGATTTACGTTGTTCAATTAGTAGTTTTATAGTACCGTTAAACCAAAGGCGATCGCTTGGCTTAACTTTTTTAGATTTCATTGGCACAAATTTATTGTACAAGTTACTTAAACATCTGTTTAGTATCACAACTTGCTCGTCGACAGAATAGGTGTCGAATATTATATTCCAATCAATTAAATTAACTTCAGATTCTAGTTGTGTATAATTAATATTTTTAAAGTTCCTAAAGCTAAAACTAGTCGGTATATTGCACAATTGAAAGTCATATGTTAAGAAAATTAAGTCATGTTTAGAAAATATTGCACAAGAAATTTGATTATAAAATAACAGTTTTGAGATGTCATTTAATAAAAAAAGGTCAAGTAGAGTATTAGCTGTACTTAAAAAATTTGTAGGTTCAGTCATGTTGGCAGAGTATAAGCCTAAAGAAATCATCTCATTAATAAAATTATCTTCAGACAAAAGATTACTGTTGAAGTCACCAGCTATTAAAATATTCGTTTAAGACAACGACAAACACTAAACAGATTGTATAAATGAGAACATGTCGATATAACGATTGGGCCTATAAACGGAGCCAACAAGTAATTTTTCAGTGTCAGACATAACATCAACGAACAAATATTCAATAGAACTACCATTTTGATTGAGATATACAATTTAATTTAGATTTATTTTCACTTCTCACTCAGGCGATCAGCTCGGAATATTTTATAACCATTTACTTTAAATAATTCATCCAGCATATCTGGAATGAACCACGTTTCCGAAACACATACAACATGAACATCAGAGTTTTCAAAAATATATCTAAATTCATTAATTTTCTTTACAAGACTTTGCGCGTTAATATGACATACATTTAAACCGTTTTTTTGTTTACATAAGACGCGAATTAAAGCATGTGTGCTGTCAGTGGAACTACTATTTACGCTATTTAAAGAATTCATGGTGAATATTATTTTTACCATTTCGTGCAATTTTTATAAAGTTCTTTGTTATAGTACAAATACAAATCAATTAAGAAAATGAGATATACATGCAAGTTAAAACAAAAATATTTTAAAAAATAAACAGAAGAAGTCGAAAGTTAAACATTTTAAAAAAACATATACTTATGGTCAGCCTAAAACATATGGTCAGCCTAAAATATATGGTAGCTTAAATTGTGTAGAGAGCCGACGTTAAAGGTTTATAATTTCTAAAAAACTGTTTTAAAAAAAAACACAGGTGAGTCGTTGGATACACGAGAGAAGCGATGCTTTTTCGCAGTTTCATAGATTTGATAACTTTTTAAATCCAAAATGGAAAATAACATAAAATAAATTAAATTATATATTAAAGAACACACACCAAACAAAATTTAACAAACATTTTAGATACCTTGCCGATGTCATGCATGCATTAGTTAATTCCATATTAATTGATATCATCTATTTTTTTTTTTTTGACACTTAGAAAACGCACTTCTGGGCATTGGTCTCATTCCTTGTACAAACAACACCACATACGCATTCACACCGATGCTGATGACATCTTGTGGCAAGTAGAAGCAAATTTTTGTTTGTTGTTGTAGTATAGGAAATACACTATCCTCTATCAATTGATGGATGGTGACGATCTACTGCAGCATAGCTTCTGCAGATGGAAGCGTTAGCTTCTTAGCATTAGATGTAAAATTAAATATAGTATTTTTTCAAAAAATAAACCTGCACATACCTTTAAGTTTTTTTTTTCCAGTCCATTAATGAAATTAATAACAAAACTTTTGAATTAAATTCAAAATAATGTATTTTGAATTACGCTATGTACAGTGAAGGACAAAAGTCTACATACAGTATCGAATTTTTAATATCCCCAAAACTTATGAATCTTAAATGGAAAGTTGAGTATGCAGTTAAATGACAGTAATAAATGACTTTCAAGTACAAATAAGAACATAAACTTTGAAATTAATCAACTCAACAAGAAATTTATAATAATTAGAAAAATTTAATGCAACTAAAGTCTACATAGAGGTCATTGTGCTAAAATTATCAAAGCAAACTCGACAAAAAGAAGTGATACATTTGAATTTGTTTTGATCCTTAGTAGAATTAACTCTGATTCAATTGTGTTTTTAGATATGTTTTAATCGGTAGCGCTCATATAATTAAATATCGAAACAGAAGTTTAAATGTCATGAGAAAATGTAAAAATTTTCGGTGTATGAATGTGTTCATACTTTTCGGACAATTTGCTACGGCCAGATGTTATGATCGCGCACAAAAAAAGAAAAAAAATCATGTGAACATCAGTGTTCCGATATAGAGATATTGTACTTTCACTTTTAGAATCTATGGAAATACATTCTATTGTCACTTTTCTATTTGTCACTTTTCGTTGATATGGAAGGAGTGGATTTTCATGAAAACTCCTTGGGAAATTATCCTACTGACATAAGTGGAAAAGAGTGGTAGTGGCCTCTTTTTACAAATACGCTTTTCATGATTGTTTGGTGGCAAAGAGTGAGAGCAGAAAACCGTTATCACAGTTGGATTTCAGCAGCCAAGTTACTCGAGCTCTCTTATTGTCGGACAAAGTGTACTAAGAATGTGGTATTATAACATTATCCCATCAAAACGAATCAAAGCATTTTCCAACTTAACACATCGATGGTACGTCACCAAGACGATGAAAATTTTGTTCATCAAAAACTCTGTTCATTTACCAAAAAACTAACTTGCACCCAAAATGTTTTGAAAAATATGATCTAAATAAGTACATCTATTGGCTTAAAAGGCTGAAAACTGCCCCAACCGTTATTCGAAAACCTTTACATTTAGGGGAAAAAATTTAAATGGATTTTTCATGATTAGGCCCAAAATAGGCCGATATATATACGTATATAGAAAAATTTACAAAAAATATTTCAATGGGATCGGGTACCGGATTACCAAAATGGGTTTTAAAAAAATTCCATAAAATGTAGTACTTACACTAATTTGGGCTTAGGAGTTGACATATATGGTATCAATACCGAAACTGAAACAGATATAGCCAATTTAAAGGTCTTACAAAAAAACAATAGGGATAGCAAAAAAAATCCTCAAAAATTTTCCGCTTCTATCAGCTGATTTCTAAAAAATTCTTAAAGCAGTCTGCAATCAACAACGATAGGTACAATTCTCATTAATGCGACTCGATAAGGTCCAGTATTTGACAACTTGGTATACTTCAATGCAGCAGCCGATAAGCCTTTTAATGACGGACCACCTAGAGAAGCCAGAGAATCCTTAGAGAAGCCAGAAGCAAAGTGCAATAAATTGAGTGCTTTACAAACCACGAAAACAAAAAAAAAAACACTCAAAACTGTTTAGACATTCGTTTAATCTAGCCTACATTTAAAGAAAACATCAAATAAAAGTGTCCTGCAAGATGTTGCCAAAGGTTGGCAGAAACACACAGAAAAGCATATAAAAAAAAAAAGACAAATACAAGGACAAGCGATTGTCTGAACGAGTACAACGAGCTAGAGTTCACTTAAAAACCATTTGCTTCAATTTCACTCAACTCGATTATTTTGTGTGTGTGCGCGCGAGAGCTTGTGCGAGTATGTGCGTGTGTGTGTGTGTGTGTGTGTTTATGTGCGCGAATTGCTGTGCAAGGATAAGCAACGACGTTGGCGTTGCCAAAAATGCTGTCACACACAAACCTGAAGGATACACAAAGGAAGCAGCAAGCAGCAGCAACAAGAAATGTGCGAAGGAAGTGAAGTGATGAGAAGAAACAGTCAAAGCGTAAATATAGAGTGTAGCGCAGGGCAGCAGAGTGAGCGGAGTGCGCGATATGCAGCGGCAACAACAATGCATCAGCAGCAGCAGCAGCAGAAACACACACACATTTTGTGCCGAGTGTGCGAAGTGCCACCGGGCAGGCAGGCAGGCAGGCACCACCAGCGAAACCGACACTAAATATTTTAAGTTTTTTTTTTTTGTTTTTCTTATTTCTTTCTACTATGAAACCCTTGGCCTTAGCCTTGTTAATTTTTTGCTGCTTCTTCTTATTTTCATTATTATTAATATTGTTGTTATTGTTGTTGTTGTTGTTGTTGTTATATATTTCCCCCCCGAAAGTTGCTTCAGCGCTCAGAGGCAGCAGCAATGCCGAAAAAAAAACCGAACTTTTCGCTGTTCTAACAATTAGAAGATGTTGGTTTTGTTCTGCTGTAGTTGTTGTTGTTGTTGTTGTTGTTGCTGCCATATCCTTTGGCTTAGAATTTTGGCAATTTTTTATTTTCTTTTTTTGGTCTTGTTTTTCATTTGTATTTTTTTATAACATTTATTCGTGCATTTTAGTGTGGTTCCTAGCTACGTTTATCGCGCCCTACAAACAACCTACACAACAACAACAAAATAATTCGTTATGCGCAGAAAATTCCACGCGTTTTACGTAGATATCTAACATATATACATATATGTATACGTATAGACGAACTTGTAGCAGTGCATGTGTGTGTATTTTTCCTTGGTATATGTGTATCTATAAAAGCTCACACACACACACACACACACACACATGCATACAAAAATTTTTAATAACATTATTATGGATATTTTATTGATGCCTACTTGACCTTTTCTTGGGCTACATTAATTTAGGGTTCGTCTTTAATCGGCGTCACTTAAATAATAGAATTTAGCTTTTTTTTTTTGCAAGGATGTGATTGACTTTTGTAAGGATATCAATGAAGCGTGCACTATGATGCTTTTGACGAAAGCAGCTTAAAACATTATTAAAAAATAATAGTACACGATTAAAAATTTTTCTACACTTTTTCAACTTTTTAAGTTATAAGTATAGCACATTACTTATAAAAATGTTGAAATAAGGATTTAGATTGAAAATATATATGTTAAAGTTGAAATTGTGCAGCCAAAAGTTGAAAAAATAAACTTTTACAACTTTGTGTTCGAAATGTTTAACCTATTGGTTGGAATTTTCAACTTTGTGTATGGATGAAATTTTCAACTAAAAGATTGAAAATTTTTCTTTTTTTTTTTTTTGGAAAACCTTTTGGTTGAAATTTTTAACTTTGTGGTTTATAGGTGAAACCTTTATTGGTGAAAAATTATATCACTTTAATTGAAATCATTTCATATAAGCATTTAAGGTGCCGACCAAATTTTGCTTCTATAGCTCTGAGGTCTAAGCAGTTGGTATATAGTGAAGGTTGCTGGTTAGATTTCTGTCGCGTCGCAGACATCGATATTTTTTTAGAATTTAGTTTCTTTCCAATAATAAAATAAAAAAAATTGTAATAAGACTAGGCCCGTAGCATGGATTATCTTTTGCGGTTTGATAAAAAATCTATCTATAAATGTATACCAATAAAAATGGTGGCGTAGTGGGTAGAGTGTGTGACTCTTACGCCAGAGAACCCAGGTTCGAATCCTCCATCCGACACAGAAAGTTTTTTCAATTGAATAAATTTTTCTGTTCGGCCGTCACCTCTCTGCAGACAATGGCAAACCTCAGAGAGTAAAAACTGCCATGAAAAGCTTCATGAGAACATAAGCCGTTCGGAGTCGGCGTAAAACATTGTAGGTTCTGTTCTCGATCATTTGTGTGCAAACATTTCACATCACACACAACACAATTGATCATAAGAAGCTCGGTCAAAGTCCTTTCAAGGGCTGAAATGGCCATTTCGTTTTTTTTTTTTTTTTTATACCAATAAAAAATTAAAAGCTACGAAAATTTTCGCAATCAAAACCGTTTTCTTTGAAGATTATTCTTGAGTGTGCCTTTTTTTGAGTAACCATAAAAATAACCAAAAGATGACAGGAGTTTATGGAATTGTTCCATGAAGTAATAATTGACAAGGTAGCCTTGACAACTATATATTTTCTCAGAGCGTCGACCAACACTTGTCAAAATCAATACAAAGTTTAATTTTTCATCTGTTTTGATGCTTATTCGACTTCTATTTTTATTTTTTCTATTAGTTTTTGATAAATGCTATTCGACAAAAAAACTGTCACTCCTACCTTGTAAATTATTATATCATGAATTGTTCCATCCAAATAATTTTGAGTGATATGTTTTTGATTTCTTTCATATAATTTTTTGAGAAATGGTTCAAATTGAGAATTTTTCATTGCCTTTGAAAAATACCAGAGTTTCGTCTAGATAACTATTTTTTGGCATAAAGTCGCAGGAGTGAGATATTCGTTTAAGACCTTGTGCATATACGTTTGCTACTATCGATATGATAATATACAAAAATTGGTAAAATCAGGTAAGAACCATGCCTGCCTCCCATACAAAGGGATGTGATCAATATGGTAAAATATCTCAAAATTTTACAAAAATAGAGCAATTCACTTAATATTTTGCTCACAGACTATGCTTTTAATAGCTCTGCTTTAGTTTGCAATTGGCCAAAATCGGATGAAAACTTTGCTCACCTCCCATATAAAGTGACATTATCAATCAGGAAAAAGTTAAATATCTCCCCAAGTTCTTAAAATATCACCTTGATATTTTGTATATAGCCTTCCTTCAATTGGAGCATCACGATCGAAAATGAGAAAAATCAAATATGAATCACGCCAACCACCTATATAAAGTGAAGCCATGAAAATAGTAACCCACTTAGGTAAAAACCTAAAGAAGATACCTATATTTTTCATTTAAAAAGGCCGACAACATAGCGATGTCAAGACGTGAATTGGTGTACGGTCTGTAGTGAGAATTTATCAGATAATTATTCATCAATTATTTAAAAAGTATTGTAAATGAAGTGTTTACTTATTTTGTTCCTATTGTAAAGGTAAGAAACAATTCTAAGCCGGGATGGTTCAATAAAAGTCTTGCAAAATTGAAAAATCGTATGTATAAATTTTTAAAAAAGATTAAAATTAAACCATTTTTTTTCGACAACATTTTTTAGTAGCTCAGAAAGAATACGAAACTTTTAAAGCATCTCTTTATAAATCTCACTCCTTCTCCCTCTTCTCTGATTCATTTAAAAAAAAAAATCATCAGAATCGGTTGAGAAACACAGAAGAAAATTTTTCTTTACACGAAAAGTAAAAATTTCACTAATGCAATTATATTAGTTTGAAAAGTAATATAAAAAGATTTCATGCAAATTATTAAAATCAAAATTTAAGTGAACTATGCAAAATTAATATTTTTTAATTAGTTAACCTGTTGAAGCGTGATTCACAATATTTATTGGGAATTTCACCTAAACGGGACAACCAAAAAATTATAGTCATCATCTGCTTTATCATCATTTGTACTCATGTGCATGTATTTCGAAGTAATTTATAGATAGAACATCCCTGTAGGAAAATCAACTAATTTAAAAGTAGTTGATAAAGTAGTTTTTTGTCAACCACAACTAGTTGAAATTCTGACTTTTTTCCATAGAACGAACTAACATATTTTGTATGGTGATGTCCGCTAAATAAGTCAATTGACTTTCGTCTGCATATAAATTAAGGTTTTCGAAATAAAAACACTTGATTTAATTGGCACTATGTGCCAGTGTAATAACTTTATTGGATGCTCTTCTTAGACTAACTTAAACAACTCCAAATAAACTTATTATATCTTCCTATACTTGTCGCTTCAGCTGCGCTTTTGTCGTTGATATTGTTGTTGGACTTTTAGCTGCACCTTAGTGGTTGTTGCTATTGTTCTTGTATTGCCTGCACTGCTATTGTTGTTGTTGTTGTTGTACCGGTTGAATCTGCTGTTGCAGCGCTGCCGTTATTTTTGGCTTGCTGCTGTTATATTTTGTTGGCTCAGCATTTGGCTTATGTGGGAATGGAATATGCGGCAAAATTGACAAATTGTCACGTACCATCCTCGTATTACAACTGGAGCGGATACGTGTGTTAACTTCTCCCCCCGTTAAGAGGAGCCGTCCCCGGTTTCTTTTAAAACTCTTTCTAAGGCTATGACGTTGTTAATCTTCTTGCGACGTTTTGTGATTAACAAAACTATAACAATGATTACGACTGTTACTATCGAAGAAATGAAAATTAGTAGCCATTGCGTAGATTGTTGATGGATTAGTTCTTTCAGGCTGGCAATATGGCCAATGTTTTTTATATTAACTTCATGCAAGTACGGAAGTGATAACAGCGTAACATGTTCCGTGATATTGACAAATTTAACTGATGCGGGTTGAGGGTGTGAATGACTGATTTTCTTCCAATTCGTAAAAGTTGTACCGTTTATGGTTATTTCACTTTCGAAAGTTACAAGAAGGGTTCCATGCATCAAGATTGCTGAGTTATTTCCTTCCTGTATCTCAGCTGTCTGATCATTCACAATTACTAGTCCATCATCGATCTCTTCAACTGGTGTTATATGGTACGCCGAAGTGGTCTTGCAGGTTGCGAAATTATTGTTCAGTAATTGTCGCACGCAGGAGTTTCCTTTTAGAGGTTGGCAGAATGTGATTGTGGCTGCATCTCTGCAATTTCCGAGAGGTTCATGTAATATTTTGCAGTTGGCAACGGTATTTGTCTCTAACATTAGGATCTTATGTTTACTTATTACAGGCAATATCTTAATTTTACTACATATTTCTTCAATTTTTGGATACTTGATTACGAAATGGATACTATTGCTATCTTGGAATATTTTCTGTTTTGAAATACTTAAAATATCACTTATACTAATATTTGCAAAGTGTTCCGCGATTAACAAATTTTGTATTTCAGTACTATCTAGTATAATAGGATTTATTACATTAACTTTTCCAAGAATGACCGAATAGATGGTATCCTCAATACTCGTTATTATGGCCTTGTTTCTGGCTATAGCTAGTTCGAATAGGTGTCCGGTATCTATTTCTTTTTTTATTGTAACATTGAGAAGCTTGTTTACCGTCTTTGTTAATTGGTTAATTCTAATCTGCATTTCGGTATTTATAAGGACCTGTCTTTCATTAGCCTCTATTAAAGCTTCCTCCTTAGTGGCCACCTGATTAAAATCATCGAAATCTGGGGTGCCAGCAATGTATTTTAGTGCCGTTCCCAAAAAATTGATGCTTCGCGATTGTCGATGGTGGATTCTGAGCGCGCTAAGTAGGTTAAAGATCTGATCCACATCTGCTTTAAGTAATTTTCTCATGTGCGACTGTGGGAAGTGGTCGAGTAAGTTTTCGGTATCATGGGCTATGGTTTCATAATCGGTCAGGTTTGTTCTATGCAGTAGGAACCCGTAGCTATTGTAAACAGCCACTGCTCCATCGGTTATCGGAATGTAGTGTGAATCGGTGTAATTCAAAAATTTGGCTCGTTTCGCTTGAGCGATTGCCAGTATAAAAAGCCTGAAAATACAAGAATATTACCTTATATTACTTTTATGGACCTCTTTACCCTCAATCAATAAAGTAGTTCCTAAGTCTTTTTCAACTACTTTTTCGATATAGAGCTTTGTAAATTTGTTCCCTATTCTTCTATTCGTTTTAACATAAACCTTTTCCCCTGGTTCGAACTGTCTAGTTTTTTTCCCAGAATTGAGTCTCTGCAATTCTGCGTGTTGCGCTTTAGCTATTCTTGATTCGATTTCTTTTCGCAGAGCTTCGGGCATAGAATGGACAATATCTATCGGTCGTTTATTTGTGGTAGAATGAATTGTCCTGTTGTATTTCGCAGTGGCGAGTAGAATTAAGTCAATCGTGTCGTTTATACCTTGTGTTAATTTTGTACATCTGGCTATTTCTGAAAGCGTACTGTGGAATCGCTCAACCTGTCCGTTCGTAGTGCTATGATGTGGAGGTGTTGTAAATATGTTTATCCCAAAATGGTCTCTTACTAGCGAGCTAATTGTATGTGAATGGAAAGATTTTTCATTATCACAGACAATTGTCTTGGTGTCCTTGAAAAAATTTAAAATTTGTAGTATGGGTTCTTTAATGTCAACTATTGATCTGGAATTTATTGCCGAAACTATGGCAAATTTTGAGAATTTATCAACACAAGTTAGGAAGTGTTGATTGTCAGTAGAGTAGATGTCGATGTGCAAAATTTCACCAGGCCTTTGAGGTAAGGGTGTTTTGCCAATCTCCGGGTTCGGAGGGTGACGCTGATACTTTGCCTCCCTACAGATTCTACAATTTGAAGTTATTTCTTTTAGGCTCTTACGCATGTCAGGGAAATAGTAATCGTCCAGAACTTGTTTAAGGTTTTCTTGCACCGAACGATGGGCTCTATTGTGCTCCGCTTGCAAGATTTCCCTTTGGTCATTTTTATTAAAGATGTCTGTCACCTGCTTTGCTGCACGTAGGAATTTAACAGCAGGGAACATTGAGATAACTTTATCCTGAATCTTGGCCAAGGTAGGTAGGTCACACAATACTCCGTTGACTACGTTGGGATTGACGCATGACCTAAAAGTCTTCAGAAGATTATCTATATTGGAAAAAACAATACGATGTCTAACTTGGGATTTGAAAAGTATTTTTGACGTAGTTGTTTCAGTATTTCCTTCTTCTAGGATAAGCTGATTTCTGAAACAGTTTATGGGATTCTCAACAGTGGGAATTGTTTTTGTCAGTGACTCCTCACTGTGGACCGTGTTTGATGAATTGCTAGAGTTTCCTAAAGCATTGATATGTTGCCTCGACAAGGCGTCGGCTACAACGTTCGCCCTACCAGGTTTATAAAAGAATTTGGGTGAAAATTCCTCAACAAACGCTCTCCACCTTTTCAACTTTGAGTTAGGATTTTTATCTGATATAGCGAACGTGAGAGGCTGATGGTCAGTAAAAATACTCAACTGCTTAACACCATAAAGATAATTTCTGAGCTTTTGTAAAGCCCAAACTATTGCGAGCAGTTCACGTTCATTAGTTGCGTAATTCTCTTCAGTCGAAGAGAGAGTCCTGGAAATCATGGTTATAGGCCGTCCCTCTTGAGAGAGAACTGCTCCTAAAGCATGTGACGATGCATCTGTGGTTAGTTCGAATGGCTTTTCGTAATCAGGATAAAGTAGAAGTACGTCCTCTGACGCCAGTATTTCCTTTATTTTGCTAAAGGCTTTTTGTGCTTCTTGATCGAAATCTATCCGAACGTTTTTTGATTGGTTAGCACCAATATTTCCATTTTCGCCTCGCAAGTATCTTGTTAGCGGTTTAGCAATTAACGCATAGTCCCTGATAAATCGTCTGTAGTAACCAGACAATCCAAGAAATGATCTTAAGCCTCGGAGTGTCTTAGGAACCTCGTAATTAATGATATCCTTTACTTTGTCCGGACAGGTTTTCAGCCCGTTCTTGGAAACAACGAAGCCAAGGAATTCCACCTCTTCTTTGAAGAATTTTGTTTTTTCTAGTGAAATCCTCATGTTAGCTTCAAAAAGTTTCTTCAAGACACGCCTTATATCCTTCGTATGTTGTTCATAGCTAGAGGAGAATATAATTACGTCATCTATGTAAACGTGACAACTTTTGCCTATCTCGTCCCTAAGAATGTCGTCAATTGCTCGCTGAAAAATGCTTGGAGCATTTTTCAATCCAAATGGAAGTCTACAGAACTCGTACTTGCCGTTATTGACAGAAAAAGCTGTCTTTTCTCTGTCACGCTCAGCGAGATTTATCTGGTGGAAGCCAGACTTGAGATCTAGAGTAGTAAAGTAGGAAGATTTCCCTAAATTTGAGAGAATAACCGAGGTGTCCGGAATCGGGTACCTGTCGCTTGTTGTTTTTTCATTGAGTTTCCTAAAGTCAATGACCAAACGCATTTTACGCTCTCCTGTCTCAGTGGTTCCTTTCTTGCCTACGACCCATATTGGATTGTTATACGGAGAGCGAGAAGGCCTAATGATACCGTCTCGTAGTAGTTCGGAAATTTCCTTATTCACAAACTCGGATGCGGCTATTGGGTAAGGATAGGACTTGGAGTAAACTGGTTGGTCATCGTTTGTTCGGATTGTCGCTACGATATTGGTATTATAGGGCAAGGCTTCATTTGGATCTGCAAAAACTCCTGCCTGTTCTTTGATAATGAGAGAGACTTGTTTTTTGTGATTTGGGTTTGATAAAATATTGTTCACCTCGCGGCAAAAAAAATACAAGAGGGCTTCCCGTTTATTATTGTAGCAAATCATTCCTTTTTTCATATCAAGAGTCGCACCAATTTCCTTGAGAAAATCGAAACCGATAATGCCATCGAATGTTTGGAGTGACGGAAGAATAAAAAACTGAGCGTTTGTGTCGAAAATATTCATGGTGCACTTTCTTTGGATTTTTTCGGTACCGTGAATTGATTTAACTAGGAATGGATTTTCAATATGCTTGACACCTTTGAGGGTTTCTAAATTTGTAATGTAATTCTTTGCGGCACCCGTATCTATTAAGAATTTTAATTTCCTCCCTGCCAGTGTTCTGGTGACGTAGGGCAGGAGGGATCCTGTTCTAAAAAATTAATCTCGTCCGTTGCCTCAATCTCCTCGTCCTCTGGGATATCGCCGTCGTCGTCTCCATCTTCGTCCTCGTAATCCCCGGGGAAGTAGAGGTTTTTGGCAACATAAAACCCGGGTGTGTCCCGGTCATCGCGTCCGCGCTGCCTCAAATGGTTCACACGTTGTAGCTTATTGGCTGGCAATCTATCGCTCTCAATAGGTCTTTTCGCTGGTCGGATAGCTTGAGGATTAGGGCTTAGGAAGGGATTTCTGTTGAAGTTTGGCGCAGTGTTGCGGAACAGTCCCTCTGGCTTATTGTGCCTAAAGCGGGATGACGTTGGGTCTGTGTCCATAGGCACTGGTCGAGGATACGCGTTCGTTACTCTTCGATAGTGGGGTGAATTATGAGGGCCATAATTATTAAGTTTTGTGAAAGTACCCACTTGGTTTCGATTTGGGCTTATAAATGCCTGTGCGAAAAGGGATCGTGCATGGTTTGATTCAAGCTCTTGGGCAAGAGCTAGAGCTGTTGGCATGTCTGTCGGTCTGGAGGAGAAAAGAATGTCACAGAGGGGTTTGTTAAGTCCCGAGATGAACACTCGAAGGGCGTCTTGTCGGTACTTATTATTAAGGGAGTTTATTAGTTCCGTATTACCGTAATGTGTCATAATATTTTTGTTTACTATTAATGACAGTTTCCGTTCCACGTCGTCGTAGAACTGGGAGATTGTGCGTTGCCCTTGCCTTAAGGTAGACATTTCCTGCTCTACCAGGTAGATGGGCCTCTTGTCGGCGTAAGTGAAGTCTAGACGAGCGATTATGGCGTGAAAATTTAAAATGGTATTGAAGGATGACAAAACCATATTTGCCGAGCCCACCACCTTATTTCTCAAAATGGCAACCGCCTGGTAGTGCTTGGAACTACCGTCAAATTCCTCAAAAAGTTTATACGCAGCATGGGCAGCCTGCCTCCATGATACGTAGGTGGCTCTATCGCCACCGAACTCCGGTAGTGATTTTATAAGATCGAGTGATTCCTCACATCTGACGGTCGGGTCAATTGTTACTGGTTCGTATTGCGTAACGGTGGTCGGTGTTTCTAGGGTTTTTAATCTAGCGGTCAACTCGTCGACGGAACCCTGGAATTCTCGTCTTGTTTGTTCCGTTGCAGCCCTTATTGCGGCATTAACGATGGCTTGAAGAGCTTGAGGATCCATCTCAATCGTTACAACTTTCTTTATTACTAACTATTTGTTATCTTTATTTTCAGATTCTAGGTTTTCTTCAACAGTTAATTGACTGAGATTTAGTAAAAGTACAAGGGTTTTTTCTTCAAAAAAAACTTTTTAATTAATTTAAAATTTTTCTAATTAATTCAAAGACATACAAAACATCTGGAAGAACTCAATTCTTAAGTAAACATTCACTTACATATAAAATATTCTACTCATCATTTCTTAAAATCTCGATTGCTTCGGTGGGTGCAACAAATACGGGATATTCTCTGCAGCTGCGGCAGTAATTGACTCCTTCGTGAATTAACGAACGTTTTTCCTTTCTCGTTTCAGGTAGGTACTGGAAGGTTTTTTCCAATTCAGTTCTTTTCAGAAAAATTTTAGATATTTTTCACTTGTTTTTTCCAGTATTGAAAAATTAAGATTTTTTCACTTCAGTTTTATTTTTCAGAAGATTTTAGATTTTTTTACTTCAGTTTTTTAGTATAGAAAAATTTAGATTTTTTCACTTCAGTTTTATTTTTCATTAGATTTTAGAATTTTTTACTTCAATTTTTTCAGTATAGAAAAATTTAGATTTTTTCACTTCAGTTTTTTCATTAGATTTTAGAATTTTTTACTTCAATTTTTTCAGTATAGAAAAATTTAGATTTTTTCACTTCAGTTTTTTCAAAAAAGAAAAATTTAGATTTTTCCACTTCAGTTCGTTTTTCAGGAGATTTTGGATTTTTTCCACTTCAGTTTTTTCAATATAAAAAATTTTACGTTGTTTTTTTCCAATTTAGAAAATTTTTACGCTGTTTTTTTCAATATAGAAAATTTTTAACGCTGTTTTTTTTTCAATATAGAAAATTTTTAACGCGAGTTCGAGCTCACTGGCCACTTTCAATTTTCCTTTTTATAAAGAATTTTTTTAGTGGCCCCACGTTGGGCGCCAATTAAGGTTTTCGAAATAAAAACACTTGATTTAATTGGCACTATGTGCCAGTGTAATAACTTTATTGGATGCTCTTCTTAGACTAACTTAAACAACTCCAAATAAACTTATTATATCTTCCTATACTTGTCGCTTCAGCTGCGCTTTTGTCGTTGATATTGTTGTTGGACTTTTAGCTGCACCTTAGTGGTTGTTGCTATTGTTCTTGTATTGCCTGCACTGCTATTGTTGTTGTTGTTGTTGTACCGGTTGAATCTGCTGTTGCAGCGCTGCCGTTATTTTTGGCTTGCTGCTGTTATATTTTGTTGGCTCAGCATTTGGCTTATGTGGGAATGGAATATGCGGCAAAATTGACAAATTGTCACGTACCATCCTCGTATTACAACTGGAGCGGATACGTGTGTTAACTTATATTTTTAACTACTTATTAAATTAGTTAAATTTAAATTAGTTTTTAACTACTGTAAAATATCCAATTGAAAACTATTACTGATGGCCTAAAGTTAATATTTGATGAAATAACATGGTTAAATATATATAAACTTGTAATCTAATAAAAATTTGCAATTAAAACATGTCAAAATCAGAGTAGTTGCCGCCTTAATATAATTCAAAGTAGTTTATCAATTACTTGTTTTTAAGTAGTATTTCAATTACTTCATATATAATGGAATAAAAACTATTTAGAATTGAAGTGGATGCCGCCTTAATATAATTCAAAGTAGTTCATATACTGGTTTATTTTAAATTAGTTTCTTAATTAGTTGTTTTTAAAAACAAGTTAGTTTGTTCCTATAGGGATAGAACATAAACACATTCACAGCGAGCAAAAATCACGCAACACAACTGATGAGCTGGTGTAGCGGCCAACGAAACAGCTGTCTAGTCTGCTGTGTGATAAATACTCTATATAGAATGTTGTTGTTGTTGGTCGTTTTCTTCAAAAAACAACAACAACTCAAGCTCGAAAAATACAAGTCTTAATAATTGAAAAATTATTAGATTTATAAAACACATACTTTAATAAAGATTCGATTTTTTTTTTAGCTTTCTTACACCTCTATTGGCCCCTAGCTTGTGTACAAGTATTTGGTCTGTGTGAAGCCTAGTTCGAGTTATTGTAAAAAGCCAAAATATTACTTTTCTCAAAAACCATTTTAAGGATTTAAATTATTAGTCTGGGAAGTAGCGTTGCATTTGAAGAAGTCATTTTATTTCGGCAATGTAATGAATTTCATTACAGTAATATATATAATAAGTCGGGGATTGGCCGAATCAGACTACAGTGGGTCCTTTTTCGTCCCCTATTTGACGAAGGATGCTACTGCTCGGAGCACTCATAAGTGAGCATGCTCCTTATATAAGCACCCTTTGTCACCTCAAGCATGTCCTTGTAGGTCAGTTGACCAATCTCGGCTTCGTCAATAAATGGATGGTCCCATAGGATAGGATGATCCCTATGTCCCAGAATGGTCAATCTTATGCTTCCCACCGCCGGACACTGGCACAGAATGTGTGCTGCTGTTTCCGGCTCCTCTAGGCATAACCTACACGCATCGTCCTCGGTCAGAGTCATCTTCCTGAGATGGTACATGTAGGGACCGTGTCCTGTGACCAGTGCAGTAAGCCAGCTTAAAGTCTGCCGATTGTATCGGTTGCAATTACCAGCTTCTTCCCACCTTGTACGGTGTTTCGAGTCCGTCCATTGCTTAATAAGGCCTGCCACCATGTTGTTGCCTATGGCGATACGTGGTTCTGGTCCACAGAATTCTTCTGCTGATCCTTCTCTTGCTAAAGAATCAGCCTTTTCATTCTGCTCTATGCCAGAATGTCCTCGCACCCACATAAGTGTGAGCTCATTTGTCTGATCGCACCTATTGAGTTTGGTAAGACATTCCATGGCCAACCTAGAAGTAATATCTGTCCGTTGCATGCACCTAATCACCGACTGATTGTCAAGGGCAATGACAAGTTTCTTGCCATTTACCCGGTCATCTATCAAGTGGTCCAGCGCATGCACTACACCAAGCATTTCCGCCTGGTATACAGACACGAACCTCCCCAGCCTCAGTGCACAGGATAGGTTCAACTCTTCTGAGTAGACGCCTGACCCGGCTCTGCCATTCATCAGAGAGACGACTGTGAATATACTGATGTCGCTACCAGCGGTTTCTTCACAAACGGATCCATCTGTTATTAGAGTTTTATAACATTTTTCTGTTATTCTCACTCTCTGCCTTCCGTCCATAGGCATACACGTCTCCCTGACATTTCGCTGTGCCATGTCCAGGATGCGCATATGACCATGGAGGGCTGTTGCTCCATGCCACGTAGCATTTCGCAACATCCTGAGGGCTGTTAGCGCTGCCGTTTTCTTTATTTCTAAGTCCAACGGCAGCATACCTAACAAAACCTCCATTGCGCTTGTTGGAGTGGTGCGTATTGCCCCTTTTATTCCAACACACGCCAGCCGTTGGACTCTGTCTAGTCGCTTCTTAATGGTTTTCTGACTGACTTTTGTCCACCAGATCACCGAAGCATACGTGATGACAGGTCTAACCATCATAGTGTAGATCCCTTTCATAGCCCCTGGGCTTATCCCCCATTTTAGACCACAAACGCGTCTACACCGAAACAGAACTCACTTGGCCCTTTGAATCCTGTCTCCTACAGTTCGTTCCAGTTCAGTTCACTATCTAGAGTTACCCCTAGATATTTAACTTTCGTGGACATGTTGATTTCAGCTCCAAAGAGAATATTGTCTGATTTTCCTGCGTTCACGGTGAGGCCTTGTTCTCGACACCACTCCTCCACTATTCGGAGTGCTCCCTTCATTATGTCAGAAATGGTGTCAATGAACTTACCACAGACCACCAACGCAATATCATCTGCATACCCTATCGTGTGTATGCCCGATTCATCTAGTCTAGCCAAAAGTGAGTCCACAGTTATGTTCCACAGGGTTGGCGATAACACCCCTCCTTGAGGACATCCGCTACTATTTATATCATTACAGTAATAGTTTTACTCCTAATATACAGTGTTGCGCAAAACAAAAGCAATAAAATTATTGCGCTGCTACAAAACCGTCTCACTTTTTTAATATTGGGGACACACAAAAATTATTACGTATATAGGAACCAAAGCATATATTCATACATCTTATAAAAACAAAATCATATTCAAGTTTGGTTTAGGGTTTTTTATTAAATTTAAAATTACTGTGTCTACATTCAATTTGTCTGAGTGCAAAACAAAAGCAACAAAACTTCGAAAATGGAAAAAGAGAACAGAAGTTCCAAAAATTATTTATTACATTAGAAATCATGCTGAAAAAGAGAAAAGACTGCAATACCGTCCATCAATCGGTCGATCACGCATTTTTTCGAAAAGAAGGGAACGGTTCTTGACAAGAGCAGTAAATGACAACCCTAAAATATCTACAAGAGCTCTTGCTATTATGTTTAAGGAAGAGTTCGGTGATGTTATTTCGTATGAGTATGTGAAACAATATCCAGAAAGAAATGCATATCCTTCAAGAGTAGCACGCAAGAAACCGAAGCTTACGTCACAGCATATTATCGTTCGCGATGAGGTACATTGATATGCCAGAATCCTATTGGGATAATGTCATATTCTGTGACGAGTCAAAAATGTTGTTATTTTGTAATAACAGGCCCAATAAAGTATGGCATCGGCCCTTAAAAGCATTGGCAAAACGAAATACCATTCCTACAGTCAAATTCGGCCAACTATTTGTTATGGTGTGGGAATATATATCAAGAAGAGGGTTTGGCGATATTATGTTCATTGAAGGCACAATAGCTGCATTCCCGTGGTCGTTGATCTAGAGTGTGGTTCTATTTATACACAATACAAAAACAAAAATTAGAACCAAATCTTTTCCTGGCTCTATTTCTGATATTAAAATGCTGTCAAGTTTAAAGTATTGTTTTCAAAACGAACATAGTTGGCAAATCTGAATTACTCTGCGACGATGATATAATAATTTACACGGTAGCCTTGACAACTACATATTTTCTCAGAGCGTCGACCGAACAGTTTTCAAAATCAATACAAAGTCTAATTTTTTTCTGTTTTGCTGCATATTCGTTTTCTCTTTTTTTTTATGCGTTTTTGACAAATGCTGGTCGACATAAAAACTGTCACTCCTACCTTCTAAATTATTATATCATGTCTGCGACTAGTTTTCGTCTTTGGAACTTCGTTTTTTGGAACTTCATCGCTAGTGATGCCAAATTGTAATAAAGTTGAACTAAAACTGTTCCACTGAGATTTGATCTGAACCAGTGCCACGGGAATGCAGCTAATAACTGCGAAACAATATTTGAAGGTTTTGAAGATAAATATAACTAACAACGCTCGAAAATTTGGTTTGAATAAAAAATTTAAATTCTACCAGCACAATTATCTGAAACATAAGGAGCACACAGAGAAGATGTGACTCCTTTTCAATTGTGAAAAAAGTACTAGATACGTCAGCCCAGAGGCCGGATCTTAGCCCCATACAAAATTTATTGACGTGAATTTAAACAAATAGGCTGCCAAACGGCAGCTCCAGACTAACTCCAGCCTAACTCCAGAGGAGATCATAGCAAATATATATATATATTTTTTTTAATTATAGTTTTAGTACATTTTTAATAAAAATAGACTTAATGTAAAAACACTTTCTTGACAGTAACATTTTCAAGTATTTTAAGTTTTAGTTGTTTCTTCTTTCACTTTTTCACCACTATATATTTGTAGTAAAATAAATAATACTAAATCGATAAATAAAAGTAATCAAAACATAAATTAAGATCTTTTTTTTTAAGACAAACGTAAAAATTACAATAATTTCACTATGTCAAAACACTTTCTTGACAAACTGTACATATATCGCACACTAAATACAAAATCGTCACAACTGAAAATTTTTAAATTTAGTTTTTAGCAATTCTTAAAAAAATTAATTTTTAAGAATTACACACGAGAGCTTTATGCCAAGTAATTTCATGAAGCAACAGGTTGCCACAACAACAATGTTCTTTACAGAACAACCACCAGCAGACTAGACAGCTGTTTCGTTGGTCGCTACACCAACTCATCAGTAATCTTCTGTGGCTCATCCAGTCCATTAACTTTGAAAATCTTATAAGCACACCTTCTGCTAAAACCTAAGCGGAATTGCAGTTGTGTGCTTTCCAATTTAAAAATCAATGTTTTTCTACTTCTTTGCACAAAGCAAAGGTTCAAAAAATTTAGTACATTAATACTGCAAAGACTTGTTGTTGCACTCTGTGCTTACTTCTTTTCACGATTCCATTCTTTGGCACCAACAATTCGTTAGTATTAAACCATTGAAGGCGTGAGAAGTTTTTTTAAAAAAAATATGAGCCATCTTATTTTCTGAGGTCGGGCTCGTACCAGTTTGTACATGAAAAATAAATTGTGGCATTTTTTAATTTATATTTAGTTTTTAGCAATTCTTAAAAAAATTAATTTTTAAGAATTACACTTTATGCCAAGTAATTTCATGAAGCAACAGGTTCATTAAAAATTAATTTTTTTAAGAATTGCTAAAAACTAAATATAAATTAAAAAATGCCACAAAATTTTTAAATTTCTAGGTGAAGCAACAAACCCATTTTATTTTTGAAAGAACTCCATACAAAGCAATGAGACAAAACTTTTTTTTGTAACTATAGAGGAACAAGATATGTACAAAAAGTATTTTATGTGTTACAGTCAAAGAATATGATCACTACGAATAGTTTTACATTAACGAGTAAAAATTTGTAAATTATGTGACTGTGAAATTTTGTGAAAAAGTTGTGACTGTTTTGTATTTAGTGTGCGATATATATTAGCTATATATCAGCTTGTACCTGGTTTTTAACCCTTTTAAGCATTACTTAGAAGGACAGTGACTTTTATTTGAAAACTCGAGCGATTTTTGAAAGTATAAACATTTTTCTGCCGAATTTTACGAATTTGAACTGAATAACTTTATATTCTTTATACGTTTAATGATAGAAACGTAAGAAAACCGTTATACAAAACGTATTATCAATGCATAAATTTGTTAAAGGCATGAGTTTTTACGTTATGAAATAACTTCCTAAAATCTATGAAACAACTGCCAAATGAAATAGATCCAAAAAAAAAAAGAGCAATGAAATAAGTCCCATAAATAATGAAATATCATATATCCCAAATGAATTTACTGCCAAAAAGAGAGAGCAATGAAATATGTTGCAATAGCTACGAAATAACTTTCAATTCATTATGAAATATCTCTAATACATGGTAGAATAAGAGAAGGTAGATGCATTTCGGAGAGGCAGACTGCCATAACTGTCGAAACGAATTTGATAGCTCATAGAAAATCTGAAAACGATGAGAAAGCTTTTATTGGAAAAATGTAAACAAAAAAGTGATTTGTATTGATTTTAACAATTTTGGCTATGAGAAAGAGAGCGCAGTCCGAAATGCATATACCTTCTTTTATTCTACCATGCTCCAATAGATAAATGAACAATTTTTGGAAGCTTTTTAATTTTTTTTTTTTTTACTTTTTTCGTGGCTCCGCACAGTGCATCAACCCCATAGAAGCACGGGACAAAAATAGAAGGAGTGCTTTCATGATAATGAAATTTTGCATACTTCTTCAGCTTAAGCTAATTAAAAAAAAAAATTAAAAATTGTTAAAATTGGTCTGTCCCTTGGGGCACCTACCTTGGACCTATATTAATTTTTTACCTGATTTTTTTATGGCAGGTACAAACAAAGCTTGGCCGAATTTAACAAAACTTGGTCAAAAAGTACAGCAAATAGACTTTTGTACTGAAAATAGTTGAAATCGGTTGGATCCTAGGGGTACCTTTCTTGGACCTACATTAATTTTTCACATGATTTTTTATGGGAGGTGCATATAAAAATTGACCGATCTTAACGAAACTGAGCCAAAATACAAAAAAAAATATAGTTATAGATGCGCACTGAAAACGCGTTGAATTCGGTGAGACTCTAAGGCAGTGATCATCAAAGCCTATGCCCGCGGGCATTTGAGCTTTTGTGCTTAAAAGCTTTCTGTATACATATTAACTTACGGACGAGCATTGAACTGCGTCAGTATCTATTGAAATTTCATGCAGAACAGACCTGCGGCACATGCATGCTTGTTAGATTTTTTTTTTGCTGCGCATACGCAACTTATGCTACACTCATAAAATATCAGTTTTTGCTATTTCTTTACAAAATGTCTCTACTTGAATGGGAGTTGCAATTCTTTTTTGCAGAAAATATTTTTTCTAAATTATAAATGAATAAAAAACCCAAAAAAAAATAAAACATGAGAAAAACTGAAAAAAATATATATGAAAAAATATAAAAAAAAGAAAAGAAGGGGCTACATAATTCCTACGTCCTCGTCGCTAGTCCTGGGTAATGCCAAAGGGAATTATGATCATTTTAACTCTATCTTGAATGCCTGCCGGCTAAATTGAAAAATAAAAGGGCTTAGAGAAGTAAGGAAATATTTTTTCAAACAATGAATTCAAATTAAATCAAAAACGAAAAAAACCTAAAGAATTAAAAAGAAAACAAAAAAGCAAAAAAAAAAAATAAAAGACACAGTTTCGTATAGTAAGTATTGAGATTTCTAAATTAAAATTGAATTTTAAAAATTTAAATTAAATTATTATTCTAATTAACCTTTACTATTTTAAAGTTTTCTCCTTTTTTGTAACAGTGCATAAAATAGTGAATGTTAATATGTTTCTTCGATATGAATTATGTTATTATGAACAGTAGTAAGCATACGTAAATCGCAAAATTTTTTAAAAACATTTCCGCCTCACGCCTCTCCCATAGATTTGTAATACACCAGATGAAAATTTTTTCCGGCGCCACTGAATAATAAAACAAGCGAACCATCCCTCTTGCATGAAAGCTGGACTGAGACTCAAGTAGTATTTTTTTTTTCAGTGCAAAGCTTTCAATGAGCTTTTATACATAAACAAAGTATGCTTATATAGAGTTTGATGACCACTGCTCTAAGGGTACTTCCCCTGGGCCTATATTAATTTTTTACATGATTTTGTATGGGAGGTACATATAAATGTTGACCGATCTTAATGAAACTCGGCCGAAATACTAAAAAAATATAGTTATAGATTTGTACAAAAAACTGATAAGATAAGAAAGTGCTAAAAATTCACTTAATCAAAAATTATTACTTAATTTTAGGCCTAATTTAATTCTGATGCGGCGAAGAAATGGCCTGATAGAGCTTTTTTAAAAATGTCAATATATTAAAAAAGCGCAAAAAAGCGGAGTATATATTATATGTTTTAAAGAGTTAAAGGTAAACATTTAATGGCCCTGTATTTACTTTTTGTGCAATTTTGGGCGATTTTTTTTTTTTTTTTTTTTGGTTGACAATTAAAAATGGTTAAATTTTATATATTTTGCAGAAAAAAAACTTCTGTGTTTATTGATATATAAAATTTTTGTTTTTTATTTTTTCCAATTAAATGAAAAACATATTTTTTTTTTTTTTTTTTGTCTTTTATCTTTTGAAAAATAGTTATTTTGTTATATGATAATAAAGCTAAAAATATATTTTTGGGAATTTTTTTAGTTACTACATACGAACGCAAACTGTGCTTATGATTATTTAAGCAAGAACATTTTCCGAGTTTGAAGTGTTGCAGTACCCACAAAAATGGTATAATTGTTAAAATTGTTATTGTTTTGTTTTATTTGAACAGTTTCTTTGAAATGATATCAAACATGTTGGGAACGGAGCATTGTGCGCCGATTGAGTGTGCTACTTAAGCCGTTGTTTAGCAATTTAGAAGAACTCTCAGCAACGCAAACATGGATGGTTATGAGGCAGGCCATACATTTTCTAATAAGCATCATATAGGGAAAAATGGTTTTGGTATCAAAAGAGGTTTTTACTCAAAAGAGCTAATTGGATACTTTGGATACTACTTGTGGTGGTAGTATCACCATTCCAACCAACCATATTTCATCATTAACTTTTACTTTTATCATAAACTTTTAATAGTATTTCTTATCATTTCGCACACTTTTCGTTTAAAATTTGAGGCTTACGAAATTGGCTTATTTTGACCAATTTTAGGTTCACTCTTTGTTTGCCTTCTCTCTATGCAAAAATTAAAGATTAACTTAACTTTTCTGTGCATAGTTCAAAATTCGACATAAGTTTATTGTATTCTTTCCTTGGAATGCCTATGGTTAAATATGTAATTTAATTCAAATTTTAATGCAATATTGAAGTAGCAAGCAATATTTTATTTAAAAAATAAGTTATATTGAATTTTAATAGAGTGGGGCATGCATGCATTTTTTGTTTAATGTAATGAAACGAGAATAGTTTTTTAACTGTTACATCTTCAAACTTGTTCGAATATACCTATAATTACGATATGTTTACGAAACAGTTAATTAGCAGTTTTAGTACCGTCCCACAAACAATTTTTGTTTCCGATTGTTTCTGAGCACGTAGTATATCGATAACAAGGTAGGTAGAAATAAAAAATGCATTAAAAAGTACCGATAAGCCAAAAAAAAAACAACAAGTTTAACAGAACAAAAATAATATGGAGCACATATAAAATAGCTGTAATTAAATAGAACAACAGCCAAAGGGCGCAGATAAGTAGGCGCCTCTGGACAATGCTTGAGCATTGAAAAAATGCGTAATTAACAACACCTTTTTACAAGCAACAACAAGTGCAATTAGGCAACATGCAACAAATTGCAATTATAATAACAATTGCTGCCAAGCAGCAGCATTGCCAGATGGACGACGTCGGCGTCATTTGGATAATTTTTGGGTACATGTGACGATGGCACGATTTCACTGGCAAAAATTATGATTTTTATGTTGCACAATTCAAAAAATTCTACAAATTTTTGAAAAATTGAAGCATATTGATTTTGGTATTAAATTTTTTGGAAACCTAAAGACTTGAAATCCGTGAATTATGAATTTGTGAATTTGCTTGAGGGGAACAGGGGGCAAACCTTCACATGGCAACGTGTCTGACCGCCTCAACCTGGCGAGGCCAGCATTATACATGTCGAAATCGTCTCAAGTCGACTCAAACCTCCAAGTGGTGTCCCCTAGGCAACGGAAAACTGGCATCCTCCAGTTTGACGGCTAATTTGAGCGGCGGGTCGCTCCATAGATCTTAAACATGGAATGTGCACAGCGTTTGGGTCCCGCCCCATTACTACTGCCCAATGAAAACTAAACCAGCCTCGGATAAGAACCCCAATTACGTTGACGACCACCGCAAATGAAAAACGGACAATGATTTACTGATATGCACCTGGAATGTCCGAACCCTTTATAGGGAAGGTGCCATTATCCAACTGGCGGAAGCCCTCAAAACGATAAAGGCTGACATCACCGCCATCCAGGAAATGCGATGGAAAGGGCAAGGCTGCTCTAAACAAGCACACTGTGATATCTACTACAGCTGCCATGCGGAGAGGCGCGAATTTGGATGTGGATTCGTTGTTAGCCGGAAACTACGCCACCTTGTTTCACGGTTCACACCTGTGAACGAAAGACGCCACGATGTGAACGAAAGAAGCCTTCAAAGACGCTTTCAACGCTAGTCTTGAGGACGTATACGACCACCTTCCGGTCCATGACGTGAAAATAGTCCTCGGCGATTTTAATGCGAAAGTCGGAAGGGAAGGGAAGGGAAGGCATCTTTGGCCCCACTGTCGGTCAGTTCAGTCTTCATAAGACCTCCACGATCAACGCTCTAAGACTGATCGACTTCGCCGCGGCATGAAACATGGTAGTTAGTAGCACCTCGACATCCACAAGGCCACTTGGCTGTCCCCGGATCAAAAAACGTGAAACCAAATTGATCATGTTGTAATCGACGGAAGACATGCCTCTAGTGTTTTAGATGTGCGTACATTTCGGGGTGTCAACATTGACTCCGATCATTATCTTGTTGCAGCCAAGATCCGCATGCGATTATGCAATGCAAAGAACATACGCACAGGAATGCAACGAATGCTAGATGTCGCTAAGCTGCAATTACAACGAACTGCCGAGGCCTACTCCGCTCAACTCTCGGTTAAGCTGAAACAACCAGCCTCTGGACCCCACGACGCCGGCGGACTTTGGGCGCATATATCCCACTCCATGCGCGCTGCCGCTGAAGAAGTCATTGGTTTCCGTCGCCCGCAACCTCGGAACCAATGGTAAGATCAGGAGTGTCGCATCGCGACAGCAGTAAAAAACGCTGCATATAAAAAAACGCTGCAGTCAGCTGCAACGCGAGCCGTGCGAGAAAACTACCGCAAAAAGAGGAAGGAGGAGAGGCGACTTTTCAGACGCAAGAAAAGAGAGCAGGAAAAGCGTGAGCGTGAGGAACTAGAGGTATACCACGGCAAGAAGGATGCACGAAAATTCTATCAACAGGTTAAGCGTCTAACCCAAGGCTTCAAGCCCGGAGCATCCACTTGTAGAGACGAAAATGGAGATCTGAATACGGACACGCAGTGTGTGCTGAGATTGTGGAGACGGCACTTCTCCAATTTACTTACTGGTGGCGATTCCACCAATGCCGCCCATGGAGTGCGCAGCTTAGAGCCACCAATCAACGATGACGGAGTGGAAGTACCACCACCTAGCCATGAAGAGGTTCGAGTTGCTATCCAACGACTCAAAAACAATAAAGCAGCGGGTGCTGACGGCCTGTCAGCTGAATTGTTTAAAACCGGCGGCGATGAATTGATAAGGCGCATGCATCAGCTCATCAGCAAAGTATGGCTAGCAGAAAGCATGCCCGACGATTGGAACCTCAGCGTACTGTGCCCTTTACTTGGTGGCTGTGGCTTACCACCCATATCGCGGGCAGAGCTATCTAGCTCGGTGTGGTTTACACTCTCAAACCGCCATACCCCTTAGTATGGAAGAGGTTTTAGATAGGCCTCCACCCTCACCAAGGGTTGCGAAGTATCATCATAACATGGAGCTAATTTGGTACCTTTGAATCCTCAAAGGGGCGCTGACCGACGCTTTGTATCGGTCCCAATTGTTATGGAACAACGTTGAATTAAGCCTTCACGGCAGATGTCAACGTTAAACACAACAAATCTATTGTGCCCTTTACTTAAGAAAGGAGACCCAACAATCTGCGCCAGTTATAGAGCTATCAGTCTTATTTCCGTCGCATATAAGGTTCTTTCAAGCGTACTGTGTGAAAGATTAAAGCCAATTACAAAAACACTGATTGGACCTTATCAGTATGGCTTTCGACAAATTCTGGAGAAAACCCACGAAAATCAAATTGACACACACCATCTCTTTGTCGATTTTAAAGCTGAGTTCGATAGCCCGAGAAGGGATTGCCTATACGCAACAATGTCTGAGTTCGGTATACCTGCAAAGCTGATTAGACTTTGCAGAATGACGTTGGGCAACACACGCAGTTCCGTCAAGGTAGGAAATGACCTCTCCGAAACCTTTAACACCGAAAGAGGTTTCAGGCAAGGCGATCCACTGTCTTGAGATCTCTTCAACATCATCATGGAGGGGATCGTACGAAAGGCCGATGTGCATCGTAATGGCACCATTTTCTACAAAGATGTCCAGCTCCTTACGTACGCTGATGATATTGATATTGTTGGCAGAAACAAGAAAGATGTTACCGCTGCTTTCGTCGCTATCGAAAAGGAATCAGCCAAAGTGAGTTTGACGATAAGTGAGGGTAAAACAAAGTATATGCTGTCTACAAACAAGGGAGCGTGGCGTTTAGACTCCCACGTTTCATCCGGCAGCTACACCGCCATTAATAACAACAACGAAGTCAGCCTGGAGATAAAGCGAAGAACGATAATTGCTAATAGGTGCTACTACGGGCTCAGTAAGCAACTAAGTTCCAGAGCCCTCTCCCGATCGACAAAACTGACACTCTACAAGTCGCTCGTTCTACCTGTGCTGCTTTATGGCGCTGAGGCATGGGTAGTTTCGCAAACTTACGCAGCCGCTCTGGGGGTGTTCGAGAGAAAAGCTCTTCGCAAAATCTTCGGTCCTGTTCGAGTCGGCAATGGCTATCGCATTCGCATGAACCACGAGCTGTATGAGCTCTAAGAAAACATTAAAGTAGTTCGGCGTATAACTGTGCAGCGACTACGCTGGCTGGGTCATGTCCATCGTATGGACGACGAAGCTCCAGCGAAAAAGGTGCTCGAGGCGAGGGTCGCTGGTCAACGACGACAAGGGAGACCATGCCTCCGATGGATGGACCAGGCTGAGGAAGCCCTAACCGCACTTGGTGTATCCGATTGGAGAAGGCGCGTGCAAAGCAGAGGCGCCTGGCGAGAGCTGATGAGGTCGGTCGAAACCCGGACACGGGTTGTTACGGCCACCTAAGTAAGCAAGTAAGTGAATTTGCTTGAAAAATCGATTGTGTGTAAAAGTTTTGAGGAAATATATGAATATATTAAATATATACGATAAATGAACACTTTTTTAAAAAACAAGAAAATTTACTAAGGTGTCTGTGTTACATTTATGTCTAAAGAGTACAATATAACTCCTCCATTAATAAAATTAGAAAATAATGCAATTTTTAATATTAAAAATTTCTTTGATACTCATGAGAAAATAACAGCCGAAATTTTTTTGGAAATCTTTATCAAATGTAAAACGTGCTGCTAACACTTTTATTTTCCCAAAACTTTGGACAACGCAAACTATTGAAATGTTTATTTTGATGCATTTACCTAGAGAAATATTTGCTTAATCAAATTTTTTTAAAGAAAATCTATGAACTAGAGATTACTTTTGTTGTTGTTATTTGTGTCTGACCGCAACATTTAATTCACATAATTATATATAATAAAATTTAAATACATTTTGTTTATTAAAAGTAAGTTTTCAGCTTGAAAACTGGAACTGAGTTTGAAAACTGAATGTTATATATCTCATTCATATATTTAAGAAAAAATAAATCTATTTATATAAAAATCAATTGCTGTGCGTTAGTCCCGCTAAAACTCAAAAATGGCTCTACCGATTTGGTTTATAATTATTCAGGGATGGTTTATAGAAAGAGAAAAATTGGAAAACTATGGTAGAAAATTTGGAAAATCGCGAAAGCCAAAATAGGCGTTCTTGTATGCAAATTTTGTATTTTGAATGGAAAATGTCAAACATCTCTGGAATTTCTTCACCACTTTCATTGAAATTTGTCAGAGAGGTAAACTATAACTCAGGTCAGGTTTAAAGATATATCATATTTTATTTTCAGCGCACATTCACGCCAAAAAAAGGCGTTGCAACTATGAGAAGAAAAAACGTATTTGAGTTTATAACTCAGAATTAAAACTCGAAAACGACTGGGCCGATTGAGCTCAAATTTTGGCAGCAAAAATGTTTCATGTACGAAATAGTTTAAGAATAATGAAGGGTAGTATTACATAATGGGGCACCTTCCATCCGACAAATCCGACACCTCAAACGTGATATCTTGGCCGATATCTAGCCGATTCATAACATTTTATGTATATATGGCTTTAAGGATACGTTTAGTATACGGAGATATATATTTTGCTCTATCTCGATCACCAGATGGCGAGCTGTAGTAGAAAAAGTATTGAATTAGCATAAAAATTTGTATATAGTTGTTTTAGGGTACGGCAAGTATTATGGCGATATTTCTTTTACTTTACCTTGAACATCAGAGGGCGCTGATTTACAAATATCTTTAAAAATACGCTAAAAACTACTAAAACGTATGTATGAAAAGATTTTCGGGAAAGCCGAGTCCTTTGGACATGCTACACTTTTCTTCAATTCGTTTGACAGTTCGTGCACTCCAAGAGCTGCGAGTCGAAGCACGAACATACCTAGCCAATTAAAAGAAATACTGCACGAGTTTTTACAAAAAAACAAAAAAAAAAATTAAAAACACAACAAAAGGGAACTCAAACGGAAAATAAATCTAAATGTTAGCATTAGGGATGGCAAAATCTGGACTTTTTCCAATCCCGGGATATTCGGGACTTGACATCATACACTATTAAATGCTCCATATGTACTATAAATATTAATAAATCAAACGGGAGCGGGTCGAAATTTCCCTTACAAAAATTGCCCTTGACAAAATTCAACCCCACAAAATTTCCATTTAAAAAATTGTCCCTTTTTAAAATTTCGCTTTTTTAAAGTTTTACTTTACAAAATTATCCTTTACAATATTGCACCTTTACAAAATTGTCCCTTTACGAAATTGTCCCTTTACAAAATTGCCCATTAACAAAATTGTCCTTTTTGTACTTAATACTGAGAAAATAATCAAGGCACCTTTATCAAACAAAAGTTGTATTTAAAAATTAATTTAATACAATTATGCTAAAAACCAAAACAGAAAATTATCATTTAAATCAACTTATAAAAAATAAATATTTCTTATGAAAAAAGCCGTAAATTTTTCGAAATTCTTTTCAAAAATGCAATAGTGCTTAGATCCCTCCTCTTTCGGATGATTCTCTTTAGTTGCTTGTTTCGTTTTATTACGTTTTTCTTCTTCTTTATACGCTCTCCACTATCTCTCCTGGCTATTTGAGCTTTCGCAAGAATAAGTTCTCTCTGCAGATCGCCTATTATTTTATATAAACCGGCATGGCTTCTTCCAATGACGTCTTTCAAGCGGCGATGCCAAGCTTCTAAGCTATTTTGTGTTCTTAGGTATGCTTCCGTTTGCCGTTTTGTGCAATCGTGCACGGACCAGAACTCCGGGAAATATCTTGGTAGTGCATTTTGTTTACGTCTTCATCGTTGTTCTGAGTGATAAAGCTTTCAAAATATTGTGGAATTTCATTGGGCGGTACAAAAGCCAAGCTTTCAATCATCCGAATTTTAATTGAGAAATCCTCGCAATTTCCATATTTTCGGTTAATCTAGAAAAGAAAGAAACGTTTAATATTAACATTCCAATTTAGGACGTCTTTAAAATAAATGTCTGATAATTGCAAATGTTAAGTTCGCTTTACCTTTCTTTTTGAACTCGTCTCCAAAAAATTTGTTCAAAATTAAATAAACAGCCTCTCATATTTGCATTCGGAAAGCATGTTTTCGCAGCAGTAATGATTGCTCTTTCGAAATCGCATAAAATTCTTGTTGGCTGTAGTCTTATGCCGAAGTCTAGTGCCACGTCAATTAGTTCACGGAAAAAAGCTTTATATAGACTCAAAGATTTTTTGGTCATTAAGCAAAAAATTAGAGGAACTATTTCACAGCTCACTCTTACATGGATCGAAAACAGTTGCCTCATTATAACTGGAACAACATCAAAAGTTCCATACATAATCCAGCAATCGCTTCTTTGAAGCAGATTAATGGAGGATATTGTTGCAAGTATAATGAAAAACTCATCTGCAACCCATTTCTCCGACATAACAAACAATTCTCCTTCAAGCACGTATAGACTCAGTGGAATATCTATGTCTTCCAGACAATTTGGCTCAGTCATACCAGGTATCTGCTTTCGCACGCGCTTGATTTTTGCCTTATTCGCAGATTTTGATGGAAGGTAGTCTCGGCTGCAGCTCGGTATCGACACCAATGACTCCCATATTATTTGGCTGGAAGGTAGACAACTTTCTCTAGCCAATTTCTTTATTTTGCTGTTAGCCTTGCAAATGACTTTTTCGACTGAGAACGGGCTATGCGAATGTTCATACAACGATTTTATGACGGCATGCATATCATTTTGAACTGCAGTTACGACGCGATTCTTGCACTTATATTTAATCATATGCTGCATCTCCAATTAAAAGTATTTTTATATGCCCGATGCAAGTAAAACATATTATTTTTTAATTTAGTTTTTGTACAATTTTGTAAAGGTGAATTTTGTAAAGGAAACTTTTCTGAAGGGGAAATTTTGTAAAGAGGAAATTTTGTAAGAGACAATTTTAAAAAAGGGCAATTTTGTTAAGTACAATTTTGTCAATGAAATTTTGTATGAGGGCAATTTCGACCCTAACCCAAATCAAACAAAGTTAAAGAACTAAAATTTTTCAAGACTTTATTTTAAAGAAAAATTGGTGAAAAACAAAAAAGAAACTAAATATTTTGAAGTGAACTCTTTTGGTTCTCAAAGAACATTGTATTTGATGGAATAAAATTAAAAATACAATTCAAATATGTGTTTTGTTTATTTTTCTTAGATAAAAAATTGTTTACCTTAAGTTTTATTTTCATTTTTATATTAAAGTTTTTTAATACATTTTATAAATAAATTAATTAATTTATATAAGAAAACAGTTGACAACAATTTGTAACAACAAACTTAAATATTTAGTTCACAACCATTTTGTTTCAACTTATTTTGCTTTAAATACATTGCTTTTATATCCGCACTTGCTGTATTATATATTAAATGAATTAAATCCTTAAAAAAACTGAATCATACTGTTCCAAATTTTACCATACTTAATGCATTTCGCAGTTTCACTTTTATCTTGAGCAATCAAAAATGCTTCCAAACTGAGTTTAAATCTCCAGATTTTGTTTTATGCGAAACAAATACTGTTAATAGTATAAATATGTACCTATTAAAATATATATATTTACAAATTATTTTTTTATTTCTTGATACTTTTGCTCATATTTTTTGCTGATTATTTCCGCCGCTGCAAAAATTTGTTATTTCAATGCAAGATTCAATCCGCTGTTTCCGATAAGCAAACCATCAAATTACTTGCTGAGTTCCATATTCAGACAGTGTTGCCGTTGAACAAAAATACCTGTTGCAAAATTATTATTATTATTTTATAAGAAACCTTCCATTTCACATGTTTGGGAAAAAAACATTGTTAATCTTTTTGTAAACTTTTTGAAGTCCGGGGCCCCGGGATCCCTTGGAAAAACCTCGAAAGCTCCTAAACCGCTCATTCGAATTGCATGAAAATTTGTATATGGGGGTTTTCGGATGCGGTGAGTATTTTGGATTCTGATAAATTTTGATCTATCTTGAACACCACAGGGTGCTGTAGTAAAATCTCTTAAGAAATCGTGAGAAACTCCAAAACCGCTCATTCTATATGAAAGCCAATCGGTATATAGGGATTTTCGACTACGACAAGTGTTTTGGCACTATCTCTTTTGCACTATCCCTAAAGCAAGAGCGCGCTGTTGTACAAATACTGCAAAAAACTTTAACTTTTCTATTCACGCGGGCGATTCACTTTAGTTTTAAAACTTTATCTCAGTAAATGTTTACACGTTGGGGTAGTTGTTTGGCATAGGGGTGTGTAGGTTATTTTCCAAGCACCCTGCAAAAAGGAGGCTTTAAATTCAAATTCATACCGATGAAAAAATGTATGGTTGAGATGGGATCCATTGATTATTATGCATTGTTGGTTGTATCACGTGCTACATACCCCCGGGCGACGCCGTGTATTCCCAGAGCTGGGTCGAAAAGTATTCATTACTTCACAATTCCAATTCCTTGGAATTAGGAATTGGTAATTGGTCATATCAATTCCTCAGGAATGGAATTCGTCAATTCCATTCCAGGAATTGTAATTGGTAATTGAACATCTCAATTCCTTAGGAATGGAATTGCAAAAATGGTCAATTCCAATACGTAACTGTAAAGGGTAATTGAACATCTCAATTCCTCAGGAATTGGTAATTTAACATCTCAATTTCTCAAGAAATGAAATTTTTAATTCCATTACAGGAATTGTAATTGGAGGTAACTGTAAATGTAGTTGAATTACGGTAACCTCAATTACAATTGTAATTGGATTGCAGTAACCTCAATTACAATTATAATTGGATTACAGTAACCTCAAATACAATTCCTGTAATGGATTTGAAAATTTCAATTACCAATTACCTGAGGAATTGTGATGTTCAATTACCAATTACAATTCCGGTATGGAGTTGGCCATTTTTTCCAATTCCGTTCCTGAGGAATTGAAAAATTCAATTACCAATTACAATTCCGTAATGGAGTTGACCAATTTTTTTCTAATTCCATTCCTGAGGAATTGAAAAATTCAATTACCAATTACAATTACGCAATGGAATTGACCATTTTTTTCCAATTCCATTCCTGAGGAATTGAAAAAATCAATTCCTAGAAACAGTTCCTAGAATGGAATTGACGATTTTTGCCAATTCTATCCCTGAGGAATTGAGATGTTCAATTACCAATTACGATTCCTGGAATGAAATTGACGATTTTTTTCCAATTCCATTCCTGAGGAATTGAGATGACCAATTCCTTATTCCAAGGACTTAATCCTAATTCAAATTCAACCCAGCTAGTAAAAAATAATTTTAAAAATGCCGAAGTTTAGAAAAATGTAATTGTTAATTTTTCGCAAGAAAATTTGGTAACATGATTAATTGAAATCAAAAAAGCCCATAGAATTGCACTACATAAAATGTTTTAAAAAATATTTTTTTATTGCGTATATATTTTCTTTTTCGAAAAAATGCATATTTAGATATTAAGTTATTTTCCGAAGTCTGTAATTTGGAAATGACTTCGTACAGGGCTGAATTTGTGTGCCAAGTTAGAGATTTTAGATGTCTAATATACCAAGAAAACAACAAATTAGAATGGGCAAAATTTTTAGTCATCCGCTTTACGTGGACTACTCCATAATGTGTTCAATTTCATGGTAATGCATATTTTGCATTATACAGATTTTCAAAATTTAAAAAAAAAATCTATTTAAATGAATGCTTTCTTAAAGATTTTGGGTTCAATAAGCTTAGATATTGTATTAAATTTGTCAACCTAATTTTCTACTATTTATAAAATTATATTCGTTCTAGGTATAATTTCAAATATATATTTATCAGGGATATCAGGAACTTTTTGAGCATCAAAATTCACAATTGAAAATTGTTCTTTAATATACATACTTCTTGCAGTTAAATTCAATTATAATGATTACTATTTTTATAAGCAAAGTTTATCATTCATTTGGCCAAAAAAAAAATTTTCATTGATTAAGCGATTTTTTTTTTTAAAATTTGAGTTGAAAATGTTGAAAATTTTGCATCTTCAAGTAAATTTACATCATTAAATCAGTTAATCTTAAAAAAAAATCACATTTTGAATTGAATATTGTCATTTGTGTTATTGTTCCACACTTTCTGGACCCTACGGAGGGGGTTTGAACCCCTAAAACCCCTTCTTTGCTACGGGCCTGCTGCACTCTGTATGAAAACTGTAAAAAATATTATAAATTTTATAACAAAACTCTTATAAACTCGAAACTATTTTATTTTATTAAAATTTTAGTACAATTTTTACGTTTTATTGATCTTATATGAAAAAAAAAACTTTTTGATTAAAACATCTAAAAAATACTGCATTCATTTTGAAATTTTAAGTTTGAATTGAATTAAATTTTTTTATTATAAATTTTTGTATATTGCATATTGATTAAAAAAAAAAACAATAAAAAAAATAATTTTATATTTCATTGAAATGACGATTTAGGCATCATAATTATGATTTTCATAAAGGTTTGGATCGATGTGAAAATTTTATTTCTGGCAACACTGTTGGCAATTGCAAAAACTGCCAAAGTTCAAAAATAACTTACACAAAAAAAAAGCGGCACTCAGAGAGAGAAAATTGAAAGCAATTAAATATCAAATTTAGGAAGTTAAAATTTTGACACATAAATTAACTTAACACAATAAAATTGCACGCCATGAAACAAACAAACAAATACACGCACCTGCAGCGTATATAATATATGTTTATTTCTACACCTCATTAGGGCAAAAACAAAAAGGCAAAGAGCAAAAACAAAATGCAAACAATTTATAGCCCAATAAAAAGAGGTGAGTGCTGAAGAATGCGCCTATGAAAAAAAGCACACGCATGCAAAGAGTTATAAAACAACAACGACAAAAGAGGGGTGGCAACATTAGAGCGTAAAAAAATAACTGCAACGCGCTGAGACAAACAATGCATGAGTGCAGCGCAATATTAACAAAGGATATGTATAAAAATACAAAAACCATATTTAAATGAGACAAAAACAAATAAATGCAAAAATCACTACAACAACAGCAAAGAGAACAAAGGCATGCGGCGTGCGTAACAACAAGTTGCAAAGTTGCAGCAGTGCGCATAACAACAACAACAAGTAAAAATGAGCCCACTCTATTAAAAGCTTGCATGAAAGGTGCAACCACAACAACAACAACAAATTAAATTTTAACCATCAATAGCTTTGATACGCATGCCCCTTATTATATAAACGCACACGCACACATCTTTACACAAACTTTGATTGCAACATTGTTTATATGCATGTGTATAGCTGGGCAGAAATGCAACTGGCTGCTGTTGGGTGTTGCTGCCACCAACCTGCTGCCAACAAATGCAGGCAATGCGTTGCCGCCTTTTGTTTTGTAACTATGTGTGTTTTGTATAGTCAACAGTTGTTGTTGTTGTTGTTGTTGTTGTTGTTGTTGTTGTTGTTGTTGTTTCTTTAATTGCAATAAACATACAGACATAAATGGCAACTTTATAGCACGCTGCATGCGTTGCCACTTAGGCATGTACATAATACAACAACAACAAAAACAACAACAACGGTAACCGCTGACCATCAGACCACCACCCGACACTGCGCTGCGGCTTCTTTTGTTCCTTCTGCTGTTATAGTTGCTGTTGTTGTTGTTGTTGTTGTTGTTGTTATTTTCAAGAGGCTGTTGCTCTATGTTTTGCATTCATATCTGTATGCATTGAAACTGTGGTCATGCGTCGCATTGTCGTCGTGATTTGCTTGAGGACACATTTGGATGACGTTGATGTTGATGACGTTGACATTTTATTGCGTTCATTGTGCGAATTTTTTAGCGTCAAGAGGGGGTTGTGCAATCGAGTGCTTTGTAGCTCTTAAGTGGCATATATTTTTTATCGTTGCTATTCAAGTTGAAAGCCTGAAGCGTGTCCATCATACATCGTTTGGATTCGCCTTAAAAAAATGGAGTTTAATAAATGGAGCCAGTGACGTATGTATCCTGGTTGTTATTCACTTGCTTCTTGTTTTTTAACATAGGTAACTAGTTTTATTTTTAAAAGCAATAAAATTATGTGTGTGCCAATCAGGGCTTGGAAATAACTCTTAAAAAATATTTTTGTGACTGTTAACTTTTTCATTTAATTATAATAGTTAAAATTTAATTTTATTTGAGCTACCAGCAACAACATCAACATCGCATCGATTTCGGCTTCGATTTTTTGCTAACCACGCGAGGGGCTTTTCTATGCTCCTCGCCGCGCGTAAGTATTCGTTTTTTCGTGTCCGTCAACTCCACCATCCTCTCCAATTAGTTACGTCTGCGAGGGGGGTTGCACAGTGGGTTGATTTGTGCGGGAGCAAAGGCATAACACTTGCTTCTGTACATTTTGCCTATGTCCACTGTGTTTAATCATTTTTGCGCAAGTAACTAATTACCTTATTGCCCTTATTTGCTTGAGACTTGCATTGTGCCTAAATGTCGGGACATTTTCGCATAGACTTTTGCAATGTTCGTGGACGGAGAGCGAATTTCTTCTCGGTCTATGCATATTGTGCTCTCTATAAGCCTCAAATAATGGCACTAAGCGAGACCCAGGTGACGGAGGACTCAGATCCACTGGATTTTCATATTCCTGGGTATAACTTACTGCCATTGTTTTCTTCGCATAGGGGCATCGCTCTTTTTATAAGAACAGATGTGGCATACCAGTTCGAGCGGAGTCTGAGCGTCGCCGATCCGGAATTCAGCTCCATGTGGCTGAGGTTCAGAGCTCGTTCGCACTTGCTACATTTTTGTTTCGTATATAGAAGTCCGAATTTAGGAAGAGAAACCACTTTTAATAAATTTAACTCTCTCTCTGATTCCATTACGCACATTTAGGGGTGGTTTCCTGACACCGAAATCGTTGTTGCCAGCGAATTTAATGTCCAAAACTCGGCTTGGTTATGCCACTCAAGCCACACCACACCTGAAGGACAATATGTTGAGCTTTTTGCTGAATCGAACCAATTGATTCAACTAGTGAAGGAACCAACATTTTTCCCACGAAATGATTTGCAAAGCCATAATATCTTAGACCTTTTTCTGACTTCTCATCATGAAAAATATGATGTGAGTGTCAATGCACCTCTTGGTAATTCGGACCATTGTACCATCTCCGCTGTTTTTTCATATTCTGGCCTTCGCACCTCTACGCCTAAAGCCCCGAAAAGGACTGCATGGTTTTATGAAAGAGCAAATTGGAATGCGTTAAATAATTTTTATCACAACTTCAATTAGAAATTATGTTTCGCTGATAGAAATGTGAATGCCGCGGCTGTCATGGTACAAGAAATTATCTTATTGGGTATGCGGTCTTTTATCCCCAATCAGAAGAAAAGCATTAAACCAAAAGACCACTCATGGTTTAATGAGACTAGCAGGATTGCAGTCAGGTCCAAAGAGGAAGCCTATCAGAATTGGCGATCTGATAAAAATGCTGATACTAATAGACTTCGCATCGAGGCTAGGAATCGCTGTAACGCAATTTTAAAACGCGAAAAATTTCTTCACGAAACTCGCATTAGAGAATAGGTTCTTCTCTGCCCTAAAGGGAGCAAAAACTTTCGGTCATTAGTTAAAAGAGTTAAAAATCAAACGTCCTCGACGATTTCAACTCTTTTAAAAAATGACCAAATCTTCACTGACTCGGTTGATAAAGCGAACCTGTTGGCTGGATTGCTTGCACATAATTCCACAATCTCGTATAGCAGTTAGCCACTGCCCTTTGCCGGGACTAGCTCTTCTTCAATGAAGGAGATATATTTTCGAATGAGAGCAGTCAAAAGAGTCCTTGCAAATCTTAACATAAACAAAGCCTCTGGTCCTGATAGCATACCACCAATTGTGCTTAAAACGTGTGCTTCTACACTGGCTCGGCCTTTGCGCAACCTTTTCAACATCTCATACAGGACAGGAGTATTTCCATCTTGTTGGAAGGTCGCAAATGTCCAGCCGATACCTAAAAAGGGCGATGCCTCGAATCCTGCAAACTACCGACCCATTTCGATATGCTCTACGCTTTCCAAAGTTATGGAGAGCGTAATAAACTTCCACCTAATGAACTATCTGGAGCACAACGAATTGCTAAGTGACCGTCAATATGGTTTTCGTAGGGCCCGGTCTACTGGTGACCTTATGGCGTTCCTTACAGAAAAAAGGAACCAATGCGTTCACCTGTTCGGTGAGAGCAGGGTTGTTGCTCTGGATATTTCAAAGGCGTTTGACCGAGTGTGACATAAAGCACTCGTCTCTAAGCTAATTGCATACGGTGTCGGTGGTATCTTTTCTTGGTGGATCACGTGCTTTCTTAATCAACGGCATTTCGTCAAGTGAGCACGCCATCAACGCAGGAGTATCGCAGAGTTCAGTTCTATCGCCAACTTTGTTTTTGGTTTTTATCAACGACCTTCTGTCGTTGACTCATAACCCAATTCATTCGTTTGTGGACGACAGCAACATTTGTCATTCATATTAATTCAAAAAACGCCCGAGTTCTTTGAAGATTGAGAGTAAGAGGCAAAATATGAATGGCACACTTCTTAATGACTTGAAAAAAATCTCCGAGTGGGGTCTTGCTAATAGAGTAGAGTTTAATGCAAACAAGACCCAGTACTGCCTGTTAACCCACAAGCGGATGAACTGTCCCTTAGCTCCCTTGAATATGAATGGTGTAGATCTTTTGGAGTCAGATGCTCTTGACGTTCTGGACATATCGATACAATCAGACCTTCGTTGGAATGATCATATTTTCCATGTGTCGAAAGAAGCGGCCAAGTGCCTAGGTTTCTTAAAACGGTGCAAGCGATAGTTCACCCCATCTGATCTTCGAGTGATCTATACCTCATATAAAAGGCCTAAAATGGAGTACAATTCGCACATTTGGACAGGAGCTTCGAGATCTTATTTGGAGCTTCTGGACCGAATTCAACGCCGTGCGATATACATATATGATAGGATATGAAAACATTTTATCTCCTCTCAGTTCTATTGGGCCTCGGAGCAATGTTGGTTGCCTAAGCCTTTTGTACAGGTTCTACCATGGGAAGTGTTCAAGATACATGGCCTGACGTCACCAGTTCGTGTGTTTCCTAAGTCTACTCGAGCAGCTTTTCAAGCCCATCCTTTTACCATGGCATCGGTGCCAAACAGAACCTCGCATTACCGAGATAATTCGTTTTTTAGTCGCTCAGTACGATTGTGGAATAATCTCCCTGTGAGCGTGTTCCCCGACAGTTTTGTGTAAGTTTAAACCAAATCTTCACCGTCACTACTCAATCTTTCCACCCTCCAACTTACTATCACTTCCGAATTATTGCAATGCTTTCGCATCTAAAGGGGGCATCCCCTGAGCGTTGGTTAAGTTAAAAAAAAAAATGTATATGTATAAAAATATAAGTTTAGAGTAAACATTTTGTACTTTTAAGAATAAAAGCTATTGCTCATTCTTGACTTTTATTAAAAAGATTAAATATAAGAGTCTTCTGAGACTTTTATTCTTAAAAAAAATTTTAAATCTTTAAAGACTTTTATTTCAAAAAGTCAGTAATAAGAGTTTTCTAAGACTTTTATATTTAAAAGTCTTTATAGAAAAATGCTCTCAAAATGATTTGAATAAATTTCAAATCCTTTCTTTAGAATTTTTATTTATAATGAAGACTTTTATAATAACTTTTATAAAGACTTTTAAAATATAAAAGCCCCAAAAAAACTCTTTAGGCTGACTTTTTTATCAAATCACTTTTATCAAATTTTTTCAAGAATAAAAGTCTATGTAAACTCTTAAGTCCGACTTTTATTCATAACAGTTAAAAGAAAATTCTTATTAATAAGAGTTTGATAAGCTAAAATTTAAAGGTTTAAATAATTTTTATTAAATAACATTAATTTTTATTAAATAACATTAATTTTTGATCATAAATAATAATTTTAACATAATTAAAGTTTCTTAAGACTCTTATTTTAAAGACTTTTTGTGAAAACGTCCCAACCTCTGGCGCCAATATACAGTCAGGGGCTTAAGTTTTCAAACACCCCCAAAATATCAAAAAACCGCTGAAAGAAAAGTATCACCAAAAAAGTTTGCTGCGTCGAAATGATTCTATAACATTTTTATTAGTATACAAAAACTTCCATATCCCTTAAAAAATAAAGATATAGGACAAATAAAACTTAAAATTAATGGGGACAAAAGTATTCATACATTCATGGGCGCTCGCAGGATTTTTTTTAGGAAGAGACAAAGCCTTTCGTGGAAAGTTCACGTATTTGAGAAATATTTTGGAATGCTTATTAAAAAAAGTTGGCCAATGAAATTATTTTTTCCGAGATGTTTGGAGAAAATTTTGTGAACAACGTCACAATTTACACTCTTTCACTGTGTGAGATTTGACTGAACTATCACGACAAAATTCTAAATTTTTGTAATATGATTCCTTTGATTATTCTTAAAAAAATTATTTAGAAGTTCGGGTGTTAGCGAAACACCCTACTTTATGCAGGGCGTTCATAAAATAGGCTATACGGAAAAATAGACTCTTAAATATTTAATCATAGTTTTTTTAAATTCCTAACCTTGAAACACAATATTGTGTTTTAAAATCATGAAGTATTGCCATTTTGTAGGACAGCGAAAAGTTTTTGAGATATTTCAAGGCTGTTTATTAGGTAGGAGCAATTTGTTCGGGGAGCACATTTTCATGCTAGTAACATTCAGTTTCGGATTCTACATGAAATTCTGAGTTAAAACTCCGTGGAACGATATAACTCCGATAGAATTTTTCCCAGCGAAAAATCGCGTAAAGATTCCCATATAATAATTTCATACAGCGTTCGCTTCTTACTGCCTGACTCGTTCACTGATCGACCCACAGCCTAAACTACTTTGCCTAGAAAAATGAAATTCAATAAGAATATTACTTTGATTACGTAGATGCGTATTAAAAAAAGAATTTTGAAAATTATGTTTTTAAAGGGATAAAATTAGGTAAAAAGAGTTAAAACTGGGTAACGGGTTACATGGAGTTATACCTCCAAGTTACTGATGTCGAAGTTCTAAAAACGGACTCCGACTCTTACCTTCATTAATGTTTAAAAAGCGTTTTCAAGGTTTTTGAAAATTTGCTAAGTTTGAGGAGCTACAGGGTAAAAACTGTATTCTTTTAGGCAAATTCAAAGTGTCAGAAGTAACTCACATATGCATAATTTTCGAAACAAGTTAGAACAATTGCTCCGATAATATTGCGCCAATAATATAGAAATCTAAAATAGTAACGCCCACATTTCAGAAGCTGCCATTTTGAATTTCAAAATGTTGACCCCGGAATTATAATCAGCGGCCCTGAAAACTCCACAAGTACCATTTTTGTAGCGATTCGTAGCCCCTGTAAATTGATGGGCAATTCTGTGCTATGAAAAAAAGTTTCTTTGATATGCGAATCTATAAACGGGTCACCTAGCCTTAAATAGGTTGTGCGTCGGGTTTGAAGCCCATCACGTAAAAAAAGCATTTCAATGAGCAAGAAAAATGATAAAAATTATTGTCAAATCTGATGACGACTACCGCAAACGTGGACGATGAGATCAAAGAAACTTTCTAGGAGCGCCTTAAAGACGCTTACGAGCGCTGTCCTTGCCACGACAAAAAAATTGGGCCTGGTGACTTCAATGCTAAGGTGGGCAAGGAGAACATGTTTAGTCCAAAAGTCGGAAAGTTCAGCCTCCACAACAACACATCCGATAACGGAATGAGGCTGATTAACTTCGCCGCAGCACGAAACATGCTCGTAAGTAGCCCTAGATTCAAGCATCTTAATATTAATAATATTAATTTTGACGGATGATTTGATTTTGACGGAAGGCACTCTTCCAGTATATTAGATGTACGCACGATCCGTGGTGCCAATATAGACTCGGACTATTATCTTATACACAGAAAAAGCTAGACGTCGACAAGTTGCAATCAAAACTGACAGCTGCTTCTATGCAGAATATGGTCGGAAGAGTGCATTCCATACATTATAACCTCAGTGTACTCTGCCCAATCTACAAGAAAGGCGATCCTAACACATGTGCCAACTACCACCTGGGGATAGGCCTCCTAAATATCGCATATAAGATCCTATCGAACGTATTATGTCAAAGACTGATTATGTGTGGTTTCAGATTTTAAAAATCTACCACTGACCAGATATTCACGCTACGACAAATATTGGAAAAGACTCTAGAGAAACAACTCGATACTCACCAACTTTTTGTCGATTACAAGGCCGCCTTAAACAGTCCAATAAGGAATCACCTATACTCCACCATATCTGAATTTGGTATATCTGCAAAATTAATCCGTCTATGTAGGGTGAATCTGAGCAACACCAGCAGCGCAGCTAAAATCGGCAAGGAACTCTCCACACCATTTGTTACCAAACGAGATTTTAGACAAGGTGATTCTTTATAGAGCGACTTTTTTAATCCAATTATGGAAAAGATCATTCGAGTTGCTAATCTGAGGCAAAGCGGCACCATATTCTACAAAAGTGTTATGCTGCTAGCGTATGCTGATGATCTCGAACTCAGTGAACTCAGTGCAGCATTCTCTAAGTTAGAAAAAGAGTCGAGTCGCGCATGGGTCTTGTAGTGAACGCAGATAAGACGAAATAACTGTTATCAACAAACAAACAGTTCCAGCGTATTGGCACCCACGTCTCTGTTGACAACAACTCCTTCGAGGATATGAAGGACTTCGTCTATCTGGGTTGCAGCATAAACTTCACCAACGATAAGAGTAGTGAGATAAAACGAATGACAGCTCTTGCCAACAGGTTTTACTTTGGGCTCAGTAGGCCCATTGAGAACAGAGCTCTCTCTCTCGACGAACAAAAGTCACGCTCTATAAGTCACTAATCATGCCCGTCCTGTTATATTCAGCAAAAACCTGGACGCTGAGCAGCTCTGATGATAAGACTTTGGGAGCCTTCGAGAGAAAGATACTTCGTAAGATCTACGGACCAATATCTGCGTCAATAGCGAGTACCGAATACAATGAAACGATGAGCTATATGAGCTCTACTCCAATATCGCAATGGCGGTTAACGCAGAAGAGGACGACAGCATCTTAATTGGACGGACCAAGTGGAGGACAATCTGATGCAACTATGAGCTTTCAACTGTTGTAAGCTCCACCTGAAGTGCATGATGGCAGCGAAGAAGATGGGCATCACCACGGATGAGAACTGTTGAGAGCTTAAGAAACCAGGCACTGCTGAGATCTTAGAGCACCTATTATGCACTTGCCCTACCCTACTTAAATCGAGACTTAAATACATTGGCTCATCGAGTTATGCGAATTCAACGTTAATCTTTATTGACTTTTATTTACTCCATACAGGCTCCCTACAACCGGTACCACTAAGGACCAAAATGGTCTTTGTGAGCCTCCACATCTAACTAATACAAGTCTTTCTCATATAAGTAAAAATCTGTTCCCCATATTTCGCAGTCAACGATTCTGTAGATTTTATGACATTTTCATAGGAGGTGAGTTATTGTTTCTGTTTCTTCCGGATCTTTGCAGCTCCGACAGAAGTCAGGCCCTATAATGCCCATTCTATTGACCACTGCTCTAATAGGAGAATGACCTGTTAGAACACTAACAAATATGAGGATTTCTCGTTTGACCAAAATTAAACGTTGTCTTTTCATTTAACTCCGACCTTCGAGATATGTTGCAGTCACCTCTGGTAGTGTTAGTTAATATTAGCTGTGAGTATTGCAGATACTGTTCAGTGCAAGTTTACCATTTTGTATCATTCGAGCCATTATCTTTCTACTGTTCAGCGCTTTGATGGCCGCTTGGCTGTCCACAAAAATTACTACCCTTGTGGGGGTAAGATTTTTTCTGTGAGTAGCCTGTGCAGCTTTTATAATAGCATACATTTCTGTCGGAAAAATGCTTAAGTAATCAGGGCGTTTGTAAATTCTTTAATTTGTAGCGTTTCACAGCTTACACACGATCCAGTTTCGTTTTCTATTTTGGAACCACCAGTATATAATTGAAGATTGCCGTAGGATTCTATAACCGTTTCTTCCGATTCTTGTCTGCTGGGGATAGATGTGGTGTATTTTGTACCGATTGTCACACTGTGTATGACATAGTCGGTTGCTCTTTTTGATTTCTCGCTTCCAAAGAGATTTAGAATAGATGCATATCTTCCAGACTTGTGATTCGTTGAGGCGAACCGCGCCTTTGGTCGCCAAACATTTAAGGAACTATTCTGGGGAAAAGATTTAGCATTATTTCCAGACCCACCTGTGGCATAGATCTCATATAGCAAAGACAATAAGCCAGCTTTTTTTTTTTTATACCAAACCAACGCTCAGGGGATGCCCCCTATAAATTCGAAAGCATTGTGTTGATTCGGAAGACGTGTGATAGTTAGTTGGAGTGTGGAAAGATGGAGTAGTGTCGATGAAGATTTGTTTTAAATTTGCACAGCCCAAAACTGCCAGGAAACACATTCGCAGGGAGATTGTTCCACAACCTTACTGTGCGACCGAAAAACGAATTATCCCGGTAATGCGATGTTCTATTGGGCAAAGAGGCAATGGTAAAGGGATGGGCTCGGAGAGCTGCCCGGTTGGACCTAGGAAACACACGAGCTGATGGCGTCAGACCATGCATCTCCCTTGAACACTTCCCATGATAGTATATGTACAGAAGGCTTAGGCAACCAACATTGCGTCGATGCCCAAGAGAGTTAAGAGAATATGAAATATTTTCTCTCCTATCATATATATCGCACGACGTTGAATGCGATCCAGAAGCTCCAAATATGATCTTGAAGCCCCTGCCCAAATGTGCGAATTGTGCACCGTTTTAAAAATCCTAGACACTTGGCCGCTTCTTTCGACACATCGAAAATGTGATCATTCCAACGAAGATCTGATTGTATCGATATGCTCAAAACGTCAGGAGCATCTGACTCCACAAGATCTACACCGTTTATATTCAGGGGTGCTAAGGGACAGACGAGTTTAAGATTATCAAGCTGCACCTGCCGTAAGGCTTAAGCAACTTGGGTTATCTAAAACCTAGGGTAATAGTTCATGAAACAGACAACCATGAACTTAGTGTTGTACCACAACACGGACCCGTTTATGTTTTAAAACAAGTAAAACATGCGGGGCATCCGGTGTGGCAACACGAACATGGAAGCTGCTTCACAAACACAAAGCATCACCCAGTGGCCTGCTGATTAGGAGCATTATGTAATAAATTACATACTGCTCGTAATAGCAGTACCAGTTTAGACTTCCGTAGCGACGTACTTCCATCCATCTACTGGTGGAGACGAGACCTACCCAATCTCTTGCATATTAAGACAGATGTGCCAGCCCGGTCGTACCATTGCGCGACCCCGCCGGTCAATCTAGACCTGTGTAGCATTCACAAAACCACAACCAGTACGAGACTCCCCGAAGGGCCAGCCCACGACAGTCATCTGGGCAACTCGATCCCGTCAAATGAGGATCCACAACATCCCCGCAAAAAGACCAAGAACACCCAAATGCTATTACGAAAAAGTGCATTCTTACTCATGACCGTGCTCAATTAGCACTTAAGGGCTAGGCTAACAATTTGCAGTTGCCGACTCAGCTGGAAACTGTTGCACATGACTGGTACCTACTCTGGAGGACCTTTGCAATTGCCACTCTTACTCTGGCCGTTCGGATTTGACCATCCAGACATAGAGTATTGGCCATTGTTCTCAGGGACTGCCGTGCTCAGTATGAGAACCCTTAGTTATACAACCATTTCAACACTTCCCTCAGTGACTGCCGTGCCAGTTTGAGGGTTCGAGTCAAACTCTTCACCAGCAACACTTCGGAAAGCCGAAGAGCCGACATTTTGATGCTCGCATGCCAACACTTCACATCTTTTTAACCAGCCGAATTAAGGTCTCTATGCGGTGGATAGATAGGGTCTACCCCATTTGACGGGTAAAGACTGTCCCCGTACTAACAAGTTTTAAGGTCAATTGCTATACCTTCGCAGGCTTGTTTCATATCGATATACCGAATATGACCTGCTACCAAGATGGGCGCCACCCCGAGCTCTTGGTTGGCCCTATCAGTTTTTACGTTTGCAGGACGTATCCTACAAACAACCCTCCTCCTTTATCCTGGCTTGGGACAGGCAGGCACAAGCTAGACCTGGCGCAGTTGGGTGCTAAGGGACAATAGATTTGTTGTGTTTAACGTTGACACCTGCCGTGAAGGCTTAATTCAACGTTGTTCCATAACAATTGGGACCGATACAAAGCGTCGGTCAGCGCCCCTTTGAGGATTCAAAGGTACCAAATTAGCTCCATGTTGTGATGACACTTCGCAACCCTTGGTGAGGGTGGAGGCCTATCTAAAACCTCTTCCATACTAAGGGGTATGGCGCCCGGTTTGAGAGTGCAAACCACACCGAGCTAGATAGGGTGGTAAACCACAGCCACCACGAAGACTCCCCGAAGGGCCAGCCCAATCCAGTCAGCCCAGTATATGCCAGCAGAAACCAGACATACACCGGGGGCCGGTGACTGCCCGTGGTACCAGTTTTAAAGTCCTTGGTCAGACCTCGTAGCTTACACCCCAGCTACTCCCAGTTTTAGCCCATCACAGCTCTGGACTGGTCACCAATCAAAACAAAAGCTCACAAAAAGGTGAGCCCCGCCCCACACTCACAAAAAGACATTCACAAGTGAATATCACAACTTATGACTGCCTTAGGCGCCGCCTCTCAAACACACCCCATGCATACTGATTCAACCTGGAAACTTGCTCACGAGTTGCAAGCGCATTCCCAAGGTTGAAATCCCCATTCACACTCAAAATCCCCATTGCACGCAAATCGCGAATATCCTCATAAAGAGGACAATCACGAAGTACGTGCAACCAGTCCTCACGGACTGCCTCACACACACACAACTCATTCACACTCAGGATCCTTTCATACAAAAATGCATTCAAGGAACCATGCCCAGTCAACAAGAAACCCAGAATTAAGCCGAAGCTAAAGTCCGGGCGTCCAGCGACAAACATCACATCACGTATAAAATTATACGTGACACGACCATTTGTGCATGTTCTCCATCTAGATTGCCATCTAGACCTCACACATTCAAACAACCTGGCCTTCCGCTCACTCCCACTCAGACCGCTCACAGGTGCTAAGGGACAGTACATTCGTTTGTGGGTTAACAGGCAACACTGGGTCTTGCTAGCATTGTCTTTCTTTATTTTTTCAAATGCTTTAAAAAAGTCAGCTAACAACGAGACTGTTCAATGACAGTCGAAATTTAAGTATGGCCAGTATTATAAACAAATTTTGTGCACTGTCCCTTTCATGACGTTGTCCCACTCATAGCTACATTGCTCCATACATTTCCATTTTTTTTTTCACAAAAATATCTGTGTACCTATATATTTGATCAATATTTTCAGGAACAATATGCACCGAATATCATAAGCTTATGTTTATACCTGTTGGTAAAATATATGGCCACATATTGTGACTCCATAATGCTTCTCAAATTCGATTGTAATGGTATTCTAGATTTGAATTTTCGCTGTCAACAAATATTGGACATGAAAACTTAATTGATGGTACCAATTTTTCTTAAAAACAAAATGTGCTAATTTGATTTTTTTTTTTTATGTAGCGGAAATTTTCGATTTATAAAAATTAATCGTTTTGGGGAGTAAGATTGTATATACACCATTTCATAAATATTTGTTTTTTTATATATGCACAAGAGTTTGCCTAAAATAAGAAAATTAAAAAAATTCTTGAAAAATAAGAAAATTGTTTTTTTTTTTACTGTTATGCAAGCCTTAAAGTCTGCTTCCGGAGTCATTGTCTGCCACGTCTAACATTACTGTCCTAAACTATGTTGTATAAATTCCAAACATATTCCAAAGATACGCAGAAATTTATGTAGCCCCCATCATCATAATCATCAGTGGAAAGCAAACAAGCAACACTTCACTAATGTTGCCTACAAATTGTTACTAAAAATAACCTGCCGCTGATGACGATGCTGACGACGACGCCACCGACAACTATGACGACTTCCCCCAGACAAAGCGCCCCTTTTTATTTCCGCATTTACACATACTCGAGTTTGTTCCTGCTATAGTTCCGCTTTAGTGCAAGATTAGAAATAAAAAAAAAAATTATGGCATATGCAGACAACATGGAGAGCTACTAGATTTAAGCCATAAATAAGATACACGCCACTCTCACCTCACCTCGTCACTACGTCGCTCCAACAACATGTATTGAAAAATTTCATCGGTCGGACTGTGAAGTGAAAAGTTTTCAGAAAAATTAATTGAGTTAGACGTTCAAATGTGAAGAACCTAAAATTAGAATGACAAGCAGACGGACTGCTTGAGGGACAGCCGAGACAGTTTAATTTTTTATTGTTTTTAATTTTAATTTTCAGTTTGTTTTTTTTTTTTGTATTTAGTAGAGTCAAATGATGAAAATGCGGAAATATGTGTACCTTTGGGGGTGAGCCTAAAATAGCTAACTTAGCGTACATTATGATAATTTTTGGTCTAAAAATAGCAGCGGAAATTGAATGAATCTATAAATCAACGGAAAATTATGGGCGTGCCATTTAAGAGGCATTAGCTATAGCAATCTCTCTCTACAGTTTAAAATATCAAAAATATCTCACTAAAAGAGCATATCTATGAAATTAACTTTTATAATATTCATTGAACTCATCCATTGAACCCAAGCTTTGCACAGTTTCAACACTCTATCTTGAGATTGTCTGCCAAGTTTCCAGATATTTTCCCCTTTAATTTGCACCACTTTTAATCTTTTTAATCTATACAGCTATTACACTGAAACACTAAATCATACCAGCCTAATATTAAATCTCGCCTTGCTGTAACCTTAAAGTGATCTTGCAGGATCTTACAGGCTCTTGCTTGTCCTTGATCAATATGCTTTGATATAAAAAGATTCAATAGAAATTTCCATAGAATCTGTACCCCTTTCGTTATGGAAGTTTTTTTTTCAAAAAATAATACAGCATAGAAATCTATAACTGGATATACAAGTTTCGGATGGTATTTTTGTATTTTCTTTATTGTTATAAATCATAGTCAAATTTACGTTTTATATGTGTGTGTCATTCCCCCAAGCAACTAAAATTTTATGATATGAGAAAAAGAAACAAAAAAAACTGATGTGATCCGGCAAGCTTGCGCGTAATTCTGAGCACGTGTACTTGTAGTTAGCTGCTCGTATATGTCCCGGCTTTGCAGCCTGCCCTACTGGGGCTGTCTTTTGATGCTTTTGTTTTCTTTATCTTTAAAATAGACAATAGTTAGTTTTGGCGTACAAATCTGCTGTGTTTGTTTGCTACAAACAGGATTCGGACATGCGAAATGCTCCTCTGATGCTTTGTTCAAAACAGATTTTGATACACTCAGAGAAACGCCGTAGTATTTCTTATTATTTACACTCTGATTTAGCTATTTCTAGATACCAACGGACTTAGCTTCAAAGGTTAAAATATTTATTTATTTGGTTGAGCTTAAAACAAGCTGATTAGAGAATAACTAAGAACTAAACTTATTATAGCACCGAGAGAAAAAACCATAGTAAGAACATACAAGTTGGCTTTTGTAAAAGAAAAATGTACTGAGTGGCAAAACTCGTGTTTAATGACAAAAGCATTTCCGCAAGCTAAACATGGTTTAAAAATGAAATCTTCAATAATTTCTACAAAAATAAATTGTTGGAATTGTTAAAGTTGAAGTTTGTAAAATTGAGAAAATTTTTGTTAAATTACACAAAGGCTATGTGTAAAAAAAGGTGGGACGGTCGTTGGCCCACGACGAAGCGGGAGGCCGTGCCTCCAATGAAAGGAGTAGACCGAGGAAGCTCTAACCGCACTTGGTTTATCCGACTGGAGAAGGCGCACACTAGTCAGAATTGCCTGGCGAGTGCTGATGAGGTTGGCCGAAACCCGAACACGTTTTGTTATGGCCACCTAAGTAAGTAAGTTACCACAAAGGATAAAGGAGTTTCTGATGTTTGATGAAAATCATTTAATTTTAAACAAAAACAAAATAAAGCTTCACTTCATAAGTTTTTAATAACTTCATGAAAATTCGTAATTTTAACATAGCAGTGTCAAATACTGAGGTTTTTTTATACATTATGCTAAATATATGACAAGGCAAATATATCAGAACACTTTAAAATAAAAATACGACAACTTTCGGGGTAATTTCGACAATTTTGTACTTCATACCTGGTTATATCTATTTGTCTGCTAAAACATATTTTAAAATACTTATAAAAACAAATTTTATTCAACTTTTGTTTAGAATTTACTCACGTGTTATCGTATTCAAATGTTGAACTATTTGAAGATAATGAATCACGTTGCTGTTCCTCCTGCTGAAAATCCGAATTAGCGGGCATAATAATTGGTTTAAATTTCTTTATTCCTGCACTTCACAGATGATTTTTTGCAAAACTAATTTTTTTTATGATTTAATTTTTTTTTTAACACAAGCACACACACACTCAAATACTTTTTTTTATTAATATTTTTGTTGATTTTTTTTCTTTGAATTATGTTGGCAATTCAAATTTTTTTTTTTTTTTTTTGACTTAAACAATGTTATTGATTTTCGTGTAGGAGGCACCAATACACACACACGATGCGTGACTATATACATACATACACACTATACATAGGTTTATATACATATGTATATAAGGAGTGGAAGTACCTATAGCGGTTTATTGTTGCTGTTGTTGTCACGAAAAAAGGATACCTAAAAAATATGTATATATATTTATTGAGTGTAAAATACATTCAAGTATGAGACACGTTTTCACAAGTTTGTTAGAAGCAAAAAACAAAGAAAAAGGTAGAAAACACAAGGAAAATTCCAAAAAAAAAGGCACACAAAAAAGTCACTAGAAATTAACTGAAAAGGGTTAACAGCCTGGAATCTTATTTGAAGCAAGAAATTTTTTTTTCTTACATTAAATTGAAATTGATTGGGAATTTCGGGATAGATTTAAGTTAATTCCACAAGAACTTGCAGTTCACAGGAAATCCAGTTTCCCTTTAAAACACTTTCTATACCATAAGTACAACTTCCATGAAAGATTTAAAAAGTACTTTACATGACTACAATTAAAAGGACTTAAAACTCTTTCACGGATCATTTCCATCTTATGGCAGCTATCAAAGACTTCATATTAGCTTTTGGAGTTTTATTATTTAATAGACATTCTTTTTTAATAAATAGCTTTTAAAAATATTTATGAGACATCATCTAAGAAAACATCAAGTTAATTTTAAAGGCAAATTTCATTTTGGGCCATTCAAAAGCTTTCAAAGACTTCAAATTAACTTCTGGAGTCATATTTTTTTGGTAAATATTCTTCTATTAGTAAAAACGACTTAATAATTACAGTTCATGACTTGGGTTAAGCAGACCTTTGGGTAGCTTTTTATGTATTAAATTTACTCCACGATGAATCTCTTAGCTTTCAAAGACTTCAGAGCTTTTGGTAGATTTCACAGACTTCAAATTAGCTTCTGGGGTCTTGATAAGAAAGACTTCTAAATAAATTTTCAAGACTTCACCAAGTTAATTTTACGGGCCAATACCATTTGGTTCATTTGGAGCTTTCAAAGACTTCAAATAAGCTTTTGCTGTTATATTTTTTTGTAAATATGCTTTTTTTAATAAAAACGACTTGAAGCATGACTGTAATCATCACTCATGACTTTGATTAAGAAGACATTTGGGCAGCCTTTGATGTATTAAATTTTCGCAACGATGCATTTTTTTAGAGCTTTCAAGGACTTCAAAGCTTTTGGTTAGCTTTCAAAGACTTCAAATTAGATTTTGCGGTCTTATTATGCTTTTTTTGATAAAAAAGAAATACATTTTCGAGACTTCATCAAGTTCATTTTAGGGTTCAATTCTATTTGGGCCATTCGTAGTTTTCAAAGACTTTAAATTAGCTTTTGAAGTCATAATTTTTGGTAAATATTCTTTTGTTAATAAAAGCGAATTAAAAATAACTGTTCATGACTTCGATTAAGAAGACATTTGGGCAGCTTTTGATATATTTAACTTACTCAACGATGAATCTTTAAGCTTTGAAAGGACTTAAATTAATTTTTGGAGCATTATTAATCTAGCTTTCGGTAGCTTTCAATGACTTCAAAAAAGCTTTGCGGTCTTGTTATTCAATAGCTATGCTTTCTTGATTAAAAAGACTGATAAATAAATTTTCGAGACTTCATCAAATTAATTTTACAGGCCAACTTCCATTTGGGCCATTAGTTGCTTTCAAAAACTTCAAATTAACATTCGAAGTCATATTTTTTGATAAATATTCTTTTGTTAACAAAATTGACTTAAAAATAACTGTTCATAACTTCGATTAAGGACATTTCTGTAGCTTTTGATATATTAAATTAACTCAACTATGAATTTTTTAGCTTTAAAGGCTTCAAATTGATTTTTTCGGGTAATATGAATCTGGCTTTCGGTAGCTTTCAAAGACTTCAAGCTAGATTTTGAGGTCTTATTATTCAAAAGTCATGCTATGCTTGATTTAAAAGGCTTACGAACAAATTTTCGAGACTTATCAAGTTTATTTTATTGGCCAATTCCACTTGGCCCATTCGGAGCTTCCAAAAACTTCAAATTAGCTTTTGACATAAAAATAACTGCTCCTGACTGCGACAACGAAGACATTTGGGTAGCTTTTGAAGCATAAAATTTACTCAATGATGAATCTTTAAGCTTTCAAAGACTTCAAAATATCTTTTGAAGTATTATTAATATTGCTTTTGATAGCTTTCAATGACATCAAATTAGCTTTTACGGTTTTATTATTTAATAGCCAAGCTTTTCTTGATTAAAAAGACTTATAAATAAATGTTCGAGACTTCATCAAGTTCATTTTATGGGCCAATTATAGGCCATTCGCAGCTTTCAAAGACTTCAAATAAGCTTTTGGAATTATATTTTTTGGTAAAAATTAAAATAAAAGCGACTAAAAAAAAACTCTTTATGATTACGAAGACATATGGGTAGATTTGCATATATAAAATTTATTCAAAGTTGAATGTTCTAGCTTTCAAAGGCTTTAAAATTTGCTTTTGAAGTCGTATTTATCTTATACTTTATATTAAAGGCTTACTTATTTATTGAATATTCTCTTCGCAATTCATTTTTTGAGCATAACATTAAAAATAACGAGAGTTGAAATAAGTTTCGATAGCCTCCAAATTAATTCCGAAAGATTTCAATATTACTTTGCGAGATTTCAAGATAGTTTTTAAATGTCATTCAGCTAGCTTTCGGTTTCAACAGTGTTTAATTCCAGAGATTTGAGTATGTTTCTGACTGCAAAAAAGCTTAGACTGAATTTAAATTTTGAATTTAAATAAGTTTAATGGGACTTAATATAAGTTAATAGAGGTGTAAGTAAGCTTTTGGAAACAAAGTTAAACTGTTTTAACGAATTTTTGTAAATACTATTCACACAAGCTCTTTTGAGAAATTTCCATTAAAAAAATGAGTTTTGAAGTGAGCATTTCAAGGCATTAATTTATAAAACCATTTATTTATTTACAAATAAAATCTTTCAAATAATTAAGCATTGGAAAGACTTCAAAACTACTAAACGAGACTTAACATTTATATATTATTTTACATACATATTATTTTACTTACATATTATTTTACATATTAGGAGACTTTACATAAGATTTTAGGTTCTACAACGTTGAAATGTTGATTTTCTCAAAATTTTTCAAAAAACTTAACTAACGGCAATTAGTGAATTCAACGGACTTCAATCATGCTATCAAAGACTTCAAGTAGATAGTTAAGAGTGTTTCGTGTACTTGGATCATCTAATTACTCTGATTTATTTAAATTTTTTATCCTCATTAGCTTCTGTGAAGCTAAAATGGATTTTACGAGACTTCAACTAATTTTTAAAAGATTGCAAGTTATTGAAAGAAGCTTTAAACTGTTGCAGGCGTACTAATGGTAATTTTTTTGAAGTTCAACAAATCGAAATTTTCTAGCAAGAACAAGTGAATACCACCATATTTGAAACAAACCTTGCTAAAATTCAAAGAAACTTTGCAAGTCTTCATGTGCACGCACTCAGACGTTCAAAACACACTGAAAAATATAAAGTTTCTTGTCATTTTTTTATATTCACAGAATTTTTATGAAAATGTTTATGCAATAGAAGACTTAAGCTTCAAAACTATTCAATCTTATTTCATAGGACTTCAAATTATGAGAAAAAGACTTCAAATGTAAAGAAAAAACTTCAAATTAAGTAATACTTCTCAATAATTTTTTAAGATTTTAAAGGTTTCAAACTTACTTCTTAACAGTCCAAATTAAGTTAAAACAACTTTTGATTAAGAAAACTAAGTTATAAAGTTCTAAGATTCAATAAATCCATAAGTTCTATCAGAAAATTGTGAAAGAATGGTATGAAAGAATGCTGGGTGAGTTTCACAAGATTTTTAGATCGGCAAATTTTTTGTTGTCTTAAGTAAGTTTGTTAAGGTCAGAAAAAATGTTTAAATTATCTGTGTTCAAAGTTTAAGTAAGTTTTCCAAAATTTTAATGAGTTCTGAGTAATTTTTTTAAAGAAGATTTCAAACTTACTTTATAAGACTTCAAACTTAAGTAAGAAAACTTCATATTAAGATAAAAAAGACTTCAAATGAAATATTCAAGATCAATAAAATTCAATAAAACTTCAAAAACTGGAAAATAAGGCAAGTTCTTTGAGAAAATTAGCCAGAAATGGTGCATAAGCCAGTTGCGGAATTCTTACGAGTTTTTTATACAATTTTAGAAAAGATTCGGTAATTTTTTTGATTTTTGTAAGGAAAATTTTTAAAATTCATATTACCTTTGCAAAAATATCTTATGAAATAGTAGATTTTATAGTTCCAAGAAACTTAAAACATAATTCATGCGACTTCAAATAATGTGAAAAAGGCTTCAATTAGATCTTTAAGTCACAAAATTCAATAAATCCTTAAGAAAGCAAAGAAGTTCTTTCAGAAAATTGGCAAGGAATGGAAAGGATTTGTATAGAACTAACAGTTGGGCTGAAAAGTTTGTAGTCCAAAGCATAGATGACGTTACTAAAATTAAGTCCATATGATTTGTAGTTAGTACCAGCCTTCAAACGAAACGTGTATAAATTTGACAGCTGTCGAAAAATTGGTTCGTGAGATTGTAAGTGGAGCAACATTGCGAGTTAAGCAACTTTTGGTATTGTGGAAAAAAAATGAATGACGAAGAGTTTCGTGTGTTAACGAAGCATTAAAAAAAAAATACTGTTGAAGCCAAAGCTTCGCTTGATAAACATTATTCAGACACTGCACTATAACTAGGAATATTTTTTTTAGCTAAAAAGATTCACAACAAAAAAAAAACGCAAAAAATTGTGCTGTTTTTATTTAAAATGCGCCGCCATATTGATTTTAAGGTCATTATTATGCAAATCTGACCGTCCCAATCGAAAGAGCGACCTCAAAGATAGTAAAATAGGTCTGTTTAAAATTTGCTCTTCCCGGACTGAATGGGTTGAGGTAAAATTACAAATGATGAAGTAAAGAAAAAGGCAAAATTTTTAAATGATGGTCAAGATTTCAAATTAATACGCCAGTTAAGTAAGGTGAGAGAAGGTAAGATAGGGTAAGAAAAGATAAGGTAAATTATGAAAATGCAATGTATGTTGAGGTATGGTGAGTTAGATAAAGTAAGGTAAAGTAAGGTAAGTAAAGGTAAGGTAAGACAAAAAAAGGTAAAGAATGGTAAGTAAAGGTAAGGCAAAGGAGGTAAGGTAGGTAATTTAAGGTAAGGTAAAGTAAGGTAAGGTAAGGTAAGGTAAGGTAAGGTAAGGTAAGGTAAGGCAAAGTAATGTAAGGTAAGGTAAGGTAAGGTATAATAAGGTAAGGTAAGGTTGGGTAGGGTAAGATAAAATAAGGTAAGGCAAATAATTTAAAAGATTGTGATGTAAGATAAATTAAGTTAAGGAACGATAAGATAAAGTAACTTGAGTAAGGTAAGGTAAGGTAAAGTTACGTAAGATGAAGAAAGGCGAAGTAAGGTAGGAAAGGCAAGACGCTTAAATAATAGTCAAGATGTTAAATGAATACGCAAGTAAGGTCATATAAGGCAGGGTAAGCAAAAATAAGGTGCTATGAAAATGTAATCAAAGTTAAGATAAGATACAGCAAGGTAAGTTTGGGCAATGAAAGTTAAGATAAGATAAAGTAAGTTAAGTTAAGGCAATGAAAGGTGAGATAAAGTAAGGTAAAGTAAGGTAAGTTAGGGCAATGTAAGGTAGGATAAAGGAATGGAATGCAAAATAAGGAATAGTAAGGTAAGTTAAGGTAAAGTAAGGCAAGGTTAAGGAAGGTAAGGTAGAGTAAGGTTATATAAGTTAAGGTAATTTTAGATAAGTTAAGACAATGTGAGGTAACGTAAAGTATGTTAAGGTAAGTTAAAATAAAATAATGTAAGTAATGTAAGGAAAAATAAGAAAAGTTGAGGTAACGTCAGATAAAAAAAGCAAATTAAGTTGAAGAAAATCCAAATTTTTAAATAATACTTAATATTTGGAATGAATCCTCCATCCTCGAAGTAAGATAAGGTAAAGTAAAGAAAAGATTAGAAGTATGATGATGGAATGTTATTTACGGTAAAATAAGATAAGTAAGGTGAAGTAAGATAAGGTAAATTAAGGTAAGGTAAAGTAAGGTGAAGTTAGATAAGGTAGGTTAGTACAATGTAGAGTAAGGTAATTTAAGATTATTTAAGGCAATATGCGGTAAGGTTAAGTACGTTAAGTAAGGGTAAGATAAAATAATGTAAGTAAGTTGAGGTAAGGTAAGATTTCTAGCTAACCTGTGGTCAAGATTTTGAATGAATTGAATGAATTTTTAATACATTCTTTAAGAATATGAATTAAAACTCCACAAGAATGAGCGCTCAATATTTTTTAGAGAATGAGTGAGTTCCACGAGACTTCAAATCAACTAAGTTCTTGCACACTGACACTACAAACAAATATTTCATATCATATGCTTAAAAAAAAACACAAAATAAAGGCATTCAATTAAAATTGTTTTAATTTTTTCAAGAAAAATTAATTTTCTAAAGAAAACTTTCAAGAAGTTTTATAGTACGTTATGCTGTAGCGTAAGTTCTATGAAATTTTTAAAGAACATTAAAAAAATCTGCCAGCTATTTTCTTGAGTGACTTTTCTAATGCTTCTTCAACATATTTTTTAAGGAAAGGAATAGCTTTTGGAAAATATTGAAGAGACTTTCGATAACCTCTTGAATTATGTTATAAATTTACAATAACTTTAAGATTTATGTGACCAGAAGCAAAAATTGCTTGAGTTGACTTAAAACAAAACGAAGCTATTGATGTGAATTTGTATATAGATTTTGCTATTGATGTATTTCATGAGCATAACTTCATTAATATACAAAAACTTGAGCTTCTTGCGGGTTCTAAGACAAAATTATGATACAAGCACCAAAGCCGCTTTTTTTGAATTTTTATGAGGATGAAAAATTTTTTCAAGCAAGATTTCTAGAAACTTAAAAAAATCAGACTTAAGCTATTATAAAGATTTTATACAAAAAAGAAAATGTACATCACAAAAAATGTATAATTTTAATAAATGAGCTCAAAGTGAAAAATAGAGCAAAAACAACAAAATATATAAATTTTTTCAGCTAAATTAAGTGTGGAAAAACTATGGGTCAAGCCCTTTTTTTTTGGTCTTAAAGCTTTCTTGTTCTTTGTTTCTATTCTAAGGAAAATAATTTTTATGCATATTTTTTATGAATTTTCTTTCACTCTCAACTGTACAGAATTTTTTTATTTTTTTTTTCTTCCTTTATATATATATATATGTGTTAATTCTTTTTTTGGTTGTTTTCTTTGCTTGTTAGATATTTTTGCAGCACTTTTCAGCTTCTGCAAAAGCTTTTTCTTAATCAAAAACTGCACCTTTTTTCTTTTGTAGTAAAATCCACTATTTTTCAAACTTTCCCTTGGCGTTGTTATCGATAAATTCGCACAACTTTTGGAAAATTTTATTAAATTTTGAAAAACAAAATGGCTGTCGTTTGCTGAATTCACCACGTAAAGCAGCCTGATTTTTCTTTGCTCTCTCTAGATATATATATATATAAAATTTTTCTTTTTTTCTTTCTTATTATTAACACAATACGGCGGAAAAGTGCGTAAAAAAAGCGTCGCGCGTCGCGTCACTTAGTAGTTCGCTACGTTATACGTTAAAAATACAACTTACGCTAGCAAACAAGCCTAGGCGATGAACGACCGACCCGAATTATGTGGGAAAATCTGGAAAATCAAAAAGTGTGCGAGTGTAAGTGTGTGTTTGTGTGCGCGTGTATCTATGTGAGAGAGAAAAGTTTGTGGGTGTGTGTGCATGCGTGTGTGGAAAACTGTTTTCACTACTTTATTCAACGTTGACGTTGATGAAAACAAAGCGTATCGTAAATTGTAAAACAGTCGCTCGTAGCACAACGAATTCCAGTCTGTAGTTTTTCTTGTATTGGTATAGAGAAAATACTCGCACATACAGACGCATGCACACACTTGCATGCAGCGCATTGTTTAGTAGTAGTTTTACTTTTCATTTTCTTTTTCATTTTATTTTTTTTTTTTTTTGTGTTCTTCAATTTTCTCTAGCATTTTTTCATGCTCGTTAGCATATTGCAAGCCTTTGTTGTAGAATTTTTCCTTCATGCATTAGCAGCATTCTTTTTTGTGCTCTCTTTCTTCGCATGTCGATTGTGCATTTTCCTTAACTCAAACCACCCTAGCATTAAGAATGAAATTTTCCCAAGCATTTTAATTTTCCAACTTTTCATAGCATTGGAAAAGCATGGTTTGTGCCCTTTGCTCTTTGCCACTCTTCGGTAGTCAGTCTTTTGCATCGCCGGCTCTAAAACTACCCGCTTTCTATTTGGCTTAGTTAATTTGTTGTTGTTGTTGTTGTTGTTGTTTTATATACTACCTATCTACTACTTTTTTTAGTGCCACGACATTTCTGTTGGGTGCATATGTCCGATGTACAACACGCTGTAGTAAAGCCGCTTTCAAATATTTTCTACACCCCAAAATTTTTCTTTTTTTTTTTATAATTTATTTTCTGCTCTTGTTGTTGTAGTTTTTCTAAAAAACTGTCTGAGGGTGCGTTTACGCATTATTTTACTCACCCTCTGTTATGCTCTGAGCGCTTTGCTGTTTTTTTTTTTCGCCCTTGCTGCCTGATATTGCATCCCATCTGAGAATAATGCGTAAATCCTTTTACTCAGTGGCGCGTTTTTCCTCCTTCTTTCAGTTCTTCCTTGTTGTTTGACAATGAACACATGCAGTCTGCTGTACAGGAAAACATACAGAGAAACATTTTTTTTGTAATTTTGAAACGCAAATCATGGCCCATGTTGGGAAAAATCAACCCTCAACGCAGCTAGACTGCAGATGGGCTTCCTTCACTGGCCAGCCTCAACTCATCCACACACAAGAATTGCTTGAATGTTCACAAGATTTTGCTTTTAGAGTTTGTTTAAAATTCTTTTTCAAAACGTCTGTGATGCTGTTTTTTTATTTTTTTTTTTTATTTCTGTCACTAGTTGGAGCATCTTGTCGCAAATTTCGACTCTTGGTTAGGGGGGTAAGAAAACTAAAAAATTTGGCGCTCAATTGTAAATATTTAATATTCCACAAGTGTAAATAATCAAAGTAGAATTGGCAAAAAGGTTGCACAAAAGCGTTCAAAGACAAGGAGCTGTATAAATCGACTACACGTTTTAACACTTTGATATCTCTATGCAACTATTTGGAATTATTTTCTATATTCAAAATATGCACTATGAAAGCGAACTTGACAAATTTATGTTGACTAAGATAAATGTATGCAATTTAAATAAAAGTAAAATCTATTTCTCACTCTTATTCTTCAAATAATCAAACTATTGAACATGATCAACTTACCAACAACTGGTTCTCACAACAGTTGAACTCTATTTACAAGTTAAAAATCATTTGCATGTGTATTCTTTCACCTTTTTGAATTTTTAAACAGTGTCACAGGTTCATAACTCTTGCAGTGATTTTTTTAATTAACCTTAAGAGTTTCTTAGAATTGACATCGTTTCAAGATAGAGAATGGTCAATGGAAAGGTTCCGATGAACCTTTAGATTGCGACAATATATCTTTAAAGAAATTTTAAGGTGACCGCTTTTTTTAACAATGAAAAGGAGGACAAAAAATTTAAGAAAAAAGTATAACGTAAAGAAATGCAACATTTTATTAATTCAAACATACCATAAATGCACTACTTATGCTTACAGTCCTTTTTAATTCAATGGAATTTTTTTTTAATTTAATGGGGCATGAATATTTTTTGTCAATACGTGTTTTCCTAACAATATATTGAATTTAACGATTACTGTGGCAGCTTGAGTATATTCTTACTTGCCCAAAAAAACATTACCAATTGAAAAAACTCTTTCAACTGTTACATTAGTTTTAGGGCAGCACAACGTAAATTCAACAAGAATGTGTTCATTTTGGAAATAGTTATATTTTTCCTTCCCTCTTTTACCAGTTTGAACATGTTGATTTTCCAATTGTTTTAATTTATCAGAATTTAAATATAATTTCAGTCTTGCAAATTCTGCAAACAGACAATTGTCATCGGTTTTAATATCAGTAGCGATATGTTAACAGGTCATTCAATAAGTCCGTAGGATAAGTAAGAAAAAAAACAAAATTTTGATAAAACTCTATTATATTATTCAACATAGTTGCCTTCGAGAGCGATACAACGAGTATAGCGATTTTTCAACTTTTCGATACCACTTTTACGGTACGATTTCTCTTTCTCGTCAAAATAGGCCTCAGTTTCAGCGATTACTTAATCATTGGACTTGAATTTCTTTCCAGCAAGCATTCTCTTGAGATCTGAAAACAGGAAAAAGTAGCTGGGGGCTAAATCTGGAGAATACGGTGGATGGGTAAGCAATTCGAATTCCGAATTTGTGACACGGTGCATTGTTTTGGTGAAACAACACTTTTTTTCTTTTGCAAGTGTGGCCGTTTCTTGGCGATTTCAGCCTTCAATCGATCCAAAAGTGCACAGAAATAGTCGCTGTTGATGGTTGTTCCTTTTTGGAGATAGTCGATGAATATTATTCCTTTCGCATTCCAAAATACAGACGCCATCACCTTACAAGTCCACTCAGCTGACTGTCTTTTGGATTCTGGTGTGTAATAGTGAAGCCATGTTTCATCCATTGTCACATATCGACGATAGAATTCGATTTTATTGCGATTTAACAGCGCCAAACACTCCTCTGAAGCATCAATTCGTTGTTGTTTTTGGTCGACTGCGAGCTCACGCGGCACCCACTTTGCACTTTCGCATACCCAAATGTACGTGTAACATGGTAAAAATACTACCATCTGATATCCTTACAATGTCGTGCACCTTCAATTTGCGGTCATTCATAACCAATTTGTGGATTTTTTTATGTTTTGTGGAATAACAGTCTGATTTGGGCGTCCACTGCGCTCTGCATCATTTGTGCTGTTACGACCACGTTTAAATTCAGCAATCCACTTTTCTACCATTTGTCTCGATGGAGCAGAGTCCGGATAATGTTTATCAATCCATTGTTTGGTTTCCACTGTATTTTTATACCCCATCGCGTATATTAACTTTGTCATTCCGTTTGTAACGTCAAGGTATAGAGGCGTGGCAGGTATAGAAAAATATATATATTTATTATCAGCATCACCTCCTGAGTCGATTTCCGTGTGTCCGTCTGTCAACACGATTACAGCCGCAATTTTAAAGCTATCGCGATTAAATTCAAAATATAAGTTTTTTTTTAAAAAAGGAAATCAAGTTCACAAAGTGGCTTTATTTTAAACGTTAAATCTCTTAAATATCTGCAAAAACTAAAGAAATGTTTTAAAATTTTGCATATAAGCTTTGATATTTAATATAAACCATCTGTATGATACGAGGGGTGCCTTTTATATTTCGGGATTAGAAAACAAAAACAAATATTAATCATCGAAAATCACTTTATTTTTTTTCAAAATATTCTCCATTAAGATCTATACACTTTTGCATGCGTTTGAACCAATTGTCGAAGCACTTTTGCCACTCTGATTGAGGTATCTCCAAAACATGCATTCTAAATGCCGCAACCGCTTCTTCGGGCGTTGAAAATCGTTGTCCACGCAATTTATTCTTCACGGTTGGGAATAAAAAGAAGTCATTCGGTGCCAAGTCAGGACTATACGGCGGATGACCCATCAAATCGATGTTTTGGGTGCTCAAAAATGCAGTTGTTTGAGCCGATGTGTGAGAGCTCGCATTGTCGTGGTGAAGAGTGATCCGTCTTCGGCGGTTGGTTTTCCTGATTTCTTGGAAGACAACTGGCAAACAAATGGTTGTGTACCACTCAGAGTTGACTGTTCTGAGTTGTTCTAGTGGTACGGTTGCGACATGTCCATATTTTCCGAAAAAACAGGCGACCATTTGCTTGGAAGTGCTTCGTGCGCGAACAACTTTTGTTGGATTTGGCTCATCTTGAAACACCCATACAGTCGACTGCTGTTTACTTTCGGGCTCATATGCGTAAATCCACGATTCATCACCTGTCACGATGTCATAGACGTGTTTCGAAGCACCGCGATCGTATTTTTTGAGCATTTCCTTCGACCAATCGACACGAGCCTTTTTTGAGCGATTGACAAATTGTGTGGGATCCAACGCGAACAAATTTTTTTGACAGTCAAATGTTTATGCAATATTGAATGTATGCTGGTCCCACTTATGCCTAAGGTTGCCTCAAACTCACGATAGGTAACATGACGATCTTGCAATATCAGTTCGCGCACAGCATCAATGGTTTTCGGAACAACAGCTGATTTCGGACGACCTTCACGAAATTCGTCTTGGAGTGAACTACGACCACGATTGAATTCACCATACCATCGATAAACACTGGTCCTTGATGGAGCTTCATCGCCAAAAATTGAATTAAGTTCATCCATGCACTGTTGCTGTGTTAATTCACGTCGAAAGTTGTAAAAAATAATCGCACGAAAATGTTCACGATTTAATTCCATTTTTAGACCGAGATGAATCTTTTAAGTTACTATAAACAACAAAAATAGCGCTCGTATGTCAAAACGTTCTGAGTACGTATAAGCCAACAAATGTCAAACTTTGGATAGAGCTTTCAGTTGACAGATTGCAACACCAGGGCTGCCAAGTCCCGAAATATAAAAGGCACCCTACGTATATGGCAAAATCGGATCAAAACCACGCCCACTTCCCATACAAAGTGGCTTTATTTTAATCGTAAAATTCCTTAAAAATCCCCAACAATTAAAGAAATGTCTTGAAATTTTGCACATAAGCTTTGATATATAATATGAACCATCTCTATGATATTTGGCAAGATTGAATCAAAACTACGCCTACCTCCCATACAAAGTGACGTTATCAAAATAGGAAAACTTTCATTAATATATAAAACTGAATGTCATCGTATATGTCTTGGCTAAAGACTTCGAATATGCTCCAATACGGCAGCGGGGAGGTATTTTAGTTTCGGTACTCTGCTCGGTCAAAAAGCAATACTTTATCAAAATTCGAGATTCACTTTTTTCCATTTTTATTTTAATAACAATAGTTGCACACAAAATGCTATAACTCATAACTCACTAATCAATTGTCAGATTGTTGTCAAATTTTTATACGTATCGTTTGAAGGTTGGTACTAATAAAAAGCATATGGGAAAAATTTAGTAACGCCATCTATGTGTCATACTATGGACTTTTTGAACGTACTGTTATATCTTCGTAATCTTCGATGTTTCACAATTTGTCAAAAATTGGTATGTTGCAACACCTTCAACAGGCGACAATTTCGATAATTTATCACTTTACTTTAATTTTTTTTCATTAAAATTTGTTTTTGTTTTTGCCAAATCGATATTTCGCTTCGATGTTCGTTTCGAAAGTGAAGTTATAACATGTCGCCACACATGTTTCTTTCAATATGAACTCAACACGATTTTCAATATCTGTCCAATTTACATAGGATGAAGTAAAAAAAATACCATTGAAAACTGTTATTTTTTGTGATATTTTTTTTTCAAATATACTTCGACATATTGAGAACACATTTGGTAAACATTTTTTACTTCTTTGGTAAACTTTTCCATTACGCCCGGATTCTACATGAAAGCTTAAATCCGGACACTCGCAAACTTCACCAAGCTGCAATTATCAACAAGCGTCGAAAGAGCATATATAATGCGCTTACATTTCATGGCAGAGTTTTTGTCAGAATTGGAAAAAACTCTGATAGCTTTCGAATCAACAGTATTGATGATCTTCGTAAAACTATTATTGATTCTTCTAATGATGCTGCCTCTTCAATTTAACTCATTTTCTATCTTATTTATTTGTTGCAAGTTTCTAGATGTAATTCTTTTCTATTCTTTCTACTCTTCTGTAAATTTATGTTTGCCTTAAGGTAACTCTCTGTATTGTTCGTTCTCATGTTAGACTCTAGTCATTTGGCTGTTGGCGCTAATGAAAACCATAAAGTTTTAATTCAGGTGTTGTGCAAACAAAATACTGGCCTTAATGTTGTTCATTTTAATGCCCGTAGCCTGAAGTATCTAATAGTACCATCTCATAGTATGTATGATTTATAGAATTTTAGACAATAATAACATATTGTATTTTATTAAAATTTAAATTCGGGTAGTATATTAAATTGAATCACTAAGCTTATGTGGCCTAAAGTATAAAAATAGTGCTTTGATGAGTCTTAAATTAAAATTAACAATAGTTAACGTAGCATAAGTTTAAAGCAAAATTAATTAAAGTGATATAGTTTGTATGATGATAACGAGTAGGCGACTTTCATCTTTACAAACTGCAAATCTGAGCTTGAAATCGAGCTTGTCCACATGACCGTGGTAGAAGATATCATAGGATGCTTACCATGAGCAACCCTGCCCCTTTCATCGCATTTCTTGGATTGCAGTGATATTAGCTTTGTATCTTTCGAAGATATCAATCAGTTGGGTAAAGGTACTTTAACAATACGGAGTTCGGACATTTCAGGTGCATATCCGTAAATCATTATCAGTTTTTTAAAACAAAAAAAAAAAAAGTAGTGATCATAAAAATACGTTAAAGCTGTAACAAAATTAACCAGTTTGGAACTATTCATTGTAGAACTAGTTCAGATATGGAGAAAAAAAAAAATCCTTATGGGAACAATTGTCTCTTCCTATAATAACAACCTGTAAAAAAGTCACTTCGATCTATGTTAAAGGGTATTGTCGTGGGGTTAGTTATGGTCGTTTTTGAAACTAATTCAGAACTATTTAAAATTTAGTACATTTAACTTCAGGGAGAAAAATATTTTCGTTCACAAGTTCAGGGAGGCTCTTCGTTAAGTTGCTTCCAGGAGTTCGCTCACAAAAATTTGAAACTTGCCTTCAGAAGTCGATAGCACTTTTTATCAAGGTAGAATAATATTACCGTTCGCAAATTCAGAGACGCTCTTTATTAAGAAACTTGCAGAAACTTGTTAATAAGCCAGCAACACAAGCTGGCTAAAAAAAAAAATGTTTGCCTTCATGTGCCTTCACAAGTACTATCGAAGTTTTATCGCGGTAGAAATTTTCTAACCTGTATCCACAAGCTGTTCATTCAAGCATTTCACTCAACTGGTACAAAGAACCACCGCTTATTCAAAATTGAGCCCACATCCTTTAAAAACTACCACACACAAATTTTAATGTGAGTTAATTTTATAAAATCTCCCAAAAAAAAAGAAAGAACTTTATTGCTGGGTCTTAATAGCGTACGAAAAAATGTTCACAAATTAAGCAAAAATTTCACCAAACTGAGATGCAATTACGATGTATATTAATGTCAATGGCTTGTCCTGTTGGTGGTGTTGTTGTTTTTGTTTTAACGGCTGACAACATCCTTTTTTAATGCAGCAGCAGGCACATCAACAAAAATTTAACAACATCTCATTATTAATGCAAGCATAACGTGGTGAACAATCAGCACGCAGTCGTCGGTGATGATGCCTTTAAGCAGGTTTCGAATCCTTGATTGCAAAGTAAGTTTTTGGGCGATCCTTGCTGGCGCATGCATTTATTTAAATTTCAATTTAGTGTTCGTTCGGCTCTTTGTTTGTTTCTGCCAATATTTTTGTATTTTTATGCAAACTGATAAATGTGCGTTCGGCACGTGAGCTGAGCAAAAAAAAACAATAAAAAACAAAAATAATAATAGTAACAACAAAAACAAACTCAACAAGTTGTGACATCAAGAGCACAACACAGTACGACAATGTAAGGCGTTGCAGTTTTATCAAAAGAAAGCATCTGCTTGAAGTTCAAAACCGAGTTGCATGCCGCATTTCTTTATTTCTTTGAGCTGCACCAGCAGCAGCCGCAACAGGAACAACAAACAACATCATCATCATCATCATCATAAACATCAACAGAATTGCAAGCAAATGCAATTTGATCCTTTAAGTTTGTTTTTGTTATTTCTTATTTAATCTGCTGTAACTTCATTTGCTTTTATAGCTGCGTTGCATTAAGTGTTGACGTGCAATGTGCGCATGCGCACTCAGCGCAAGCAACACTCAATGGACAGCAGCAACAATAATTATAATAATAATAAAAAGAAGCACAGCAACCGCACCAACAACAACACAAACAACAGAACAACAACAATGGTCACCACACCTCATAAAGATGATGCCGCGTGATTGTTGCAAGAGGCGCGAGCAGTCAACGTCGCTTCGTTTTGACTTGTTACCGCATCGAAAGCAAAGCTCAGTCAGTCAATAGCTCAGGAAACACCAGCAGAATTTATAAATTTTTTTTTTCGTTTTTTTTTTTCTTCTTCGTTGCAGCTCCTGCCTATAAAGCTTCGTTCGCTCCCCTGAATATATCTTCTTGCAATTTTTTGATGCATTTGCGATTTTTTTTTTCTTGCTGCACTCTGCACCGCTGTTGTTGTCCTCGTTGCTGCAGTTGCAGTTTTCATTCCTCGTCTAAAGGTTTCTTATTAAAATTTATTTAATATCGTTTTTTTTTTGCTGTTGGTGCGCTTTTATTGCTGTGGCACGCGATATGCATATTTTGTGTGAGGGCTGCGTATGCGCAACGTTGCTGCAGTTGTTGTTTGTGTGTGTGTGTGTTGTATTTTTGCACCCTCTGCTGTATTGTGCACTAATTGCACAAGGCAGTGAAATGCCAAAATAATGCAAATTTTATCAGCTACACTTTCTCCAAAATATTTTTGTTTTTTTTTTTATTTTCAACATAAAAATTGCCACTTCTGCCAAATTGCATGCGTTTTTTTCTTTAATTAAAAACTCGAAATTTATGGTGGAATTTTGCTTCATTTGCTAGCAATTTGAAAAAAATATGCATTTTAAGAACTGATAAGACTTTAAATATTTTATCGTAATTCGATCAAAGTTGAATTGAGTTCATTAGAGTTTAAGAACAACTTTACTTGATTAGGCTTAATTTTGGAAAGGTGCAGTATTGCAATATTAGATATGTCAGACAAATTTTAATGGAAGTCTCTTAAATTTTGTGCAAATAACAAAAACGTTGTTTAACCCCCCAAACCGCAAGGCCATTGCCTTTTTCAATGTAATTTTTTTGCAGCTCAAAAGAATTAGCCAAGCACAACATCTTCACTTATAGTTTCATCTTTAAAATTTTTTAGTTATTTTTCAGGGTTTTTCTTTGTTTGTTTTCGAAACGCGTTGCAGTTTCGTAATGAAAATTTCAGACTTATACGATATTGATTATTATATTAATCAATTTTACTTATATTGATTATATTTTTTGGTGAAATAGAAAAAAAGTCAATCAAAAGTGTGTCAATCAAAAAATTAAAGTGCTGGCTTTGAAACTCGGTCATGTTACAAAGGATTGCATTAATTTTTTTTTTTTTTTTTAAATTTTGAATAATTGTCCGTCCAATTGTGTTTTAATCTCTTCTATTTTCATTTCCCTTCTAATTTTTCTAATTTAAAAAAAAAAAAAAACAACGAAATTCTTTATTTCGCAAAAAAGTTTGGTAAAAATATTTGTTCTTGGAAAAATATTCAAAACCAAAAATGGCTATTTTAATATTCTTTCATATGGTATGCATAAATGTAGGGTTTGTTAAAAGATTCTATCGTAAAAATTTAAAAAGTTTTATAAATCGAAAAGTCAAGCCTAACTATCATAAAAATTTAAGTTTTTTTTCCCGTTTATTCTTATTCGTTTAGTATTTTTGTAATTTTGTTTACATAAAAAGTAATGGTGTAGTGAAAGAATCATAACAATTTTTCAATTCGTTTGTGAGTTATATTTTCAAATACCCCTTTAAACACTGCCACAGAAACAACAGCGCCACCTACAGAGTCAAATTTTAGACCTAAAACATCCACAGACCCAGCCGCGCACACGCACCAAATTTGATCAAAATCCGTCCAGCCAAAATAAACGTTTTTTTAAGTTGAATCTCAAAATAAAATAACACGTTTTTTAGCAATTTAATGTTTGCAATCATTCTGATAAAGTTAGATTAAAATTTTTGGAACTTAAGGAGATAGTGAGCGGTGAGCGTACCTGCGTAAGAGGTATATTAACTTTGTCATTCCGTTTGTAACGCCAAGAAGGAGGCGTGGCAGGTATAGAAAAATATATATGTTATATTTTTTATCAGTATCGCCGCCTGAGTCGATTTCCGTGTGTCCCTCTGTCTGTCCGTTTGTCCATCTGTCTGTCTGTCGACACGCTTACAGCCGTAATCTTAAAGCTATCGCAATGAAATTCAAAATATAAGCTTTTTTAAAAAAATTAAGATCTAGTTCGAAAACGGGAAAATCTAATGAAACCACGCCTACCTCCCATACAGAGTTACTTTATTTTTACATTAAAATCTCTTAAAAATCTACAAAAATTAAGGATATACCTTAAAATTTTGCACATAAGCTTTGATCTCCACTGTCAATCTTGACTTTATAAAAATATTTGCCAAAATCTGATGAAAACCACGCCTACTTCTCATACAAAGTGGATTTACTAGGTTTAAACTAAAATATCTTAGAAATCCACAAAAGTTAAAGAAATGTCTTGAATTTTTGCACATGCGGTTTGGTATATAAAATGAACCATATCTATGATATTCGGCAAATCGGATGAAAACTACGACTACCTCCCCTACAAAGTGACATCATCAAAATAGGAAAACTTTCGTTAATATATAAAACTGAATGTCATCGTGTCTGTCGCGGCTAAAGACTTCGGATATAGGCTGCATTCGGAAATGCAACTGATTCAGCATCACTGCGCAAAATGAGCTGTCTACACTGGCCTCACTAAGCCAACTTTCTTTGGCATATGTGGTGAGGACAGTGTAGACAGCTCATTTTGCGCAGTGATGCTGAATCAGTTGCATTTCCAAATACAGCTATACTTGAATTCGGCCGCGGGGGAGTATTTTAGCGTCAGTACCCTACCGAAGCTCCATTCCTTACTAGTTTTAAATTAACAAATATATTTCAGATTCTTGAGTGAGTTGTTTTAATGTAATTCCAATACGAAAGAAATTATTGTATTTATAATTTTTGTGTTATATGGGAGGTATGCAAGGTTGTAGGCGGATATGCAAAATTTTTCGTAAATAATCTTATATAGTCCATTTCAACATAAATATCAAATTTTATTTGTATATGTCTACTCCTTGCTAGTGCTATGCAAATATCGCATAAAAAGTATGGGAGGTGGGCGTGGCAACTTTTTTTTTAATCTACACATATATTTCAGATTCGTGAGGGAGTTGTTTTGATATAACTCAATACGAAAAAATACAGCGTTTTAAATTTTTTTGTTATATGGGAGGTAGGCGTGGCTGTGGGCGAATTTAAAAATTTTTTTCAATAACTTCTAATAGAGGTAATTTCAACTTATGTACCAAATTTCATTGATCTGTGACGATCATTGATCAAACTTTTTATGGAATAAACCACTGTGCGACGGTTTGGAAGCATTACTGAAAAGCATCAAATGCATTTCTGTGCATACTTTCAGGCTTAACATTTTTTGGTACAGTATATGTTATAAAAGCACTGTAATAACGACAAAAAATTAAACAAGTAAGAACGATTTTAAGTGCGTATTGAGTTATGTATTAATAGCATGTTCACGCAGAGAGTTTAGTTGGAGTTCAATTTAAGCTGTTCACACAGAGATATGTTAACAGAATTGAGTTTAGTTGAGTTTGATATTTCGCAGAAAAAATCGTTCAATGCTCTGTATGTACAGTACGGTCTAAAAATTTGCATATGCATGCAAACTGAGTTCAGTTGAGTTTAATCAAGCAAAATTGTAGTGGAAACTCTTGAGTTCATATTGAGTTCAGCGACAAAACTCAACTTTGTACCGGAAACTCAAACTAAACTCTCTGTATGAACATGCTATAAGATTAGAGCCCTGCATGAGTATGGTTTTTCGCCTACCTGAAAAATGTTGAGGGGCAAAAAATAAAAGGACCAACTCATAAATTTGACCCCTCTAGGAGTGCAGCTACGGCCGATATAAACTATTTTCGACAGTTTTAGTGTGTTTTGTATTGAAGATAGCGAATAAAGCAACAACAAATAACACAAATATGCAATAAGAATAACAAAAGCTTATTGCGGTGAAAACCCCACATATTAACTCTTATTCAGGTTGCATCTGCAACTGCAGCTGATTTCTGAGTATTCGTGTAGTTTATTTAGTGCTCATAGAAAAAACTGAAACAACGCGCAGATCGCAAGCTCACCTCAGTACAAGAGTGTATGAAAAGAGAACAGAGAACAAATAAAAAGTTAGTCCCATTTTAGACATGCCGATATTTATGCCGATTTCTCTCACCGATTTTTTTATTTTTTCTTTTGTTTCGCTGTTTCGTCGTTCATTGCCTTTAGACACGACGATTTTGCCGAACGATGTTTGCTTGCTGTTTTACTCTTTTTTCATGTGAGTGAAAGAATAAAAACGATAAATCGTCGCAAAATCGCTGGTACGAACCAAGGTTGATTTATAAGATTGTCGCAAGGGAGAGAGCGAGTACCCATAATTGTCAAATCGAAGTTGACAACTCATAGAAAATCTGCAAGTGCTCTCCATTATCATCCGTTTTTCTTTCCTAGTCATTTGCAAAATTGGCTGGTTTTGACAATCATTTGTACTGAGAAGAGAGTACGAACAGCCCTACGACAACCTTATAAATCAACCTTGGTACCATGATACAATGATAAGGTAGGGCCGCTGCGCTGAGTGCTCTCACGCGTCAACGAAGAGTGTATAATGAGAAGCAACATATATGTCAAAATGACGAATTTCGTAGAAAATGCAAATGAAGAAAATATTTTATGTTTCCAAGTTGCAAACAGTGCGGTCGCGGGTGTTAAATTTCTCAATCTAGCTTTATTCGGCTTTCTACTCCATTCCTCTCCGAGTTTACACTACCTTATAATTCTGCCATGCTTGGTACGAACGATTTTTTTGACGATTTTAATTTTCGCCTTTTCTTTGGCTACTGCGTACACAAACTGAAAATCGGTGAGAAATCGTCGTCATATCGGCATGTCTAACTTGGGACTTATTCTCTTGCGCTACACGATCTGTTGCTACACGTTGTTACATGTTGTTGTTTTTTACATTTATTCGCTTGCAGTGAATGCTACAGCAGAGAAGCAGCGTATATTTGCTTGATGAATATATTCATGCAGAGCTCTAATTAAGATGTTACTTTAGAATTTTAAGTAAACTTTTTTAATTGTCAGGAAAATAGTTTTAGAATAGTATTAATAATAAAAGAAAATCTTAAAACTCATTAATTCAAGGCACTTATTGGCTTCGTGAAATAAAAGAATATTCTGCGGAGGCTTAGCTGCATGGCATGGGATGGATCACAGGATGCGGATAGTGATCGGCCTCCAGATATGGAGGTTAGCCGCGAATAAGTTTAACAAATAAGCAGTCCCGAACTATACAGCGGATGACAAGCGAGAGAGTGGAAAGGCGTAATGTCGGACAAGCGGTACGTCTTGAACGATAATCCAACATTGCCCGATAACCTGGCACTGCCAAGGCGAGTCGGTGTCGCCTAAAAAGCACCTATGTCCAAAACTCCCTAGTCTCTCTCTTGACGTTAAACTTGTATTGGTCTGAATTATAAGCGTTTTAACTGATTTGTTGGCAGTAATAGGCGGTGTGGCAAATTTTTCCTTTTTTATTATTCCTTTTTTTTTTATTAACCTTAATAACATATGTTGTAAATATGTAGGCACTAAGAGACACCATCCCTCACGAACGATTTTATATATGTATATAGAGAAGATAAAATTAATATATAGTTTGAAAAACAATTATTTCAAACTACTAAATAGTGTTTTTTTTTATACGAATATTCATAACGATAGTTTAACAAAAAAATTGGAAAATTTTTGAACATTCTATTTTATGCTTTAATAAAAAAAATATATTAAATTTATTTTTGTGCAATAAACAACAACCTTCATATTCCAAAATTATTATACCTCAATATAGCTTTAAAAAACTACTAATTTAATGCATGTTATCATTAAAAAATGATAGCCATAATTTTTATAAATCGCCTGCATTATTTTCAATTCAAAAAACCATCACTTAAAAAACGATAAAATCGCTATAATCGTTAATTCATGCTGCCAATAAAAGTTATCGAAAAATTACAGTCTTAAATAATTGAATTTGGTTTGGATTATATGTATGTTGAAACATGCAAAAATAAGTAATGTTAGACGAACGAAAATTATTCGTCCTTTCTTCCTTTTTGGATAGCTTTTAGCTACAAAATGCGATAATGATGCTGCCCGCTGGTAGCTGCAGCTGCGCACTCGTAATGAAACGCATATCGTTTTTGTAGTTGTTGTTGTTGGTGTTGTAGGTATTTTTATTTAATTTTCAATACCGTTATCAGTTACGGCGCGCGCGCGTTGTGCAAATATATTTGTTTTAACTGCTTTTTTTTATAACTTGTGGCCCGAAAAAGACGAAACCCAAACCAAAGCCAAAACGTAAAACAGAGCAAGAAGCAAGCAAGAAATGCAAGCAACAGATTACAAATAAAACAATATAAAAAAAACATTTTCATAAAATACAGGGCGCAAGTCCTTGATCCTTGGCGTGTGCCATGACTATACAGAAAAGAAGAAAAAACACGCACACGCACACAAATGCTGCCAGCAGACTGTGGCAACGATTTCTCGGGACGACGACAACGTCCACCTGTTTTTCAACCAACAGGTGCAGCAGCATTTTCAGCAACGTCAACCGCTGCAGGCTGCGCAACATCAACATCAACAATATCAACAACATCAGCATTACCATAATGATCATCATCATCATTATTAACATCATCGTCATTATCGTCAACAGCAGCAGCATAATCTTGCGCATAATCGTCATCAAACTGCACCAAAGCACGTCGCGCGATTTTTTGCTGCACGCATTCATTGCGTTTGCTGCGCCTGCAGCATTTTTTTTTTTTTATTATTTTGCTGCGCTTATTGATGAACATGTTTTTAATGCTCCACATAAGTTTTTAATATAAAGCATGTTCTTGTAATGACATTTGAGGCAAGCTTTTGCGCTTATAATTTTTGGCTTTTTTTTTTTTTGGTTTTTTTTTATGCATATTACTTGAGCTCTTAAGGGGATGAGCGGCTTTAATTCATGTAATTATGTTCGATTATCGTGTATATTAGATTTAGCCGCTTCACTGGTGTTGGCCGATGTAATAATTTGACACCCCGAATGGATCGAAGTTTTCAATTAATAATTTTTTTAAATTGCTTCGAGGGCAAATTTGCATTATCTGCTTTCATGCAAAAACAATTAGTTGCAGGGCGCTTAATTTATGACTTACTTTAGTAATTATTTTTAATGCGCAGTTTTTAGTTGGGTATCCAGTTATTTCCATCCAAAATAAAATAAATAGAATTCTAATTCGATCAACGGAGATTCGAATGAAATTTTAATATAGTGTTTAAATAGTGTAACCGCTTTTATTATACTGAAACAAATTTTGTTCTTTAAATCAATGACTACATTAAGCATTGAATATTAATGAATAGAAGGTGACATTGCCGGCTGCGATGCGAGATTAGAGCAATTCTTGCACCAAAATAATTGGCTCTCAGTAATAAACGAATTCTAACTCGAATCTTTCTTAAAGTCGACTTTAGTATTAAATCGGTAGTAATAATAATAAATAAGTTTAGAAATTCACTTCTAAAAAAGTAAACTGTAAGTTGTGGCTCATCGCGTGTTTTTAGTCGAATTTAAAGTGACTAAATCATTTCTATCTTAAATGGAGAATGAAGGAATATTTCGTGATTTTGAAATAATTGATGATACCATAAATAATAGTTCAGGAAAAATATATAAAAGCCCTTTAAACAATCTGTAAACTCCTACTGAGTTAAATTTAACAAGAATCAATTATGTTGTGTTAAAAAACTATATATGTATCTAATATTATCAATTATTTATTTATTTATTTAGCCAAACAAGGCAATATACTTATTCTAACTTATTTTTCTAACAGGTTGTTGTTGTATTTATTTTTTTATTTTTTGCTTTTCTCTCTTTCCTTGTTTTAGGTGTAGAAGATATGCAATTCTCAGTGGGCGTAATCCGCCCACATGAATCGACACATTTTCAAAAACACGTCAAAAAGAGAAGACGAGAAGAAGAACGAAGGGGGAACTTATATACTAAGCTTACATACTAACAGATTTTAGGGGAGACTGGGGTACCTTCGGCACTTTTTTTTCAAAGGCCTATATTTCAGAAAAGATTTATCATACAGAAATATCTATTGGCTTATAACAATACCTTTTTTTTTATTATTAAGATTTTAGTACGAAGTTTCTTCCAGAAGTTTTATTTGTAATTTTTTTTTTCATAATGTTTAAAAAAAGTAGTTTTGGCTGAATCGTCGTTTACGACAAAAGATCCAACTGATTGATCACTATCTGCAAATATCATTTGCCTATCACTTTCATCGGATGAAGAAATTTCTTTCCGAACTACCTTACATTTTTTAGGTCTCCTTTGCTGGTTCTTTTCAACATCGTAGCTAGATTTATTTTTACGAGATTTGAATGCATTGTGAGTGCTTCCATTTTTTTCAAACTTTAAATTCTTTTTCGCTAATTGTGAATTTATTTTAGATTGTTTTTCTTCCACCTTTTTCTTCTTATCCGTATCTGTCAAAACTCGTGAAGTTCACTGGCCGAATCTGTTCTGGTGATTTAGCTGGCGAAGCTAAATCTTCTATAACAGCATACCTATCGGCTTGGTTTTCCGAAGAAAACTCATTAGGCAGAAGCTGAACTGCACCTTCTATAGCAGCATCCCTATTGGATTGATTTTCCAAAGCAAAGTCATCTTCAGCAAATTGTTGGGAGTTAAAAGGATAAATGCCAGTTGCTTTAAAGCCACTAATTATATTTTCAGACTTCAATCCTCTTTGAAATGGTAAGTTTGATAAGCGTGCAATTTCATAAATCGTGATTCTCTTTCCTGGATTGTTTGTCAAAAAGTCAGTAAAAGATATTTGAAGGAATTTCTTGAAGGGACCGTAAACTGATACGTCAAGTGGCTGTAGACGATGGGAAGTATGTGGTGGGAACGTTAGAATATGTATACCGTTATCCCTGGAATAATTGATACCATCAATACTACAGTGGGATGAGTGGTTGTGGAGAAGCAAAAGAATCGGCCGCTCTTCGCAACAATTTGTGTTCTTCTGAATGTGTGTAAGGACATCTTTAAACAACTCTGAAATCATCCAACCACTTTTGCTTATGAGTCCTAGAGAGCCTGGGACACATCCATCTAAAAATTTGTCGCTATAACGCTGACGTGGGAAAATGTAAACTGGAGGAAGTCGATTTCCGCTTGCGCTGATTATTCCCACAAGCGTTACCAAACTGCCTCTCTCGGCTGACGTAGCTCGCCCAACCTGGCGTTTTCCTTTTTCTGCAATAACCTAGAAAATTAATTACATAGCTAGCTAATAAATAAATATATTGAATATTATTCCGCAAACCTTCGGCGAATCGAGGACAGTCGTAATACCAGTTTCATCCAAAATCAAAATGTCTTTTGGTTCGAATGAGTGAGTCAGATATAGAGATTTCAGGTTTTCATAAAATTTGGCAACAGCTTCTTTATTAAACCCAGTCAACCTTGCCAAACTGGTTTTCTCTGGCTTACGGAGACTTAAACTCGGATTTCTTTTCATAAACGCATATAGCCAGTCTACGCTTGCTTGTTTATTTAGATTCCATTTTTCCGGAAGTGTTTTACCATTAATGCTACCATATTCATATGCTAACTTTCGGAAAGCATCGTATGATAAACCATACTGCAATGCTGCACATTTTTTTATGTAGTCAACAAGCGCGATCTCTTCTTCCTTGGTGAAAACTTGCTTTGAAGTGTATTTTGAATGAAATATTTGCGTGTTAGTGGTCTCTTCGGCATTTATATCTTGTAAACGATCTCGTTTTTTTATTCGCGTTTCAATTGTCTGTCGCTTGATTTGGTATTTTCTGCCGGCAGACGTTGCAGTCTCTATGCCACTCAAAACATCTGCTATTGCTTTTTTCATTGCATTTTCATCAATTTGACCACGTTGGGTCTTACGTTTATAATTTCGGACCATTTCCAAAACGAAAACAATGTTGATTTACCTAAAAACAGGCGAAAAAGTATTAAATTAATAGGGGGTCACATTTGGCAGAAATGTTTTCCGGCATGGGGCACATTCGGCAGAAATATTTTCCAACCAAATGTGCCCCAACATCAAACGCCGTATCCACCCCGAAGTCACTTTTTTTAATTTTTTCATTATTTGTCTAATTTTTACCACTTATTTTTAATTTTTATCACTTTTAACCATTATATTAATATTATAATTCTCATTCTGTAATACACTTAAGTAGTTTAAATATTTGAAAATTAAGAGCACAAAATACTTACGTGAAAGAACCCAAAAATTACAGAAACTCACTTCAAAACACAAAATCACTTGTAGCTTCATCAGCTGTTTAGATAGAGATGGCAAACTTTGTGAGAGTTTCTTTTACTAGTGATGGATAAAATCATACGAAAAAACAGTGCGGTCAAATCACTGCTTCATACCAAAAAAGCCATTGCTGGAGGTGCCCCAAAAGACGGAGGTACCCCAGTCTCCCCTATACACATAGTAAACATATGTACTAATTTTCAATACTATGCTAAAATATTATTAAGATGGAAAGCTAAATGGGAGAACAACTAAATTTTGTTTAGGTATGGGTGGTAGACGGCAATGTTAAAAGAGGCATTTGGATATGGGAGAATAGAGTTAATATTACAATGCAATTTTACAATTTGTCTACAAATGCTAGATCAAGGAAATAGAAGAGGGATCAGAATGGTGAAAAGGAATTGGAGAAGATTGGTTCATTAAATAGTACCTTGCTCGAGATGTATTCGCTATCGATGTTACCAGTAATAACATCGAATGTAAAGCATGAGCAAAGTAATATTCTCCTTGATGACAGCGACATTAAATTGAGGATTTTAAGTCTACTCTCGTATGGTGGTAAATTTGTATAGTCACGAGGATCGTATAGGTCTCTCAATGCAAAAAGCAAGAATTGTCCTTGAATTGATTCTAGCCTTTCACTATGCACTACAAAAGCTGGGTTCCAAATTATGCAACAGTATTCTAAGATTGGTTGCACTAATGTGCAGTATAAGGTTTTAGTTACCCAAGGGTTTTTGAATTCTTTTGCACGTCTTTTTATGAATCCGAGCATTTTGTTTGCCCTGGATATGATATGATCATAGTGAAGGTTAAAGCGCATCTTACTATCAAGAATTATTCCAAGATCTGCTATGTGGTTGACCCTTTTAAGTTCAACCTTATTTAGCATGTATCTGCTATATGTTATTACGTTTTTACGGGCAAAACTTAAAACGTAGCACTTATTTATATTTAAAGAAAGTTCTTTTGACTACACTACTGTTCCAAAGACAAAAGCTTATTCTGTAAGAATACTGAATCCACTTGTAATCTTTATTTATTTATTTATTTAAGCTTAATACAAGCGATTTAAATACTTAAACTAAAAACTTAAATTTAAACAGTGAATATGTATCTTCATTAGTAATGGATTTAATATAAGTACATTATCTTAGTTGTAAGAAGACATTAAAGAGGGGGAAGAAGTGGCGTTGGAGTTAAGAAGGGTATTTCGGAGTCGAGGTCTACTAAGATGAAAATCGAATTCGCTGATCAAATTATTGGTTATGCGAAGCATCCTGGTTATTGGTTCACTGCATCCATAATCGGTGCGATGAAATTTAAGGTGGAAGAGAGGTATAGACCTAAGGTTGCGTGGGTTTGTATTAAGTGATATTAAGTGGAGCAGTGCAGGGCAGTTGATGGTTCCGCATACTAGTTGATGAATGAAGAGTACATCGGCAACCTCCCTTCGTTTTTCAAGAGTATGCATGTTAATCAACTTCAGACGGTCGGCATAAGGAGGTAAGTTGAAACTGTCAGAACCGGGAAGACCACGTAGAGCGAAACGAATAAATCTACGTTGAACGGCTTCGATTCTCATTGAATGGGTGTTGTAAATGGGAGACCAAACTGGGCTGGCATATTCGAGAATGGGTCTAACAAAGGTAAGATAGAGAGATTTTGTGACGTAGGGATTGGAGAACTCTCTGGACCAGTGTTTCACAAAACCAAGTGCAGAGTTAGCTCTACTAATAATATTATCCATGTGAGACCTAAAGTTAAGTTCCTTGTCACAAATAACACCTAAGTCACGTAAAGAGCTTACAGAGGGAACTGGCTTACCGAGTATGTAATAGGTTCTCTGGGGGAGTTGGAGTCGCTTACGAGAATATGTAATAGCTTGGCATTTACTGACGTTGAGTTTTAGCACATTTTTTTGACACCAAGTGGAAAAGCTGACAAGATCGTTTTGAAGATTTCGGGAATCGGTGCTGGTTTGTATGCGCCGATATATTTTCATATCATCAGCGTACACAGAAAGATTGGATTCTTTGATGACGCCGTCAACATCAGAAATTGTTAAGACGAATAGCAAAGGACCAAGGTGACTGCCTTGTGGGACACCAGAGGTAGCTGTAAAAGATTCTGAGTTGGAAAATCTAAAGATGACATTATAATGGCGTTCTTCGAGATACGATTTGATCCAGGATATAAACAGGGATGGAAAACCAAAGGCTTTAAGCATAAGAGGGATGATAGTGTGTGAGATTTTGTCAAACGCTTTACTGAAGTCGGTAGAAACAGCATCAACTTCGAAACCGCTTTCCAACGAGCATAGAGTGTTTGAAACAAATTCTGTGAGGTTAGTGGTAGTTGATCTACCCTTGAGGAAGCCGTGTTGATTAACAGGAAAGATAGATTTGCAATGGAAGAAGAGAATGTCATAGATAATGCTTTCAAAAATTTTAGGAGCACATGACAGTTTTGCAATAGGTCTGTAATTAGAAATTTCATTTTTAGGTCCTTTTTTGTGCAGAGGTATTATGTACGAATTCTTCCATAACTTAGGGAAAACTGACTGAGAAATAGAAAGTTGAAAGAGAGTCAAAAGGGGTTGAGCCAGTAAGTTCGCGAATTTTTTTATGACAATAGCAGGTAAGCCATCGGGACCAGGAGAATAATCATCTTTTAGATTACTGATCTTTTCTAAGACATCACCTAGTGTAATATCAACAGAAGTCAGCGAGGTTTGAGCACAGTTCCGATGTTCAGATGTTTTTATAAATTGGCGTATTCATAATCAAGTTCATCGTTGTGACTCGTGAATGACTGACTGAAGAAATTTGCAAATAGGTTTGCAATTACTTCCGGGTTATCTGAGGAGGTGTTTGAAAAAGTAAGGGTAGATGGGTAGTTATCAGATTTTCTTTTTATATTGATGAACTTGTAGAAGCTTTTAGGGTCCGACAACAATTTAGTTTGAATATGAGCAAGATAAGACTCATAGGTTTTCACAGAGTGCAGAAAAAAGGTTATAGGCGTGTAGATAATTGGCGAGGTCAATAGAAGAGCGAGAGATTAAATAAATGGTATAGTATAATTTTAAGTCATCTGCATATAAGAGATGGAGGACATCATGCAAAACTTCAGATACGTCTGCAATAAATATGTTGAAGAGAAGTGGGCCAAGATGGCTACCTTGAGGTACACCCGACGAGACAACAATCTTTTTAGACAAAGTACCCTGAAATTTTACATATTGGGATCTTTTACAGAGATAAGACTTGAGCCATTTCAGCACAGTACCTGATATACCAAATTTTTCTAGTTTCTTAGCTAGGATTTCGTGATCAACACGATCAAAGGCTTTGCTAAAATCTGTATAGACTGCATCTATTTGGTGGCCCTTTTCCATTTTAGTAAGAATGTCTGATGCCATGATTGCAAGAGTTGTGGTTGTTGATCGTTCTTTAAGAAAATCATGTTGCTGCTCGTTTAAACACGGATTAGTTACGCTCGTGAGTTTGAAACATACAATTTTTTCAAATAGCTTTGGAATAGCTGACAATATTGCAATACCCCTCTAATTTTCAACTGATCTCTTGTCGCCATTTTTATAAATTGGCGTAAGATGACAAGATTTCCAAAAAGTTGGGAATATACCTGTATGTATACGATGTTAACTGGACATCCGCACTAAATATCGTTAATACAAAAACATCGCCAGAAAACCTTTATTCGGCTGTCTCCGCTTTTAATAGAACTCTCAATGATTGTTTTCTATCATCAGTACCCCAGAGAAAAGACCGTTTAGCATCTGGTCCTGTATGGTTTACTGAAGAACTGAGAAAATTAAGAAACTAAAATCCATGCATTATAAAAAATTTCAAAAAACTCATAGCATTACAGATTTTGGTTCTTATACCTCTATTAAGTACAATTATCGTCAAGTATGCAAACAATCTTACGATATTTATTTAAAAAAGTAAAATTAAACATCAAATCTGATGTTAAATCATTCTGGAACTTGGTCAACACAAAAGTCAAGATTGATTCCTATCCTTCTTTTATGAAATATAAAACTGTTGAATCGGATAGCGAGAATAGAATTTTTAATTTTTTTCACTGGCTTTTTCAAAGCGACCTATTCATCTTCATCCTATGATAATCTAAGCTATCCATTTAGTGTTCAATCTGGGTATATTTGTCTGCCAATAATTGATCCTAACACGGTTTTATCATACTTAAAAGCTCTTAAATCGTCATATAATAGTGGTCCCGACAATATACCTTCATGTATATTAAAATATTGCTGTGATGAATTAGTAACTCGCAATCACTTTGGTTTTTTCTTCTTCATTCAAATCTTGCTATTTTCCAGTTGCCTGGAAGTCGTCTTTTGTTATTCCGTTGAACAAGTCTGGTAACAGGTCTTTAATCAAAAACTATCGTAGAATTGCAAAATGAAGCGCTTTGCCAAAGCTTTTCGAGGCAATCATTACTTCACAGTTATCACATAGTGTTAAATCTTTATTGTCTCCACTCCAACATGGATTTGTTTCTGGAAAATCTACGGTTACGAACCTACTTCCAAATTCACCAAATTCTCCAAAACCATTGAGAATTTTGGAAAAGGGTTACAGACTGATGTTATATACACAGATTTTAGTAAAGCTTTGATGTTGTGCTAATCATAAACTCTTAGTCTTAAAGCTATCTCTTGCTAGATTTCCCACAACACTTGTAAGATGGATTAAATCTTATTTATGCAATAGAACACAACGTGTTCTTTTTAAACTTGTGAAATCTCATGAGTATCCTGTCACTTCTGGTGTACCTCAAGGAAGCTCAAGAAGAGCTGTTACTGTTTATAAATTATTTGCCATCTGTCATAAAGCTTACGAGTATTTTAATGTACGCTGACGACGTGAAGCTTTTTCTACCTTTCAAAAATGCTAATGAGACCATCTTTCTAACTGGTGCAACGTGAATCGTATGAATCTTAACATGAAGAAATGCAAGCACATGACCTTCACTCGAAAATCTCCTGTCACATGTATTTATAAAATTTGTGACCATACTTTAGAGTCCTTAGATATCTTTCATGATCTTGGAGTAGCTATGGATACTAAACTTCGCTTCATATTCATATTAATAATATTATAAATCGAGCAAATAGTACTTTAGGTTTTATTAAACGATGGGCAAAAGAGTTTAATGATCCCTATATAACAAAAACCTTATTCACCTCTCTAGTGCGACCTATTTTAGGTGCCCTCAATTGTTTGGTGCCCTCGATATAGTTGTAACATTGACGACATTGAATCAGTTCAGAAAAAGTTTCTTTTGTTCTGCTTAAGCCATCTTTACTGCAATTTTAATTATCACCTATCACCTTATGAATATCGTCTGCAACTTTCAAATCTTCCTACTTTAAATAATCGGAGAAATTTGCTAAATGCTACTTGGATTTTTAAACTTTTACATGTATATGTAGACAGTCAATATTTACTGACCAAAATTTACTTTAATATTCCTCTCCGACCTAGAAGATCTTTTGAGTTACTTGAACATGAACTTTTGTAGAACTAATTACTTGCATAACGAACCACTCAGAAGCGCTTGTGGGAACTTTAATTTTGTTTCAGATGCAATTTCTTTAAATGAATACGTTTACTCAATTAAATATAATATTTTAGACTAGCTGAATATCCGGCTTAGCTTAGGAGTTGATATAAATAATTTTCGATTTCATTCGTCGATTTGAAAAAACTTTTCACAAACCTTAGAAGGAATTTTGTGTGCATCTTTAAAACCGGCAACTTCAGCGAAATGAGAAAAATTAAAATTTTGAGAAAAAGTTAGGGAAATCGTGGTTTGTGTGTGCGTACCGCCGACCGCTTGCAAAAATATATTTTCAAGTTTTATATTGTATTCGATAGATTGCACATTTTTGAAAACAAATGAGAGCAAAAACGAATTTTTGGCAATTCGCGAGGAAACTAGATAAAAATTAAGTAAGCATTGAAAATAAAAATTGAAATGTCAAAACAACGCCAACTTACGACGCAACTGACTTGCGCATGTGTTGATGCGTACTCAAATACCACAGAATTCGGCATCAGTTGTCCTAATTTGCGAAAAAAGAAAGTGGTAAATAAATACACATAAAGAAGAAAAGCAGATATTTATCACCCTTCGCGCTTTGCTACGCCTTATTGTATTTTGTAGTACAGCGCTCTCTGGGGTTCAAGATATAGCAAAATACATAGCGCCAAAAGACTCACCGCACCCGAAAACCACTTATAAAAATCATACTTATCGGATGAGTTGTTTTGAGTTTTTTGTTTTTGAGATAGAATAAAAAAATCACTCCAAGTCTTTTCCATACTCGAAAATCAAGCCCTATTTATCCGATATACAAATTTTCATCTAAATCGGATGAGCGGTTTTTGAGTGTTTCACGATTTCTTAAGTAATTTGTACTACAGCATCATCTGGTGTTTAAGATAGCGCAGAAAAAAAAAAGTCCAAGATACCCATCGTATCCGAAAACTCCTATGTAAACATTTTCACGCAAATCAGATGTACAGCTAGGAGTTTTTCGAGATTTTTAAAACATTTGTACTGCAGTGCCCTCTGGTTTTCAATATAGAACAAAATAGATAAGTCATGAAAACTACCGTACCCGAAAACTCCTAAATAAAAATTTCCATGAAAATCGGATGAGTGGGTTCGGAGATAAGCTATAATAACAGAATTCATGGAAACCGGACGCCACCTATCGGGTCCAATTGCAAATCTGAACCATCCAGGGATCCACTTCAACATACACAAACAATTTCATCAAAATCGGTGCAGCCGTTTAGGAATAGTTTAATAACATATACACGTACAACAGCGCCCTCTACTTTCCGAGACAGAGCAAAAGAGATAACGCCAAAACAGTTGTCGTACACGAAAATTCTTTAATAAAATTTTTCGTCCAAATCGAATGAGCGGCTTTCTACATTTTCGCGATTTCTTAAGAGATTTGTACTACAGCGCCGTCTGGTGTTCGATATAGTACAAAAAAGATAAGTCCAAAACAGTCACCATATTAGAAAACCCCTTATACCAATTTTCATGAAAATCGGATAAGCAGCTTAGAATTTTTTAAAATATTTATACACAGCGCCCTCTGGTGTTCCAGATTGCACAGAGTAGATAAGTCATAAAAACTCACCGTATCCGAAAACCTCTATATACAAATTTTCATGAAAATCTGATGAACGGTTTCGGAGATAAGCTAAAAACAAAATGCTTTAAACAAGATCGCATCGCCACCTACCGGGTCCACTTGAGAATCTGAACCATCCATGGATCCACTCAAATACACACAAAAAATTTCATCAAAATCAGTGCAGCCGTTAAGGAACAGTTTAATAACATACACACGAACAAATTGTACAACAGCGCCCTCTAGTTTCGAGAAAGAGCAAAAAGATAGCACCAGCACCCTTGCCGTACTCGAAAATCGCTCTTTTTACAAATATTTATCCAAATCGGATGAGTAATTTTGGAGCTTTTCACGGTTTCCTAAGATTTGTACTAAACCGCCCTCTGGTGTTCAAAATAGCACAAAAAAGATAAGTCTAAAACACTCACCGTATCAGAGAATCCCTATTTTCCAATTTTCATGCAATTCGAATGCACTCTTTAGGTGTTTTTCGAGGTTTTTCAAAATATTTGTACTACAGCGCAGAGCTGTAAAAGAATGCAATCATTTGTGATTTTAAATCATGTGATTTATATTCAAAATGAATGCATTCATTTTTTGAAATCATTGATTATGATTTGAATGATTTTAAATCACAAATGATTGCATTCTTTTACAGCTTTGCTACAGCGCCTTCTGGTGTTGGAGAGAGAATAGAGTTGATGATAAGTCATGAAAACTCACTCATGAAAAAAAGAGGGGGTATTTTAGCTTCGGTACTCTGCCTAAGCTCCATTCTTTACTAGCTTTGTAATTTTTTTGTGCTGAAGCGTTCTCTGGTGATCATCAAACTTTGACTTTTGAGTTTTTGACCCAAAAACTCCTTGAAGTGCAATAATTTTTTTAAGTTGCCCAAAAAAACACCAAAAACACAAAACTTTGAAAATAATATTCTAAAAAAGATATCTTAAGTTCTAAGCCAGCGCCTTAAATAAGACACCAATAATTCAGTTATTAAAAATCAGCCCTCTACAGTTCTTTCATTTCTAAAGGCTCCGTATTTAATAAACCAAAAATATTTTCATTAAAAAAAAAACAGCAATAAAACAAAATTGTGCCCAAAATATTGCAGTAAAACTTAATTCATGACATGTTAGTTATTTTGAGCAAGTTACTATTTAACATGAAGTTATAAGCTAAATACCTTCAACGGTAATTTTAAATTAAGTTCATTAAAACCTGATGTCTTGCTTGAATCACTGAATTGAGTCTAAAATTGCAGCGTAACAGCAAAATATGGCAACATTGTTGCCTAAATAAGCGCATGTATGTTATCGAAAAACGTTCAAAAACACGTGCTGTAAATTATTAGTAAATTCTCTTTTGAAAATAAAAAAATTTTAAATAATAAAGGAAAAAAATTTAAGTTTGGCAACTCTGCATAGCATACTGAACATACAGTGACTTACAAAACCGTTCATAAAAACGCATTTTTTTAATTATTTTGTTTTATTTTTGTTAAGAAATACAAAATTATAAATGTTAATACACAAAAACTTAAAGAAGCTGCTTCTTTGCTTTATACCAATAAAGAATACCAAAAATTGAAGGTATGCAAGAAAATGAATATCAAGTTAAATTTTTATTTTAATGAACACTTTTGTAACTGGTTTGTCCAGAAGACTTAAACATTTTTTAATAATTTGTATTAGTATTTAATGTGGCCACCTTTGGCCTTTATAACAAGCTGCATTCTGTTAGGTATACTTCCAATCAAATTATCCAACGTTTGGGGGCTTATTCTGGACCACTCTTCGTTAACCGCCGTCCATAAATCTTCCAGGCTATGGGGGACCGATTTTCGCATTATAATTTTTTTCTTCAGGATATTCCACAGATTCTCTATTGGGTTGAGATCTGGGCTTTGCGCAGGCCAATCCATACAAGATATTCCGTTGTCACGAAGCCATTTCATTGTCACTTTAGCTTTATGCTTCGGGTCGTTATCTTGCATAAAGATGGTATCACCCAGTTCACATCCAAACTTTTCGATGCTGGGGAGATATGAGTCCCGTAGAATATCGATATAATTTGCCGCCTTCATTATACCATCGATACGTCGCAGGATTCCGAGCTTATTCCCTTGAAAACATCCCCAGATCATCAAGGATCCTCCCCCAAATTTCAATGTCTGCTGCATATTTCGTTCGGTGATACCAACTTTTGGATCATACCATGACCAAATTCGACCATCAGATCCCAAACGGTTAATCTTTGATTCATCCGACCAAGTGACCAACCTCCATTGACCGACGCTCCAATTAACATGTTCCTTGGCAAAATTCAAGCGTTGTGCGCGATGCTTAGCAGAAAGTAAAGGCTTTTTTATTTTAGTTTTAGCCCTCATGCCGGCTTCCTTCAGACATCTGCGTACTGTTTGGCAGGACACGTTAAGGTTCAGAGCCTCAGATACCTCCTTGTGAGCTTGTACAGCATTGTCAACAGCACCAGACACAATGAGCCTCTTGACCGTTCTTTGGACCTTGGGGGTTATTTTTCGAGGGCGCCCACCGTTCCTCTTACTGATTGAAATTTCACAAGAATTTCTTATTTTGGAAAGAAAACCTATCGAAACATGGTATTTTGTTGCGATTTGACGCACAGATTTTCCTTCTAGAAGTTCTGTTTCAATAGCAGCACGTGTAACGCAACCGATTTTCTTCGGCATTTTAATTTCTATGAAAAATTATTTATTTTAAACAAATTTTAGCACTTCGCTAATTAAAATTACCAAATATAACACAAAAACTTTGGAACTGCAGAATCAATAATGATACAACAAGACAATCGCGACTTAAACTGCAATGAATAAATCAGTTCCAAAAGTGTTCACAATAATTTATAGGAACCGTTATCAACAGCAACAAAACTGCGTTGAATTTTTTAAATTTTCTTTTATACGCTGTTCGCCACAACAACATCAAATTAAAGCTGATTAAAAAATTAACAATAACAAGTGCAATTTGAAATTTTATGCAAAAAACGATTTTTCATAGTTTTTTGTGAACAGTTTTGTAAGTCACTGTATTTTCCACGAACGCCTTGAACCTTTCTTCTGCCGACGACGAACAACCACAGAACAACGGCTGCAAAGGTGAAAATAAGGCGCACCTCATACAAGTCAATGATCGCGTGATGGTAAGGCGCGCAGGAACCCGCAAGGATCATCATCAGGATATACGGCATTCAGTAATAATCCTGCAGTGCCAAAGCCAGCGTAAAATACTACAATTTCGCAATGCATTTAAAACTAATGCACAAAAATTAAAATACAAAAAAAAAGGACGAAAGTTAACCCTGAAGTTCCAAATTTGCTGGCTGAGGGGTTAGCAACGGCAAAAGTGGTGATAGCGGCCGCAACAGAAATTAAGAAATTCAGCACAGCAACAAAAACCAAAAAAAAAAAAAAAATAATAATAAACACACACATGAAACGCTTTATCGATCAGATCAAAAGAAAAGGATTCAAAGGCTTGCTTTGCTGGAAGGATCTGCAAAGGATCGGCTAGCTGGCTGGCTGGCTGTGCATGGTATGAAAACAGTTGTTGTTGTTGTTGTTGTTGTTGTTGTTGTTGTTGTTGTTGTTGTTGTTGTTGTTGTTGTTTCTGCCCAATTATTATTATATGTACCGAAACTGCATAAAGTTCGGCTGTTTGCACCTGTCCCAGTTGCGAATTGAAGTTACAAACAACAACAACAGCAAACAAATTAAGCAAAAATAAAGGTTCAATCGGCTCAGACGCCGCGGCATATGTGCGCAGGATAAGCAAGTACATCAGCCTGGCAGCGTTTAGTTCGTGCCAAGCATCAAATTTTTTTTTTGTTTTTTTTCTATCGTTGCATATTTTTTTGGGTGTATAAGAAAAAGAATTTTGATAAGTTTTTTTTTTTTTGTTGTTCTTGTTTCTCATTATTGTTCTTGTTAATATTGTGATATATAATGTTCTAAATGTAAAGCACCCTGCCATAAATTTATTTCGCCTGCCTATCTGACAAAAGCAATCAAAAGTTCTGCAACGTCGCCTTAAGTTTTAAAGGATATACTTTAATCCTTTAATAGGCATAGCAAATGAAACCATTAAATTTAATCAAATTATACAAAAAAAAACTCGATTATATTTAAAGTACCTTCTATAATGATAAGAAAATGCTTTATGGAATGTTTTTTTTTTTTTTGCCTATTTCTATAGAAGTTGTAAACAGATTCGAAAAAATTTTTGACACAGCTAAGTTGGAACATAAAATCAACCGCTTACAACTATAATCGTTGATATTGATAATAATATTTGTTCGATTTTTGCGGAATTTTCAAAAACTTTATTAGCCAATTAAAATTAGCAAATTTTATTAACCAAACTCTCAACGTTATGTTTCTACTTACTTTATAATGCTTACAACTGTAGTTTTTCTACACTACCGCTTCAAATTTTATGGATATTCTTTTAGACAAAACAACTTGTATGAGTTGAGACAAATAAATTCTTTTTTCAAAAAATAGCTCGAAATTTCAACAGCAAATATTTTATTATAAATAAATTTTGTCAAGTATTATTGCAACTTTTGCTTGAAATTCCGCTACCAAAGGTCATAAACCTTGCCTGCACTATGGTTTCCAAAATGCGCTAGATATTTTATCACTTAAACAGATATCAACGTCATGTTCTTTTTTTTATCTACGTATTACGAAAGAAAAAAATTTTTGAAATTTTTTTTTTTCGTCTCTTTATTGCTTCATTCACAAAAATAGTTCATTCAAAAATTCCTAAAATTCCAATGCAACGTTTGTGTTATATGTTTGCATTTGTTGTTGTTGTTGTTTTTGTCGTTGTTGTTGTTTCGGTTTTGGTTTTTGTTGTTGTTGTTTTGGTTTTTGTTGCTATTGTTTTTGTTTACTTAGATTTAGCCTATATAGTTTTATATGCTGATGCCGTCTACTGCTGCAACCAGGCCTGTAACCAAGGGGGCTTTTTGGAGTTCAAGCCCCCTGCCTCCCATATAGAGTCAAAAGAGTAAATAATGAAATACGTTAGCAACTATTTCAAACCAAAATTCTGCTTTTCCATTTAAAAAAAAAAGAACGAAAAATGTATTAAGAAAAAGCTCCGCCATGTGCCTTAGAATACATTTAATATTTATAAAATATGTAATTACTAGTATCGCCTGTGGCCGAAATACGGCCATATTAAAATGAATATTAAAGTCTTCACTTAGTATCATAGTAACACAGTAAAATTTTTTCGCTAAATATTTTTCGAGTCTTTTAGAACCTTCTTTTGAATAATTCATTAAATTTTCGAATAAAAAAAAATTTCTTCTGAATTGACACATAGAGTTGATCCTACAACATCTCTTTTAATCACACCTAATCTCTATATTCGCTCAGTAAAATTGTGGAACAATCTCCCTGCGATCGTGTTTCCCGGCAGTTTCAATCTGTGTAAATTTAAATCAAATCTTCACCGACACTACTCCATCTTTCCACCCTCCAACTAACTATCACCCGTCTTCCGAATCAACACAATGCTTTCGCATTTATAGAGGGCATCCCCTGAGTGCTGGTTAAGTCTAAAAAAAAAGAAAAGAAAAATATGAATGTCAATTATATGAGCTGGTACTATTATTTTTTTCCCCTGCAACAATTTTTCTGAACACACTTGCCACCTATCTGCCAACCTCTAGGAGTTCCCATACCAGCAACACTAAAACTGTCTAATATAGCTTATATCTCTCGATTTCAGCCCTAGAGCTGTCAAATATATTAGCCTATATATTTGTCCTATTATTTTTTGCCTTTCAATATTTCTTATTTACACACATGCCCCTATCAGCAATACTTCTGGGGGTCACCATAAAAAAAAACACAAAAACTGTCGATTGTAAGATATATCTCTTCCGAATTTACCCCCTAACAGGTCAAATATATGAGCTGGTCCTAAAGTTTTTGGCCTTCAACATTTCTTCTGAACACACCTACCGCCATCTGCCACCCATGTGGGGTCCTAATACAAAAAACACAAAATCGTTTCTTTGTTTTCTTCTTGCCTGGTAGGTAAATCAGAAATGCAGTGCAAACCTTAACAATGCTAACGTTTACAGTGATGATATTTATAGTGATGTAGATATAGCATTGCTGACGTTATTATTGCTGACGTTAACACTTCTGACGCTATTTCATAACTTTTACACCTACCAAAAAGAGCTCGACGCGCCTAAAGAAGTTTTCACTTCAAAAAGCAACAATAACAACAATGCCACACAGCTCTGTTGAAGTGTTTGAACCATTCAACTCTTGAGTGAAATAGAATATCTATTATGACAAAAAAAGCAAAAACGAAAAATAGAAAAAAACGGCAACAAAATATGCAGGCAATACAAATTCAAATACATATCTTCTTGACAATCCAAAAAAAAAAATACACTTTTATGGAGACACATAGATACTCCTAAATATTTAACCGAGTGAGTCACCTCTACTAACTTTACATTTATAAAAACACTAAAATTATGATTGAGACTAACTGAATTTGGTCGAAATCTCACCATTTTGGTCTTATCAGGGTTGAGCATTAAACCATTTAGTCTAGAAAATTCAAACAAAAGTGTAACATCTCTTTCGATCTAAGTCTTCAACACTACTTCATACTTATACGGATAATAGATTTGTTGGGTTTAACGTTGACACCTGCCGTGAAGGCTTAATTCAACGTTGTTCCATAACAATTGGAACCGATACAAAGCGTCGGTCAGCGCCCCTTTGAGAATTTAAAGGTACCAAATTAGCTCCATGTTGTGATGACACTTCGCAACCCTTGGTGAGGGTGGAGGCCTATCTAAAACCTCTTCCATACTAAGGGGTATGGCGCCCGGTTTGAGAGTGCAAACCACACCGAGCTAGATAGCTCTGCCCGCGATATGGGTGGTAAACCACAGCCACCACGAAGACTCCCCGAAGAGCCAGCCCAATCCAGTCAGCCCAGTATATGCCAGCAGAAGCCAGACATACACCGGGGGCCGCTGACTGCCCGTGGTACCAGTTTTAAAGTCCTTGGTCAGACCTCGTAGCTTACACCCCAGCTACTCCCAGTTTTAGCCCATCACAGCTCTGGACTGTTCACCAATCTTATACGGATAAAAAAGACAAATATCATCCGCAAACATATACAGTTGGCCTGTCAGGCCGAAATTCGCTAAATCATTTAAATATATGGAAAATAAAAGCCGGACCAAGCCCACTTCCGTGTGGCACACCGTATCTCACAAAGTCCGTATAGCTTCTCGAGTCGTTAATCTGAACAAACTGTCTCCTGTTTGTAAAAAAATTCCTGAATAGCAACAATTCAGACCCTTGCACCCCATAAAAGGACAATTTTCGTAACAAAATTTCATGATCGACTAGATCAAATGCTTTAGTAAAGTCAAAAAATAAGCCTGCCATCCCACTGAATCCTTCATCAAAGCCTTTACATATAAATCGCACAACATTTAACACTGCATCCTCAGTACCACAACCCTTTCTAAATCCAAATTGGAAATCATACAAAAGGTTGTTTCTTTCAAGATAAAGTAAGAGTTTGTCAAATATTATCTTTTCAAAAATTTTGTCAATCGTTGAGAGTATTGAAATTGGCCTAATTTATCTACAGTCGAAACGTTGCCCTGCTTTCGTATAGGTACAACCTTATGAATCTTAAGAGCTTCAGGATACACAGACGAATCTACAATTTTATTAAAAAATCTTCATCAGACTAGGTGCAATCTCATCAACACATTCTCTGACAAACTTAGGAGAAATGTTGTCATTGCCAGAACTCTTATCAGTTTTCAAATTCATTACTATGTCTTTGATTGCCTGTAACTCAATATGATCGAGTTTAAATTGATGCCTTGTCTGATAAAGTGTGCGAAAAAAGTTAAATGTTTCACAAAGTTGAACACCCATGTGACGTTTCAAGTCTCTTATCGAAGAAATAAAGTAATTGTTAAACGTATCTGCCTTTGACTGATCAGAATTTAATATTTCACCCTGAGAATTTCTTAGTTTGACTACGTCAGCCTTTACTTTCCCTAGCGTCTTATTAATAAAAGTCCACGATTTTTTTTGAATTATGCCCTACTTTCCGCAATCTATCTTTATAATAGCTACTCCTACAAGCTTTGACAGCAAAACGAATAACTCTACTTATTCTTTTCAAGCTGTCGTCAATATTCAGTTTGTGCCTAGATCTGCGTCTTATTTTTAGCAGTCTATCTTTCATTAATATTAGCCTCTGATGATTCTTGCCAATCTATGGCTGTATTTCAAAACAAATTTCCTTTCTGTCCCTAGTTACAATTGTATATTGGTTAGCAGCATTCGCAATGCAAGCTATTGCCGCATCAATCAAAGCAGCAGCAGTATACAGAGAGCAGTCAACGGGAATTATATCACTTAAAATTTGCCTAGCTTTGAAGTAGTCACAATAAACTTTCTCCGTTTCTAAATATTTTCGAACAAAAGCTGATGTTCCAACCTTACAACAGAGCATATTATGATCTGAGAGCGCACATTCAATCGAATCAATAAAAAGTCGTTCAGAAAAATTACTAAATATACGTACATGATCTATGCATGAACCACTAGCTGGTCTTGTTATCAGACTTTTGAAACAATAAACAAAAATCAACACAACGCAGGCTTTGAAACAAATCGATATTCGCGTCCCCAACTACAATCAATGGATTTTGAGCACGGTTATTCAAAAGTATATCAAACATATTAAGGAAATTTGGTACATTACATTTTTGAGACCTATAAAATGTAATCAACTTCATTGGCTTATTATCAACTTTAAAGTTACACAAATTCACGGTAATAATCTCCACAAAATTTTCACTTTTGCAAATTTCAATAGTATATCTAATCTTTCGATTAATATACAACGAAGTACCATCATAGCCATCATCCCTACAGCAATAAATATTTTCAAAACCTGATATTGTATATAATTGCGTTAATTCATTTTGAAACCAAGTTTCTTGAACTGCGATTATATCAGGCAATTTTGGAAAGTTTGCTACCAAAGTTTTTAACTTGTTAAACTTTTCAACTGATGAGACACTTCAATTCTTGCTTTCAATTCTTGAATAATGTAGAAGAAGGAAAAAGCAACAACAACCACACAGCTGTAACAGTACGTTCAAAAAGTCCATAGGATGACACGTAGATGGCGTTGCTAGATTTTTTTCCATATGATTTTTATTAAGTCCAACCTTCAAACGATACCTATAAAAATTTGACAACAATCTGACAATTGATTCGTGAGTTATAGCATTTTGTGTGCTGAAAATGGAAAAAGTGAATTTCGAGTTTTGATAAATCAGTGTTTTCTGATGAAAAAAAATACAGTGAAAACCAAACAATGGCTTGATAAACATGATCCGGACTCTGCTCTATCGAGACAAATGGTAGAAAAGTGGATTGCTGAACTTAAACGTGGTCGTACCAGCACAAATGATGCAGAGCGCAGTGGACGCCCAAATCAGACTATTATTCCACAGAACATCAAAAAAATGTAAAAATATCAGATGGTAGTGTTTTTACCATTTTGCACAAACATTTGGGTATGCTAAAGCTCTGTGCTGATATAATGATGTAATGATAAAAGTTTCATCCGAATCTGTTGTCATTAAAGTGGGTAAAAAGGGAGTTAAAGATTTGGGTTTGCGTATTAATATATAAGATACAAGCCTTAAGATCAGACGTTTTTAACGAATGCGAAAACCCCCTTGTCCTTCCCCGTCACCCATCAAGCACCACTCAACCCATCAAACAGATCCACCGTATGTGTTTTCATTAAAAATTAATCTCAAATAATCGTCGTTTGCTTATTTTTTGGTCAGTTTTAGAAAAACTACTTAATAAACTATAATCTTTATAAACTGTTTCGAAAGTTTTTTTCTATAATTCTTATGTGCTTACTTATTTACACAATAAATCAAATCAATCAATCGTTACAACCCATATATTTTTGATAAACAAAGGATCCACCTTCCCCCCAAGAAAATTTCTAGCTACGGGTCTGGCTTCAACTAAAACTTATTTGTTTACAAGCTGCTCGATGAAGATCTTCAAATCAGTCAGTAAAATACTCGCGCGACAACAACGCACTGCAAATGCAACGTCTTGATCTCAGTCCTGATTGTTAGATACTGTTGTTGTTGTTATTTCTGAAATTGTTGACATACACACGTCAACATTGATAAAAGTTAAATGAAAACAAAAAAGTGAAAAATTTAAAAAAAAATTTATATAAAAAGTTCTAAAAATTTTCTTGGCATTTCCTTATGGATCTTTCTTGACATTCTTTTCATAAAAATTTTTTATTTGCTTTGACAAAACGTGACACATTCATTAGTTTTGATGTGTATTTTGTTTATATTGTTGTTGTATCCTTACCCTTACTTAGCAATCTACGTATAGTATTTATTACAGCATTTCTGTAAAAGAAAAAAAAGATAAATTTATGCCATCACATGTATTGACTGCATTTTTGTTACATCTTTTACACAGCACAGCAGGGCTGCCAACATTCTGTTGAAATGTTATGTAAAATAAAAGTTTAACTGCGGTGAGTAAGAATTTGTTTTGATTTAAAATTCCTGGAAAAGTGATGACGATAGCTTTGGAAAGCTGCATATTATTGAATTTTCAGAGGCGTCAGTAAAATCGTATAATGTGGCGACCATATTTGGATGTTAAGAAAATTTTAAAATTTTCATTTTGCAAAACGTACTATAGACTGGTCTGGCAGGCTTATTTAGCAGTTGGTAAGTTTTAGAGTTGATCTGTTGTGTAAATATATTAGGAATATAGAAAACGTTGTAAATTTTAAAGAGTTTACGATTTTTTGTGATATAGAAAAATTAAGAAAATCTTAAAAAATACGATATTAATCACATGTATAATACATGTATAATACAATATAAGCCTTTGTATGTTTTATACAATAATTTGTTAAATATTAAAATTTTTTCCACTTCATAATTTCAACATTTTTTTTTATAGACTATCGATGTTTTCATTTTAAAGCTATATTTAGCTGGCACAACAACATTTTGATGGCACATAAGTTCTGCAACTCAGTACATTTTTTTTACAAAAGTCACTTCTATGATCTCACTAGGCTTTTTTTTACAATACAATACGATACAATAAACCGTTCCATAATCGTCTAAAGTGCCTACTTTTTCTTTTAGTTTTCAATTACATCTCTTCCTTAGAGTTAACTCAACCCCTTATAGCCCCCTTTCCCCCATTTTGCTTTTCTTACTTTATTAAAAATTGTATATCTAACAATATCTGTCGCCGTTTCGTTGCTTCGAATTATCAAAGATAAATAGTCTAATTAGATTTCACAGATTGCCTATTTCTTGGAATGTAACTTAAATCTACTCCCCAGCATAGTCATCTTCTTTGGAAAAACCACCCAATAATAACACAACTAAAAGCATCAGCGCGGAATTTCCGCATGTGTCCTACATGCTGTGATTAGTAGGCTTGAATGAGCTCTAAAGCGCCACTAAGCAGCACTCGTCCCATACATGTGATTCTTCATTCAACATATTTTGCATCATATTTACAAACGAATTATGAATGAGTCTGGATACTCTAGATACGCAGTGTAAAGGTTGTTTTAAGCGAATGTTACGAGTATTTCTGCCAGGCCTACCGGAAGCGGAAATCAAGCTGTGCTTCGCACGCAGGCGGCACAGTTTGGGGGCCATAAATAGCAACTGTCGAATTTTAAGAAAAAATTTCATGGCTTCTGTCTGTAACACATGTTTTGTTCTTAATTCTCTGCAGCTCGTCAATTCGTCGACGAATTAACTTTAAGCAATATTTAATATGTTCTGTTTTGAAATATTTCATTTTTTAAGAACTTTTGCAAGTTTTGCATAAAATTTATAACAAATTGACGAGCCAATTCACCGATTTGAATTTACTTTTTACAAACTTAATTAAGTTTCATACATACATACCTACAGTGAAAATTCAACCGGTAACTACGGTGGAGTGAGCAAAAGTTCTGCTTGCAAATTTTAAAATTCAGTAACAAAATCATGACTTACTTCCTTGCTGCCTCAATATCAATCTAGGTAGAAATGCTAATGCTAGTTTTTCGTACTATGACTATAAATCAATAGACTCACCTACATTATTTCAAAGCTTTATGCAATATCTAACTACCTAGAGGGTAGGATGCAAAGGGTGTTAGTTGGAAACGCTTATTCATCACTTGGAACTGTTGTAACTGGAGCTCGTCAAGAATCTATCCTGGGTACACTCCTATTCTCTGTTTTTATTACTAATATTTTTCTGTCTGCAAATATGCAAAAACTGTTCACGCCTATGCTGACGATATTCAACTCCATATCTCTCGGCCTACTGGACTTTAAGAAGACCTGACTTATAGACTAATTTGCAAACTTCCTCCATATTAATCCAATAAAAACTAAGGTACTGCCTATAGCGAGAAGTGACTCCTGCTTAATTGATATTCCTCCTCTATTAATTTGGGGCGCATCAACTTGAAATTGTGCATAAAGCTAAAAATATAGGATTTGTAATTAACTTAAAGCTGGCTTGCACAGCTGACCACATTAAAAATACGATAGGTAAAATTTACGAGACGTTACGCTACTTACGCACTTCTTTAAACTTTACGCTCATTGAAACTCGGCACGCAGACTTGTTTTAAAATTGGTTATGCCATATATAACATTCTCTGACGTTGTTTATAGTCAGCTTGACTCACAATTGGCGGCCGTGGCGTGGTGGGTAGAGTCTGTCACGAATCCTTCATACCTGAGGATTACCTGATGAAGGATTTCGAAATACAAATATTCAAACTTTACTTTTATGTACATAAGTCAGAAGTTTTGGCAAACTTTTTGGTCGCTTGGGTGTCATATATATTATTTTTTTTTTTATGAAATTTGCGTAAATTAATTTAAAAACACATCATAACTTTTAAAAATTCCACCAAAATGAAAAAAGTAATGATGCAGTTTGAAATATGATAAAATTTTAAGCACTTTAAAACAAAATTTTTTGATTTTACTTATTTTTTTGTGTACAACCTCATGTAAACGAGGTCAGTCGCTTTGAACATATTACTCAAAGGAGTTAAGGCGGTCTTCTCATTCAAAACCCGTTTTTTGGACCCTTTTTAAAAAAATTCTTATTTGAAAACGCATAGAATAATTGAAAACTTTTTTTATTTATTGTATTACAAAAGGTTCAAAGTAAATAAAAAAATTTTTTTTGCCTCGAAACGTGGGCTGTTCAAAAAGTAATGAGACTTCAAAGTTGGTGGTGAAAAAAAAGGTGTGGTCACGGCGGCCACGATTCCGGGTCTCCGGAGCGTCTGAAATGAAAAAAAAGGGGCTATAATCAGTATAGATGTAATTCTCGGGTGAACCTCAAGCTTAATTTTGTGATTTTTTTTGACAAAATGGCGGCCATTCAAAAAAAAAATTTCAATTTCGGGTTTTTTTTTTGTAGTTTAGTGTAAAAAAAAAATAGTAAAAAATTTTTTAAAATTATGGTCGAGGTTCACCCGAGAATGGTGACAATTCTGCGTCGATTCCATTTTGTTTCATGAAAATCGGTTCAGTTGAACTGGAGATATCATGGCCGCCAGTTCGAAAAACGTGGGTTCGAGATAAACGCGTTTAAAGTTTGAAGTAATTTTTTTTGGGGAAAAAAAAAAAAATCAAAAATGTTTAAATGCAGTTTTAAAGAGCTGACAATTTTTACTTACAAATATTAGTCGGCGATGCCAGCTCCATACAGGCCACCTTCCTCTTTTTCGTAGAAACTGCTTTCTGCTGCCCTCTCTGCTCTGCGAGCCGTTCTGCCAGCTTTTGATGATGCCGCAGCTCGAGTCTCTGATCGGTTCAATCTGTCTTCATTGCGAGAAAGTGCGTATTCGTATGCGTTTTTGCCAATCGCAATACCCATCAAACCCATAATTTTAAGTATGGGTATAAAACCGTCGTTGAAGAGGAACGTTGCAATGAAATTGGCCACTTCGATGGTTCGTGCGCCTGAGTTGATGTGTTTGGGCGAAAGTGACCAAAGAACAGAATTGTAGGACTCATTGGAATTCTGAGTTTCAAATCCAAGGCATCTTTCAAGCAAATTATCTGCCGACAGCGCTTCGTAAGCTGGTTTTATTACCTCCATCACCTTCTTGTCCATCAGACCTTGCTTCACAAAAAAGGCTGTATCTTCTAAAGTATTTCGAATTTCTAAAAATCCTTTTAGGGGCATATTTACAAACCAATTTTTACTACCCAAGCTATAAATAAATGCAAAAAAAAAAGTTGAAAAAAAAAGTTGCTCAATGAGAAGACCCCCTTAAGCCAGTCTGGGCTGTGGTTTACTTGAATATACATATATATATATACCTACATATAAACATACATAACATTTTATTTCTACACAAAATTATTCAGACTCAAAGTCCTTGCTGGCGGCCTTGGCACAGTGGGTAGAGTGCTTGGCCCATACGCCAGACAACCCTGGCTCAGTTCCCACCTGACACAGAAAGTTTTTTCTATTGTATTAATTTTTCTGTTCGGCCGTCTCCTCTCTGCTTCTTGAGAATATAAGCCGTTCGGAGTAGGCATAAAACTTGTAGGTCCAGTTCTCGATCATTTGTGTTCAAAAATTTCACAACGCTCACATTTTGATCATAAGAAGCTCGGTCAAAGTCCTTTCAAGGGCTGAAATGGGCATTTCGATTTTTTTTCGCTTTATTTACTTTAAATGAATTTTAAATTTTGATTAAAATTCTGTAATTGCTTCCCCCTCATGCTTTCTTTTTGCCCTTTCCTACTATTTTCCTCATAGCTTCAAGTAAATAATAACCTAAAAAATATGAATTAAGAATACGCATACAAATAAATTACTATAACTTAGGTCAAAATACTACTTAAATTTCGTTACTTTACACACAGAGTAAGTCGAATTTCGGCCACAGGGCAACACTAGTAATATTCAAAAATCAATTTTTTTTTTTGAGTTTATTCAAAATTGTAAGATTTGATATTAAATAAATAAGCGAGGTGTTGAGAAACAAAAGTTTCTTTAAATAATTGAACTAAAATGTTGTATTAGAAATTAGATCATTTTGCAAAAATTCTCTTTTATGAAAAAATACCAAAAAAATTTTAAATGCATTTTAAAAAACTAGTTTAAAGTGAAATTTTATCAAACGTTATTTATGTATAAAATGGCATGTATTAAAAATTGTGTTCTATATCTTATATTAAGGTTCTGTAATATACTCAACTCTCTGTTTTTGTACACGGTCTTTGTTTGTATGATTTTGAAATAACACGGTCCATTAACATTTTTTTTTACACGATATCGGCTTTGCACGATGAAAAAATTTTCACCACCAATTCTTATGCTGTATTCAAATCTGATCTGTTTATGCACACACATGTGGGTATTTTTTTACACGAATTTTGTTTTACACCTTTTACTTAGGAACGTATCTACCGTGTATATAATAAATTTAAATGAAAGATTTTTAACGTTAGTAAGTTAGTTGATATACTGTAATTTTGAAATAAATGAGTTGCACCGCAGAATCACTTATTTTTCAAAGTTTCTCAGTTTTCTAAAAATTGCCATTATTCGCAAGTTAAATCTTGAAATCGTTTTAATATCAAAAAAATTATTAAATAAAATATCGTATAATAAAATTTTGTAAAATATGAGTTGCATCGCAAAAACTCCTATTTTTCTTAAATTTTCAGTTTTCTTAATATTGCCATTTTACTTAAGTTATGTCTCGAAATTTTATTGAATTTCAAAGAAATAATTAAATAATCTTTAATAAAAAGAAATATTGAAATTTTTTAATATATAAATTGTAATGCAAATTTGCATATTTTTCCAAGTTTTTTAAATTTTATAAAAATTACAATTTTTCTAAAGTTAAAATTCAAAATTTTTATAAATTTAAATAATTTTTACATAAAATATCACATTGTCATGAATGGAAATTATTTTATTTAGAAAGTTATCGGAGTTTTTTTTTTTTTTTGTTCAAAACTAAAGTATGATTGTATTGAGCATTTCGCCCATTTTGATGCGCAATAATGGCGACCGCCTTAAAATTTAATTCAAAATCAAGCTAAAGCAAAAACAACTCCATTCAATTTCTCACTGTTTAATACACTGTCAACAATATTAATACAACTATATTATTGTGTATATTTGTTAATACTATTAAAAACAATAACAAAAACAACAACAATAAATAAATACTCGAAAAACTCACCAATACATGTGAGCAAATTTGCAAGCACATAAACGGCTTGCAAAAAAAAAAAAATAGCAAGAGGCAAACTTTTGGTTAAGCGGCGTAAAATGCCAACTGCAAAATGTGAGCACAAATAATGAGCAACAAGCTTAGTGGGAGAGAAAAAAAAATGAGAGCTTATCAGTCAAAGCTTAACGATTTTTATTTATAAATAATTTTTAAATATGTGTATAAAATGTAGCTACGTATTTTTTTAGAGGTGTGTGTGTTGTTTTAGATTGTTAATGTTTGTATGTAGTTAATTTTGGAGCGAGCTTTTTGACGAAAATGCAAATTGATGTGATCATCAGCAAATGTGGCAGCATGCTTAGAGAGCTTATGAGTGTTGTAGTGGTTAATAGTGAAACAGAGGGGTATGGTGTGGGAGATTGGGTAAAGTAAGACTTTTTGTAATGAGTTAGCACTATGAATTGCTTTATTTAAAAAAAAAGCATTTAAAGTTTATTTTTTATAAAATTATAATTGTGCGCAAAGTTTTCTCTCACGTTCTAAAATTTTAAAAGTAGACATTTTTTGCAAAAGCTTTATTTAAACATTTCCACTAAGAAAACATCTCATCAAAAGAGACATTTTTTGCAAAAGCTTATATAAACGATTCCGTTACTAAAGCATTTCTTTGATACCATGCATAATAATTAACAACAACAAAAGCAGCAACAGAAAGCCGCATGACATTGAACTTTAAATGTCGGTTCATTAATTTGAGCATGTACCACACACTTACGCCTCAGCAAACCCCCCTCGCCTTCCTTCGCCCTGCTCCACTTCCACAACATCCCTACACCCAACTGTCTTGCATTAATACTCATTCTTGTCTGTGTTTAGTATTTGTAGTATGCGTTACCCCTCTACGGCCCCAAGCCATCAACACACACACTTCCCCTTCAGCTTCATACATATCTGCGTACAATCAGCTCTTCTAATGCGTCACCAAAAGCATAGCTAAAAAACCTTCTTATATTCTGGTTTCTAGATTCATTGATGTCTTTGGCTGCATTTCATTTTGCTTTTTTTCCTAACCTCGTTTTTTGTTTATTTTTTTTTTTTTCATGCCGCGTTGTTTTATGCCATTCCATTCTAGCATTATTTCCGTTTCATTCCATTGCATAGTCGTTGCTTTCTTCTATATTGAATTTATTACATTACATTCCATCCATATCATATCATGTACCCTTCTCTTTGCTTCTTAACTAGTGTTCTTCGTTTTCGGTTTCTAAACCAAATTCCAAATTTTATTGCTTTGAAGATCTTGAAAAACGAGTTTTTCTCTTTCTTTATGTCAAAATTGTTATTGCTTTACACATTCTTATCAACAATTTTACAGTTACAAATAAAAAAGTATAAGCAGCATTTTTTACACTTTTCAAGTTTACATAATTGCGGCTTTATTTGTTGTTGTTGTTGTTGTTTTTTGGAATTCGAATTGAATGGTAGTAAAAAATTCCATACCGATGACGTTGTCGATATACAGTCAATCATAAAAGTATTAATGCACTTTAAACATTCTTCAATGAAGAGCTTTTTTTCGTCAGTACTTTGTTAGTAAAATATTCCTTTACTAGAGTTGTTTAGAAGTGACTCTTTACATTAAACAAGTCATGATGCTAAGGCTTCTTTTTATTCTAAAATCAAGCTAACAAAATGCTCATTTCAATTCCACATAAATCTACCTAATCTAGAAACTAGCTAACAAAATTAAAGATTGGATTAGGATTTAACCCAGTGAACCAAAACTACCGTTTTTGAATTCATTTATGAACCTTTTCGCGTAGAAACGTTTATTTTCGGCACTCATAAAAGAACCCTTTTTATTTCATTCGTCGGACTAAAATGCCTCTCAAAAACGAACCTTATTTTGTTCGCAAATGAATTAAAAAAAGAACCATAAATTATCCTCTTTTTTGTTCGGAAATAAGTTAAAAAAAGAACCATAAAAGTTCTTTTTCGGCACTCGGAAATGAACCCTTTTTGAATCAATCGCGGGACGAAAATGCCTCTCAGAAACAAACTGTTTTTTCTTCGGAAATGAGTTCTAAAATTAACCACACAAAAGTTATTTTTCGGCACTCGAAACTGAAACGAAATTGAACCCTTTTTGTATCAATCTTTGGACTGAATTGCCTCTCAAAACCAACCCTTTTTTTGTTCAATAATGAGTTAAAAAGAGAACCTTTTTGAATTATAAATTTTATTATTGCATAATACTATTTATAATTACATATCGATATTTTGTTAAAGAAGAAATGATTATTTCTAAAATTAGAGATCATATTAATCATTGGATTAATAGGATTAATATACCTGGGCTGGAATTCACGCATTGTGTTTTTCATGATATTGATGTTTCAAAGGGGAAAAGGCGTGATGGTTTTCCAATTTGACAAACTTCCAAATTATATATGAAATATCAAAATAGTTAAGTTATTAATTGGGGAATTTATTTGATTACATTTCTGCTTGGAATTCTATTTGGGCTTGATTTTAATTTTTGATAGAAATGTTGAAAATTTGTATACGTGTAGCAGTACATCCATCTCGCACTGGTAAAAAAGTTCATATGACGTTTGTACGAAGGTTAACATTTTCATTTTAAGTTCCTTTATTTACCTGATTTTAGAATATAAAGAGTAACATTTATGATTCATTTGTGAACTCATTTATGAACAAAAAATGGTTCGATTATGAAAAATTGTTTCCTTTTGATATGATAAAAAAATTATTCTTTTTTGAACTCATTTCAGAATGCAAAAAAGAAACATAAATGATTCATTTCCGAACTCATTTATGAACAAAAAATGGTTCATTTACAAAGAAGTCTTACCTACTGAAATGATACAAAAATGATTCATTTTCGACTCAAAATCAGTTTTTAATGAATTTCTCAAAATATGCACAATTTTTCTTTATGGGAAAAGCTTTCACGAATTTAATCTTTTATAACAAGCACTTTTAAGCGACAAAATAAAAAAGAAAAATTAAAAAAAAAATTTCTGACCAAAAACGTTCGCAAAACTCTCACCTTACTCAAAACCTTCGCTTATGGTTCAGTGGGAAGGTTTTGCATGTATTCTAAGTTAACAGCAAAGGAAATTTATATAACTGTTTTACTGGAAAACGTCCTCAATCAAGGCAAAAGTCTTTTGTCCCAATGTGTCATTCAATAAAATTGGTCTGAGAACGAGTTTATTGATTCAATATTCAAATTTCAAAATTTCATGCCAAAAGAAGGAAGCGGTCGGTGTTGTGGGAAATGTGCTGCGAAAAGTAAAGGAATCCGAGCTAAACTTTCCATTTTCACGCGACGACACAACCAGGAAGTTGAGAAACTTACATACATACAAGCGAATCAAAAGAATAAATAATACGTCGGGGGAAGCAGCAACGACGTGGGAATTTTTCGACGCAATGCACACTGGTCCAGAAATCAAATTTAGCGGCATAAACCTCTTTTTAGTACTTCATACAAACAAAAAATAAAGTAATGGCACTAAGCTAGAACACTTTCAGTGTTTTGAAAAATATATTTTTTTGTGCCATTTGGCAATCCTCTTCATGTGCCGTTGCGCAGAAGTTGTTGTTCTGAGCTTTCTATATTCTAATGTTTCTTTCTTTAACAATATTGCAGGTATGCAATTTAAAATAATATAATTTTTTTTTGTTTCAGTGTTGTTGTTATTGAGAAATAATATTTCAAAGCTGAGAGGGTTTTTTTGTATGATTAAGAAATATTTTTCATCGTTCATGGAATAGAACTATTTGTATCCGCCGGTATCCGCTATAAATTATATGTGTGGTGAAAGTTGCAAGTGTCTACTTTCATTTGATAGTAAAACTATAAGCAGCTGCCTGCAATTCATCAAGAAATTTCCATTTTTAAAATCAATTAACCTCAAAACTGAAGACTTTTTTAATGTTTGGAGGCAGAATGGAAAGGATAGAAATGCAAATTTTAATTGGATTGCACAAAAATTAAATACTGGTATAAATGGGAAGATAACGAAAATAGTTAAAAAGAGAATAAATAATTTGTTGGCACACACAAATGATAAATGAAATCAATGTCATAGGTCATTACATTATTTTAAGAAGAAGCATGGCGAGTGGCGAAGCAATTTTCACGATTCTAACAGAATGTTATAAAGGAGGACGGCCTCGAGTAAGTTAAAGTGGGGGTACTGAGCGCCTTAAAAGAAAACTTGCTGCGGAAGTATCTTCGGAACAAAACAATAACACTATGTTGTTAGTTCACGCTGCTACTATTTCAGCTCAAAATTCAGAGCAACAAGACTTAAAATTTCTTCTAAAAAATACAATTGCATCTCCTACACGGGCATCTCCTAAAATAAAAAAATTATAACTTCTGAAGTGAACAGTCCAATAGCGTTAACCCCCCAAGAAGCTTTGGTCTTTTTGTTGGAAAATAATTTGACTAAGCAACAATATATGAACATGCGACTATTAAATAAGTCTCGAAATAGTACCCCCGCTAGCATAATAAACTAAATAATAGTATATTATAATAGTATATTATACAGGACCGTAGCCAGGATTTACTTTAGGGGGGGTTTTGATAAAAAATCTTTTAGTAGATACCAGTAATAACTGAAAGAAAGGATATGAAAATTTTTAAGTAAATCCGTTTTCTTTTAAGACTATTTGTGAATATGCCTGTTTTTAAATGGCCATAAGATAGATGAGAAGAGTTTATTTAATTTTTTTTTTATAAATCAATTTTGAGTGCTAAGTGTTTTGATTTTTGCCTATAGTTTGCTTATAGTTTGTCCAAATTGAGAATTTTTATTTTCTTTTAAAAAGTATTATTCCGAAAATTAGCACAAACAGTAAAAATGTCTGTGACAAAATTTTACTAATTCAACAATATTAATGTGAACGGTAAAAAAAAGGTTAGATTCCTTGCAGTTTATTAAAATCAAAATTAAAATCAGCTATGAAAAATGAAAACATTTTTTAATAAGTTCAGCTGGTGAAGCTGTATTCACAACTTTTATGGACAATCTATATAAACGGGAGAAAAAAAAATTTGAGTTTTTAGATTTGGTTTATTTTTGGCTATCTTACGCTTTTGTTGATCCCCAGCTTGTGTACAACTATTTGAACGATTCTCGAAAATGATTTCGACAATTTAAATAAATTCAAAAGAAAATATATGAAGATCTTTAAAAATTTAACAGTTTCATTTTCTCATGATTCAATTCCAATAACAATTACTATATATAAAAATATTTTTTAATAAAATTTTTTGATTAGAGGAATCGACTCCGATAAAGACACATTTAAATTTCAGACTATTTTTCAAAAACCGTTATTCGAAAACTGGTTTTTGCACAGCACCAGTATCTTATACCCAATTTATTATATAAGATATCACATGAAAATAAGTTCATGTTAATATTAAAATAATTGCTCAGCTAGATAAATTTTTATAAAAAGAATGAAACAGTAATTTTTTTTGGATATTTAAGAATTTAATCGGTTGTGAATTTATATTTAAATTATTTGCATATTAAAAACACTAAAAACAAAATCTTTTGAACTTCTAAATAGTTTTTTAATTTTTTAATATAATAAAAATAAACATTTTTAAAATGCTGAAGCTTAAAACTGTAATTGTTAATTTTTTTATGAAAAATTTGGTAACATGATTAAAAAATCATTAAATCACTATAGAATTGGACTGTATAAAATGTTTTACAAAAATTTTTTCATGTTTAGATTTAAGGTGATTTTCCGAAACCTGTTATGTGGAAAAGGCTTCGAACAGGGCTAAATTTTTGTGTCAAGTTGGAAATTTTAGATGTCAAAATTTTTAGTTAATCGCTTTACGTGGAATACCCCATAATGTGTTAAATTTCGTGGTTCATATAATTTTTACACTTTTAAAAATGAAAAAAAAACCCACTCAAATTAATGCTTTTTCAAAAGTTTTGGGTCTAATAAGCTTATCCAGCAAACCATAGTTGACTACTTTGTCGAAATTCCGATGAATTTATAACTATTTCGAGCTGTCTTAAAGAAATCGTTACAATTTCGTTACGCAAATACCGGAACAGTTTCACTTTTTATACGAATTTATAAAGAGTTTCGTTATGCGACTGTTTGTAAAACATATTGAAATGCAAACAGAGTAAACTTTTCTTTCTTTCGAACTGGCTGAACGAAATCGTAACTTTTTCGTAACATTTTCGTTAAGACTCGTTACGAAATCGTTACGAAGTCGTGTCAACCGCTTTATACGATATTCTTTACGATTTCGTAACAAAATCGGATAGATTGTGAAATGTTTGTTACGATTTCGTTAAGAATATTTCGAAATCTTTCCGATTTCGATGCGAAGAAAATCGTATGAAGGGTTTGACATGACTTCGTAACGAAGTATCGTAATGGCTTCGTAACGAGTCCTAACGAAAATGTTACGAAAAAGTTACGAATTCGTTCAGACAGTTCGAAAAAAAAGGAAATTTTACTCTTGTAGCATTTCAATATGTCGTACAAGCTATCGCATAACAAAATTTTATATAAATTCATATAAAAAGTGATACTGTTCCGATATTTGCGTAACGAAATTGTAATTATTTCTTTAAGACAGCTCAAAACAGTGACGAATTAGTCGGAATTTCGACATAGTCGTCAACTATGGTTTGCTGGGTAGATATGGCATAAAAAATGTCAAGCTAATTTTCTTCAATTAACAAAATTATATTCGTTCTAGGCATAACTTTCATATATATACATATTTTACTGGATATCAGGGACTTTTTGAGCATTGAAACTGATTTTTAATATACCAACTCCTTGGAGATGAATTCCAATATAATGAGTATGACTCTTATAAGCAAAATTAATCTTTCACTTGGCCAAAAAAAAATGTTCAATAATTTACTGAAGTTTTCAAGAAAATTCACATCATTATCGCAGCTTATCTAAAAAAAAATACATTTTGAATTAAATAGTCTCATTTGTGTTAATTCTTTATACTTCCTGGACCCTAAGGGGGGAGGGGGGGGGGGTTGAACACCTAAAATCTCCCCCTTGTCTACGGGCCTGCAAAAACTCCACCAATTTAACCGTTACGGAGCTATGCTCGTGTGAAGATAATATCAATCGATTGAAACTACCAAATTTCAATTTTGAGTGCAAATTTCTCAGAAATTCGCGTAATAAATATAATTTTTTTTAGGTCAATTTTGTAATTTATTAAATTTTTTTTTCGACGACATCAAAAACATAAGCATATCTTAAAAATTAAAAAAGTTGTCTGTACTAAAAAAATTATACTTATTAGATAACAATGATATCTACTGCATAACTAATTGTAACGTCATTATTTATCATTATTTTCTAATAAGTATAATTTTTTTAGTACAGCCAACTTTTTTATTTTTAAAGATATGTTTATGTTTTTGGTACCATTGAAAATAAAATTGAAATTTAGTAATTTCAACCGATTGATTTCTTCTTCACACGATCACAGCTCGGTAATGGTTAAGTTAGCGGGGTTTGTTGATATACCGTTGGAAAGGTGATTTCATTGCCTTTAAAATGAGTTATCAAAATTAGTTTTATGTAAGTTAGTTTTTCAGCTAGAAACTATACGAAGACGAACGAAAAATGGCCATTTCAGCCCTTAACGGACTTTGACCGAGCTTCTTATAATCAATTGTGTTGTGTGTGAAGTGAAATGTTTGCACACAAATGATCGAGAACTGGACCTACATGTTTTACGCCGACTCCGAACGGCTTATGTTCTCAAGAAGCTTTTCATGGCAGTTTTTACTCTCTGAGGTTTGCCATTGTCTGCAGAGAGGTGACGGCCGAACAGAAAAATTAATTCAATTGAAAAAACTTTCTGTGTCGGATGGAGGATTCGAACCTGGGTTCTCTGGCGTAAGAGTAACACACTCTACCCACTACGCCACGGCCTCCACTAGAAACTAGAAACTATAACGTGAATCAAAGTCGTGAAATGTTAATTAACCCTGTAGCTCCTAAGAAGGTGAAAATAGACCCCCTCCCCCTTCCATACGATTTTTTGCTCAGCTTGACATAACCTTTCAGCTCCATAAATAGTTGCGCTCAATTGCGGGACACCCTGTATAAATGTTGTCATGCCCACTTTTACCGTGGGCATTTTTATCAGTAAAAATGCTTTATATCAGACGGCTTTTGCCGTAGAAGACTAAGATTTGGTAATTTAGTTCATATGCTAACTGTCGGCAGCTGTTAAAAAATGAGCGTGGTCGCATCATATCTACGCCCACATTTTCGAAATTCTGCTTATTCCTGAGTTGTACACGTTTTGATTTGTAACATTTGATATGCAGGTGCTCTAAGTGGCAGTCAATATATATACATATATAAAAAATTTCACACGCCCACTTGTACCATTTCAGCCCTTGAAAAGACTTTGACCGAGCTTCTTGTGATCAATTGTGTTGTGCGTGTTGTGAAATATTTGAACATAAATGATCAAGAAGCTTTTCATGGCAGTTTTTACTCTCTGAGGTTTGCCATTTCTGCATAGAGATGACGGCCGAACAGAAAAATTAATTTAATTGAAAAAACTTTGCGTGTCAGATGGAATGCGAACCTGGGTTCTATGGCATACAAGCCACGCACCTCAACCAGTATAATATAGTAAAATATAGTGTAAAGTGAAGAATTAAATTGAATGAAATTACAAAAAATTTACAATTTTTTTCATTTTACAATTTATTTGACTGAAGGTAGTATGGGAAAAAATTCATTTGAATTAAGTGAAAATAATATGAAAAAGGTTAAGACAATCCATAAAAATCCGCATTATCTTTGGTCCAATGGAAAAAATTTAAGATTTTTTGATGCAAATGAACTTTTTCATTACTCTTATTTCTGACCGTTTGTTTTTTTTTTTTTTAACTACCATACCAGCCAAAATGTTTGCCGTAATTTTTTGGGGATCATCGTAACATAAGCAATGGATTATTTTGAAGAATCGGACTGAACAACTTTTTTTTCTAAGAAGCGTGAGGTGACTTAATAGGGGTATTCACGATGTGATGTATTTATGATAAATTTTTTATTTTTGTTTGAAAATATGAATTAAAATGCCTACAAAATAATGAAAAAATTTAAACGAAACACTAATAATATTGGATTTTTTTAAATGAGCTCACATCACAGCCAGTAGCTTCCTCAATGTTGAGTAGAACTGTTTTTGCGATCAGCTGATCACATATACAACAAAATTTACAAAGAATACAATAGAGTTTCGTCATTGTATTTTTGCTACAGGGTTGTATTTTGAGCACTGTGTATTTTATTTTTGTAATTTTACAAAATTTACTACAAATATCTAATTTATCAAAAATACACAATGCAAGGGCAAATACACCACATCGTGAATACCCCTAATGTATATACGTATGTGGTTATATGTGTATTTCACGTAAAGACTCCGAAACCGCTATGCCAATTTTTATACCAAGGCCTTGAGAGGGTTCCTGTGAAGTATAGTGCCGATCGTAAAAGGCACCTTTAATATACCTAAAACTTTCACCAAAAATTGTTGGTATAGCTTTCGAAATAAGTCACACATCAATGAAACTTGGTACGAACTTACTATAAAAGCATGGCTTAACTAAAGCTACGCCCTCTTTTACGGGATAAGCGCTGAATGCAGCGAAGCGCGCCGGGTATAAGCTAGTTTTAATTAAAAATTAAACAAAAAACGAAATATTAAATATTCACAAATATCTTGCACCTTTTGGTGAGTGATAACAAAATCAAAAAACACTTTATTTGACTGTTAATATTCTGACACGACTGCACGTTTTAAACGTATCAAGTCACTTTCCTACGCAATTATTATCTGTGTAATGACAATAATGACAACGATGTAAGCATATGTCGGTAAACTAGACGCGGTCTACTTTTTTAACTCTTTTCATCAATTTATGCGTTTTTAAATACATAAACGGTTATTTTTTTATGTTTATATATATATGTGATATATACAAGTACATGAAAATTTTTTTATATCTGTGATTTTTTCGCCCTCTTAAAGTGCCGCTCGGGGCGAACCGCCCTCTCCCGCGTGTACCCCCACGCTACGCGACTGCTTTTACTCATACTTCCATTGTAAAATCCGGGTTATAAAATTAGCTTATATGCATTAATATATCCCAATAAAGTAAAAGTCAGTGACTTCATACTTTTTTATATATGAAGACATGAATGAATGAAGGTGATATGTTGCAATTATCTAGTTTCGAGAAAATCGTGTTCAAAGCTTCACATTTGTACTGAAATCTATATTTAGTCAAACTTTGTCAATTAGTTTATATCTAAAAAAGCCACAAACATGGTTATTTTAAGTTTAACAGTTGTTTTTATGCACTTAAAACTTTTATCCATGCATGGAACACAAAAAATCTGGAAAGCGACATATCAACTTCATTCATTCATGTCTTCAATTATGTTACATATTGTATGTAAAATAAAAGAAAATACTTTTATTTTTTTTAATGAATTCATTACAAAATCTAGTGATTATGTAACATATGTAACAGAGCTGTAAAAGAATGCAATTTTTTGTCATTTAAAATCATTCATTGAAATTGTGTTTTGAAATTTTAAGTCCCAATCAATGATTTGAAAAAATGATTGCATTCATCATTTTAATTTGAATTTTCAAGTCCCAATCAATTATTTGAAAAAACGAATGCAATCATTTTCTTTTAAATCATTGGTTGGGATTGGAAATTTAAATCACAATCAATGATTTGAAAAAACGAATGCAATCATTTTTTCAAATCATTGATTGTGATTTGAAATTTTAAGTCTCAATCAATGATTTGAAAAAATTAATGCATTCAAATTGCATATAAATCACATGATTTAAAGTCACAAATGATTGCATTCTTTTACAGCTCTGATATGTAATATACTAATATAAATTTTTTTGTCTGAGCTCTAGGCAGAGAGGGGCAACTGACTCACCCTGCCCTACCCTGTGGACGCCCACGACTTTCAGTGATATAAAGACCTATTTTTGCCGACTGGGTATGTACTATAACAAAAAATACTTTTCTAATGGAGTATAGAAAGCTTAAGAGTCGCCTAGTCGCCTTTTTTTGGTCTATTTCCAGTGCTGTTACTAGACCGCAACAACAAATTGCATTATTTCTCAGGAGTCTTTTTGTCTTAGTGCCGACTTGTTGGCTAACATTTTTTTGTAGGGTGCGCAAAAATGGCTGCTCTGAAAGCAACACAACAACAACAACAACAACAACAACAACAACAACAAAAACAACACTTCTGCATGCAGTCTAAAGCATTTCTTTGCTAGGCCGTTTATATGCAACCTTCGCAACACCCACTTAACGTTAACATACAACCTTAACTCTACCTCACCTCCGCTCCAATCAACACAACATATCAACAACAACAACGCAATTAAAAACATGCAATGCTGCCGCATGCGGTGTGGCAATGACGACGACATGCAAGTCCATAACGTAACGCTTGTCATCGTCAAGCAAAAAGCAACAACAATAACAGCAACAATATCATAAAAGCAACAAAAATATGCAAAATTTTAGCACATCGCAAAAAATTCCCCTACCATTTGAAGACCCATTCAGCTCGTCGTTGCACACGCACAGCATAGCACAGTAGAGCGTTTGAGGCGCATCGATGTTTGGATTGGCGCTGGTGCTGCTGCATAGGCTTGCACAAGCCGCAGACTGCGTCCATGAAATGGAGTGTGGGTTGCATGCACTAGTGGCATTGGACGGACACATATCAACACACACACACATCATGCACATATACAGACTTGACAACATGCACGATGCTTGCCACCACTCCACTGGCGAGCACTGCGACGAAGCACCTTTGTGTGTGTTGCTGTTGCTGTTGCATTTACGTTGCGTTTGTTGTGTTTTTGCAGCAGGAAAATAAATTGAGAAAAACAACAACAACAACATGAACACTTGCATTGGCGCTTGCAAATATTGCATATGGTTTGTGTTTTATTTTTTTTTATTTTTTTGCACTTTTTTTTTTAATGCTTGATGTTTAATTTTTATTTTTTCAAGTCGTTTTTGATTGGATCGTTTTCCCTCTTTATATATTTTCTGTACACGTTTTAGACTTGGTGCTTCGCATATGCGTTCTTTTTTAAAATGGCTGCAATTAAATGACTTGTCGGTCGGTCGACATGATGAGGTTCAAGTGAGTGCTAAGCGTTTATGAAGTGGTAATAATTGGGTATGGGGGGAAAAAATTGTCAATGTGACCATATTTTATTGTCAAAAACTTGTTGATTCGAATGAGCTAATAGTTTTAGTTAAAATTGTTAAGAATTTGAAAAAATATTTAAAAAAAAAATGTTATTAAATATTTATTTTGTGAATACAATTTTTTATTAAGGGCCTCCGGGAGTTTTTTGTAGAAAAAAAAGACACCTTTTTAAAACGTTGTTTTTGAAGCTGTATTTTATTTTAGACCAAATTTTTTTTTACATTATTAAAGTATAACTATTCAAGACTTATGCCTAAAATTTTGGTCTAAAAATATTCGCCGATCAGGTAGAGAATAGCAATGCAATGGAAAGACTTCAAATTTTGCGCTCAGCAATATATCTGGAGACTGGTTCATCTGAAAAAAAAACATTTTTTTTTCAGTGTAGTAAAGAGTTCTTGGGTGTTTCATCATACGATTTTTTTTTCTTATACATACTTTTTGATTTATAACCTAAATCGACCTTAACTTTCTGCACAATAGAGGACAATTTTATTTTTATGCCCTGCATTTTGTCAAATATTTATATTTTTAAAACATCAAGGATTAAACAAACTCTTTACTAAACCAAAAAAAAAAAAATTTTTAACGTCAACCAGTCTTGAATAGTTATACTTAAATATTGTTAAAAAATTTTGGTCTTAAATAAAAAAAAAAAAATGTTTAAGTGTCTTTTTTTCTTCAAAAAACTCCCGGAGGCCCCTTTATACAGGGTCCGCCAAATAACTTCTTTTTTTTTTTGAAAATGCAAAAAAAAACTACTGAATATTCTCTCAAATTTCTTTTTTTATTTGAATGTACAATTCTTCCGGTTAATAATGGAAAATAATTTCATTTAAATGGCTGCCTCAGCTGGTCATGCAGTAGCCTACACGATCGGTCCAATTTTTAAGCACATTATCGATTGTTTGCAGCTGTATTTCACCAATGGCTTCACGAATATTGTCCTTTAAAGCGTCAATTGTCTCTGGCTTGTCGGCGTAACACTTATCTTTGAGGGCACCCCACAAAAATAATCCAACGGTGTCAAATCGCAGCTCCAAGGTGGCCAAACGACATCAGCTCTGCGGCTGATAATGCGATCTTCAAAAACAGGGCGCAAAACATCGAGTGTAGCTTCGGCTGTGTGGCACGTAGCGCCGTCCTGTTGAAACCAAATGTTGCCAATATCCTCTTCTTTAATTTTTGTGAACAAAAATTCGTTCAACATGGCCCGATCACGATGGCCATTGACTGTAACGGCCACTCCTTGCTCATTTTCGAAGAAAAATGGCCTAATTATGCCTCTGGACCAAAATCCGCACCAAACAGTGACTCGTTTTGGGTGCATCGGCTTTTCAATGTATGCGTGCGGGTTTTTTGTGCCCCAAATGCGACAATTTTGCTTGTTTACATACCCGCCAAGATCAAAATTGGCTTCATCTAAAAAGATGATTTTTTTGGCAAAATCGGCATCTTCTGTAAGTCGATCGCAGGCAATATTTCCCAGCATTGTTCAAGCATATACACAACCATATTCGCTCAGCGGAAGGATAAAACTAATTATCTGTGAAATCAGACATTTGCTAAGTGTTACCATTCACGAAATAAGCACTAGTTGAAAAAAAAACGTTAGATGGCGAACCCTTTATTTGGTCTTTATTATTCCGGTCCCTTTATTCCGGTCCACGCCAGCCTTTTGACTCTGTCCATTCTCTTCTTAATGGTTTTCTGGCTGACTTTTGTCCACCAAATCACCGATCACCCATCATAGTGTAGGCCCATTTCATAGAATCTGGGTTTAGCTCCCATTTGAGACCACAAACAAGTCTACACTGAAACAGAACCCTCTTGGCTCTTTGAATCCTATCTTCTACATGCTCGTTTCAGTTCAGTTTGCTATCAAGGGTTATCCCTAGATATTTAACTTTCGTGGACATGTTGGTTTCAGCACCAAAAAGTCTGAGTGGTTCTCTCCTCAGACCTACCCTCTTTCCAGTAAAGAGAATATTGTCTGATTTTCCTGCGTTTACGGCAAGGCCTTGATCTCGACACCACCGTTCGGAGTGCTCCCTCCATGATGTCAGAAATGGTGTTAATGAGCTTACAACAGACCACCAACGCAATGTCATATGCATACCCTATCGTGTATATGCCCGATTCATTCAGTCTAACCAGTAGTGAGTCCACAGTTATGTTCCACAGAGTTGGCGATAACACCCTGCCCTAGGGACATCCTCTACTTACTCTACCTCTAGTCTTGACTCTACCATTCTGCATGTTGACCGCCCTGGGCTTGAGCATATTAACTACTCAATTTACTATCATTGAGCTTACATGGCGCTCTGTCAGGACTTGCCGCAGCTTTCCAAAGCATATTTTGTTGAAAACACCCTCGATGTCCATAAATGTGGCCATCGCAATGCCTCCTAAAAACAGCTCCTTTTCAGCAACTCTTACTAATTCGTGAAGAGCACTCTCCGTACACCTACCTGCTCTATACGCATGTTGGCATCTACTCAGAGGATTATGCATCAGTGAAGTGCTCTCAAGACAGTCAACCATCACTTTTTAAATCGTTTTCAAGAAGAAAGACTTAAGGCTGATCAGTCTGAACGACTTCGCCTCCGCATAATCCTTTTTTCCGGGCTTCGGAATAAAGACAACTTTAGCCTCTCTCCAGGCACTCGGAATGTACCCAGTCGCTAAGCAAGTAACAAATATACCCCACAGCCTAGGTGCAATGAGATCTTCCCGCCACTGCATAATAGGCGGAAATATATCGTCCATTCCTGATGTTTTGTACGAAGCAAATGAGCGTATAGCACTCCTCACCCCGTCCATAGTGATCATTCTTTCGGCTTCCAATCTGTCAACCCTGTGCATCCCTTTCTTTAAGGGGGTCCACCGGTCATCTGACTTAAAACTTCCAGGAAAATGCACCTCCATCAGAACTTGCGTCGACTCCTCTAAGTTCTCTGCCATGGTTCCATCCGTTTTTCGGATCAGTGCCACTTTGGAGAATGAATCTTTTGAAACCGTTTTCTAAAGCCTACATGCTTCCGAAATAATTTCCATCCCAGAGCAGAAGTCTCTCCACGACTGCCTTTTACGGTGTCGTATGAGGTTTTTCAGTTGCCTTTTCCGTGCCTTGTAGTCTGCCCATGTTTCTGGGGTACCCCCTCTTATGTGCAGATTGAAGGCCTTCCTAACCTTCTTCTTCAGTGATTCGAGTGTTCCGTTCCACCACCGTTCCACCACCATGGCGTCGGATCACCCTCGTCTACTGAAGATAAATGACATGCCACCTCGTAAGCTTTGACCATGGCCGAACTAAGATGTTTGACATGGCTTTCCACTTCCGCTGTATTCCCTGGTACTTTTATCGCTTTTTGGGTCAGTGTTTTCCTCAACTGTTAGTGACAGAAAAAAAATATTTAATGCTTTGAAAAATTGTTTTAAAATTGATATAAATATGCAATATTAGGCATCCACACTAGTAAAATGAGTACTTATATATATACGTATAATAGCATAATTTCAATCAACGCAGATTTCTTTTATAAATAAAACACACCAAAATTTGTCGAAATGATTTTTATTTTATTTTATCATGTTTTTTAATCTATGCTATTTATGTTTGAAGCCCAATTTCCATTAAATGCCCACCACGACTCCTCTAGCAACACTGGATGCACGTATCAAAATGTTCCATGATTTTTTTGGCATAGTTCGGGTTGTATATCATATATTGTATATTCAGCTCTGGAATCGTCTCAAGCTTATTGGCATAGACCATACTTTTCATGTAGCCTCAGAGAAAGTAGTCCAATGGTGTCAAATCGATAGATCTCGGCGGCCATTTGACCTCGTTTTTTCATGAGATATTGCGTCCTGGAGCTTAGTTCGTATCACTTTCGTAGAAGTACGATCCGATGACTCCGAAAACCCAAAAATCGCACCAAACAGTGACTCGTTGTGGTTCTTGAATGACAAGTGGATTTTAAATACCCCAAATGCGGGAGTTTTGCTTGTATATAATATATCCGTTTATGTGAAAACGTGCCTCAGGTGAAATTGGCATCAACTGTTTGCTGTACAAGCATCCAATTGGTAAAAATACTATAGCTGCAACATGCTCTCTATGCTTCAATCATGCCTGTATCAATGGAATTTTTTTGGTTTATAAAAATAGGTATTTTTTTAAAATCCGCTGAACGGTGCTGTTGGAAACGTTCATTTGCTGTGCAAAATGACGAATTTTCGGTCGAACGATCTGTACGAAGACGCACGGATGTGTCACGTTTTGCACTGACCCAGATTCTTCGAGTTTCTGCACCAAAAGGCTGATTGTTGACTCAGATGGCCGATTATGTTGATCGAAAAAATCACGCAATGCGCGAAATGCACTTCTTGCAGAACGACCATTTTCATAAAACGTTTGGATTACTTTAATGCGTTATTCGACTGAGTATGAATATGCCAAAGCCTGTAGACACGTATAGTCTGGAAAAAATAAAAAAAAACATTAACATAGAACAAATAATTGCTGTCAAAGATCTTCGTTACAATTGAATCAGCCTGTATAATAGATAAGAGCAATTTGTTCCGGGCGAACATGTTCATGCTGGTAACATTCAGTTTCGGATTCTACATAAAATTCTGAGTTAAAAAATCCTTGGAACCATATAACTCCTATAAAATTTTTCCCAGCGAAAAATCGTTTAAAGATTCCCATATAATAATTTCATAGAGCGATCGCTTCTTACTGTCTGACTCGTTCACTGGTCGATCCACAGCCTAAACTACTTGGTCTTGAAAAATGAAGTTGAATCAGAATATTACATTGATTATGTTGATGCGTACTTAAAAACGAATTTTGAAAATTATGTCTTTAAAGGGCTAAAATTTGGTAAAAAGGGTAAAAGCTAAAATTTGAGTTATATCTGAGATGTCAAAGTTCTGTAAACGGATTCTGATTTACTTCATTAATGTTTAAAAAGCATTTTCAGAATTTTTGAAAACTTGATAAGTTTGAGGAGCTAAAGGGTTAAAACTGTATTTTAAGGGCAAATTCAAAGTGTCATAAGTCCGATTGAGTACAAGATATTGACTAGCTTTTTACGGTAAAATAGTCTTCAAGCTAATGCCTAGCATATAAATTCTATATTTTTTTTGTTTGATCGCTAAAGGTTTAAAAAATTGTTTTAAGGGGGAGGCAAGGTTTGATAACTTTTTCCCCATATTTTTTTTATTTTTTGTTTCTGAAAGTACAACATCTGAGGAATATTGTATTAAATTTTTAGGTCATTCGGAGCAAAACTAACGAAGTTACAGTACGTTGAATGACCGTACCTCTAACTTAGTTTTGCGGCGACTGATTCGGTCTCTATTGTATTACTTTTATCTCCTCTTTTCGTCATAATATATTGAGGCAAATAAAATGTGTAACGTACATTGTATCCTTCCATTGTGAAGAGGAAAAGTCTTTTCGGTAAAGGCAAACTAACTGCAATTCGAAGAAATCACGATTCTGTGGACAAAATGAGGAACGCTAAATGGGCGACTTTTTATCATTATTCTTCAACTGATCAAAGTCCCCAGCAGGAAAAATGCGATGAATTGTGGTGCGAGTGGAAGAAGGCTGAAGCTGCAAAAACATTACGATCATTCAAGCACAGCTACTCTCCACTTCCAGCTGATATTTTAGACGCAATAAAGGCAATATATGAAGATTTAAGGGGTTACATGACATTGACAATTTTTTGAAATCGATTTTTTTTAATAATTTTGTGTTTTAGTAAATATTCTTAAGATTCTAAGAAAAAAAAATTCATGGAAAAATTCCTACGGGTTCAAAAGTTACAGCCGGATTAGTGAGAGCGCATTTTTAATTTTTGCGCTACCTGCGTACGGCTGCTGATATATACTTGTTTTACTTGCTACCTGACTTTTGGTGGTTGTTATTTCGTACCTACTTGAAGGGTGAAGCCCGAATTGCAGTGAAGTGAAAAATATATTTTTTTGAATTTTTTTTCATGTAATTTGTTCAATTCTCTACAATAATAAAAAAAATTTTGGAAAAATGTTTGTTTTTGACTGAGTTATGAATTTTTAAAGAAAGGTCTGTTTTCTCTGCCGCGAATGTCATGTCCCGCCTTAAACAAAGACACGATGTTAGAACGTTGTCTGGGTGGTTTCACGCAGAACAACAACGAAAGCTACTGTTGAAAGCAACTGTCGTTGAAATTGCAGCATATGTAGCAGCATCACTTTTTAATGCAGGCTCTACTGCTATTCTGACCTTCATGAAAGATTTGGGCATCACTTCAGGACCAAGTGCGCATGAATGGGCGCGACAGACTCTTTGCAGATCAGCAGAGCGGACGAGCAAGCTGCTCGCGAGACCAAAGAAACCAGAGTTTTACGTAGACAGAAGCAAAAAGATGCCCTAGATAACGTGGATGATAGTGATGTACTGTATGGACCCGGCATTGATGATGACATGTATGTATTTTATAAGAAAATCCAGTTTTTTTTCAAGATATTATCCTTTTTTTTCAGTCTACAAAACTTTAAATCGATTTTTCCAAACATGTAATTTTTAAAGTCGGTGGCCAGCCTACAGAAAAACTACTGAACCGATCGTTTTGAAGTTTTGTACACATATTCTACATGTAAATAGCTCTATAGTTACGTCGAGTTTTTTTCAAATTTTTTAAATTACTAACAATTTCACAATAACAAATAGGTCGATTTTTTCGTCATAAATCGTCATTTTGGCTTCAAAATGGTGCAAAAAATTAAAAAAATATAAAAATTAAAAAACTCGACGAGACTGAAGAGATAAAGTAAGAACTAAACTTATTTAAATTCTAAACTTATAAGAAATTCCAGTGATGCTGTAGGCTGGTCACCGCATAAAAACTTTTTTTCGAGGCGCCTGCGGAGATCTACAATAAATCCGTTATTTCTCTCTATTTTTGAACAAAAATTTTTTTAAATATTCTTCAAATGTTGTACTTTTATATAAAAGAATGTAAAATAAACCTACAGTAATATTTTTTAAAAAAAAAATTCATAAAAAAAGGTATTTTTTAGACGAAACAAACCTTACCCTCCCCTTCAAAAGAAGACAATTTCACTATCATTATTTTATTTAAAATAATCAAAAAATGGAAGTCGTGCTAAAAGTGTAAGTGAGTAGATGTATTTGTGATTTGTAACAGTGGTGTTGGTGAATCTGTTTTTAGAAGCAGGTACATTTGGAGATAGTAGCAGCGCTAGCGTTCATGAAAGTCTCATTTGTTTTAAGTCTTTTTTCGTCTTTCTAATTTTGACTGATGAAGCCTATTCTCCAGTGTTACGCCCATGACTTCGTTCCGATGTTTATGTGCAACACGCTTTGATACAGCTGTACACAACTGGGCATGTCTCTCTGTTGCCTGTATGTGGCATGGATCACATATAGTACCCTCACGATTATATATGGAGTCTTTTACATCAATATCGTTGAAAAATTCAGACTGGAAAATAAAAAATTAAAATCCAAAATCCGGCTAGACACATTGATATCCCAAAATATTGAAAATAATATAGAAGAATCATGCATACCAAGGTAAGTGAAGAGGTAATGTGTGCGCCACTCTTTCTGCTCTTCTTGCATTCCTATCCTATTGAATTGAGAATTCTTGTGAAATTCAATGCATTTTTTGATTCGATGCATCGAAATGTACATCAATATTTCAAAACGCAACGTTGCATTACCGAGAAATATAAGAATTCTTCAATAACCTTACTGCATAGTAAGGGATATATTACATTTCCTACGACATCTCTGTGTTAAAATTTATCGATGGAGGTTTACTTTCCTGTTAGGATATAATTTAAAAATTAACATTTTAAAAAGAAAAAAATTTTCAATAATTTCAATTTGTTGAGCCTTGTGGCTCAATTTTAATTTTAAAATCTTTGTTTTAATTAAAATTAGCTTTTTTTTCAATAAAATTTGTAAAAAAAAGGAATTTAAAACCGTAAATTCGACCAGAAACTTTGATGGACAACTCAAAAACGAATATTAAAGAAAAAACAAATATGTTCCGCTACATAAAATTGTACGACCAAAAAATCAATTTGATTCGAACATTAGGGCTTTGACCCACTGTGCGTAAGCAGAGCTCAATAATAAATGTTTTGCCAAGAAGGATCTTTCCGCACATAGCCATTCATAAGCAGGACACTTCGCAAGGACAAATCCGAAATATCAAGAACACTCAAACACATAATTTAAATGTGTTTTCTTTAATATGTTGAAATCAAGCACGCACACAGACGGACAAAGAACGGACCTGCAGACAGACAGCCAGGCAGACACGCATGTCTTTCATGCGTTCAACAATGTGTGTCTGTATGACGCGTGTATCCTGTAGAGGAATAAAAATGTTCACCCCATTTTGTGACGTGAAAGTTGCAAATAAAAATGTATTTATCAAATACACATTAAAAGAATTTATAATAGAAACATAGAAATCAAAAACAAAAAACCGAAACAAACTGAAAAAATAAAGAAGGAATGATGGAAAGTAGACAAGAATACCGCGCGGGATCTACGCACGCGCTGTGTGCTAGGCTGTAGCAACAGCGGCAGCAGCTGCTTGACGCGACATGGTCCTGCATGTGGATGAATTCGGCAAATCTTGCAGCTGACTGTGGGAAACACGTGACTATTTGGCAGACAACGAATGAATGGTTGATTAACGACTTGATGGTGATTGTTTTATTTTTTTTGTTTTGCCACGCATAGCCATTAGTTAAAAACTGTCGGAACTAGATAGAAGAATTTCGTGGAGGTAGTATTTTAAGGATAACAAAGTATTTTAAGGTGGGAGATACTAAAAAGCGAGCTTTTTTAAAGTAATTTAAAGTAAACTTCATATGAATGGAATAATGCATTAAATGAACTAAAAAAAAGAAGGGAAAAGAAAAGAAAAGAGAGGGAAGAAAAGGAAATAAAAGAGAAGAAAAGAAGAGAAGAAAGAAAAGAAAGGACCAGAAAAGATAAGGTAAAATAAGAGAAGAGTGAAGAGAAGAAAAGAAAAGAGAAAAGAGAAAAGAAAAGAGAAAAGAGAAAAGAGAAAAGAGAAAAGAGAAAAGAGAAAAGAAAAGAAGAGAAGAGAAGAGAAGAGAAGAGAAGAGAAGAGAAGAGAAGAGAAGAGAAGAGAAGAGAAGAGAAGAGAAGAGAGATAAGATAAGATAAGATAAGATAAGATAAGATACGATAAGATAAGATAAGATAAGATAAGATAAGATAAGATAAGATAAGATAAGATAAGATAAGATAAGATAAGATAAGATAAGATAAGATAAGATAAGATAAGATAAGATAAAATAAGATAAGATAAGATAAGATAAGATAAGATAAAATAAGATAAGATAAGATAAGATAAGATAAGATAAGATAAGATAAGATAAGATAAGATAAGATAAGATAAGATAAGATAAGATAAGATAAGATAAGATAAGATAAGATAAGACAAGATAAGATAAGATAAGATAAGATAAGATAAGATAAGATAAGATAAGATAAGATAAGATAAGATAAGATAAGATAAGATAAGATAAGATAAGATAAGATAAGATAAGATAAGATAAGATAAGATAAGATAAGATAAGATAAGATAAGATAAGATAAGATAAGATAAGATAAGATAAGATAAGATAAGATAAGATAAGATAAGATAAGATAAGATAAGATAAGATAAGATAAGATAAGATAAGATAAGATAAGATAAGGTAAGATAAGATAAGATAAGATAAGATAAGATAAGATAAGATAAGATAAGATAAGATAAGATAAGATAAGATAAGATAAGATAAGATAAGATAAGATAAGATAAGATACGATAAGATAAGATAAGATAAGATAAGATAAGATAAGATAAGATAAGATAAGATAAGATAAGATAAGATAAGATAAGATAAGATAAGATAAGAGAAAATAAGATAAGATAAGATAAGAGAAAATAAGATAAGATAAGATAAGATAAGATAAGATGAGATAAGATAAGATAAGATAAGATAAGATAAGATAAGATAAGATAAGATAAGATAAGATAAGATAAGATAAGATAAGATAAGATAAGATAAGATAAGATAAGATAAGATAAGATAAGATAAGATAAGATAAGATAAGATAAGATAAGATAAGATAAGATAAGATAAGATAAGATAAGATAAGATAAGATAAGATAAGATAAGATAAGATAAGATAAGATAAGATAAGATAAGAAAGATAAGATAAGATAAGATAAGATAAGATAAGATAAGATAAGGAAAGATAAGAAGAGAAGAAAAGAGAAGAGAAGAGAAGAGAAGAGAAGAGAAGAGAAGAGAAGAGAAGAGAAGAGAAGAGAAGAGAAGAGAAGAGAAGAGAAGAGAAGAGAAGAGAAGAGAAGATAAGATAAGAGAAAACAAAACAGTACAAGACAATAAAAGACAAGACAAGGGAGACTAGGCAAAAAACTGAAAAGACAATATCACACAAGACCAGATAATACCAAGGCCATAGATAGCGAAATATTGCTCGCAGAACTAACAAATTTTTCCAAAATTAGAGAGCAGTAAAACTAAAAACAAAATTCAAAAATTTAAGGGGGTAGGGAGGGTTTCGAACTAAATTTTTTTCTAAAATTATTTTTGTTATCATTCAACAATAATGATATCTATGCATTAAATCTATACTATTAATAAATCTGTAGCCACTTTTTATGTTCACTCATCACGTTTAAACGACAACTCAAATTTTTATAAAATTTTGTACACATGCTTATAGGTCAGCAGAGAGTGCAATAGGATACTTTATTTTAACCCATTAACAACCAATGTTACTATATGGAAACATATGCGTCTCGAATTTTCATTAAATACTGCATAATATTTCAAAAGTTTTAGTGCCAGTTTTTTAAAAAAAGTAAAATTAGCATGCAATAATAACTTATTTCTGCTCAATGGCATACATAGTTTTCACCAAAATGTTGCTTCAAGTCTAAAAATGTCTGTTCTTTATGGTTTTCTTTCGGCCCTAATGGATTAATTTGCACTTCGGTTAAACGAGAACAAAATCAATAAACGCTTTTAAATTTTCTTCAATTTGATACCAAAATCATGTATGTAGTTTGAAAACTGTGAAAAATTTTAGTACAGATCTTTTTAGTATTAATTATAAGCTGAGAATGAGAGAAAAACGACTTGAAATTCACACTTTTAGCTTTGAAGGCAAATATTTCAGTCAGTTTGCAATGGATTTCAATAATTTTTTTTGAAAAATGTTGTTTGTTAAAATATCCTTCAAACATAAGTTGAAATTTTTACTAAACCAAAGTATTAATATTTTTAAAAATTTTTTTAAAAAATGTTCAAAAATTTTTAGTTTAAGCCAAAAAATTCGATAAAAGTTGTTTTTGTTGTAAAAAAAATGAAATCCAAAATTTAGGTTTTCGATTTCCTATCAGATGATATAACAATCTTAAGGTTAATAATTTGTAGTATTACTTAAACAATAAAAAATCGTTTTGGAAGCGAAAAATCAAGCCTACCCACTATCAATTTTTGAATGAAAACTTTTTGAAAACCCGGCGAAGCGGCGGGTTTAAGCTAGTTGATCATAAAATCATTAGAAAAATTTTTCGATGTTCGGGAAAGCCTGTTTATCAATAGTATGACAATTTGAAGCAAAAGATATCTTGGAAATTATTTAAAAAAAAACATTTTTTTGATATTTTTAAAATTACCTAATTTCACCTCTTAAAATAATATTAAAAAAAAATTTAGTTACAAATCCCCCTCCGCTTTTCTCTCCTTTTTAATTTTACTGTTTATTAATTTTGAAAAATTGCTAGTTTTGTTAGCAATATTCGCTATCTACGACCTTGGATATTACCATCCAAGACCAAACAAAACCAGACAAGACAATACAAGACCTAACAAGCCCAAAGTATAACAGTCAAGATAAGATAAGATAAGATAAGATCAAATAAGACCAACCAAATTAAAAAAAAAAAAAAAATCGAAACAAAACCAAACAAGCCCAGACAATCAGTACTGACAAGTCAAGGCAAGACTACGCCCTGTTGCACAGTCCTATCAATTATTTTCTTATATATTTCCAAAGATGCTCGCATGATCGCAAATCCACAAGTTTTACGTGACATAAATGTTGTTGAAGTTGATAATCACATTAAATTTCAATATTTTGAATAAACTTTTTGGCGGCAAAAAACTGCTCCGACGCTCAACTAATTGTCTTTGAGTAATAATCGTTAACTTGATCATTCCTTTTTAGAAGCCAATCAAAACAAAATTTAATTCAAAAACTTGTAATTCTCATCTCAGGCAGATGTATTTAAAGAATTCACATCAAGTTACCCAAAAATCTGCAAAAATTATTCACATCAATCGGTTTCATGTTAATTTTTTTTTTTTCAATTAAATAGAAAAGCTATTCAATAAGATTTAAAACTAGATTTCAACCCATTGCTGAGACCGCACCGTGCAATATCCGAACCATCCTGCTTATAAACAACAGCACCGCAAAATCTATGCTTAAAATTTCGCACCCTTTTTTCATGCATACATACGACACAACTCAACTGGACATTATTTATTAGGTATAAGGTCCAGTTGAGTTGTGTCCAAAATGCTGCAAATCCTGTTCAATACTCTAAGCATGAAACCAAAACTGGACCATTGTGCCTCATTTATTTGCAATTGTTTGACTGATGAAAATAAGAAAAGGCAAGAAAATTAAAGCAGCACCTAAGAGTCCAGCATGTTAGAGCAGAATAGGGTGAACCTAGTTCTTAACAATAGAGTGTCCAGTGTGGCATGACTATTAAATGGGAATAGCCTAGAAGACGATGCAAGCTGTTTATCAATTGTTTTGTCCGACACTGGTTTCAAAGTACCGACAGCATCTTTTGATGAAGCTGAGCTGATCTTTTCACAGCTTTTGTGTTGTGCACAAACTTGACTGGTCACTAAAATCTCTGTGAACGTTATTTTTAGGAAGTGTTTCTAGTTTCGTTCCGGTGTGGTACCTACTGCAATGTTGCATCTGCGACTTGGTCCTGGCAGCTGTTCTGGCATTGTGGCTATTTTTAAAAATTAGCATATCAATCAAAAAAAAACTACGGCAAAAATTTTTAATATTGTATTTTTATACAATTAAATTGAAAAGCTGTTATAAATAACCTTGAATAAAAACCGCATCTTAGATAAAAGAAGCTAGAAATTCTTGAAATGCAATAAAGATTAAATCATAGAACAGGATGCCCAAAGGAATTTATTAAAAGAGATGTAGAACATCTCTGTATGAACATTATTCTGTGTGTGTCCTTAGCATGATCTAGCTGATAAAAAAGTATTAAATAGTTCCATGGTAGAATAAAAGAAAGTAGATGCATTTCGGACTGCGCTCTCTTTCCCATAGCCAGAATTGTCAAAATCAATACAAATCACTTTTTTGATTACATTTTTCCAATTAAAGCAATCTCATCGCTTTCAGATTTTCTATGAGCTGTTAAATGCGTTTTGACAGTTACGGCAGGGTGCCTCTCCGAAGTGCGTCTACCTTCTCTTACACAGTACAACACGAAAAAAAATAACCATATGCGGACACCACTACGTGATACAACAATCCCAATCTCCCATGATACAACAATTTACAAGGTAGCCTTGACAACTACCTTTCTTCTCACGAGCGGCGATCGGGAGTTGTCAAATCAATACAAAGTTTAACTTTTCATCTCTTTTGCTGCTTCTTCGTTTTCTCTTTTCAGTGTGTTTTTGACAACTCCAAATCGCCAACAGAACTGTCACTCCTACCTTGTTAATCATTATGCCATGCTGTCTCCCAGTTATGCCCAAAGTTCTCCAGGTTTTTTTTTTATGGGCTCCCAAAGAAGTGGGGCCTCGGTGTCATTTTTGGAAAAAGTGATCATTTTCTCAAGCTCATATCTTGCAAACTGTTCGGAATTTTGATTTACTCTCTGAGGCAAAGTTGTAGCTCTTGTCATAAAGAACAAAAATTGTGAACATATAAAAAAAAAACTTCATCTTCAAGGTAAAAATCGCGCAAAAAACTTTAAAAAATGAGCGAAAAATGGCCCAAAAAGCGTTTTTTTTATTTTCCGCTTTTACGAACAAATTTACTTTATGAAAAATGCGCCAATTTTCTTTGACCTAGTAGGGCTTACAGCGCTGATTAAAACCCCAAAGTTTTTTTAAGGAGGCCGATCCAACTTCTTGAGATATAGGCCTTTATAGCTTGAGTATATAAGCGCTTATATCTCACCCATTTCTTATCCGATCTTGTTGAGATGGATATCATTGAGAAGACCTTTGAAAACGCTATAAATCTGTATATAAATACACTAGGCGACAAATGAAAGTTTACGATTATATATTTGCCATTAATCCAATTTTTTATTAAAAGTTCACAAATTTTTTTTTAATTATACTGACTATGAAGGGTATTATGAAACAAAAACAAGTTTCTTAAGTAGAATTAAATAACTTAGACTTGTAAGAACTCATAATTTTTAAAAATAAGGCGACAATTGAAAGTGCACGTTCTTTTTAATCATAAAAAAAAATATTTTTTAATGTTAACTTTTTTATTTTTATCTTAAACTTAATATTTAGTATTGCCACCTTTATTTTGAATAACTGCTCGTAGGCGGTTTGGCATGCTTTGAACTAAATTTTGGATCACATTTCGAGGGATATTGATCCACTGATGTTGCATTTCCTTCCAAAATGTTGTCATGTTTGTACTACTTTCCATTGGTATTTTTTCATCCAATATTGACCACAGATGCTCAATGGGGTTTAAATCTGGAGATTGAGCTGGCCAGTTAAGCTTTTCAATTGAATTATTTTCAAAATACTGAGTGGCAATACGTGATGTGTGCTTAGGGTCGTTATCTTGTTGAAAGATAAACGATCCCAAGTTCATTTTTTCTGCACTTTCAATAAGGTTTGCTTGCAGTATACTAACGTAAATATGAGCTGTCATCCGTGTGTCAATTTTTACGAGATTGCCGACGCCATAAACAGAGAAGCAACCCCAAACCATAAGCGAACCTCCTCCATGCTTAACAGTGGGTTGCACCATGTTCGGCTTAAGTCGATCTGCTGGTCTACACCACACTCGTTTACGTTTTTTTGCACTTTTTAATTGAAATTTTGATTCGTCAGACCGAATAACTTTGTTCCAGTACGACTCCGGCATGTTCACATACTGAAGAGCAAAAGCGAGGCGTTTTTTTGATTAGCCTTCGAAATAAACGGTCGTTTCTTTGCCACAAAATTTTTGAGTCCAAAACTTCTCAATTTTCTCTGCACCGTTCTCTCCGAAACTTCTAATTCTAAGCATTATTTAAGCTATCTAGCCGATATTTCAGGATTAGCTGTCACTTTACGCTTTAGAATGCGCTCCTCGTGTATTGTTAGTTTTGGTTTTCGACCTCCTCCCCACTGAGTGGCACATGATTTGGTGGTTTGAAATTTTTCGTAGATTTTTCGGGCTCCTGTCTTTGATATGGAAAATTTTTTTGCAATGTTTCCATACGATTCACCTTTTATCCGCTCCTCAACAATTAATTTTCTGATATCTTCGGACTATCTCATTTTTCACTTCAAAAAAAAAACAAATAATGAAAGAACACTTTAACAAGACACAAAGTTGATAATTTAAAAAATTAATTACCTCGATATATTTTCTTTTTTGAATTATTTAAATTAAATTGCTTTTAACAAAACGTAAACTTTCTTTTGTCGCGCTTACAGCTTGCCACAGACTAAACTAAGCGATCGTTTAAATGCTTGATGCAGAGAATTTTAAAAAATAATATGTATTCAATGAGAAAAGGTAACGGCACTTCGATGTAAATACTATTAAAGAGATCTTTACAGAGAGCAAGTCAATACTGGACTATTTTTTCAGCATTTGAAATCGTTAACTTTCAATTGCCGCCTAGTGTATGTTAATTTTTATTCACTAATTGGGGAAAATTAAAAAAACAAACGATTTTTTAACCTCACTTTTTTAATAAAAATCTGGGTTTCTCAAAAAACAGCTCTAGTAAACTTATATCTTCCTAGACTCAGAAAAAGACAACACTTCAAGCTTTTTTTAAGGTATAATACTCCGCATTAACCCTTCTAAGACCGGAGATAGTGAGGTTTTTCTAACAAAAGTACTTTCTGGGAGCCAAAATTTCGCTTAAAAACAATTGAAGTGTAAGAAAATAAGCGATTTCTTAAAAAAAATGTTGATTTCAAAACTTTGAACGTAAATAATTGTCAGCCAGGAGGCCGAGTGTGTGAGCGCACTGTACCTTCACTGATAGTAAGAGCATTCTAATAAAAATTCTCAAGCTGGTGGGTGAGTTCCCGTGCCCAAACTATCAAACAACTACCTGGAAGCAAACATCTGCATTGAATTCACATAAAAACAACCCAAAATATAAAAAAAATACCTGGAAACATATTGTAGCTCTTGTCATAAAGATGAAATTGTGAACATATAAAATCAAAAAAACTTGTATCAAAAAACTACCTGTAAACTACCTGTAGATGTAAGCAAACATCTGCATTGAATTCACATTGTAGCTCTTGTCATGTTTAATGTATTGTATGTTTAATTTACACTCAAAAATGAAATATGCCTGGCCAGAACCATGTGTATGTCCAAGGGTTAACACCGCTTAGGTAGCGCTTAGGTATCACGCGATCACGCACCGACCGCAGCAGCACAGGCAATGCAGTAAGCTCAGCACACGCAACTAGGGACGCAGCACACAATATAAAAGCGACACGATGCTCACATCGAGGCATTACACAGCGCAACGTCAACGAGAGCTCAGCGGTGAAAGTAAAAAAGTGAAAGTAAAAGTAAAAAAAGTGAAAGTGCTACAGCATAATTCGCACACAACATTGGCAACTGACAATTTCGATATGCAGTGTGAAAATATTAATTTATTTTGCTACGATTGCGGTCATCAGATCAGAAAAAAAAGTTCTAAAAAATTTCAAAAGGAACCTAACTAGTGAATTCAAGAGAGCATATCAGTTGTTTTTCGACGAAAAAGACTTGACCGGTGAAAATTGCACACCTAATACAGTGTGTCGCCAATGTTATAACTATCTCATGGCATGTTTGAGTGGAGGCAAACATAGTATGTAGTATGAAGCGTACTTAATGGCCCTGACATTAGAAAGCTATTCAAGAGCAACTTTGAATCATCGCTTCATGATTATAATCATTCAATGGATGGATTTACCATCAGCGTGTATGCACCAGAGTCTTGGGAGGGGATAGAGACGTGGAACCGGAAACAAGAGAATGGGTGAAAGAAATGCTGTATTATTTTGAGAAAATCGGCACATCGATGACATTAAAGCTGCCTTCTTTGTTCATTTTCATTTTGACGATTTTATCAAAGAACTCCCTACCGAATCCGATGAGCAAGGAGAACGGTTTCACCAAACCACAATGCCCATGGAAAAACGGTACAAAGGCAAAAAACTCGACGCATTGCTTGCAGAGGTAATATCAATTTTATTGATGCATTGTTTTGCAATCCTTTTTTGATTTCTTTTCTAATTCATTTCAGGTATGTTGGTGGAGTCACAAGATCACCCTGTATGATGTTAATGAAGTATCTGAAGAAGAAAAAACTGATGATGGAGGACAGTCTGGAAGTAACGTGCCTGTGGACACCATAAGTTCTGAATCAGAGCCAGATTCGGACGATTCGGGCGACGATTTGGATCCACAACTTAAGAGAGTGCGATTTGCAAGTCCAGAGCCATCAACATTATAAACATAATACCAATATTTTTTTTATAATTTTTGTAATAGATAGCATTGTATTGTAGTGCCATCCAACACTGAATCATTATTACTAAATATCCATGATACTACTCTTTGTTACAACCCTAACTCTAAATGTCAACCCATACCACCTAAGAACTAAGATTAATAAAATAATGATTAATTAATGATTAAATAACAATGAAACTTCCCTATAGGAACAAACTAACTTCTTTTTAAAAACAACTAAGTAAAAAACTAGTTTAAAATAAACCAGTATATGAACTACTTTGAATTATATTAAGGCGGCATCCACTTCAATTCTAAATAATTTTTATTGCATTATATATGAAGTAATTGAAATACTACTTAAAAACAAGTTTTGACATGGTTTAATTGCAAATTTTTATTAGATTACAAGTTTATATATATTTAACCATGTTATTTCATCAAATATTATTATCTTATAGTTTTAATTATCAGTAATAGTAAATATTATTATCAGTAATAGTTTTAAATTGGTTATTTTAAAGTAATTAAAAAAAATAACTTATATATAACTAATTTAACAAGTAGTTGAAAATATATGCAGACGAAAGTCAATTGACTTATTTAGCGGACATCACCATACAAAATATGTTAGTTCGTTCTATGGAAAAAAGTCAGAATTTCAACTAGTTGTGGTTGACAAAAAACTACGTTATCAACTACTTTTAAATTAGTTGATTTTCCTACAGGGATGCAACATGCCTTTTCACTTACGGGAGAAGGCTTTATAGTATCTCAATGTTGAAGTAAAGAAAAAACAAATGAAATTAAAAAATTTTCGGGAAATTTTTCACTTTTGCGGCTACCTAAGCGCTACCTAAACGGTGCTAAGAATCATTCCTAGGAAGTTCATATGTTCTAGAAAGTTGTTTATTGAGATCTTAGGTTAATTTTTGTAGTTGATTTTATCCTTGAATTTTGAACGGTTTGCTAGCTATGGACCTGAACAGGGGGAAAAAGATAAAAAAAAAAAATTGAATTGTAAGCAAGATATGAGCTTGATAAAATTATCACTTTTTTCCAAAAATGACACCGAGGCCCCAGTTCTTTGGGGGCCCATAAAAAAAAACCTGTAGAACTTTGGGAAAAACTGGGAGACAGGGGTCTTTTTTTTTGTCTTTTATCACGTAGTAGTGTCCGTATATGGTTATTTTGCCATGACTTAAAAAATTACACACTGTGTTATCTTACCATGAATAGTTCTAAAACTTTTAATTTTTTGTGTTAAAAATTATGTTTGTCTAAAAAATTCCACAAAGATTTACTCATGGTGGAATAAGACAAGATAGTGTTAGTAGTTAAAATTCTCTCTTGTGCTCGGTACCGCTCCTGTCAAAACCAGGTTTTTGCAAATAAAAGCAAAACTAATAAAAAAATTTGCAAATTATAATATTCTATGTATTTGAAAGCTGCAGCACCCACCGCTCCGAGACGACACTACCTTGTTAAATATACCTTAGATTTGCTCAGAAAAGTGTTATTACTAAGGTGACCAGCTGTACTGAAATGGCCGATACAGTAAGGAAATTTTGTGCTATGTATCGTGTATCTAAGAAAAGCTTTGAGTTCATGCAAAGTCAGTGTTATTCTGAAAAATAAAATATAAGAACATTAACCGATTAAGTCTAGGTTCAGCCACGGCTTTGGTTCGCACCTTTAAGGGAATCTGCATTTTTTGTAAAAATAAATTTGGTTCATTTCAAACCCCATCCTATGAGTCTCATAGTATGAGAACATAGAATAAGCTAAAATTATGGAATCTGTCAATGAGTTTTGAAAAAATGTGACCAAAAGTAGCTAAAGTGTTTTGTTGCAAAAAAAAAATCCAATTTTTAATCTTTTTCTCTCTCTCCATTTATGGTTTTTCATCGAAATCATATAAAAATTCGAGGTTTTGCTAAATACAATTAAAAAGTTACACGTTTTCAAACTTAAACAAAATATGTAAAAAATTCAAATTCACAAAAAAACTGAGAATGGACCTTTTTGCTTTTACGCCGTTCAATACCTATGAACCTGAAAATTTGCATGTTTCTTAACTAAAGTATGCTTAACAAAACTGCATCATTAGACTTTTGAAACAGTGAAATGTGATTTTTGGCCGCCGAATTTTGCCTGTGCACCTCTGTGCATAGGTAATGAAAGCATATACACATCAGAGTTGCCTCATGTCTTGCGGACCATCAAACAACTACCGTATTCACCTAATATAACTCTGGCTGACTATTTTTCTCTTTCCAAAACTCAAATTTCCACTTTGAGGCATCCGTTTTCAGTCGAAAAAGAAGACATAAAAGATAATTCGCGGCCAGTGCTGAAGTCAATTGCAGAAAATGAGTTTGGAAAATGTTTTGATGATTGGATCATTAGTTGGCATAAATAAGTTATTTCGGTAGCGACCTACTTTGAAGCCAATACAATAAAATTCAATTAATTTATCTATCTACAGTAATTTCTGGATATAAGCCTCCCGGTTAATGGATTTCCCCTCTTATAAGTTAACAAAATTAGATCAAGAAAAATGTCCATAAGCAATACATAGGAAAATTCCCGTTTAAAGTATTTCCCGCTTAAAAAATCGCCCCGCTTTTAACGTTGCAAATTTGTGAACCATTTGAAAAAACTCATACAAAAATCTTCGCATCAAATAAAATATAACGTTGGCAGCGTTGTGATGATCTATTTTTTATTTATATAAATGTAAATTAACATTTCTTTTTTTTAACATAAATACATATTAATTTAAAAAGTTATTACAACATAATTTCTTTTATTAATACGAGTAGGGTATGTATGCAGTTTCCTATAAGAGCGGTTGTTTCTTAGGGCGAATTTTTTATATAAGCGAAAAATGGTTCATTAAACGGATTTTTCGTATAAGCCCCAAAACTGCTTTTAACCGGGATTTTCATAAAAGACTTTCTCGGATAAAGAGTTTGAATTTTGAGCATTTTGCTAAGTTCTTTTATCTGGAAATTACTGTTTATGTATATTAAAATGGATGTATGTATGTGGATATGTCGGTATGTGGATATGTGTGCATATCACGTATAGACTCTAAAACCACTGAACCGATCTTTATGAAATTTTCAGAGAAACTGAACCAATATCTTGCGAGTGTTTTGTGAAGTTTGGTGTTGATTGGACCTCCCATACAACCCAAATGGGCACTATTGCCAACAAAAAAGAAATGCTTTATATCAGACGGTTTTTATCGTAAAAAACTAAAATTTAGTAATTTTGTTCAGATGGTTACTGTGGGCAACAGTACAATATATTAAGGCTATTCACGATGTGATATATTTATGATAAATTTTTACAATATTTACAACTTATTGCGAGCGAACCTTCAATAAAGTCTTGTATTTTTAAAATCAGCTGATTTGTGTATCTAATTTTGTTTGAAAATTTGAATTAAAATGCCTACAAAATAAGGAAAAAATTTAAACGAAACACTAATAATATTGCATTTTTTTAAATGAACTCACATCACAGCCAGTAGATTCCTCGATGTTGAGTAGAACTGCTTTTGCGATCAGCTGATCACATATAGAACAAAACTTACAAAGAATACAATAGGGTTACGTCATTGTATTTTTGCTACAGGGTTGTATTTTGAGCACTGTGTATTTTGTTTTTGCAATTTTATAAAATTTACTACAAATATCAAATTTATCAAAAATACACCACATCGTGAATACCCCTATTGTATAAATCAATATAACTTCTATATATCAGACAGTTTTTATAGTTTAATATTAAAATTTTGGTTATTTAGTTCATATGTTCACTCTCGACAACTTTGCAAAAATTAGGCGTGGTAGCGCTATATCTGCAACAACTTTTCAGAAATTATTTTAATTCCTGAGATGTTTACGTTTTGATAGACAAACTTGGTATGTACGCTATATAGTCACGCCCACCTTTTATGCCCATTTTTGCCATTTGTGTACACAGTAACTAAAGAAAAAACTCAAAAAAATCATCAGAATCCACCCCAATACGAAAATAATCGAAAATCTCCGTTGTCAGTGATTTTGGTGACACCTGACTAAATTATTTCGAAATTTCAGGTCCAGAGACAGATTCTTCACCAAATTTAAGATAAAAATAGATGGTTTGTATTGTTTCTCAACCCTCCCCTCCCCCAAAACAGAAATATCATAAATATCATAAAAAAAAAAACCACCAAAAAAACGGATTTTCGAGCAGAACCGGGCCGGTTTTAACAATTTTTTAACTATTGCCGAACGACTTGACCGATTGTGAAGAAATTTGGTGTAAAAAACGAAACCAAACTAAGCTGAACCGAAGACTCACGAACAAAACCAGAGTTGAACGAAGACATGAAATTGAAAAAATACGAATGAAATTAAAAAGTTCTTTAAAAAAGTTTAATAATTTTTTATGAACTTTTATTTTCTTAAAAAAAATATATTAATGTTTTGGGAGTACTTAGAAAATAAGACAAAAACTTGATACATCTAGTCAATTGTTGCCCTTATTGAGACATATTCAATGACATACTTTCTTCACGATCGGTGCAATAATAGGAATTATTGTAACGGCACGACAAGTCTTCTACCTCAGCCAAGCACCTCCGGCTAAAAACGTTCCATGACGATTGTGACAGCTTTTTCCTTAATCAATGTGCCGCAGAAACTTTTGTAATGCGCAAAAAAAAAGCCTTCACACAAGTATTTAAGACAACTTAACTTCTCACAAAATGCAGGTGGTCACCTTAATTATGGCGGCTTAACATTGCCCATTATAGTGCAAATTTTAAAGTTACTATCCAAACCACTAAAATCTAGGGTAAAAACATAATGCCTACTTACAGGCTTTAATTTTTGTTTTGGTATAAAGCACAGACTAGTATATACCCAGACAGTGCATCACTCACTCAATCTCGAATGTGCAGAAGCTCGGTGACATGGCGATAAGCACATGGCGAATTGGGACGAACAAGCAATTGCGAAGCAGCGAATTGATGTTGCTAGCGTTGGCTGCAAATGGTTGATAGAGCACAATATCTCTCTCTCTGTGTATCTGTCAACAATGTTGGCGAGAAGCCTTTTTATATATACTTTTCCTAGGAATTCCAAGCAGACGGCTGGCTTATTTGTTTACTTTTTTTTTTTGCTGGTTTTTGTTTTTGCCATTGGCTTGGTTTTTTTTGCTGCTTTTTGCTATTTGCTTGGGTGGATTTTGTCGATCGTCAAAACTGATATTTTACGATTTTGTCTATTTTGAAGTTATAGAAAAATCGCTGTAACTTCTTTATTTCTAAATAGATTCAAATGCACCCAAGGACAAAATGTTGGCAAATTTTACCGTCTTTAAAATGACAAAATTTTTAAATTTTTTATTTTTTTTTTTTAACTAAATTTATTCATTTATTTCCTATTTCTTTGTTCTCTTTTCTATGTTCAAACTATACTATAATAAAAATAAAATAAAACAATATAAAAATAAAAAAAGTATATGCCAGAAAACGGCAGTTTAAAGATTTTTGGAAAAAAAGTCAAGTTGCAACAGCTGTATCTATTATATCCGATTTTCGGGTTTTTTAATTTTTTGCACAAAATACCTCAAAACTGTTCTTAGTGGATATCTTGTTTGCATTTTCAAAAATTTTAGTTTTTGGATTTTTGAGAATTTTTTTTGTAAAAGAAGCCTTTTTTTATATACTTTTCTTTGGAATTCTAAGCTTTGGTTTTTGTTTTTGCTGCTGTTTGTATACTATTTGTTGGGGTGGATTTCGTGGATAGTTAGAAATGATATTTTTGGCAATTATGTGAAGCATACACTTATAGGAAAATCGCTGTAACTTCTTCATTTCTGATTTTGATTTAAATTTTAGCAAATTTTACCATCTTTTAGCTGAGTAAATTTTTAATTTTTTTACTAAATTTATTCATTAATTTTTTGATCTTTCAATTTTTACCCGCTAAAGAAATGAGCAATTTTTTTGTTCAATAATTTTGTCACCGATTTTTTTTTTTTAAATTTGGTCTTTTTAATTAAAGAAATAATTTTTGGATTTTAAATTTTTAGCTGCTAAAGAAATGATGCAAATTTTTCCCATCTTCAAAAATTGTTCCTTTTGATTTCGAAGCAATTTCTGATCTATATAATTTTATCTGCTGAAAATAATAGAAACATTTGTCTTCTTCAGATGATATATTTTTTTTATTCCTTGATAAAAACAACGAAAATAGTCTGTGTTTTTTATGAAAAAACCTCTTTTACACAAGGTGTTTCATTAAATTGTCTAAAGAGAAATATAAATCATCATAGTTTTAATCATAGTTTATAAAATTTCCAACCTTGAAACATAAAATAGAGATGAATATGAATATGAATATGAATATGAATATGAATATGAATATGAATATGAATATGAATATGAATATGAATATGAATATGAATATGAATATGAATATGAATATGAATATGAATATGAATATGAATATGAATATGAATATGAATATGAATATGAATATGAATATGAATATGAATATGAATATGAATATGAATATGAATATGAATATGAATATGAATATGAATATGAATATGAATATGAATATGAATATGAATATGAATATGAATATGAATATGAATATGAATATGAATATGAATATGAATATGAATATGAATATGAATATGAATATGAATATGAATATGAATATGAATATGAATATGAATATGAATATGAATATGAATATGAATATGAATATGAATATGAATATGATTATGAATATGAATATGAATATGAATATGAATATGAATATGAATATGAATATGAATATGAATATGAATATGAATATGAATATGAATATGAATATGAATATGAATATGAATATGAATATGAATATGAATATGAATATGAATATGAATATGAATATGAATATGAATATGAATATGAATATGAATATGAATATGAATATGGATATGAATATGAATATGAACATGAATATGAATATTAATATGAAATAACTGTCGAAATATAGGAATTTTTTATTTCTTCATCAGGAGTTATTTAAGTTATTTTATTTTTTTATGAGTTATTTAATAATAAAATTCTTCTAATTCTCGTTGTTCACACAGCGAACTATGATATATTTATAAGGTAGGTGCATTTGAGACACGCTCTCTCCGACAACAAACCAATATATATTTAAATAAAATTAAAATATATTTTGACAGTTTAAAGTAGCCGTACACAGCAGGGTAGTGCACAATTGAACTAAGTAATCGAATGGAAAGTATATTAAATTAAAACTTTTATTTGCATCGTTCAAAGCCAAAATACAATTAGTTCTATATTATATCTAAAAAAACACGGTTACTTTTACTATTTATATGGTTACAAGTAAATTATACATCCTTATGGCTCAACGAGTATTGGCAAATGTCAAAAGTGACATTATACCTACGCCAATGTTTTGCTTTTTCATTTTTTGATCTCCGAATTGCACCTACCTTATAATTCTATCATGCAGCGAAAAAACCAAGGTATATTTAACAAGGTAGTGTCGTCTCGGAGCAGTGGGTACCGCAGCTGTTAAACACAAAGTATATCATCATTTGCAAATTTTGTTACTTGTTTTGCTTTTATTCGTAAAAACCTGGTTTTGACAGGTGCGGTACCCAGCACAAGAGAGAATTTTAACTACTAACACTACCTTATCTTATTCTACCATGGAAAAAACGAGATAGAGATACAAAAATATGCTCAATAAGCAAAATAACTATTAAAGAAGCGTTCACTATGAACGCTGTCTAAAACTTCTTTTCTGTGTTTTCACTGTGTGACACTGTGTTTCACTGTTTACTTTCTTAAGTATTTATATAAGTTACTCAATACGATTCCATACGCTTCTCATATAAATTAATGAAAAAATCTATATTGAAAAGATGCTGCAATAAAAAAATTATTACTTTTGAATTAAATACAAATTAAAAACATTGAATTAAAGAATAATTCAATTATTCTAAAAAAAATTGTATATGGCAATGCTACCTTTTAAAATAAACCCTAAAAGTAGACAGCGGAAAAAGTTAAAGAGCCACTCAGTATATTATACTCTTTCCGCTCATTATAAAAGCCGAAGGAACAGAGTTGCATTGAAACTTACCTTTTTAATATTTTTGATACGTTTTAATTTTTGGGTATTTTTTTAGTACGATGAATATTATACTTTTGGGTATTTTAAGTGTGTAGAATGGGACACTATAAGAAAAATTTTTAAATTCCAAGAATTGAGCACTGTGTTTTTTTTTTGACTCATCACTTTTGCAACGATGGCAACAAAAGTAGGTAATGGTACATAAAAACAAACAAAAAAGTTTTAAAATAAATTTTATTATCAAAAAAAAATTTTTTTCAAGTACGTTTTTATTTTTTCGGATACAACCCTGTGAAGCAACCTTCAGTTTTTGATACAACCGTTGCGGGGCTAGGCCCGGTCACATGATTAAGATTTTCATCCAACAAGTCATCAAAAAATTTGACCAACAGAAATATATATGGAATTTGACGAAAAATTTCACATGTGAACTCTTATCAAATTGTTGGTCAAATCGTTTGACGAAAATCAAAATATTTTGATTTTTCGGTTGTTTGACCAACGATTTGACGTGTGAACACTCGTCAAATTTTCTAGTGCGATTTCATCACTTAAAAAAAGATTTCAACGCGAACACATCAATTCAAAATGCACGATGAAGAAGATTTTTGTAATGATTTTATTGAAATGTATAGGCTACATCCATAACTGGCAGATTAAATCGGACATTTACAAAAAAAAGATTATTTAGAAATAAAGCATTTGGAGTGCTGCTGATGTGTTCACTTCGGTGTGCAAGACAATAATGAAATTTGACAAAAAATTTGATAATATGAACACTCTCGTGGTCAAACTGTTTGACCAATATTTTGATGAAGAATTTGATTATGTGACCGCCCCTATTCTCTCAAACGCCTTAGCAACGATTGTTGCTGTCGTTAACTAGCGAGAATTGTCATTATCTATGACAATGACCGATAACGATAACTATTGTAAACGTTAATTTTTTGGGAGTCCAGTTTCAGGATTCCCAAACGCCTTAACGATGATTGTCGCTGTAGTTAACTAGCGAAAGCTGTCATTTACTATGAAACTGTGCATGAACAATGACCGATAACGACAACTATTATTATTGTTAACTTTTTGGGAATCCTGCTACAGCTACAGAACACCTAACGATGTGTCAAAAGTATCAAAATAGAAGTTCTAGAGTACATTTTTTCATATTTTCAATATAATTAATCTTAATAAGAATAATTTAAATCATGTGCAAGCTCAACTAAAATTATCTTTTTTAGAATTCTTTTCATGCCTTTCAACGTTGCGATAATTTAGCAAACCAGCACGTAAAACTACGTGGAATACCATTTGAAAACTTTATTTAAGTCACACGGTGATTGCTTCATCGGCGATCAAAATCTTTTGTTGTTACTTTTAATGTAAAACTGCAAAAAAAAAAAAAAATACTAAGACCTTTGTTCTTTTTGAACACTGAAAGGATATGTTATGCGCTTGGTAAAATGAGCCTCCATCACTTTGCTTTTTTTCTGTATGATGAGCTCTGTGACCAAAGTATGTCATACTGACTATCATTTTATCCCCAAATAATTTTAGACCTTAAGGTACTTATCAGAAAAAACTACCATCGTTTATCATTGTGGAGTGTGACTATTAAATTCCGGCTTACATTAGTCAAAACTTGACGGTCAATTTTTTGATGTTCTCTTTTAGACTCGACGATTCAGTTTACATACATCAAGAGTTGCAGATCAAGTTTTGAGAAAGCAACATGACACCGAAAGAACAAAAAAGAGTAACGCATAAGAAAAAAGATTCATGTGTGCAAGTGAAATGGTTGCGTTCAAATATCGGGACATTGAAAGTGTAAAACATAATGTCAAAAACTTAAAGATACATTCAATTCTATTCTTTCCCCTTTCCGTATGTTCCTCTTTCCCGCAAACTCGACTTGCTTTCAAGAAAACTTGACATGTGGAAAAGTGATCAACTTTGCTTTTCTCTTTTTCTTTTTTCTCTTGTCAATAATTGACGCTAAAGTGTTGTGTTGTGTTGTGTTGTGTTCACTGGCGAGAGGATCGTAACAGAGGGGAAAGAAAAAAAATGGACTGTACCTTCAATTTTTTTCAATTTGCTTTTGTTCTTTTGTTGGCCCGTTGTTTTTTCATAAATTTGAAAAGAAAATACGAAGCATTTGATCGTCAACTCTTCATCAGTGTACGCTTAAGCGTCAAATTTAAAAGGGAATATCAAAAAATTTGCTTCCAAGTCTTGACTACATTTTATTTTTTTTATTTAAATTAATCAACCGACTTTCTTTATTTAGCTGACTCGAAGAAAGTTTGCTAGGAAAGCTAAATATGTATGTATGTCATGCAAAAGATGTGTCTTTATTTTACTCAATTACCCAATTGAATCACAATGGAAATTTAAGTAACGTAATGCCAGCAACGTCACGTCAGGTGACTAAGCCTAATAATAAAAATAACGGGAAAAGCCTTTTTAAATTTGAGTACTTGGAAAATAAATTTATTTTATTTCAAAACCTTCTAATAGTACGTTCACACCAAGCCAAATGAGCAAATTTTAATAACTAATTTAAAAGTGTTCACACTTATTGCATCTCACTTCGTTTGACGGTTGTTTTTGTTTTATCATAAATTGTTTACTTAAATTTTCCTGTTCCAAAATTTGTTTTTAACATTTTCCTTTGAGGGGTATGTTCACCAAGCTGTTTAATTTTCTCAGAACTACGTTTAATGTGAAATACGTTAAATTTATCTCATTTGCTACTCATTTCGGTGAAATGAATTGGAAATTTAAATTAGAATTTTTATGGGAAATGAGCAAGCTACGCATCTCATTTGTGATTATTGACCGAAATGACAAATTAGCAAATTAGGTGTGAACGTACTATAAAAAAGGTTTTATATAAAAAGTTTTGCCCAATTCGCAGATTTTTGCATAGTTTGTAATCTAAGTCGAAAACTACTTCTGGTTTTTGTAACGTCACGCCAGAGTATAGTTTTGCTTATGTCTTTAAATCCTTAGGATCGATTATTGTAATTCTTTTACTTAATATAGTGCTACTTAATTACTACGCTAAACGTAACGCCAGTTTGGAAATGTCCATATCTATTATTATTTTATTTATGAGAACCACATTTTTGTTTTCAATTGTTTGAACTAATATATTTCGTACAAATATTTTCTTGAGTGAATAATTTTCGAGCACAGTTTTATTGAATAATACAAATTGACTGCATGAGTATAATTTTGTAAAGTTATTTTTGCAATACATATATATTCTCAGATTTGATTAATTTTTAGGCTATTCACAGCTTAAACGTATATTAACAAAGCGTATTTATAGCATTGCAATGGCTTTGCAACGCTGTTATATATGCTGTAGATACACGTCCAAGGGCTACTTTTAGTTACGCGTGTTTGCGTATTTGTGTTTGCATGCAAAATAACAACAAAGAAAAATACGCTTACGTAAGTTGGCGTTAAAATAACAAATCGTAAATTAAACAGGCCTTACTTAACTTACGGCTTTACTTAACTTACGGCCTTACGTACTTTAACTGTGAATAGCCTATATGTTATATTGCAAATTAAATGCAGCCAAGCAAATTCAAAAGATGCTTATAATAAGTTATTAATTTAATGCAATGGCAACTCCAATATTTTGAAAATGTAGTAGATTTAACAAAGCTGATGTCATGTGCAATATTCACCACTAACTATGGTGGAAGTTAATAAACTCAACACAAAAGGGTTTCAAACAGAGTTGCCAACTCTGTAATTTCTTTATCTTATAAAAAAGTTTTTAGACAAGTGCTTTACAAGATATTTTTTACATATGATATAGTTAATTTAAAAAAAGGACATATAAAGGAATTCATCATGAGAACATTAAGTTTTACTTATATATTAAAAAATTTAAAAAAAATATCAAATTCATTAAATACGGAACTTATTAATAATCGAGCTTATTCAAAGATATGTTTTCTTAACTTTTTGACAGTTGTTTAATATTATCAGCTGTCTCACATATCGATATTTTAGCACAAAAATGACATAAATCCTTTTTATCCACATTCATGTTAATTCATTATAGTCTCATTTAAAAGCTCCAAGTTGATATCTCTTATTTAAACGACCTCACTCTAGCGCATGCTGAAATCGCGCTGTTGTTTGGGGCTCTAGCATATTTCAACGCTTGGCATTTCTTTATCACTGTTTCGAACGTCTGTGCTGTGTGGAGCGTTTAGCTTGAATTCTTAACACTTGTACAAACAAGTGCAAAAAAAAAAATTATCTATCTTAACTACCAACATAGTTGTTAGTGTTGTGAGTGCAACTATAAAAGAAAAATATATTAAGATAAAATTAATTTTAGCTACTTTAAGCAAAAAGTTAAGAAAAATTAGAAATAAATAATTATTTTAAGAAAATAAAAAGTTGTGAATCACAATGGCACTCGCACGCATTACAGCCAACAAGCTGCAGGAAGTACAGGTTAGTAGAAATGTCTAAAAGGAATATACATAGTTTAAATACGTGGTATACAATTTAATAAAAAGCGAAAAATTTCAATTGGTTACGGAACACATGTGAAGCGATGTTTTTAGCCTAGAGCTCCAAATGTGTTTTTTAGGTGCTTCCGATGGGACGTGGTACTCTTACATGATTGTTTGGCAGTGTGAGTGTTTGTGTGTAAACGTGGAATCTGGTGCTTTTTTCCAGCGCCAACAACCAACATTTGATGTACCCATACAAAAATCACTACCACTGCGCGTACTCTGCCTGAAAATTACTTTTCTTCCGAGCGTTTTTGTGAAAAATCTATGTCGTTGAATGAATGCTGCTGCTGAAAATTCTATCATTACATAACAGTTGTGTGAACATAACAACCAAGAAGCAAAATTTTTTTCCATACTCACTGAAAATTGATTATGCACACATATTCACGCTGGGCCCAACAGTTAGGGAAGTTTACATTTCCTTTGGCCAATTTAACACAACATTTTTTGCGAATTTTAGTAACACTTTGTTATGAACATACTTACTATATAGTGGATGTAGCACCAATTCTTATTGGAGTCAATAGTCACAAGTTTGAGTACAAGGGTTGAAAAGATTTAGCATGCATTGAAGTAATGTCTGTGTATATGAGACGCGCGATTACGTGATATATGGCGCTAGATTTTTGAGGCCAAAAAATAACGTAGATTCGTTAGTCAGCTAATGCAATGTTTATAATAATCCACTGGGAAAAAATTAGTTTTAGGCATTGATAAAAAACCTGTCTACAACTTTTTGTTTTTACCTACGTTTTTAATGTCAGTTTGACAAAAGTAGCAGCCATTGTTTCCGTTCATATTTTTCAGGTTCTAATTAATTTATGTTTAAAAAGTAAACTCAAATAAGTGCGCGTACCTTTTTGTAAAAAAATGGCAAAGGTATGTAAAAAATCGAAAAACATTTTGTTTTAAATTAAAGTAAAAATTATTTAAGTTTAAAATCAATTCCCAGGTGTTTTTTTTTGTCGTCATCATTGGTTCGAATAGATAGAATAGAATAGATAAATTTTTGATGCATACAAAAAATGTTCAAAATTTATAAAATATATATCTCAAAAATGTTCTACCAAGTTGTTTTTGGTATTTTTACATTTTGTTAGAATCTACCATTAATCGTTCATTTAACTAACTGCCTTTGGTTCAATTTAATGTTGAATTTATTTCCCTGCGATAGTTCTTATCGATTATTTTCACATGTGTCAATTGAAAACATGTGCATCGATACGATTCAAAGGTTCTACCGGTCTACCACGAAACAATTAATCAACCCTTATGAACTAGCGCAGTGGTTGCATTCATTTATTAATAAGGGGGAGTCTTTTTACACTACTTCATACATTAATTCATTCAAGAAAACTGCACCACAGAACATTTTTTCAGAGTGTTTTTTTTTTTTTCATTTCAGAAATATACCGTATGCTTTAATAAAAACGTTTATGACTTCGAAAGTTGATGTTTCTTAGTTCATAGATATGAATTAACACATTTTGTACTAGATTTTGTAATAATTAAAACTTTGTTTAAATATTTTAATGGAATTTGTCATAATTTTAATTAAGGGACCTGCCCCCAATATTTAATTTCTTATTTTTATTAAGTGTATTTGGGCCCAAATACTAATACTAAACCCAAATATACTTAAAAAAAATCTGTCAATCACGAATGGCTTAAGAGATAAAACTCGCGAAATTTTGAAAATTCAGTGCAATTTTTTAAGTATCTGGCAGTTAATTTCACAAAATTTCGACATGATCAAATTTACAAACCACTGTTTAGAATTGTCGTGAAAAATACAACAGCTGTAAACCCTATTGAACAGCCTATTGAAGTTTCATTTTTAGTATATTAACTAGCTTATACCCGGCGCGCTTCGCTGCGCTCAGCGCTTATCCCTTAAAAGAGGGCGTAGCTTTAGTGAAGCCATGCTTTTATAGTAAGTTCTTACCGAGTTTTATTAATGTGTAACTTATTTCGAAAGCTATAACGAAAATTTTGGGTGCGGAAAAAGTACCACGCCCCTCGTCCAACACCCATAAAATGTTACCTGTGCAACGGCTTGTGTAAATTGAGGTCGAATACTGAATTCCGAGGCTTTGCGACCTATAATTACAAAACTGTTCGAAATCGAAAATTTTAGGTGTATTTACGATCGGCAACAGACTTCACAGGAACCCTCTCAACGCTTTGGTATAAAAATTGGCTTAGCGGTTTCGAAGCCTTTACGTGATATACACATATACCCACATACGTATATACATTAAGTCGCCTCACGCTCTTTAGAACAAAATTTGTTCAGTCTCGTTCTTCAAAATAATCCATGGCTTATGTTATGATGATCCACAAAATATTTCGACTAAAAATATTGGCTGGTATGGCAGTTAGAAAAAAACAAACGGTCAGAAATAAGAGTAATGGAAAAAATTTTGCATCAAAAAATCTTATATTTTTTCCATTGGACCAAAGAAAATGCGGATTTTTTGGATTGTTTTAACTTTTTTCATATTATTTTCACTCAAATTCAAACGAATTTTTTCCTAAACTAATTTTAGTCAAATAAATTGTACAATGTAAAAAATGTGTACATTTTTTTGTAATTTCATTCAATTTACCAATTTACTTTACACTTTATTTTATCATCCATAGATAATTTATTTGACTAAAAGTAAAATGGCAAAACAAAAAAAAATTTAATTTGCATTTTAGTGAAAATAATACAAAAAAAAAAAAGTTAAAAAATTAAAATTTATAGAGTAGAGTAAAAATTTAAAATTTATTAGTGCAGATTGGAAGAACTTTTTAATTACTATTATTTCTGACCGTTTGTTATTTTTAACTACCGCACCAGTAAATATTTTTTTAAAAAACTCGATTTTTGCAGAATATTTCAAACCATTCCGTGGCATACTGGTTGACGTGCGAGGCTTGTATACCATAGAACCCAGATTCGAATTCTATCTGACACAGAAAGTTTTTTCAATTGAATTAATTTTTCTGTTCGGCCGCCATCTCTATGCAGACAATGGCAAACCTCAGAGAGTAAAAACTGGCATGAAAAGCTTCTTGAGAACATAAGCCGTTCGGAGTCGGCATAAGCCTTGTAGATCCAGTTCTCGATCATTTGTGTTCAAACATTTCACAACACGCACGCATAAGAAGCTCGGTCAAAGTCTGAAATGGCCATTTCCTTTTTATTTTTTTTTTTTTTATTTCAAACCATTCCAGCTCACGGATGACTATCGCTACAGTCGAAATATTTGGGGAATCATCATAACATAAAGCATTATTTTGAGGAACCGACCCGAACACCTTTTTTTTGTGAGCAGCCTTAGTATACATACATACATTTTTTACAGATAGATAGATGAGCAGAAAAAGTAGGTATGGCAACATTTATATATAAAGTGACCGCCACTTGGTCCCATTGCACCTATATACCAAGTTCCACTATCAAAACGCGTACAGCTCAGAAATTACAATGATTTTTGAAAAGTCGTCTTAAATAAAGTGTGGCACGCCCATTTTTTAAGAGTTCTGGCAGTATCCATATGAACTAATCTACCAAGTTTTAGTCTTTTACTGTAAAAAAAGTCTGATATATATCCTTTTTATGGATTTGTGGGCATTTAAAGTAGGCGTGGCAACATTTATATATAAAGTGAACGCCAATTTGACCCATAGCACCTACATACCAAGTTTGTCTATCAAAACGTTCACATCTCAGGAATTAAAATTATTTCTAACCGATAGCCCAGGCAGCTAACTTAGTTATAATTTTTAAATTGTAATGAACTATAGTACATTAATACATAAGTAAATAAATAAATTAAATAAAATTATTTCTGAAAAGTGGGCACAGATATAGTCCTACCATGCACAATTTCTGCAAAGCTGTCGAGAGTAAGCGAATGAACTTAATAACCAAATTTTAGTATTTAACGATGAGAATCGTCTGATTTATAGAAGTTCTATTAATTTGTGGGTAAAAAGAAACCAAGTGGCGGCCGTGGCGTAGCGGGTAGAGTGTGTGGCCCATACGCGAGGGAACCCTGGTCCGAATCCCACCTGACACGGAAAGTTTTTCGATTGAATTAATTTTTCTGTTCGGCCGTCATCTCTCTGCAGACAATGGCAAACCATAGAGAATAAAAACTGCCATGAAAAGCTTCTTGAGAACGTAAGCCGTTCGGAGTCGGCATAAAACATGTAGGTCCAGTTCTCGATCAATTGTGTTCAAACATTCCACAACACAATTGATCATAAGAAGCTCGGTCAAAGTACTTTCAAGGACTGAAATTGGCCATTTCGTTTTGTTTTCTTTGTGGGTGGTACAATTGGGCGTGGCAAATTTTATATATATATATTGACTGCCACTTAAAGCACCTGCATATCAAGTGTTACTATCAAACGTGTGCAACTCAGGAATAAGCATGATTTCGAAAAAGTTGGCGTAGATATGGTGCGACTACGCCCATTTTTAAACAGTTGCCGACAGTGACCATATGAACTAAATTACCAAATCTTAGTCTTCTACGGCAAAAGCCGTCTGATATAAAGCATTTTTACTGATTTGTGGGCGGTAAAAGTAGGCGTGAACACGTTTATATTTACAAAGTGACTGCCACTTGCACCCATAGCACCTGCATACGAAGATTGGCTCTGCAGGCTAAAGTGGGCGTAGATATAGTGCGGCCATGCCCATTTTTTATACATTGACCGACAGTAACCATATGAACTAAATTACAAAATCTTAGTCATCTACGGCAAGAGCCGTCTGATATAAACCATTTTTACTGATTTGTGGGCGGTAAAAGGGGGCGTGACAACATTTTTATTTACATAGTGACTGCCAGTTGCACCCATAGCACCTGCATACGAAGATTGGCTATGAAAACGTGTACAACTCAGGAATAAGCATGATTTCGATAAAGTGGGCGTAGATATAGTGCGGCCATGCCCATTTTTTATACATTGGCCGACAGTAACCATACAATCTTACTTACCAAATCGTAGTCTTCTACGGCAAAATCCGTCTGATATAAAGCATTTTAACTGATTTGTGGGCGGTAAAAGTGGGCGTGACAACGTTTATATTTACATAGTGACTGCCACTTGTATGCATAGCACCTGCATATCAAGATTCACTATCAAAACTTGAACATTTTAGGAATTAAAATAATTGCTGAAAAGTGGGCGTAGATATAGTGTGACCACGCCCATTTCTTGTACAGTCACCGAAAGTAACCATCTGAACAAAATAACCAAATTTAAGTTTTATATGATTAAAACCGTCTGATATATAGCAATTTTTTTGGTTTGTGGGCGATAGAGCCAATTTGGGTTGTATGGGAGGTACCACGCCCCCTTGCCCAATCCACACCAAACTTCACAGGAACACTTCCCGAATGTTGCTTCAGTATCCCTCAAAATTTCATAGAGTTTGGTTCGGTGGTTTTGGAGTCTATACGTGATATACACACATATCCACATACCCACATACCCACATACCCACATACATACATTCATTTTTATATATATAGATAGATAAGATAAGATACTGCAAATTTTCGAGAAAATAGCTTATAAAATTCAATATATTTCAAAATCTATTGTATTTGTATTTTTTCTGAAAGATACCCTGTAGGAAAATCAACTAATTTAAAAGTAGTTGATAAAGTAGTTTTTTGTCAACCACACCCTGTAGGAAAATCAACTAATTTAAAAGTAGTTGATAAAGTAGTTTTTTGTCAACCACAACTAGTTGAAATTCTGACTTTTTTCCATAGAACGAACTAACTTATTTTGTATGGTGATGTCCGCTAAATAAGTCAATTGACTGTCGTCTGCATATATTTTTTTTAACTACTTGTTAAATTAGTTACATTTAAATTATTTTTTTAATTGCTTTAAAATAACCAATTGCAAACTATTACTAATGGCCAAAAGTTAATAATATTTGATGAAATAACATGGTTAAATATATATATAAGCTTGTAATCTAATAAAAATTTCCAATTAAAACATGCCAACATCAGAGTAGTTGCCGCCTTAATATAATTCAAAGTAGTTTATCAATCACTGGTTTTTAAGTAGTATTTCAATTACTCCATATATTGAAGTGGATGCCGCCTAAATATAATTCAAAGTAGTTCATATACTGGTTTATTTTAAACTAGTTTTTTAATTAGTTGTTTTTAAAAACAAGTTAGTTTGTTCCTATAGGGCAACTAGTTGAAATTCTGACTTTTTTCCATAGAACGAACTAACTTATTTTGTATGGTGATGTCCGCTAAATAAGTCAATTGACTTTATACATATTTATTTACTGCATATATTTTCAACTACTTGTTAAATTAGTTACATTTAAATTATTTTTTAATTGCTTTTAAATAACCAATTGAAAACTATTACTGATGGCCTAAAGTTTATAATATTTGATGAAATAACATGGTTAAATATATATAAACTTGTAATCTAATAAAAATTTGACATGTCAACATCAGAGTAGTTGCCGCCTTAATATAATTAAAAGTTGTTTATATACTGGTTTATTTTAAACTAGTTTTTTAATTAGTAGTTTTTAAAAACAAGTTTGTTTGTTCCTATAGGGTAATTTATCTTTCCAATAGCGCGTCAATATTAAGGAATCCATTCGATATTAGCAAAAATATAGATGTTTTTTGAGCAGATCTTGTTGCAAGGAAAACACTTTATGAAATAACCCCGATAACCCGATAGCTAGTTGTGGTATCAATTTTTTGTTCGACCAAACCTACTTTTTGATGTTTTGAATAAAAAAACACTTTGAAATTGCGGCGCCCAATCGTAATCATGTTTTCGCCTGTGGCGAATATCAACAATTCTTGAACAATTTTTATTAAAAATTGCGCCGCTTTTTAGGCTGTGTGCTATTCGGAAACTTTTCACTCGTGGTAGGAAAGCAGTTACTGAGTTGAATACAATTTCTGTCTGTTGAAATAACATTGTAATTTTTTGTGCCAAAAGAACAATGAAATTTTGACAACTAGAAATTTTGGCGTTTTAGATTTCGTGAGTGTATTAGCGCGAGAATTTAATTTGTTTTGCAAAATTGTGGATATAACTGAAAATTAACAGAATTTTACGCAAATATTTTCCACTTCTGGTTGCTTTGCTGTCGGAAGCAAAAAGTTTTGAAATTCTATATGACTTTTTTAAAGGAAGGGGGAAGAGTAAGTACTGCTTTTGCTTTTCTACTCCGGACAACTACCTAAAACATTATTCCTTTAAGGGTATTACCTATATTCGGCCAAGAGGTTATTCCGAAACATTTAATGCTATTTTGAATGGAGACAATGCACAAACTTAAATGAATTTAAGAGTGTCTGCTTTCTCTTTCGCAAAATTGTGGAGTTTATTCTAGCGAAGCATCATGGATGGGCAATAAAGTATGAAGTGGTTAGCTATCGAGTAGCAAGTGGCTTTATGGGATTGCGGACAGTATGCAATATAGTTGTACATATTACGTAGAACTTCCTTTGCTGTTTGGTTGGGATTTCCATTATTTTTTAATTCTTTGTGCTTTTTTAATTTATAATCAACTAAACAGTTTATCTTTCATTAATTTCACTTTAGTTATTTTAAGCGCGAACTTACAAGTGTTTATTTTGAATAATGCTTGTGTCAAAAATATTCTTGCCGATTGTCAAAATTTATACTAGCCCCTGAGGCTACATGAATTTTTTACAATCATATTCACCTCGCAAGTGCCAAATATTCTCATTCAGACTGTCAAAATTTCATCATCCGAGTGAAAAGTTTCCGAATAGCACACAGCCTTAATAAAAATGTTTCGACTTCGGCGTTCATTCTTTATAATATGAACTTATAATAATATGAATCTTTATAATATTTTTTTACTATAAAATTATTGCCCTTGTACGAATGGTTAAGACAACATTTAACAGGGGAAACCATTTTATAACAAAAAGAAAACACCACTTTGATCATTTCGCGGTGGTTTTTTCTGCCTCCAATTTCCGCACACTTAAAAAATTACACTGAATTTTCAAACTTTCGCTTATTTTATCTTCTAAACCATTCGCGAGCGACAGTGTTTTTTTGCATATTTGGGCTTAGGAGGCCCAAATACACTTAAAAAAAAAATAAGAAATCAAATATTCGGTTATGGCCCCTAAAGAAAAATTATTCCGTTGTGAAAGCAAATTACAAAAACTTTGTGTTGACGCCAAATCATGCCACTTCAATATACTAGTATACACTGCGACATGGTTAAATGATACCTTCAATAATGAGAAAGTTCTTGACAGCAATTGGACTGTCTTCAGAAATGGTCGGAACTACTCCTCAACAGGTCTTCCTCGAGGAGGAGGAGTCCTGATAGCATCTCACAATTCTCTCTCAAGTGAGCTTATATATACACCCGCCCACAAGCTCTTCGATCGCCGAATAATAAGAATTTGCTTAGGTCTAAAATTTAAATAGTCTATATATGTACATTGGTGTCGTTTACATTCATCCCGGCTCAAGAGAAACAACATACAACGAGAAAAGGAATAAACTTTCAGAGCAATGGCTAAATAGAAATCTCAGATGTTTTGCGGAATCAAAGAAATAAAATCCACAAACTTCTCAAAAACACTAATAATGTAAGCGATGAGCTCAAGCTAAGATATGACGAGCTATCAAAAGAGTTCTCTATCAAGTCAGAAGAAGCTTACAAGTTGCACACTAACCTTATCGGTGAGAAAATCATACAAGAATCGAAAAAATTCTGTGACTTTATTAACATGAAGCGTAAATCTAGCGGATATCCATCGTCTATGTTTAAAGGTAATGTCAATTCGTCCAACACTTATTTTGAATTTGAAGTCTCTCTCCCAGCTCAACTTTTGTGGTGGATAGTATAAATTTAACGCAGGAAGACATTTCTAATGCCATAAGAGAACTGGATTTATTTAAGGCACCTGGACCGGACCTAATACCTACAAGCTTCCTGGTGCGATGCTTAGACCCACTACTTCTGCCATTATACATAATTTTTAACGAATCCACTGTCTTTTGTGAGGCATTTCCTTCATATTGGAAATCATCCCATCTAACACCAATTTACAAGAGTGGTGATAAAAGTTCTATTGAAAATTATAGAGACATAGCAATTTTATCAGCCATTCCAAAACTTTTTGAAAAAATTATTTGTGATAAGCTAACAAGAATCATCTACCCACGACTAAATGAGCAGCAACACGACTTCCATAAGGGACGATCTACAATATCCAATCTCATGATCATGGTATCGGGTGTTTTTATCAATATGGAAAAAGGGCACCAAACAGATGCTGTTCATACGGATGTCAGTAAAGCCTTCGATCGAATGATCTCCTCATGATAACATGTAAATAATAAAAATTCGGTATTACGGGACCCATTCTAAGTTGGCTAAAATCATATCTCGACGGCAGATCCCAGTATGTTCAATTCCAAGGAATTCTATCTAAAAAAATTGCAGTCTGCTCAGGAGTTTCGCAAGGTAGCCACCTTGGTACTCTTCTTTTAAACATATTTATATCCGATTTGTCAGTAGTCCTGAAGGATATTCCACACCTTATGTATGCAGTTGATTTAAAAATGTACTATGCAATCAAATCAGAAGCAGATGTAAATTTTTTACTGCTGTTGTCTCTGGAGCAATGGTGTAACCAAAATAAACTGCATCTTAATGTCAATAAATACAATGTTATAAGTTTTTCTCGTAAGAACAACATGGCATTACATACCTACCACCTCAATAGTACAGAGCTTAAAAGAGTCAATCATGTAGTGGATCTTGGAGTAGTCTTGGATTGCAAGATGCGCTTTAATTTGCACTATGACAAAATTTTGTCCAAAGCCAGCAAACAGCTCGGTTTTATAAAAAGGCAAGCAAATGAATTCAAGAATATGTGGGTCACTACATCCTTATACTGCGCGTTAGTGCGGCCAATACAAAAAGGCATATAATTTTTTTGTTCTGGGAAAAAAATAATAGAAACAAAATGCTTTTAAATATACATAAAATTAATAACTTTGTATAAAAATCTACCAACTTTTTACTGTGAACTAGTTTTTCTTTAATATTGTGTTTGTAGCACCACGGTTTTTTAGATATTCTGTGCTATTTTTTTCTATAAGATACCCCAAAGATGTTCAATCAGATTAAGGTTCGATGATTGTGAAGGCTTTTTTTAATAAATTTAATAAGAAATTTTGCCAGTTGCACTTAAACTTAAACGACACTTCTTCATCAGTAATTTGCATCATTATGCTACCTTAAATTTGACCTTAAACTAAAAAGTTAACAGAGCTTTGATAGCACTTTAAAAATGGTCAATTTATTTGGGATCATATATTTTATAAAATCATGATTATGTATCAGATCAAATAGACTGATAACAATAAACGTAGCTACTTGTACTTGAAATTATTAAATGTTATCGTTAAGTCGACGCGACAGGCATTCAAAGCAAAAAAGCATTTACTATAGAAATATTTAAAAGCTTGTCAAGGCATAAAAGGCAATAAATAAAATTGTCCAATATCACGAATTTAAACAAAAAAAAAAAATCGTTTTCTGATAACTAAATATAAAAACAAAATTCTTTTTTGAGCGCCAAATAATATGAAAAAGTAACGAATTTGAATGAGCTGTCGCTAAGTTTGTAATTTTTAATTTCTAAGTTCGAACTTAATTATAATTTTTTTAATCTTGTGTTTCTAATCTTTCTTAATGGGGGCATTTTTAAACAGCTGATGGAAATTCACACGATATGATTAGGTTAAAAACATATGACAGCCGCAACTTTTATGAAACTCAAATACGACATAAACAGACGTGCCACAAATAAAAATTTCATGAACATGAAAAAATGTGTCATTAATGAATCACGTGTGAATCATTGAGTGTGAATGCATTTTAGTACTGGTTATAACAATTAATTTATGAAGCAGCTTTCTACAATCGGTTTTATGTTTATAAAAATAAACCTGTTTTTGTTTATAATCCCAACGAAACAAAACAAAGTACATTATGGTAAAAAAAAAATAAATAGGTTAGCTCGATGTACATACACATACATTCGAACAAATTTATAATTAAAAAATAAATGTTAAGAATTATAACAAATCAGCTCAAAATATCTGTTGAACTCTCAAACTAAAGCTAAGTAATGGGCATATGGCCATGGGTATATGAATTTTATCAAATATGCAGCGGCTGAATCCCATTTTTTTGATTTCCTTAAAATTCCCGGATTATGGTCAACTTCTTTCATGAGGGGGCCGAAATATCTTCGAGAAAGTTTTCTTGGCTGGCAGTAACGCGGTTCGAGATCGCGATGAATTTTGAATTCATTTAATTTTTTATAATAGTCTATACTCTGGCTCGACTTAATTTTACTTATTTCGCAATTTTGTTAAAGGATTCTTTATGAAATTTTTATATTTTCGCATGATAGTTAAAATTCGTTTTGGGGTCCAATTTTGTGAGCGCTACCGTTTCAAATAGATCTTAACCCTTTAATGACAGGAAGCAAGTATGTTTGCCAGCGATATTTTATTTTTTATAAATAAATAGGTTACATAAAGCGTTTATATGTTTAAGTTAAAGTTATTGGCAAAGGTCTGGGCTACAAAAGTTGCCTGAACGCCAATTCATTATCTACTCTCACCTAACCTCCAGGCAAGCCCTAAGTTGGCCAAAATGTGGATTTCAATCCTTTTTTTATACAAGGAAAAAAATAAAACCAGTGTCGGACTTCTATTGATGTTTATTGTATTATATCAAAATTTTACATTTCGATCGCGCATAAGCAAGATTTTTTTTTTGGTTTTCTATTTTATCACACAAGCATAATTTGACCAGGGCAAGTATATTTGCCTATCGTCTTCGGTGGAAGTTTTACAGCAGTTAGTCTTTGAAAGTGTATAAGCGTTATGCATGCACATAAGGGTGTCCCAAAAGAGTTGAAGTTGTTATTTTTTATTCAATTTTTTCGTATGCTGTTGAAATAAATGTAAAAAACATTTCGAGTACCTAGCACCACAGGAACCCATGCCGACTTGTATGGATACATTTCAGTACTTGGCAATATGGGAAAAAGTGCCCACTTTTAAAAAAAAAACATTATAACTTTTGTATAAGTGTAAATTTTCATAGAGCTTGCTCGTAGTTCGTTTTTTATTTAATTTTTCTTTAAAATAAGCTATCAAACATGAAAATTTGATGAAAAATAGGAGAGTTGCGATTTTTAACTTTTCGAAAAACTCCTCTTGTTTTGGAAAAATCAGAAAAATCCAAACTTAAAGAAATTCTAATGAAATCTTGTTGAAATATTTTCTTATGCTATACCTTATGCACATGCAAAAAAATCGTATAACTTTGTTGAATAACCTGGGTGCGGATTCTGTAACTGTGAGAAATATTCCGTGAACACAAAATAAAAAACTCACTTTCACGCGCAGTTAGCATTAGCATTTCATGCGATTCTGTAAGTGCAAATAAACAGCACTGTGCTGAATAAAAAACCCAAGTAGCTGAATGAAAATTTCAAAGCTCTGAATTGGATTTGACAGAAAAAAAAAAAATCAAAACGTTTTCGGTTACAAAAATCATGCTGCAAGACCCTTTTTTCTAAGTCGGTGAGCGGCTCTATTTTCGGGGGACCATTTATGCCACTCCTTTGAAAAAAAGCTTTGAGCAATGATTCTTTTTCTTTGTTATGACTCCTGAAAACTCAACTCGAGCAATGATGCTACATAGTCATATACATACTTGTGATTGGCCCAAAATTTCCTCTACTTTTGCGAATCTTTCACCGCACCGCCCTAACTGTTCAGCTGCTCACTCAGTTGCTTCCATTTTTCATGACGGCAATGAGCGCCATCAACTCCTTCAAATCTTCAAATATAAACATAACAAAAACAACACTTACAACACAAAAAAAAAAAACAGTTACTTGTCCTGCGAGAGCGCCAAATTATTTTCCATAAAATTTATGAGAAACTCCTGCTCCTCGCTGGCTTTTTTTTTAATTTATTTGCCATTTCGCATCATTCAAGTTGAATCTTCACCGCAAAATATTCAGTGAATAAATTTTGTTCATTGTGCACATTTTTTTGACATTAGAATTCACTTCATACAGTTACAGAATCGCATACTTACAGACCTATTCTGGCAAATTAACAATAGTAAACCAGTATTTTTCATATTTCTATGTATTTGTTGTAATTTTTTGATTTCAAAACAAAATTTGATGCAGAAAAAACAAAATTTGTCAATGATATTGTCAATATATGAAAAGCAGCTGACAATTTTTATCGAAATTTATTATTTTTGAGCTTCAAATATTGTTTTGTAATCAAAAAATTACAACAAACACATAGAAATATGAAAAATACTGGTTTACTTTTGTTAATTTGTCAGAATAGGTCTGTTAGTTTATTCACTGAATTTTGTGAACACTTTATTTTTCACAGTTAGAGAATCCGCCCCCTGGTCGTTATGAAGTTTTTTGCTAGAAGTGTAACTATTTAAAAAATTTCGAGTTTGAGTATTTCAACGAAAAAAACCCCCAAAAATCCAAAAATACAAAATTTTAAAAAACAATAAAATGGATGGTTTAAGCATAATCTTGAGCTTTTTTCTGCAAAAAAAAAAAAATAAATAAATAAAAAAAAAACCGGAATTCGGTAAAAAAAGTTATATCTGTTGAAACTTTTTTCAAAAATACTTATAAAAAAAATTATAACAAATCGAAAAATATATATTTCTCACTTGGAGTATTTTTAATAGTTCTAAAAATATATTTCTGATTTTCATTCGAAAAATTTTTGAATTTCAGTGTTGCCAACATACCGTTCTTTCCATTCCGTTTTGTTTTTAGGTTGCATTAGAGTATTTTTAGAAAAAAGTCCCCTATTTTTTAGCACTCATGCTAAAACACACGAAAACTTATTAAGGGGAGCACAACAACCCGTGCCGACAATCATCGAAACATGTTCAGATACATTACATAGAAGCCACGTGCCAAAAAGAGCAGAAATTGTGTCTTTGTGCGTTAGGGCCTAAGTGAATAAAATTCAGTGGGACCAATGAATGAAATTGAAACAGTACGTATAATACGTTTTGAAAAATATGAGCATTTTTCAGAAAGGTGATTGATTTTAGCTAATTTGAGGTCGTAGAAAAAGAAGACTGAGTTTATTTTAAAATAGAATCACGGGAAATTTACCGTTGTGAAAGGGTTAAAACACAACTTATTACATCTTTATGTATAACGAGACGAACGTTGGACGTCGTGGAAGACACTAAAAAGCAATACATTTTTTCATACCAAAAAAAAAGATTGTTGTGAGCGGTTAATGAGCTTAATGAGCGGCTAATGAGCGTTAATAATCCATATTCTAATGAGTAGCACAAAAAATAAAATCTAAATGCTTCGCTTCTTTTTGTACAGTTTGCTTTGAAATGTTAAGCACAATGCGCTGTATATTATTGTAAAATTCTTGTGTTGATAAAGATCAAAGTTTTTGTTATTTTTTTTTTTTGTTACTAGTCATCTCTAATTAAACTGCATACTTAAATTTTTATCAGAATTCTTAAGTTTTGCAGAAATCAAAAATTCGATGCTGTATGTAGACTTTTGTCGTTTACTGTTTGTATTATTTCAACAGAAGCTCTAAAAATGCTTACCAAATAATTTTCTCTAGGCTTTTGTCATAATTTTGGCCAAGAATATGAAATAATTTTTGTATTTTTATGCTTAGACAAGGCAAAATATAAGCCGGCAAAAGCAAACTAAAGAAATACTTGGCGTTTTGCCGCTTACGCAACCGTGTAATAAGCAGTTGTTATTATTTAATTTTCTGCTGCTACTGTTTTGCAGCAATGTAAAAAATCAATAATTAATATTCAGGTAACGTTTTATGTGTTTGTGTATTTAAAAAAAAAAATAAAAAATATATATTTAACAGTTCTACATTGAAAAGATTTTTTAAATTTTTTACTTACTTTTATTCATCTCTAATTTATTGTTTTACGTGGAACCAATTTTTTAAAAGTTAATTTTTAATAGTCTTCTGTAGTTAATTTTTGATTTCATGCAAACTTGTTTAGCTATTTCTTTATTTAGTTTTGAGTATTAAAATGTCGCTATTGACAAAAGATAACGTTCTAAAGTAGTGACAGTTGCTGTTGTCAAATGCGTATTTTAAATAGTTTTTGTTGTTGAAGTTTTTGCATTGCGCATATTTGTTGTTTTTATACGGGCGGTTTTCGTGTGAATACCAAGTTAAGCTGATAATTTATGCAACATGTGATTTGTGTCATGTGTTTCGGTCATTCGCTTTTTCGTTAGCAATAAAAATATAACACATAAAAGGGGTATATTAAAAAGTAAGCATGCAGTTAAATTTGATAGAAATCAAATATGTATTAATTTGTCGAATAAAATTTATAAAAATAACTAGCAATACCCGGTGTGTCTTGCTACACCCGGCAACTATATTGGAAAATAATAAGTAAATTCAAAATTTTTTTATATCCTTAGTTTGAGACTACGCTCATTGTTGAATGTCCGTTCCAGTTTTCCAGTAGCAGAAAATCACCAAGTAGTAACTCCATTATGAGCTTCAATATTCTGTCACTTTTACTTCCAAAGCTATTCGAAGCAAGAATATGACTTTTTATGAATCAATTCCTAGCAAGCAATATTATTGCTTTGCACTACGTAACAACTCGTTGCTGGCACAGTTCGTCTAAAGTTATTGACATTTAATGCTGTGCCCTTTATACTTCCCCTTCTTTACATCACTACTTTGCAATATAAGCTAAAGTTGTCAATATTTATTTAATGTTTTTTGCCTCTTTTTTGTGTGTTTTACGTTGAATTATTTATACAAAATTTGTCACAACAAAATACATTCAGTGCGTTACTTTTGTTATTTTAAACAAACATATTTTATAAAATGTACCTCAAGTAGCCTATTTATATCCTTTTAAAACTATTCCTAAACCTTTTTCGCTCTCATGTTTAATTTTTTCGCCAAATTCTGTTTTACAGCTCTTTGTTTGATCGACTTTTTTGGCAGTTAGCCAAATTTTTAAAAATTTCTTTAGTTATTTTTAGTTTATTGTTTTTTTTTATTTTTTTATACAACACTGCACCCTCACCTCTCTGCCAAACTGGACAGCTCCTGTATGAATTTTTTTCTTATACATTCTGTCATTTATCTTGAAGTTGTTTACAATTTGTTATACATGAAAAAAGTAGGTGAATGTTAAAACATATTAAAAGATAACAACGTATATTATCCAGTTATTCGTGTATTCTTTTTTTAAAATGGAATATTTTTTTTTTGTTTCGTTTTAATTAAGAGCTATTATATATAATAATATAATAAATTTATTAGCAAATTTTTGTGACGTGCGTTCTTATTAGTTATTTAAATTATAATAAATAAATAAAAATTTAAAATTCCCAGACAGTTGTTTAAAAAATAATTGTTTATATAAAATACTGCTTCGGGCAGGCCCGTAGCCAAGGACGGGTTTTAGGGGTTCAAACCCTCTCCAAAGGGTCTAGAAAGTATGGAAAAATAATACAAAAAAAAAGATTATTAAAATCAAGACGTAATATTTTTCTTTTAAAAAGAAAAAAATCAAGATAATTATGTAGATTAGGAAAACCAAAATTAAACATTTCAATAAAAATTTCAAATAATTCGCTTGAGCATTAAAAAATTATTTTTGGAAAAGTTAAACTTTTCTTAAAAAGTTCACAATAATTTAATTTGAATAATCTATAAGGAGATAGTCTCAAAATCTCGACTTTCAAAATCCCGAAATCTCAAAATACAGATTTTTAAAAATCCCGAATTCCAAAATCTGGAATTTCAAAATCCCGAATATATGTTTCGATAATAAATAATCCCGAATTCGGCATTTTTCAATTTTTTTTTTAATAAAATACATGTTTTAAGACTTAATTTTTAAATATTAAATAATTTTTATATATTCATTTTTCTAATTCTTTATTAGAATATATGTTTAAGATTACATTTATGAATAATATTAATAAGATATAAAATGTAAAAAGTATTATTTATAGTGCAATATTTATTACAATTGCTTTTAAAAAATCAGTTTTAAGCATTGTATGTTTATTTTTTAATATTTCTTTTAAATTCTTATTCTTTTTTAAATTTTTTTTTTGTTTCATGGCAATCTCTCTCCAGATTTGACTTTTTCTATTGCTGTTTTAGCAACAATGAGTTCCTTGGCCAAGTTCCCGATTTAATCATACAATCCGCAATTCTTTTTACCTACAACTACCTTAAGTCGCCTGTGCCACGATTCGACGGGGCGACACGATTTTGTGTTCTCGAGTAGTTTTCTTCCAGCATATCGCAGGTCGACCAAAATCCTCTTTCATATGGTCCATCAACGTAGTTCTTTTTCAGCCAACACGCTATTTTTTCGATTCTTTGTCTTGAAAATTTTTATATAAGGCGTCGTAATACTCTGGTATTTCATCAGCTGACACAAAAGCAAGTGCCCTTATCATTCGGATTTTCAAGCTGAATTCTTCAGAATTGGCATACTTTGTACTCAGCCCATTTTGCTGGATCTTGCGCCAAATTATTTGACCAAAGTGGAATTGGCATCCCTTGCATTCAGCATAAGGAAAAAATTCTTTTGCGGTATTAATTATTGCTTTCTCGAAGTCCGAAATTATCTCTAATGGTTTTAGGTTTTATATGCCTGGGTAGTTTTTCGGCTCATCAAACACAACACGAGGGGCACTATCTGGCCTTGAATGCACCCGTGGATGCTGAAAAGTTGCGTCATGATATATGGAACCACATAAAAGGTGCCATCCATTAGCCAACATTTTGATTCTGCTAACATCTTCAAACTTGATTGCGTGCCCAAAAGAATGTTTTTTTCACCTGCGAATTCGTTTTCATCCAAAACGAAGAGCTACCCTTCTAGGTATTTGTTCTTGTAAGGAATATCAATATACTCTAAACGTAGGGGCTCCTTCAAAATATCAAAGTTTTTATGCTCCCTTGGTTGGCAGGTAAACACGATAATGCTGATCCGTTTCAACCACGGTATCCCTTATAATTCTTTAAAGCATTATTAGAAAGAGCCACATGCTTAGAATGTCCAATAGGAGGATGACTATGCTCAGATTGTTCCTTTTTTATGACATGTTCGTTCTACTCTATTATTGTATGTAATCGGCTTTTGCAATGTTTTTCTTTCCGATTGGCACAGCACCAGTAGTAAACTTTTTCTGTTTTCTTTTCCAAATGATAACAATAACCATTTAAAAATAGTTTTGGGTTTCCTTTATTTGAAAGAATTATTTCGAGACTAATTTTTTATTATTATAAAATATTTTCAACCGCACTACTTTGTTTTAAAACAGAGTATGAAAGTTTGTCGCCCAAAGTGGGCTGCTTCTACAATTAAAATTTGTCAATGCTCACTAAGATCGTTTTTTATAAATTTCAGCAAGTATTATTAAGGTAGAACAACATTTTTGTTCTGAGGTTTTTGCTGCTAAAAATTTCTTCGATTTTAAGGTAGAACTACAACAATTCGGGCTTTTGAAATTCGGGATTTTGGAATTCGGGATTTTGGATTCGGGATTTTCGGTTTCGGGATTATATACCTCGAAGTAATACCTCGAATATAACGAATATAATTTTATAAATTGTAAAAAATAAGTTGAGCTTATAAAACCCCAATACTTTGAATATATTTGTTGAGTTTTTTTTTAAGCTTTGAAATTATATTCTAAATTAAAAACAATTTTGGGTATTTCACGTGATGCGAACAACTAAAGTTTTGCCCATTCGATTTTGTTACTTTTCTGGTATTTTCGACATCTTGTGTAAAAAAATTTGGTCCTGTATAAAATCTAGAAGAAATTTTTTTTTTGTTATATATAATATTTTTGTATTTTTTAGCAATACTTTTGAAATATTTTTCTTAAATTTGATTTAAAAAAACTCACAAACACAGATGTTATGGGCAATTTTCTAGAATAGGTTTTTGCCAAAATGCAGAAATTTGTATGGGAAAAATAATTTCCAAAAGTTTCCCATAAAAGTAAAAATAACGTATTTTTAATATTTTTTTAATTTTAATACGATTTTAATAGAAGCTTCTATCAGGTTGGCAACTAGGTAATTGCGGATTTTCTTTAGAAAATAAAAGACAATTTTTTCATGGAACGAAATAGCTTTATTCTGTAATGTATTGCCCATTTTAAGCAATGACCTTTTGCCATCTTTCAGACAGCATCATAATTCCACGTTCATAAAACTTCTGGTTTTTATCCGCAAAAAACTGAACCAGGTACGATTTGACATCATCATTATTATTGAAATTTTTACCATTCAAGGAGTTTTGCAAAGATCGGAATAAAAAGAAATCAGATGGTGCAAGGTCAGGCCTATATGGTGGATGTGGCAAAACATCCCAACCAAGCTCTAATAATTTTTGCCGAGTGACCAACGATGTGTGTGGCCTAGCATTGTCATGGTGGAATACAACATCTTTTCGATTTGTCAATTCGGGCCGCTTTCTTCAACTGCATTGTTCAATTTTGTTAGTTGTTCAATGTAGACATCTGAATTGATCGTTCGGTTGGGTAGTAAAGGTTCAAAGTAGACAATTCCTTTGTAATCCCACCAAACTGACAATATAACTTTCTTTTGATGAATATCAGCTTTTGATGTTGTTTGAGCTGGTTCACCTGGCTTGCTCCACGATCTTTTCCGATTGACATTGTTGTAAACAACCCATTTTTCATCACCAGTTATCAATCGTTTTAAAAATGGATCATTTTCATTACGTTTCTTTAACAAATCGCAGATGTTAATGCGTTGTGTTAAATGCTTTTCTTTCAGTTCATGAGGAACCCATAAATCGAGTTTTCGTACATAGCAAAGTTGTTTTAAGCGATTTTCAATGCATGTATGTGATACATGAAGCTTCTATGCAAACTCACGTGTTGTACTGTGACGATCCGAATCTATTATTGCTTTGATTTGGTCGTCATCAACTTCAACTGGACGACCAGAGCGTTTTTCATCTTTGAGTGAAAAATCACCAGAACCAAACCAATTTTTGGCACTGCCGTTCTTTTAAAGCTTCGTCACCATAAACAGCACATAACTTTTTGTGAGCGATGAGTTTTTTCCTTTCTGGAATGAAACGAAAATGTTCGTTTTGATTTTCCATTTTTCAACAGACGCCAAACAAAACCGATCAAAAAATTTTTTTTACTGATTGACAGTTGAAGTACCAACTATCAAATAGCAAAATGGGTTTGACATTTCGATTACGTCAGCAAACCTAAAAATTAAACTAAAGCCATCTATGAGTGAAATCCTCCATTACTTAGTTGCCAACCCAATATTTATTTTTATTTATTTAGAAATAAATTTTGTTTTTCTTTTTAATTATTTTAACAAAAATAACTTCAGTTTTTGTATTAGTAAAATTTTGTCAAATTTTGCAAATTTATATTTTAAAAGACAATTAATTCGATAACAAATTCAATAAACCCTGCTGATCTCTCTTTTTGTTATTTAAAACAAGTCAAATTCAAGAATATTTTTAAAAGTAAACGATTTTGTTTAGAAAAATTCCCATATCCTTGTCTTTAATTTTATACTAGTACTTCTACATATTTTTATCAAATCAGCCCTCTTTCCCCCCATGGAAAAACCTCGGCTACGGTCCTGACTTGTATAAATTTCGTATATATTTAAAAAATAAACTGGGTATATTTTTGGAATAAAAATTAAACCGAATATATATTTAAAATTTTAAAAATTATGACTTGTATTAATTTAGGATAGATAAAATTAATTAAAGAATTTTTTGAAAAAAATAAAAAATTTCATATGAATATTTGCGATTTGGTGTATCTTTTAAATTGCATATTATATTCCGTATAATGGAAAAATTAAAAAATTGTTTTAGGGATTGTAGGTATATTTTTTGTAAAATTTTCAAATATTTTTTTAATATTTCCTAAGAACTTAATTTCTTAAAAATCGTTACCTTGAAGAGAAGAAAAAACATGAAAAAAGTTCTGGGTTTCTGAAACTACACCGAAAAACCTTAACAATGAACTAATGTTAATTTATTCAATGTTTTCGGCAAATTTGGTGCCTTCCAAGTTCTTGAATAAGACAACCTCGTTTTATTTGTAGATCTGTAGAATTTTATAGTGGCGGCCATGGTGTAGTGGGTAGAGTGTGTGTCTCATACGCCAAAGAACCCAGGTTCGAATCCTCCATCTGACACAGAATTTTTTTGAATTGAATTTATTTTTCTGTTCGGCCGTCACCTCTCTGCAGATAATGGCAAACCTCAGAGAGTAAAAACTGCCATGAAATGCTTCTTCAGAACATAAGCCGTTTGGAGTCGGCGTAAAACTGGTAGGTCCAGTACTCGATCATTTGTGTTCAAAAATTTACAACACACACATAACATAATTGATCATAAGAAGCTCGGTCAAAGTCCTTTTAAGGGCTGAAATGGCCATTTAATTTTTATAGAATTTTATTTGAATGACAAATTGTCGATATCTTGTACAATTTAATATATATCGGTTCTATCCAAGCCTTTTTATATAATTTTACATAAGTTTAAGGAATGATTAAATCAAATTTAATACATAGCCTTTGTGTACTTTAACAAAAATTTTCTCATTTTACAAACTTCAACTTTAACAATTCCAACAATTTATTTTTGTAGAAATTATTGAAGTTTTAATTTTTAAAGCCATGTTTAGCTTGCACAAATACTTTTGTCATTGCACTTTAGTTTTGCCACTCGGAACATTTTTTTTTTTTCACAAAAGCTAACTTGTATGTTCTTACTATGGTTTTTTCTCTCGTTGTACAGAATTATATTTTTTATTAAGTTATTTTCTTCTCTTATTGAGATAAATGTATATATTTATTCATGTAAGGGTCCCCTTATTCCAGCATATCTACAAATGTTACAACAACACTTGATATATCATTAGAAAGGTCTTGAGATGTAGGTAAGCAGAAAATTATTGAATTCAAAGGAAAGGAAATACAAAGGAAAAGGGATCACGTTTAGCAGATATGAGCGTGTAAAGTTGAAAAAATGCTAAAAAGACTTAAGTTTTCGTGTCTTCAATGTGAATGAGAAAGTGTGATTTTCAAAGCGAAGTAAGGAAGTACACCCGATTTTCGGTTTTCGTGTCTTCAATGTGAATGAGAAAGTGTGATTTTCAAAGCGAAGTAAGGAAGTACACCCGATTTTCGGGGCGTTATCACTAGTCCTATTTATTGAGATAGGACTTGCCTTTATAAGGCCAAAGGCACCACATCGTGATTACCCATTCTTATTTATTTACCTGTTCATGAAAACTGGCCCCCAATGTACGCGTTCATTGATTCTATGAATCTATGTTCCTATTATTAAAACTTTTATTTATTTTCTTTTTTGCACTATTAATTTTAATTTTTTTTTTCCATTCGCTTTATTTTGTTAATTTATATCTTGGCACCTCGCCCTCTTATTCATCAGCTGCTGCTTTTTCACATAAGTTGACGAGTTGTGGTACGGCTCTTGCATAACTTTTGGTTTCTGTTTTTTTTTCTTTTTCCTTCGCTATTTATGTCCTTTTCGTATTTACTATGACTTTGTTTGTATGCGAATGAGTTGTTTTTTTTACCTATAATTTGCTAATGTTTGCCTTCTTTTTGAGATTTTTTAACTGCACGTAATGCAAAAATTTTACATTGCATGTTATTTCTAATGCTGACGTCATAGCGATTAGGTAATTTTTTCTTTTTGCAATAGAAAATTAATCTCAATTATATTGTAGATAAGTAACGCTATTCTAAGAATTTTCAATTTAAAGGGAAATTCTTTGGTTGTATTTTGAAAATTAGCTCATTTGACTTGCATGCAACATAAAAAAACTTTGAAATAATTGAAAATTTACAATAAAATTGTAACAAACGTTCATAGAAAATGCAAAATTAGGTTCAAAAGGTGAGGTAAAAAGTTAAAGTTAAACTTAAACCAAATAAATTTTATAAACCAAAATAATGTCAAATATCTAAACATATATCACAAATGATTTAAATCAGAGGTCATAGCCAATAAATTCAATAAATCTTTAAATTGAAATAAAAGTACAGCCAGATAAACCCAAGTTGCCTCATTCTAATTAAGTTAACAAGCGTACCAAAAAAAACAAATATTCCATTAATTCAGTTAAATTCAATACAAGAACATGAACAAGTTTCTGTGACCACTCTATATAGAGTCACACGTTTGAAAAGTAAACTTGTTTGAACCAAAGTAAGTCACATCAAAAGATTTATATGCATAAAAGTTCAGCAACCTGGCCGATTGACTGATGAACAGACGCATTTGAGTTATGCAAAAAAATTAGCAATTCAGCACTTTTGATCATTGTTCTGCTGACATTCAATAAAATCATAAGAGAGAGAGAGAGAGAGAGAGAAAGAGTGGGAAAATGATCTACAGTCACAGTACGAATGCAAATGAACCCATAGTGCATAAATTAATAGAATTAAAATAATATATGAGGTGTTTTCATTTTCATCCAAACCTATTATTATAAAGCAAAGTAACTGTTATATTGTAATTTTTTTTTCTTCAACAAAATTCCAGTTAGTAACAAAAATTCCCACGATTGAAAAATTTTCGCTACAATGTCTTAACGGATAAAATGTTATTGAAATGAATAATAGTACCTAACACAATCGAAAAAATTTCCCATGGCACTTTTTCAAATGAAATTCGCACAAATGTAAATCAATATCGTTGGTTTACGTAGTCCGAATAAACCAAACTAAATTCTTATAATTCAGAAATATTGCAGACAAAATTTATCACATTTTTTTTTTAAATATATTATTTAAGAAAAATTAATCAAAATATCTTTGAAAATTTGTATTTTTTTAAAATGTTATTGTTTCTGGTTTGTCCTAAATAGCTACGTACATAGAACTACGTCTTACAGCGTGATTTGAATGGGGGTCTTTTTCAAAAATTTTTTCAAGCACATGTTACGTTTTGTTCACTCTTTGGGGTATACCTACAGACTTTTATATACATAGTACAAAGATAAAATATATGCCAAAATATTAGTTACATGGCAAATGAAACGAATATCTATTTTTGGATTTTGTCACTTCTTTAATAAAGTCACAAAATACCAAAATCTAAGAAGAAAAATACACCTTTTTGTATAAGAAAAATCAGTAGCTACTTATGTTGTTATGATTGTTGGTTTGGTTCATGCCAAACGAATGCAACGTCGTGTCGTTTATTGAAACGAATAGTTCTACGAATTTTTCTTAGTAACTGCTTGTAGTGTTGTTGTTGTAATTCATAGTATGTAAAATTTATATACATAACAGTTGCTTTCGTTTTTGCCATTTGTTTTGGTTATTGTTAATCTTCAGCAATATTCATACAATAAACAATAAATATCATAATAAACTCGAGTTATTTATTATATAATTGTTACATATATTCCATATTAAAAGTATATTTTGTTTGCCAAAATTTGAATTTTCAATTAAATTTAATATATATATGTTTATATATAAGTTATTTTATAAAAAGCCTTTTAAAAATGATAAATCTGATCTTGACTCAAATCTTGTAAAACCTGAAAAAACAAAAATCACTTAGCATTACAATGCCCTATAAAATTTCAACTTTATTCCCTTTAATGCAAATGCGTATTGTACTAATGAACACAAAATTCTACATTTTAAACAAAAAAAATACTTTAAATGATTTATAATTCCAGTTTTACTTTAACCTTAAAAATAAAGTAAATAAAATACAACCAGTTTAAAAAAAAAAACCTCATCAATAAAGTTGAAACAATAACTTAAAAATAAACAAACACTCGTAATTGTAAAATGCTGCCGCCAATGTCAGAATTTCTGACATATGAGTTAAGCTATTCATCATCATCATCACTACATCATCATTGTAGCTCAGTACAAGTTTTTTTTAACCAGCAGCACATTTTTTTTTAAACAAGTTTTCATGATAATCGTTCAGTACACACTTGAGTTCAATGAAAGATGACAGGTTAACCGATTATCGGGGAAATAAAATTTGTTTGGGGAAATAAAACCAGCATTCTAAAGATTGCACAAAAATAATCCAAAAACAAGTTGGATTTGATATAACGGTATATAATCTATATGAATTCAAACTCAATTGCCGCATGTATGACCGATCATCACTTGAGAACGGCTTGATCGATTTGACTGATTTTTCTTATTTTGACATAAACGAAAATTTATGAAAAATCAACCGGAAATTTCGGAAATTTTATAAATATTTTTGTGTGAAAAAATCAAAAAAAAAAAATTTTATGTGTTCAGTTTGACAGTATAATTTTCGAACTATAAACCACACATCAATGAATCTCGGTACGAACTTACCATTTAATCGTGTCTTTGGACTGGAAAAATTTAATGAGCAAGAAGGCGTGGCACCGCTCATATTAAAATTTTTGGTATCGAAAAGCTTTGGAACTAAATATCGCATAACAGTAAAACTTAGTATGGAGTTACTAATTGGTCAGGTGTTTTTACTGGAAAACTGGCACGGGCATTGGAAAACGGGAAGTGGTGCCGCCCATACAATTCAATTTTTCGATGAAGCATTAACCCTCTAATTCCACATTTTTTGTTTGAGCTCCAAAAATCTGATTAGACTAATTTGTTGAAAAGAAAAACGAATCAGAGTTTCGTTTTTCGTTTTGATACTTTTTTTGTTTGTTACAGGTGAAAATGTTGACTCCGCCTAGAAGCGGACTTGTGCATAAACACAAAAAATAAGCAGAGAAGTGTGATTTAGATTTTTAATAGTAATACATGTATTTATGAAGTGAACAATTTCCTACTCACCAGTATTTTTTTCACTTCGATATCACTTCAATTAATGTGATTTTTAATTGACTGAAAATCAAGATTTTTTGAAAATTATTTAAATTCGTTAAAATAAGATGAAATTGAATTTAAAATCGAAATAATTGTCAAACGGAGCATGCCAGCACCAAGCGGTAAAAACTGAAATTTGACTTGGATATTTGTCTACAATCCAAAGAAAACAATTTGAAAAAAACCGATAGCCTTAGCTGCTAGTGCTTTTAATATTTTATTGTAAATTTATTTTATAACAAAAGTTAATAACAATTTGAAAAATTTTCCACATATTACGGTTTTATATCGATTGGCGTAAGCCCCGCCTAGAGGCGGTCCTGGGCATTAGAGGGTTAACTATAGAAGTAAAAGTCACAGAGCATTGAAACTCAGAATAGAGTTGCCACTTGGTGATGTCCTTCTACTAGAAACTGGAACAAATTTTTGATATCGAATAATTTTGGATTTAAAAGTCACACAACATTTAAACTGGAATTGAAATGGAATTACTATTTGGTGATGTCCTGCTACTGAGCATGGTGATGTCGAACAAAGGGTCTTATAAAAGTTTTTAATATATTTGTTATTTTCCAATACAGTTACCGGATGTAGCAACGCACACCGGCTATTGCTAGTTTTTTATAAAATTCGAAAAAAACTTGAACCTAACTTGAATCCGAGTTAAAGTGCCTTTAAGGCTATTTTTACTCTCCAGCCTAACTTCAATTTGACTACATTTTGATATGAACCTGGTTTATATCTGGCTTCATATTGAATTAATCCTGATTTTGACCTGTCCTAAAATTTAATCAAACACTCTTATAAACCAGATTTTAAACTGATTTTGTTCAAGTCAATCACTTTTATTTGTTGTTTGGAAATTTGTATAAATAATTTTTTCTATCCACTAATCATTTTTAATTTGCTAATTTTTCAATGATTTTTCATTCTCAATTCAAAATTTGCATCATTTTGTATTTATTGATATACAGTAATTTTCGGTTATAAGAGCCGAGCAAAAAGAGGGGAAATTTATTATCCGAGGGGCTTATATCCAGAAATTACTGTATAATTCTGTGGTCACAAGTCATAACAGCCTAACTCAAAATATCGTAAAAAAAGGATCTGGTTTTTGTGCAAAAAAAGTGACTTCATGTATCTAGAAGTTCCATGTTCGATTGTTCCGTTTGCTATCTCCGTATCTACAAGTTCTATGCTCGATTGTTCCGTTAACTTCTGGGAAAGAGGCGATGTAAGGAAAATAAAACATAACGTATTTACGATATTTTAATTTAGGCTATTACGACTTGTGACCACAGAGTTAAACTTTATAACTTAAAATTCTTAAAATTTTAAAAACTTTGAGCTTTAAATTCCTTAAAATATTCTCAGGCGCGGATTCAGAGGGAATATGGGTGCAAAAGCCACCCAGACGCTCAAAATTTGCTTGCACCAAAAAAATTTAGAAACATATTTTCTATAATTTTAAGAATTCTGTAATTTTGTACTTAACATTGTAAAAAAGGTTGCTCATTATATCATGAGATATATCTCATTATATCATTATCTCTTATATCTCATTGAATAATTGAGTTTACAATAACAGTTAAATAACCGTTTAATAATTAAGAAATAAGATTAGGAAATAACTCTTTAAAATTTATGGACATTACTGATAAAATATTTGAAAACATATTGATACTTTTAAAAACCAAAGTGGCTATTCCAGTGGCTTTAACAATAGCTGCAATAACTTTTAAGCTATTCAGCCCAATTCTGAATAAAATTTCCCCGGGAATTGAAAAAAAGAATTTTCGTATTTTTAACAATTTTCACAGATTTTTTGAAAAATTTTAACGCAAATATTTGCATTCATAGTCAATTTTTAAAACTACAAGAAAAAAAATCTAAAGCATTATCTCCTGTCTAATAAATGAAAACTCCTTTTTTCAATTCCCTGGGAAATTTAGCTTGCTCTATTGTAATCAAAAAGTCTCAATTTGTTGAACTGTGTTATTATTAGAGCCTTGCATGAATATATTCATGAAGCGAATATACCCTGATTCTCTGCTGTAGTAGTCACTGCAAGCAAAGCTGCAAACGAATAAATGTAAACAACAGGTCGTGCAGCGCAAGAAAATAACTTTTTATTTCTTCTCTGTTCCCTTTTCATACACTCTTGCACTGAGGTGAGCTTGCGATCTACGCTTTGTTTCAGTTTTTTTTTTCTTCGTACTTAATAAACTACAAGAATACTCAGGAATCTGCTGCAGTGACCTGAATAAGAGTTAATATGTTGGGTTTTCCCCGCAATAAACTTTTGATATTCTTAATGCATATTTGTGTTGCTTTATTCGCTACCTTCGATACAAACTGTCGAAAATAGTTTATATCGGCCGTAGCTTAACTCGTAGAGAGGTAAAATATATGAGTTGGTCCTATTATTACCCCTCTACATTTCTTCCGAACATACCTACCCCCTATCCGCCACCCTTCTTTGGGTCGCCATCAGAGAACTGCAAAACTCACATAAAAACGTAATCAACACTGTAAAAATCATGCCTCTGCGTTCAATCGATCAGACTTGCTCGAATGCACACACTCGCTGTTGAGTTAAATTCAATCAAACCGTGTGCTTCGTGTTGGCTCCGTGATTTTAATCAACGGTCGCCTTCGCATACATATCTCATGCTTGTTCGTTGGGCTCAACAACGATTATTTTCATCAAGAATGAAACGCAAAAAACAAAAATCAACACGTATGAGTTTTTCATGTGCAGACAGAGAAAGAGGGAACAAGAAGAAGAAGGGTGAAGTTTTTATTACGATTGACTGCAAACAACTAAATTTAACTATTTCTTTGATTTCTCATTTACGAAACACTAATCCGTAAACACTTCAACGCCAATACTCAAACATGTGAATTTAATCCGTCAATCAGCTCACACAAACGACTCTTCAGCTGCATAATTTTTTTTTTCATCGTCAACACTCAAACACTCGTGCACTCAAACATGTGAGTTCGATCAGACGAACTCAAACTGATACAAAAGACGCGTTCGCCAGTATTTTGCTGATTTTATTCAATGCTGAACTTTGTTGAATGAGTTGAGTTGAGTAAGAATTCAAGTGAATGATTTAATCAATCAAAAAGTGAGTTTTGCAGTTCTCTGGTCCCCATACAAAAAACAAAAAAGCTGTCGAAAATAGTTTATATCGGCCGTAGCTGAACTCCTGGAGGGGTCAAATATATGAGCTGGTCCTATTATTTTTTGCCCTTCAACATTTCTCCCGAACACACCTACCCCCTACCTACCACCCTTCTTTGGCTCCCCATACAAAAACACAAAAGCTGTCGAAAATAGTTTATATCGGCCGTAGCTGGACTCCTAGAGGGGTCAAATATATGAGTTGATCCTATTATTTTTTGCCCCTCAACATTTCTCCCGAACACACCTACCCCCTATCTACCACCCTTCTTTGAGTCCCAATACAAAAATCATCTTTTTTCTACGAACGAACGAATAAAAAATTAGTAAGGGTGGAGCTTCGGCAGGGTACCGAAGCTAAAATACCCCGCGGCCATATTGAAGTATTTTCGAAGTCTTTAGCCACGACATATACGATGACATTCAGTTTTATATATTAACGAAAGTTTTCCTATTTTGATGACGTCACTTTGTATGGGAAGTAGGCGTGGTTTTGATCCGATTTTGCCATATATCATAGAGATGGTTCATATTATATATAAAAGATAAAGTGCAAAATTTCAAGACATTTCATTAATTTTTGTGTATTTTTAAGAGATTTAACGTTTAAAATAAAGTCAATTTGTATGGGTGGTAGGCGTAGTTTTCATTCGATTTTGCCAAATATCATAATGGTGGTCTAATTTGAGCAGATTTTTAAGAGATTTTATTTTTAAAACAAAGCCACTTTGTAAGGGAGGTAGGCGTTCATTTTCATCCGATTTTTTCAAATTTCATAGCCAAATTTCAAGGCATTTCTTTAATTTCTGTGGATTTTAAAGACATTTTACGGTTAATATAAAGTCAGTTTGTATGGGAGGTAGGCGTGGTTTTCATCCGATTTGGCCCATTTTCGAACTTGATCTTCCTTTTTTAAAAGTAAACTTAAATTTTTAATTTCATCGCGATAGCTTTAAAATTTCGGCTGTAATCGTGTCGACAGACAGACGGACACACGGAAATCGACTCAGGAGATGAGCTGATCAAAAATATATATAGTTTTCTATACCTGCCACGCCTCCTTTTTGGCACTACAAACGGAATGACAAAGTTAATATACCCCTTACGCAGTACGCGTTGGGGTATAAATATTCGATAAATATTCAGGGTATGAATATTTTTGTTATTTTTTATTGCCATATTTGCTACCTGTTGGTGTTAGTAAAGCATCGTGCTCTTGTTCTCTTCGTTTCTTATATCTGAATAAAACAGAGTGTAGAGCAGGTATGAACAAAGCAGAAAAGGGATAGAGTAAATTTTTTATTCTATAGCAAGAGAATACCCAATAGGCAATGAAGCTAGGCCTCTTCTAATAAAGGCGTGCATTTACATTTACTGCTACTTTTGGCGGTAAGACACATGACTTCCTCGCTGCTTCTGCGAGCGCTTCTATGAGGCCTAATTTTTCGCTACCCAGGGAAGTACAACTTATATTTTTCCTACAAAAACTGGTTCTGTTTATATTTCAGGGTTACTTTTTCGTTAGAAGTTCAAATATATATTAGTTAAAAAATACTGAATAATAATCAACGTCATGACTTAGAAATATTCTTACCTGACAAAAATATGTAAAATAAAATAAAATCACAGAATAAATAGGTAGGTGTACATAAAAGAAATAAAAAAAAATATTTTTAATTGTTTTGGTTAACCTCTTCTTTAAGCCATTCTAAAGAAGTGCTTATAGCAGGCCTCTTTAAAGCAGGGAGAGCGGAAGGCCTGAAAAATTTTCTCGTTTCATATAAAAAAGAAAATATACTTTGAAAATGCTTTGAAAATATGCTTTGAAATTTGAAAGGTACTAAAATTTAATCAAGCTTTTATAATAACTTGATATAGCTAAGTTAAATAAATAAACGTTACGACGGGTTATTCCTGTGTGTGCGTGTGCGTGTTCGTGTGCAATTTTCATTATCATCATCATGTGATTTGATTTACTTTTCGTTTTCGTGACAAAATAAGTTTAAAATAAAAAAAAAAAATTGAATTCCAAAAGTGACACTGCTATTTTTTGTTTTTTATCTTAAGTTACTTGCGCAATAGTATGAATATCAGTTACGCGCTGTTAAATACGTGTGAAATACAGCTTAACAAATTGATAAAATTAATCAAGCAATAAATGCGACGTAATGGGGAAAATTTAATCATTTTTTTAATGTTTAAGTTACATGCATTTTGTAAATAAAAGTCGATATATTTTAAAAACACATTTTTAAAAATTAAAAATAAACTTTAACTAGTTAACATCCGTTAATGCGACAATACGTGTTAAGTGAGAACAGTTGAAGCAGCTGCTTTAAGTTTGAAATAATCAAAAAAAGCTTGCGAGGACAGCTGTTCAAATTTTGTTGCTAGCCGCTATTCATATAGAATGATATAAGATGTTGAGCAATTTTTTTTTTTTTCAATGAAGCCAGTTTTATATGTTTCATGCAACAGACAATTTTACAAAAGAGTTGTCACTTTGACTGTTTACTTTGCTAATAAGTAGTTAGAATTATTTTTTATAACATTTTTTGTATAATATTTTTGCTATCGTCATAAATACACTCTGCGAAATTCAATTAAAGACAGTAACATTTATGCTATGCTAAATTCTTCTGTTTAAAAAGTAATGGTTCCATTTTTTCAACTTTTAATTCGCACAATATTAATAAGCTATCAAGGAAGTAAGTTAGTGAATAAATAAGTATTAATTAAATTTATTTTTTAAATGTAAAAAAAATTCCAGTTGTGTGTTCACTTCAGTTGGGAAAGGAAAAACACTTTCGGTAGAAGAAACTGTTCAAATCCACGCCTACAAAAGTACTGGGGTGTCTAATAGGGAAATTGCTATAAAAGTGAAAAGCTCAGCTACAACAGTCGATAATGTCAAATTAAAAGCTGCATACAGTAAAAAACGCAAAATATTTAAAAAAATTTTAACTGTATGGGAGGGAGGGTTTTAATTGCTACTGGTACAATTTGAAGAAGATCGGGCATTTTTTCATCAGTCTCAACATTAGAGGCGGCTCTTTAATGGTTTGGGCCGCTTTTAACTATGCCAACAAGACCCCTCTCCCCTCCCCCCATTTGCAAAAAAATGTTCACCCGTATGAACTAAACGTATGAACTAGTATTATAAAGCCTTGTTGTGTTGGAAGATGTTTTTGTAAACTTCTAGTAGCAGCGATACATAACGTTGCAATACATGTGTCAAATTCCACTCGTCAGTGGTTTATAGAAAAGCAAACCCCTAAATCTCAATCAGATTGAAAATATTTGTGGAAAATTTGAGTCAGCGGTATAGCTCTGCAAAGGTGTTGTCGAAGCATGGGCCCAAATCCCAATTTCTGAATTCCAAAAAGTGCTCGGTCGACTCGATGTCAAACCGCATTGACAAAAGTCGTTTAAAATTCAGGGGCTAGACTCATTGTCAATTTAAATTTTTGATTATTTGCTCTCAAAATAAGTTTTCTGCTAATGTGAATCAAGATCGTAAAATTTTGATTAACCCTGTAGCTCCTAATAATGTGAAAATAGACCCCACTCCCATACGAATTTTTGCTTAACTCGACATAACCTTTAACCTTCGTAAATAGTTGCACTCAGTCGCGGGACACCCTGTATGGTAACAAACCGATTCTTACATGGGTTTTTTTTATAAAAATCTCAAAAAATTGTTGAAATTGTTGATAAACACGTCAATTTCTTATCAAAGCAGAAACTAAATGAAACTAGTGGTAAATTGGACGCAAAACAAACAGTTGATTGTCATCCGCAGAGAGCGCGTAAAAAATATCATACAGTTGTGTTCAAAATAATAGTAGCGCGATTACACAAGCTACTTCCACGGAATTTTTTCCACTTCCAATACGCACAATTTTTAGCTAATTCGCAGAATGTTGCAACATGTGTTCACAATTAAAAAATTCAAAGAAAGTTGCTATATTTTTTTTTTTTTTTATTTTTTTTATTAATTTATTTATTTAAGTAAAATGTTTACATGTAAGCCGCTATTGTTGTTACTATTGTTGTTGTAAGAATACGAACTATCAGTCGCAGAAGAACTTCAGCGGATATAAAAGCTGTTCAAAAAAATAGTAGCGATCAACTAAAGTTTAAAAAAGAATACAATTAAACTAAAAGAAAAAACTATTATTTAAAGAGTAAGCTGATTTATTAACTTTTAAGTTATTTTAATGTAACTAGGAAAATAAAAAGCTATTTTTATACTTTTATTGGGTCGCGCTAAGCACTGTACCAATGAAAAGAGAGAAATTATTTTCAATCTCAGAAAAAAATGGAAAATCGTACAGAGAAATCCAAAAAATAATGGGGTGCACAGCTCCGATGATTGCTAATGCAATAAAATTCAGTGCAAAGCCTGAAACTCTATGTCGAAAAAAGAAAACGTCAATTGCAGACGAAAGGCGTATTGTCTGACCCTTCTTCTTCAGCAAAAGTTCTTCAAAAGAGCTTAAACTTCCTGTATCTGCAGTCACTATTCGCAGAAGATTTATTCAACACAATTTAATTGCACGAAGTCCCCGAAAAGTTGCACTCTTAAGCAAGAAACATATCGCAGCCCGTCTAAAATTTGCTGAAAATCATGTTAAGTGGCCTATTGAAAAGTGGCGCAGCATCGTTTGGACGGATGAAAGCAAAATTGTTCTATTTAATGGAACGGGCTCCAGACAATATGTGCGTCGGCTTCCAAACACTGAATACCTTCCACAATATAAAAAAAAAACCATTATACACGGTGGCTCAAAAGTAATGATTTGGGGCTGTTTTTACACCAAGGTGTAGGTCCAATACACTTAATAAAACAAATGATGGACCAGCACATTTACGTGAATATACTCCAAAATGTAATGCTGCCTTATGCTGAGTATGAAATGCCAATCCGATGGGTTTTCCAACAGGATAATGAGCCGAAACACACTAGCATAAAAGGTAAAGATTGGTTTCGGGTCAATGGGGTTGAGGTTATGACGTGGCCTGCTCAGTCACCCGACCTCAATGCCATAGAAAACCTATGGAGTGATGTTAAAAGGAAAGTGCCGGAACTAAAACCAACAAATAATACTCAGCTATGGGAACTGTAAGGGATGATTGGAGCCAAATACCACAAAAGAGATGCCAGGGCTTCTCAAAACAAAATACTAAGTCCAATTTATATTTTCATACTTCACTTTTTACTAATTGGTGACCAGTCCAGAGCTGTGATGGGTTAAAACTGGTAGTAGCCGGGGTGTTGGCTACGAGGTCTGACCGAGGACTTTAAAACTGGTACCACGGGCAGTCAGCGGCCCCCGGTGTAGGTCTGGCTTTTGCTGGCATATACTGGGCTGACTGGAATGGGCTGGCCCTTTGGGGAGCTTTTCGTGGTGGCTGTGGTTTACCACCCATATCGCGGGCAGAGCTATCCAGCTCGGTGTGGTTTGCACTCTCAAACCGGGCGCCATACCCTTTAATATGGAAGAGGTTAGAAGTTTTAAGTTTTTGCTATTTTAACAATTATTTTATTTTTAATCTCTATTATTATTTTTAAAACTGTGCCTTGTGAACTATTATAACAGTATTCTATTTATTCTAAAAATAAATTTAATAAAAGTACTTGCTACAACACAACCGGTTTTTATAATTGACAAACAACCGCTACTATTATTTTGAACACAGCTGTATATATAGGCTGAAAGCCAGTGTTAGATGTAACGAACACGAACTTTGAAACTTTCCTATGAGAGTCGGTGTTGCTAGATGTTAATTTTTTTTTAAACCTTATTAATTTTTCTTTTTCTTCTAAATATATATTTTTAATATAATTTACAAGAGATCTCTGCCAGGAAGGTGACTTTCAACCCAACGCCACAACTCAGTGCGGAGGGTGGAGGCGATGGAATACATTTCTTCGAATTGCAGAAAGACCCAAGTTATAAATAAAATTAATTATCTTCCCCACAACATTTAGCATCATTTATTAAAAATTTATTCAAAAAAGACAAAACTATTGTTTCATGAAACGAACAGCTGTCAAAGATGGGTTAAGACTGCCTTTAGTTGAATTTCGCAGTCAAAACTCATGCCAAAAACATTAATTTGATTGATTTTGAATTAAATAAAATTTATTGAACTAAAAATTACCTGGAAAAATATTTTAATATTGAAATCTTTAAGAAAATGCAGATGCCATTAATTGAATTTCGCTGAGTGTATGTATTTTCTTATTCTCGCTCATTGTTTTGATTTATTGCCAATACTTAAACCTAAATCTTAAATATACTGTAATATATTTCAGTCAGTCATAATCATAAACATTTGTTTAACGTTAGTTAACAAAAATTCCAGAGCAAAACAAAGCAATTTTCGAACATAAAAACTTCAATGTATATTCGTGCATTTATTGGCACGTGAAGGCTGTCATAAAATAGACTTTAGTACAAGTCGAATAGTCACGAGTAAAACTTCATCTGTACACTGCCAGCATTTGACACACAGACAATCAGAAGCGTTAATTTTTACAATCAGCAAAAAAATAATTATAATAACATACATACACAGCATGTATAAGTATAAATAACAAATTAAATGAACTTGGCTACTAATAGAAAAAGTACTTAAACAGAAAACAGAATATAACGCTAATTTACGATATTATTATTAGTAATCAATTTATATTAAGGTAGATATTTTTGTGTACAAGCAAAAAAAAAAGTATGTTATAAAAAGCTTGCATTATATTACGAGTATGTATGTAAATAACATAAAATTCTTTTGTAACAGTTGTCGAAATCAAGTTAACTGTTATATGCTAAACAAGCTTTGCCTTTTTGTGTGAAGGTAACGTACGTAACGTTTCTAGCTTTAGTAGAAAAAGATTTTCACGGTCATGTTGATACATACTAAATACAAAACAGTCACAACTCGAAATTTTGCCAATTTTTACTTTTTAATGTAAAACTATTCGTAGTGATCATATACTTTGACTGTAACACATCAAATACAATTTGTGCACATCTTCTTTCTCTATAGTTAAAAAAAAGTTTTATCTCATTGCTTTGTATCAGAGACCTGCAGCGAATCGTTTTTTTACGATTCTAAACCACTCGTCAAAAACCGAGTGCGAGTGCGTGCGGTTGCGCACAACAACAACAACCACTTCCACGCGATGCATTCTCATAACAGCGATGAGTGACAAGTGCTGCTTCGCTCATTAGAAAGATTACCGCATTCTATGCATATGATTCTAAGCACCCTCAATGACTCTAGAGTCATTGAATGATTTGCGTGCACTTCAGTATTGGCATGCGTTTTTCTTGTTTTACTTTTGCTGCTTAATGCCAAAACTCCAAAATATTTTTTCTCAGCAAAACAGAGTCGCGCTCAGTTTTCTGTTGGGAAGGATTACCAGTATAATTGAAACACATTTTTTTAATACTATTTTACACTATACACATACTATACACATAGTACACATATACACACAATACACATAATACTATACACATATTTTTTTAATACTATTTTATGATTTCATACATATTTTCATACATATTTTCATACATTTGCCGAGTCCGCTAGTATTATTGTATATAATAATAAGTTTATATATTATATGTATAATAAAATATGTCAGCGGTAGCACTGCACGCGGTTTCCCATAATGACTCTAGAATCATTAGAATCATTGAGCAGCATTCTTATGAGCGATGAGTGAAAGCAGCGGCACTCGTCGCTCTTCGTTGTTATGAGGATGCTTGGCGTGGAAGTGGTGGTAGTTTTACGCAACCGCACGACTCGCATTCGGTTTTTGATGGATGATTTATAGTCATTCGCTCGAATCATAGACTCGTTTCAGTTCTCTGCTTTGTATGAAGTTCCTTCAAAAATAAAATTTTTTTTGCTTCACCTAGAAATTTAAAAATTTTGAGTTGTGACTGTTTCGTATTTAGTGTGCGATTTCTAAAGGTTTAATCAATTACTCATTTTTACTACAATCATTACATAATATATAATGAGTTTTTCAATCAAACTTATTTACAACACTTCAGGTTTTTAGCTAAACAGATAGAATATCTAGTTATTTCTATTTTTTCGGGCTTTTAGCTCTTATTTTATAAATTAAATATGTATGTAAAAGTGTTGTTATTTTTCACAAATGCTCAAGTTAGAATTTGATTGATTTATCAGCGTTAAACTCACTTAAGCGTGGTGTTGTGGTATTTTATTTCATGCTTTTCCTTTTTTTTTTTGTGTGATTATTATTCAACACGATTCAGCAATTAAAAAAACAAAACTATGATATCTGAGAAGTTTTACTCTACACAGCTTTTGTTTTCATGCGCGCGCGCAGTCTAGCTAGTAGACCAACGTCTACCTTATTGCAAACAGACATGCTTAGTTAAATCGATAGTCGGCAGATTTGATTTCCAAAGGAAAAGCAAAGTTCGAAAACGCAAATATTTTAAACAAAAATCTCCCCAGCAGAAAATTCAGGCTTGGCGGAGGCCTGACTGATTCTTGAAAATAGCTACATTTTTCATGCAAGTGCCTGAAATTAGTTATTATTTCTTTAAATGTTGGCCTACGATTTCTGGCCTAAATATTAGCTATGAATTCAGGTTTCAAATTGAGGCATTTTTGATCCCTGAAAACAGAAGTGAATTTTTCAATCCAATGCCTCTTCAGCCCTGAAATTTGATTTGACTTTTTACAAAAAATTCCCATAAATGTCTGCATAAAACTTGTAGGTTCAGTTTTGGAATATTTATGTTCAAACCTTGCCCAACACTCACAACACAATTGTTCATAAGAAGCACGGTCAAAGTCCTTTTGAAGGACTGAAATTGTCAATTCGTTTTTTTTCTTTGCACAAAACACTAGACATGGGTAACGCAAATTCTGCGCTAACACATCTTCTCTAGCGCAATTTACTGTATCAGCCAAATGCGTTAACACAATTGCATGACAGTTGGAAATGCTATGATTCCTGTGTCAGCAAAACTTGAATCAATGCAGTTTGATTTTGGATTAGATAGCGCGGTGCGTTATGAGGTAAATTTTTTGAGTGGATTAAGTCAGATAGCGCATTGGAAAATTTGGTGAATTTGGGCAGCTTAGTCTTATTTAGAAAAAATACAACATATCAAATCAAAGTCCTTTAGCAATATGTTTCGTCTAAAGAAGGTTATTATGATAGTTGCAAGGTTCAAAAAATCACAAGCAACAAAAAGTTGAAAGCTACAAAAAGTCGCAAGGTACAAAAATCACAAGACAAAAAGTCGCAAGTCATAAAAACTTGCACGATACAAAAAGTTGCAAGGTATAAAAAGTTGCAAGGTTCAACAATTTGCAAGATACAAAAAGCCGTACTGTACAAAAAGTCGCAAGGTTAAAAAAAGTCACATTGCATAAAAGCCATAAGTTTAAAAATATCAAGGTAAAAAAGTCGCAAGGTACAAAAAGACGCCTTATGCAAAAAGTCGCTTGATACAAAAAGTCGTAAGGTACAAAAAGTTACTTCGTAAAAAGTCGCTTGATACAAAAAGTCACCAGGTGCAAAAACTCGCAAGGAAAAGAATAGCAAGGTAAACAAGTAAGCAAGGTTTAAAAAGTCACAAGGTACAAAAAGTTGCAAGATTCAAAAAGTCGAACTGTACAAAAAGTTTTAAGTTACAAAAAGTCGTAATGCACAAAAAATAATGCAAGATGCAAAAAGCCACAGAGTGCAAAAAGCCGCATTTTAAAAAATAAAAACGTAAGGTAAAAAAAGTCGTCAGGTATAAAAAGTCGCAAGACATAAAAAGTTGCAAAGCACAACAAGTTACAAGGTTCAAAAAGTTGCAAGATATAAAAAGCCGTACTGTACAAAAAGTCGCAAGATAAAAAAAATGCGCATTGCATAAAGGCGAGTTAAAAAATATCAAGGCAAAAAAAGTCACAAGCTAAAATAGTTGCAAGGTTCAAAAAGTCGCAAGAAAAAAAAGTCGCAAGGCACAATAAGTCACTTGGAAAAAATTTACATGATACAAAAAGTTGCAAGTTCCGATAATTCCCAGGAAAAAAAGTCACAAGTTAAAATAGTCGCAAGGTTAAAAATTCGCAACGTGCAAAAAGTTGGAATGCAAAACAAAGGGCAAAAAAGGCTTAAGGCACAAAAAATCGCAAAGTTAAAAAGTCTCAAGGCGCAAAATGTCGTAAGGTAAAAAAGTTGCAAGTGGATAAGAATTCATAAGGTAAAAAAATCTGAGGCTAAAAAAAGTCGCAATGCAATACACAAAAAGCAGTACTGTACAAAAAGTCGCAAGATAAAAAAGTTGCATTGCATAAAAGTCAACTTAAAAGATATCAAGGTAAAAAAGTCGCAAGGTAAAGTAGTTGCAAGGTTCAAAAAGCCGCAAGGTACAAAAAGTAGGAAGATACAAAAAGTTGCAAGATACAAAACGTCGCAAGGTACAAAAGTCACAAGACAAAAAGTCGCAAGGCTCAATAAGTCACTAAGCAAAAACTCGCATGATACAAGAAGTTGCAAGATACGATAATTACCAAGGAAAAATTCGCAAGGTACAATAGTCCTTAAGGTTAAAAAGTGGCAATGTACAAAAAGTTGCAAGGCACAGAAAGTTGCAAGGTACAGAAATTCGCAAGATACAAAAAGTCGTACTGCACAAAAAGTCGCAGAGTACAAAAAGTCGCATTGCAAAAAAGTCATAAGTTAAAAAGTCGCAAGTTGAAAAGTCACAAGGTAAAATAGCAGCCAAGGCTTAAAGAGTCGCAAGGCACAAAAAGTTGTAGGATACAAAAAGTCCAACTGTACAAAAAGTTGCGCTACAAAAAGTCGCATAGTACAAAAAGTTGCATTGTAAAAAAGTCTTAAGTTAAAAATGTCACAAGATACAAAAAGTCGCTTGGTAAAAAATAGCATGATACAAGAAGTCGAATTGTAAAAAAGTCTTAAGGTAAAAAAGTCTCAAGGTAAAAAAGGTCTCAAGGTGAAAAAGTCGCAAGGTACAAAAGTCACTAGGTATAAAAGACAGAAGGTACAAAAAGTTTTAAGGTAAAAAAGTCGTAGGATAAAAAAGTCGCAAGGCACAAAAGTCAGAAGGCACAAAAAGTCAAAAGGTACAAAAAGTCTGAAGGCACAAAAGTCACAAGGTAAAACAATTAAAAAAAAGGGCAAAAAGTCGCAAGGCATAAAAAATCGCAAAGTTAAAAAGTCTCAAGGCACAAAATGTCGTAAGGTAAAAAAGTTGCAATTGAACAGAAATTCTGGCTACAAAGAGTCGCAATGTAATGTCATATGGCATTTTACCCAAACTCCAAGAATCCATCAAATTTATGTACGTTCGTTAGTGACCAAACTAATGACTCCACCAGGCACGAAACGTGTACCAATGTGAAGGCGTTTTTTCAACCTTCTGTTTTCACTTCTGCTTACTGTTCTGAACACGGGTTCTGCCTCCTTTTTTTTGTATAGTGTAGTAAACTTTATTTATATAGTTATTTTGAGCTGGAAAATTTCTTGAAATGAAGCTACACAGAAATAAAATTTTCTAAATTTCATCATAAAATAATGTTTCTAGCTAGTAGAATTTTTAGGTTCTAGTAGAATTCAATGCTCATTGAATTCAATGCTCAATTCAATGCTTGTTGTCAAGTTATTTTTTTCTCGCTGCCATATTATCTTCTGTGTTTCTAATGTTAGTCGAGATTAAAATTTTCATCCAAATAGATTTTTGCCCAAAATAAAACAAAAATGTAAATTAATATTTACGTCTTCCCCTAAAAAAATTTGTATTTTATTGTTAACTATTAATGGAACTGACTATGTTTGCTTATTTAGAAAACATTTTTATACATTTTTTTTAAGAATGTTTATAACTATTAAGTGGTTTTTCAATGCTTGATGCTGTATTGTTGTATTTTTTTTTCTCAAAGAAGTCGTGAATCATTTAATTACGTCATTTTTTTTTTCTTTCATTGATAACTTGTTGAATTTATTCTGAAATGAAATGAAAATTTATAGCTTAAGTATTTTGCGCCAACAAGATGCTCAACATGTGCCAGACAAACTTAAAATTGTTCAATTGAACAACGTTATATTTATTGTTGTAACCGACACCGCATTTAAATATTATGATTTCTTGGGTGTCAATAAATGTATGCAGCTCACTTAAAGAGCAACAAGTGAGTTTTATAAACTGCAGTCAGCAGCCAAGAAGGGCCAAGCCCCTTCCATGCATAGTAGTACACTGCTCTTGCTCAAGTTCAACGGTTAATCAAATTTGTTGACCCACTAAATGAGAAAACAGTTTTTTTTCTTTATTTCGCTCGCTTGGCAATCAGTTTGCGTAGGTCGAGCGGTCGGCTGTCTGTTAGCGGCAAGAAGGAACGGGAACTTGGAATATAGACAAGCCGCCACGCCATACACATGTCTGGCTAAGTTGAGTTTGAGTTTATTTTGCATTTCAATTAAGTTACTGTTTACGTTATCGCTTAATTGATATGATTCAATTTTGTATTTAAACACTGTGCGTTGGACACAATTCACGATAATACTTAAAGTTACACAGTTAATGTGTCTGTAAAGCTCTCTGTTGAGTTAAACGTTTTCTTGATGTTTTTATAAATTTATTATTTTCTCGAAAATGTTTAACATATTTCAAAATTATCGTTGTGTTTATGTCGGAAAATAATGTTAGAGCTCAATTTTTAATTTTAGAGGTGACAATTTTTAAGCTTAGATGGTCGGTTGTTAACCACAAAAGAGGATTGTAGATTGAGTTTTTAAATTTTTGTAAAAGATCCGTTGTTTTTAACAGATTTACTCTATACTGCCCGGCACCGCCTTTTGGCGCTCTTTACTGTCATTTGAATAATTCATTTAAAATCTTACAAAAACAATTTGCCAAAAAAATAATAATTTTGAGTTGGCAACTCTTCAAGATGTTGTATCTGTATTTGTGTGTACATACTAACGTGTTAACACAAGCTGTTGTTTGTGTTAAGACCCGCAAGGGTTGGGGTCAATATTGCCCTCATACAAAATTCCTTTGACAATATTCCCCTTAACAAAATTTCCCTTACACAAAATTCCACTTTTTAAAATTCCCCTTCACAAAATTCCTCTTTATAATATTCTAAAAAAAAAAAAATATTAAAATAAGAATATGTTGATTCATACTGTTGTTTTGTCTACAAATTTGGTTCAGTAAACATGCTGGCTTATGCATTTATTATTTTCTGACTGTAGAGTCGTGAAAAACAGAATTTTGTGAAGGCGAATTTTATGAAAGGGCAATTTTGTAAAAGGGGAATTTTGTAAAGGGGAATTTTGTAAAAGAGGAATTTTAAAAAGCGGAATTTTGAAAAGAGTGAATTTTTTAAAGGGGAATTTCGACCCACTCCCGTTTGTGAAATTTCAAAAATCGTGAAAAAGCACGATTTTATAATTTAATAATTTATTAAGCAATTATTATGATAAAATAAGTGAAAATAATACATTGAATAAAATACTTTCTGTGGATTAGTCGATCCAAAAAAATTATAAGTAAAGGGGAATTCATCGATCAACTTCGAAAAGTTTCTTGCGACCGCTCTACTGCTCTCAAAAAGGAGAATGTGGCGATTTTCATTCACTGACATGTAAAACGTTCACCAAGTTTGCTATTTAAGAAATATTGTAATGTTTCAGTCTGAAGCTACAAAAAATTCCAAAAACTTAAGAAACTCAATTCTGGCAACTCCGCTCAAAAACATTCCGCAAAAAAATTAAAAGTCAAAGAGAGTGCATTAAAATCTTTTACTCTAACATTGTGGGGAGAGAGAGATAGAGCGCAAAAAATACATATAAAAAAAACAAAGAACATGTGGAAGGTGGTCCGTGAATCCACTTCAAGTAGTAACAGTACGTTAAAAAAGTCCATAGGTTGACACATAGATGGCGCTACTTGATTTTTTCCATATGGTTTTTATTTAGTACCAACCTTCAAACGATACGTATAAAAATTTTACAACAATCTGACAATTGATTCGTGAGTGAGTTATGGCATTTTGTGTGCAACTATTATTGAAAAAAAAAAGAATGGAAAAAAGGTGAATTTCGAGTTTTGATAAAGCATTACTTTTTGATAAAAAAAAAATACAGTGGAAACCAAACAATGGCTTGATAAACATTATCCGGACTCTGCTCCATCGAGACAAATGGTAGAAAAGTGGATTTCTGAATTTAAACGTGGTCGTACCACCACAAATGATGCAGAGCGCAGAGGACGCCCAAATCAGACTATTATTCCACAAAACATCAAAAAAATCCACAAGTTGGTTATGAACGATCGCAAATTGAAGGTGCACGAGCTAGTTGACATTGATATCAGATATCAGATGGTGGTGTTTTTACCATTTTACACGAACATTTGGGTATGCGAAAGCTCTGTGCAAAGTGGGTGCCGCGTGAGCTCACAGTCGACCAAAAACAACAACGAATTGATGCTTCAGAGGAGTCTTTGGCGCTGTTAAATCGCAATAAAATCGAATTCTATCGTCGATATGTGACAATCGACGATGAAACATGGCTTCACTATTACACACCAGAATCCAAAAGAAAGTCAGCAGCAGTTGACAACCGAAGGACAGCAGTTGACAAACCGAATCCAAAGCGAGCAAAGACGCAACAGTCGGCTTGTAAGGTGATGGCGTCTGTATTTTGGGATGCGAAAGGAATAATATTCATCGACTATCTCCAAAAAGGAACCACCATCAACAGCGTTATTACCGTGCACTTTTGGGTCGATTGAAGGCTGAAATCGCCAAGAAACGGCCACATTTGCAAAAGAAAAAAGTGTCGTTTCACCAAGACAATACACCGTGTCACAAATCAATGAAAACGATGGCAAAATTGAATGAATTGGGCTTCGAATTGCTTATCCACCCACCGTATTCTCCAGATTTAGCCCCCAGTGACTTTTCCCAGTTTTCAGATCTCAAGAGAATGCTTGCTGAAAAGAAATTCAAGTCCAATGATGAAGTAATCGCTGAAACTGAAGCCTATTTTGACGAGAAAGAGAAATCGTACTATAAAAGTGGTATCGAAAAGTTGGAAAATCGCCATACTCGTTGTATCGCTCTCGAAGGCAACTATGTTGAATAATATAATCGAGTTTTATCAAAATTTTGTTTTTTTCTTACTTATCCTACGGACTTATTGAATGACCTGTTGTTATGTATTTTTTTCAAGTGTAGGTTTTATAATATAAAAAATACAGTGTTTTAGCTCTTTTATCTGCCTGTAATGGTAGAACGCCTTTTGGCAGGACTGGATGGGATCGCAGTAATAAGTAATGTTTGACAATTGTAAATTATTGACATGAATCGTCAATGAACCCGAAATTTTTCTAAGTTGACTGAGCAAGAAATACTAAAAATTATGCTGTCGATGGACTCCAATGCTGATACAAATGATTAGGCTGATGAAAATGACAGTTAGAAAACCTACTTCTTTGGTAGAGGTTAAAGTTATGAATTCGCATCAGCACTGTTAACGACAGCAATGTAAGTGTCAGCAATGTCAACGTCAGTAATGTTATATCGGCACCACTGTTAACTTCATCACTGTTAACGTTGGCACTGTTAAAGATTGCACTGTTAATGCTTGCATTTCTGATTCAGTCTCCAGGCAAGCAAAAAACATAGCAACGTTTTTGTATGAGGACCCCCAGAACTGTGACATAGAAAGCATTTGAAGGGTACAAAATAATTGGACCAGCTCATAAATTTTACCCTTTTAGGAATCAATTCGGGAAAGATATGAATTATAACCAACAGTTTTTGTGTATTTTGTAGGAAAACCCCCAGGAGGGCGCCAGATAGGAAGTAGGTGTAGTCAGAAGAACTGTTGAAGGACAAAAAATAATAGTACCGCCTGCCTGCTATATTTCACTCTTCTAGAGGTTAATTCGGGTGAGATATAAACTATAATCGATAGTTTTTGTATTTTTTGATCAGATAGATGGTAGGTGTGCTCAGAAGAATTGTTAAAGGTTAAAAAAATTATTGGACCAGCCCATATATTTAACCCCTCTAGGGGTAAATTCGAAAGAGATATAAAATATAATCGACAGTTTTTGTATTCTTCATATGAAGACCCCCAGAGGGGTGGCAGAGAGGGGTAGGTTGGCTCAGAAGAAATGCTAAAGGGTAAAAAAAATAGGACCATCTCATATATTGGACCACTTTAAGGGTCAAATTGGGTGAGATATGAACTATAATCGATAGTTTTTGTGTTTATGTATGGAGACCCCCAGAGGGGTGACAATAGGGGGAACCAGCTTATACATTTGACTCCTCTATGAGTCAATTCGGGAATGATATGAACTATAATCGAGAGTTATTGTGGTTTTTGTACGAGGACTCCCAGAAGGATGGCAGTTAGGGAGTAGGTGTGTTAAGAAGAAATGTTGAATGAAAAAAATAATAGGACCAACTCATATATTTGACCCCTCTATCGGTCCATTCGGAAGAGTTATGATAGACAGAATAATAGACAGTTTTTGTGTGTTTTTTTTTATGGGGACGCCCAAATGGATAAAAAGTAGGGGTGGGTGTGTTGAGAAAAAATGTTGAAGGCCAACAAATAATCGGTCAAAATGGTGTATGCATTCAAAATTATAATCCTTGACCATTTTGCCCCATTTGGTCTGATAAATTTCTACTGAATTAAATTTTTTTTTGTCTATTTACTGCGCGGCCTTTTTTTTGTAAAATACTCATTACCGAGATAAATTGATGTCTTAGGTACAAAACTTACCCTACTTCCATAGAAGGTTGATGCATTTTTTATGTTTTCGAAGCTTAGCATATGCGTTCCAAAATTTATTAGAGAAAAATAAAATTATAACACTTTGGGGCAGCTTTTTTTCCAATGATACAGTATTTTCCATTAGAAAGTTATATATTTTACATTTTTCAAAGGAACTTATTTTTTAGTGAACAAAAATAAATTTTAAGCAAAACTGTTACTAAAGCTTTAAGGCATTTTCGCTTTATATAAAACAAATTTGATATTTTTGACTCAGACAATTTTTTTCTTCTTAGCTTATCATATTAAAAGTTAAAACTTCAAAAATTTGGGCAATTCGGGATGTATATTGAAGTGATTCGGAATGTATTTCTTTTCTTTGTATTTGACCAAAATTTGACTAAAATTCTTTTTACAGTGAAAGAAAAATACCAGTAAAAAAAACTGAAAATCAAAGGTATGCAAATTTTTTCAAGCAAAATAGTTAACTTTTGAAATTATTCTTCAATATGTCATTTGGTTTTTTTTTTTAACCAAAAGGGAAATCATCAGGGTATATGAGTTTTTTTTATCGTATTAATTTTGAGAACTAAATTTTTGGCTTAAGCCTATAATTTTTTTAAAGATACTTTTGAGAGAGCTTTTTTTAACCCCGAATATCCCCCCTTAACTACGAACTAGCTAGAAGATTATAATAGATTTTAAAAGTGAAGAAATAAAAAACGAACTGTGATACACATATGATTAAACGTATGATGGTATCACAGATTTTTACTTTATTTTTTTTTTTTAAGTTTTATTTCTACCTTATCAAAAAATTGTTATATTTAAGAGATATTGTTATATTATATTATTCTGCAACTATTACTTTTAAGTATTCTTATCTAGCCAGAAGCTTCTTTGGCTCGCTTCTTTTTATTTCTTCAATTTATGAGTTTTGCTTGATATTCATTATCAAATCCTAATATTTTAATCAAAACTTTAGCTCAATTCTAAATTATGTCATGTAGAAATTCTATAAAAAAAAACTAACCCTCGCACTCCATTAAATTGTTAGCGCTTCTTATCAATATCGTCTAATATGTATGACAGACTAGACACAATCTCCAAAGTACAGCTCAATGACATTGACATCGAATTATTATCAAAGATACTTGCATTGCTGTTGCCGTCATGCTTGCATGACATGTTTTTCCTCTTTTTTTTTATAAACAATTTTTTTTTGCAAAATTATTTAATTCGCTTGTGTCGTTCGGCTACTTATCAATCCACACGATCGTTAATAGCACTCAGTTTTATTTATTCTTATTTTATTTTTTTATAAAGTACTTAATTCATTAATTTCTACTTCTTTATATTTGCAGAAATTGAACGCTCTCCTAGCAACAACAGTCGTCCGCAATAGCTCAAATGACAGCTTGCGTGAGGTACTCCGCGCCAAAATTCCTGTCGAACAGGATCGTATAAAGAATTTCAGGAAGCAATATGGTGCCACCAAGATGTGTGAAGTTAACATTGATATGGTAAGTGTTAAAATAGTTATCACTTTTTCCAAAAAGTTTTATAAAAGTGTAAAGATATTAATTCTGTTAGCAATGAAAATAGTGTTTGAAAAACTGACTATAAACTTGAAGTTTTTATTTTAGTTTCAATTAGAAAATATAAAATAAAATTGCGCGTTCATAATTGAGCCTCATTTAATTCAATAGCAAAGTTAATTTACGAGTTAGGTATTTAAAGTTAATTATTTTAAGCACGCTACTAAAAAAGTCATCTATGTATTTCTACAGAAAATTAAGTGGGAAAAATAAAAATTTAAAAATGTAATATGTCATATAAAAAAGTTTAGAAACGTAATAGTTTAAATGCTAAAATGCAAGCAAAAATGAGCTATGTATTGTATAATAGCTTGTTGCGGCAGTCTCGTATTCATAATAATGATGCTTTTTTAAGGTATAATATAAGTGTAAATTTAAAAAAATAAATTTTTTTTGTTTCATAGTTTCTAGAATATACATACAGGGTAGCCCTTATTCGAAGCGCCCATCTGGCAATACTGTAACTTTCCGCAGTGATGCCAAATCGACTAATGACATACCGCGTTTGAAGCGTCATTCCAAGCAAATGTTTACAATGGAACAGTACACGCCACGCGAACGCTCTAAAATTGTTGAAATCAAATTTACATTCAACAAAACAAGTCAAAAGTGAAAACTCAAAGTGCTTTCAAAAAAATAAATAAAGTGAAAAGTGCGCCTTCCAGATTTAACGCCTCCAGACTTCTTTTTGTGGGGTTATTTGACATCAAAGGTTTACGTCAACAAGCCAACGACCCTAGAAGAGCTGAAAACCAACATCCGTCAAGAAATAACCGCCATTCCCATCGAAATGTTGAAGAAAACCATGGAAAATGCTGCAAAACGGGCACAATATGTCGTAGAGGCCAATGGCGACCATTTACGAGATATCATATTCAAGAAATGATGTAAGCAAATCTACTTGAACCCAATTAAATGATATTCATGACGAACAGACAAAAAATTGTGGTTTCTTTGATTTATTTAAAAATAAAATGGGCGCTTCGAATATGGGCAACCCTGTACATGTTTTTAAAACGATACCTGACATTGCAGTTTAAATAATAATAAGTTTATCAACCGATAATTTTAAAAATATATACAAAATTTCGAAAAACAAAAGCTTTAAACGCGATTTCCTCGAAACTAGTTTCTTTAAAACGGTTCGATAGATAACTCGAAATCTATTGGTTCAATTTCAACGAATCCTTTTGCATTTTGTTTGTAATTTAAGCATCTCCCTAAATTGAAGTGCCTACTATTTTTCGTTTTTTTTTTTTATTGACAAAAACGCGCGCGAAAGTCTGCCTCTTTTTTTAATTTTTTACTAACTTTCGCCATAATTTGTAAAAAACCCTCCGGGGGTCGTGCGTAGAGGGGATGCCAAATTAGTGGTTTGTACTTTAAAATGACATTTGATTTTTGTTGTTTCAGATACATGGGAAAGGCGATATCCACCGAACCGTTTTGGATGTATTTTTTTTTAATGTAATTTTCAGCGCCCTCTATATAAAAGCCTGAAAACTATTTTCAAAAAAGAATTATTTTTATAAAATACTTTTTATGTACAATAAGTTGTATAAATTTGAAAAAAAGATAGTTACTCCTTGTGTCTAAACAAAAAAATTTGGAACAAGCTGAGTTTTTTTAGTTGTTACACACATATTATACCTTAAGGCAGTATTCTAGTCTAGAGGGAAACATTTTGTGCGTTTTTTAAAATTCAATAAAAAAACTAAAAATATCTTTACTAAAGGGTCCGCCACTAACTTTTTTTTTCAACTAGTGCTTATTTCGTGAATGGTAACACTTAGCACATGTCTGATTTGACAGATAATTAGTTTTATCCTTCCGCTGAACGAATATGGTTGTGTATACGCTTGAACAACGCTGGGAAATATTGCCTGCGATCGACTTACAGCAGATGCCGATTTTGACAAAAAATCATCTTTTCAGAGGAAGCTCATTTTGATCTTGGCGGGTATATGTAAAAACCCGCACGCATACATTGAAAGCCGATGCACCCAAAACGAGTCACTGTTTGGTGCGGATTTTGGTCCAGAGGCATAATTGGGCCATTTTTCTTCGAAAATGAGCAAGGAGTGGCCGTTACAGTCAATGGCCATCGTTATCGGGCCATGTTGAACGAATTTATGTTCACAAAAATTGAAGAGGAGGATATTGGCAACATTTGGTTTCAACAGGGCGGCGCTATGTGCCACACAGCCGAAGCTACACTCGATGTTTTGCGCCCCGTTTTTGAAGATCGCATTATCAGCCGCAGAGCTGATGTCGTTTGGCCACCTCGGAGCTGCGATTTGACACCGTTGGACTATTATTTGTGGGGTGCCCTCAAAGATAAGTGTTACGTCGACAAGACAGAGACAATTGACGCTTTAAAGGACAATATTCGTGAAGCCATTGGTGAAATACAGCTGCACACAATCGATAATGTGCTTAAAAATTGGACCGATCGTGTAGGCTACTGCATGGCCAGCCGAGGCAGCCATTTGAATAAAATTATTTTCCATTATTAACCGGAAGGATTGTACATTCAAAAAAAAAAAAGAAATTTGAGAAAATATTCAGTACTTTTTTTTTTGCATTTTCAAAAAAAAAAAGTTATTTGGCGGACCCTTTATTATTTGAGCTGCTCAGAGCACAAGTGGCGTAAGTCCATTTTTTAGGGAAATTGAGTTAAGTACATAGAAGTGAAGAGGAAAATGTAACCTATTTATAAGTCCGGGCTAGAAACTCTTAGCTTACGTAATATCTGAATAAAATGCAATACTTTGTTATTATTCTGAAAAATAATATAATTTTTTCAGAGCACAAGTGGCGTAAGTCCATTAATTTAATATCTCCCCTAAGAATGAAGATGATCACTAACAGATTTTTTCTGACTTCTGGAACTAAATGCTATCAATCGTCATCAAAACATTCTCAATAATATATCACATTAGAATTTTACAGCGAAAATAAGAAATTTCAAAAAATGTTCAGCTTAGTATGCAAGATTAAAAATTAAGTTAATTTTTTACGATATGAATAGCTCTTTTTATGCTCTTGACCTAGCTTATAAGCAAAACAGAGTTCTTTATACATAGAATTTCTAATAAGAAATTTTCCTAAATATTCCATTTTCTCAAAACTACCAAAAGTGGACTTGCTGCGTCACTTGTGCTCTGAGCAGCTCATGTATATTAGACCATTTCATTTTTCAACTGTTTCGAAAAGTTCGCGGGACACGCTGGTTTCTGATTCCACTCTTTAAAACATGAATTTTGGTATAAAACACTTCAATATTAACAAACGACAGATGGTCGCGGAAAGCGCTTAAAGGATTTTTTAAATATCTTTTTCAGTATTTTGCATATAACTTAGAAACTAATAAAACAATTTTTACCAATTTACCTTTGCTTAAAAGCTTATACAATTTGCAGTCCTCAACTATACAAAAAATTGCATTTTGTTAATTACATTTCTTTTTACAACTCTCCAAATTGAAATTTTTAAGAAAATTAATTCGAAAATTTGATGACTTCCTCTTAATGAGCAAGAGGAAGAATTTTTTGATTTTATGAATTTTGTATTTTGAGGAATTTCAAACCAACAGTTTTGATGTATAATTCAGATATTTTTGAACTATACTGTGCATTTTCTATATTCGAAGTACTTTCTGTTCAAAATTGAATCGGACTATACGATTGAAATAACAACAGTTGTCATAAAGCTAATGTTTTTTTTTTTGAAGGCTGGTAATACTGTTATAGGCGTTGGGCGTTAATTTTTAGCGCGATCTTTCACGTAGTTTCTTTCTTATTGCTTTGTAAACACGTTCTCCTCGAGTCTGACCGAATATCTTAATGAAAAAAAATGTTGAGCAAAGAGTGTGCTTAAAATTGTGTTTTACCAACGGAATTTCTTGGCCAGAGCATCCACGCATAAAACTTACTTACTTAGGTGGCCGTAACAACCCGTGTTCGGGTTTCGGCCGACCTCATCAGCTCTCGCCAGGCGCCTCTGCTTTGCGCTCGCCTTCTCCAATCGGATACACCAAGTGCGGTTAGGGCTTCCTCAGCCTGGTCCATCCATCGGAGGCGTGGTCTCCCTCGTCGTCGTTGACCAGTGACCCTCGCCTCGAGCACTTTTTCGCTGGAGCTTCGTCGTCCATACGATGGACATGACCCAGCCAGCGTAGTCGCTGCACAGTTATACGCTGAACTACGTCAATGTTTTCGTAGAGCTCATACAACTCGTGGTTCATTCGGATGCGATAGTAGTCATCGCCGACTCGAACAGGACCGAAGATTTTGCGAAGAACTTTTCTCTCGAACACCCCCAGAGCGGCTGCGTTAGTTTGCGAAACTAACCATGCCTCAGCGCCATAAAGCAGCACAGGTAGAACGAGCGTCTTGTAGAGTGTTAGTTTTGTCGATCGAGAGAGGGCTCTGGAACTTTGTTGCTTACTGAGCCCGTTGTAGCACCTATTAGCAATTATTGTTCTTCGCTTTATCTCCAGGCTGATTCGTTGTTGGTATTAATGGCAGTGCCAAGGTATACGAACTCCTTGGCTACTTCAAAGTTATAACTGCCGGATGAAACGTGGGAGTCTAAATGCCGCGCTCGCTTGTTTGTAGACAGCATATACTTTGTTTTACCCTCATTTATCGATAAACCCACTTTGGCTGATTACTTTTCGGTAGCGGCGAAAGCAGCGGTAACATCTCTCTTGGTTCTGCCCACAATATCAATATCATCAGCGTACGTAAGGATCTGGACACCTTTATAGAAAATGGTGCCATTACGATGCACACCGGCCTTTCGTACGATCCCCTCCATGATGATGTTAAAGAGATCGCAAGACAGTGAATCGCCTTGCCTGAAACCTTTTTCGGTATTGAAAGTTTCGGACAGGTCATTTCCCACCTTGACGGAGCTGCGTGTGTTGCTCAACGTCATTCTGCAAAGTCTAATCAACTTTGCTGGTATACCGAACTCAGACATTGTTGCGTATAGGCAATCCCTTCTCGAGCTATCGAACGCAGCTTTAAAATCGACAAAGAGATGGTTTGTGTCAAGTTGATTTTCGTGGGTTTTCTCCAGGATTTGACGTAGCGTACTAATCTGGTCTATGGTGGACTTTTCAGGTCGAAAGCCATACTGATAAGGCCAAATCAGTGTTTTTGTAATCGGCTTTAATCTTTCGCACAGTACGCTTGAGAGAACCTTATATGCAATGGGAATAAGACTAATACCTCTATAACTGGCGCAGATTGTTGGGTCGCATACAAAACCCTTTATTAAGAGTATCATTGTCGTGAATAGATAAGGTCATCCCCATTATGGCAGGTTTGACTATCCTCGTGCTAACAAGTTCTTATAGGACAATTTCTATTCCCTCGCAGGCTTTTTTCAACACGATTTTCCCGCATTGACCTGCTACCAAGATGAACTTCAACTCCGAGCTCTTGGTGGGCCCTAATCTTTTATGTGGGCAGGACAAGACTAGTACATGCAAGCATGTTTTGTTTCTAAGCATCCTACCCACAACCATCCTCCTTTATCCGGGCTTTGGACAGGCAGGCGCAACTAGGTTGCTAACCTGGCAGAGTTTGCCAAATGTCCACAGAACTATACATTTTTTTTTATTATAGAATAGGTTCAACGAACTGGCTGCCCTAACAATGCCAGAAAATTTATTCAATGGTTTATAGGCCGGCTTGTTATGGTGTTTTAATTTTATATAAATTGAACTTTTCAAAAATAGTGCAACGTACACAAACATTATTGTTTGTTGCTAGTAGCTGACAAGCTTAAAATATACTCTAAAGTAAAACAATAACTTTTTTTAAATTGTATTCTCCCCTTTGCCAAATTGTATCATCGCCACTAAAATGGTATATTTAAAAATATGCAATCTTTTTAGAAATCCTAACCAAAGACAACAAAATTTTCTTTAGAAATTATTTATTTATACACATTTATATACTAAACTACATGCATGCAAACATTTATTCGAGTTCGAAAATATTTACTGAGAGTCCCCTTGATGTGGCCGCTGTGACGAAATGGCTGCATGCCAGCTATTAAATAATCTATACTGGGTGATTTGCTACCTTTTTTTTTTGTTTATCTGTGTTTATTTTCTTACTTCAGGCGATTATACAATGCATAGCATCTTTTTTTGTTCTATTTGATATAGTAAGCTATTAATTATATATTTATATGTGCAGTTTTTTTAACAATTGTTGGCTATACACTTTTATTATTACCGTATTTTTCCTTTGTTTTTATTACTATTTTGATTTACTATAATTTTATTATATCAAGCGGTATTTTTTTTAACAGCACTTGACAACACATGAAAAATAAAAAAAAAACTCGTGTTTTTTATCTGCCTAGCAGCACTGAGTATTTTGTTAAACTTTGCTTAGAGAAATTATTAAAATTTTTAATGCATACTCTTAGGCTTAAGCTGATTATAAAATATAAATTTTTACTAATATTTACCTTTTCACTTTGCTTAAAGATGTACGGCGGCATGCGTGGCATCATGGGTCTCGTCTGCGAAACTTCCGTCTTGGACGCCGATGAAGGTATTCGTTTCCGTGGCCATACCATTGAGGATTGTCAAAGATTATTGCCCAAGGCCAAGGGTGGCGCTGAACCTCTACCGGAGGGTCTCTTCTGGTTGTTGTTGACTGGCGAGATACCAACTCAGGCACAAGTCGAAGAATTATCTAGTGAGTGGGCTGCACGTGCTGCACTGCCACAACATGTTGTTAGCATGTTGAATAACATGCCAACCTCCATGCATCCCATGTCACAATTGTCCTGCGCCGTCACCGCCTTGAATCATGACAGCAAATTCGCCAAGGCTTACTCGCAGGTAAGTTGTAGAAAAAAAAAAAAAAATATGCTGCAAATGCAAGATTTTTTTAATCAATAAATTTGCAGGGTGTTAAGAAAGCCCAGTACTGGGAATACACCTATGAGGACAGTATTGATTTGATTGCCAAACTGCCCGTTATTGCAGCTACCATTTACTGCAATACATATCGTGGCGGCAAGGGCTCCAAATCCATTGACCCTAATTTGGATTGGTCCGCCAACTTTGTCAAGATGTTGGGCTACGACAATCCTCAATTCACCGAGCTGATGCGTCTCTATTTGACCATTCACAGTGATCACGAGGGCGGCAATGTCTCTGCGCACACCGTGCATTTGGTTGGCTCTGCTTTGAGCGATCCTTATCTATCATTTGCGGCTGGTATGAATGGTTTGGCTGGTCCACTCCACGGCTTGGCCAACCAGGAAGTATTGGTGTGGCTGTTGAAATTGCAAAAGGATGTTGGCAAATCGCCCACAGAAGAGCAATTGCGTGACTATGTCTGGAAAACGCTCAAATCGGGACAGGTGAGCAATATCAACAGCTAAAAAAATTTTCTTATTTTCTAATTATCATTCTCTCTATTATAGGTCGTGCCCGGCTACGGTCATGCTGTGCTGCGCAAGACTGATCCACGTTATACCTGCCAACGCGAGTTCGCCAAGAAACATTTGCCCGACGATGAACTCTTCCAGCTAGTCTCCAAGATCTACAAGGTTGTGCCGGATATACTTACCGAAACTGGCAAGGTTAAGAACCCCTGGCCCAATGTAGATGCTCATTCCGGTGTGCTGCTACAGCACTATGGCATGAAGGAGATGAATTACTATACCGTCTTATTTGGTGTGTCGCGCGCGCTCGGTGTCTTGGCTGGCCTCGTTTGGGATCGTGCTTTGGGTCTGCCCATTGAACGCCCCAAGTCGCTATCTACCGATTTGCTGATGAAGAGAGTGATGAAGTAAAGAGTCGGTATAAAAAAAAAAGATAGAGCGTTACAAGAAAAGAAAAAATATAAAATCGAAAAGATTATTACACCAAAAATTAATACAAACAAACAAACAAAGAAAGAATGAAAGTAGAAAGAAAGAAAGAGAAAAATGTTTGCTTATAAAATTCACAACAAAAACAACAACAGCAATTACAAAATAATGAAAAGTATAAGAAAATCAAAATAAAAAAGCAAGCAGCTCAGCTCCTATATTAATTTAAACGCGCTTATATTTTATTATGTTTTAACTTTTAATTTAATTTAAATTTAAATAGTTAGAATTAAACACCTTAAAAACTAAGTATGTACAGCATATTTAAAACAAGCAATAATAAGAACAAGAACAACATGAAAAACAACAAAAATACAAGAACAAACAACAAATCCTTAATAAAATGCTTTCCAGTTTTCAAATTAAAAAAAAAAAACAACTGCAAACATTTAAATAATGTGGATTAAACAGTATTTTTTTAAGCTTAAAAAAAATTTGTTGGTTATTATTTTCTTTTCTCTCTTTCTCCACTTTTTTTTCTCTTTCGCTCGCGTTTGAGCACTCTAAGCAAACATTTGCAGTTATATATTGTTAATTGTTTAAAATCACTGCGACTTAATTTATGCTGTATTTAAAAACTATTATTTCATCATTTATCTTATTTTGAACTCACCATAAAACAAAATATTGCTGTTTGACAAACTAACATATTATTGTATTTAAAAACAAAAAAAAAAAAAAAAAGCAAAAGAAGAAGTTTAAGTAAAAGTTCTCAAACCTTATTTATTTAAAGAATAACACACAAACTGTTTTTGTTTAACTATATACAGAAAGTTGTAAATTGTATTATATATAGAAATAAGACATTATAAATGTTTGTTGTATATAATGCAATTAATACAACTTGAATGAATTATTTTATTTATTTACATTTTAGTTATTTATTTAATGTCACATGGAATGATTTGATGCTAGGTAGTAAATTTTGTTTTCTTTGGGCTTTACTGAACTTTTGCTGAAGAGTTTATTTTTGAGTCCTGCAAGAGTTACAAATGATTTTAAATAAAATCAAAGGCCTCAACTCTGTAGGCATTGAATATTATCAGACCTATTCTGAATCGCAAAACCCGGATAATTTTATCTCTTCCTTATCCTCCAATTTTGAATAAAATCTCATCGGGTATTTTCTCTTTTCTTCCTTTCCTGCTATTCTAAGCAGACTTCGAAAACTGGAGAAACTTCTGTGTTGAAAAAGTAGGTATAACGAATGCTAAAGAAAGGAGAATGAGTTGGAATTTGACTGGAGATTTTTTTGTTCACCAGTAATAAGTGAAGTAGTTTGAGGAAAAATGTGAGTATTTCACTATTTTAAAAATGAAAACTGAAATGAAATTTTATTGAAACCAACTCTGGCATTGCGAGCTGGTTAGCACTTCCAACAGATATTTAAATGTGAGCTTATTTACCCTGTAACACGTGAAAATCTTTAAAAAAGCAAATTTATTAATCAGGCCTATCATGAGTAATTTTTTCGCCTGGAATCAAAAAAGTGAATTTCCGTTTTTTAAAATAAATCTCAAGAACTTTAAGTATTTTTTAATGCAAATTTGTTCATCAACCGTCAATATTCATGAGTGTGAAAATTAAAAGCTGAAGTTTACCTGCTATCTTAAAGCCGCAAATTCCCTTTTTCGATTCCGAGCGAAAAAGTTACTCGTGATAGGCCTGAATATAAATTAATATTAAATATTGATGGTACTAATAATGACCGAGTCAACTGAAGCGCGGGTTCTCATTAGGAACTTTTAACGCTAGCTATGGAAGGCTTTGCTGTATATTCTGTGACATTTTTAACCAAAAGAAAACAACTTGTAAACAAGATACTGCTACTTTCTGAGTCACAGAAATATCAATATTTAATGTTTAGTTGCAAACCAGTGAAAAATGCTAGTATACTGGCCCTGTAGTTCAAAAAACTCAACACATTCACACTTTTTTACAAATACACTCACACTGGATTCACTTTCATCGCTACTAGCAACGAAATTTCAGAGCCAGTGGATTTTGACAGCAGTGGCTAGTGTATGTCAAAAAGGCGGATATCAGTGTTGTCTTTAATTACTTTTGGTGGATTCATTTCGGGTTTTCCCTCGATTTTGTACTTTATTTCGGGTTTTCCTCGATTCCACACAGGAAGCAACACTGATAACTTGTTTACATTTACAAAGCAAATTAAACAAATGTGAAAAGAAAATTAACTCAAAAACAACATTAAATTAAATTAATTCAAAGCAGCGATAACCTTCGCATTCGATGAAATTTTTTTAATGAACTTTCACTAGCATGTGTAGCACCTCTTGCATGAAATTCTTCGAATCATTCGAACAGTACTTTCATTGTCACTGGCCTGTAAGATACTTTCTGCAATTAACAAAATTGCAAAGAAAAGAGCTTTTAAATTATCACCACAATACGAAACATTAACAACTTGTTAACTATTTTGTTAATGTGGTGAGCTTAGTTAAGCTGGTAGAATAGGGCTGTTAGAGGAGGGTAAAAAAGATTGATATTGAAGTGATGGTTTTTGTTAAAACAAATTTGTTTAGAGTTTAAAAATTTTCAAATTTGGTAAAATATACATGTATGTTTTAAAAAAAATGTTTTGTAACAACATAAAATTGATAAAAATGGATTTTTTACATATATTTGTTTTAGATTTTGAATTGAACGATTTTAAAAGGCTATTTTAGAATTCAGTTTTATTCAGACTGATAAAAATGTTATTAAAAAGTTTCCTTCTAAATGTTGTAAGGATCGGTCAAGTAGTTTTTGAGCTAGGTTGCCCGCAGTTTTGATAAAAACTACTTTAAAGTTATACAAAACAAATAATACGATGACGTTAGTGTTCAAACCTTAATGAAATCACTATATATACACACAAAAAAATTATTGTTAACATTCTTTGGAATGTTCTCCTCAAATATACCAGTTTGAGCAGAGAAAATAAATGATATAATAAAATAGCAGCTACTATAGCTTGATTTTTATATTATATCGAACTCACGCGAGAGTCCTTTCAAGCTTATAAATTTCTTAATATTCAAGATATCTTTATACAAGTTTTTTACATATTTTTGAGATGTTGTCAAGTCATTTAAAATTAAAAAATGTTGATTCTGGGATGCCTCTAAATGTATTGCCGGCCTTAAGAGTTCAAAATTTCATTCGTTGAAAAACTTAAGGAACAAGATCAAAATATAAATGCAAGAATACCGCTTTTTACATTTACATTTTTATCCCAATTGACTTAATTTTATATTTTTGCTTATGCACACAGTTTCTAATGTTCCATGCATAGATACAAACTTTTCGAACATGCGTAAGGGCCTTTAATTTCATATAAAAGTGCACCATCGGTACTAGTTTCATCAAAAAATCTATAACGTAAAAAATAAATGTTTTCCGAACATTTTATGCTTCGAAAATAAAAATGTAGTTTTCGAACAAAATTTTTTGTTTAATTCTGGCTTAGTGAATGTTATATGCAAAGTCAGGCCTGATTTGATACCAATAGACATGAAAAAAACTTTTCGAACATGCGTAACGGCTTTTAATTCCATATGAAAGTGCGCCATAGACACTAGTTGTTTCATCAGATAATCGAAAGTATGATAAAAATAAAAGTTTGTGTATAATTTTAGGCATCTGAAAAAAAATTTAGTTTTCGAAAATTTTTTTTTTTTTAATACTAGTATTGGCTTAATTAAACATTTTTTTTTGCTTTTGCACACATTTTTTAATGTTCCATGAAAATCCAGTTCTGATTTGATACAATATACTTAGAAACAAACTTTTCGAACATGTGTAACGACTTTTCATTTTACATAAAAGAGTACAATCGGCGCTAGTTTCATCAGAAAATGGAATACATGTAAAAAATAAATGTTTGCTATGCAATAAATGATCATTGTATGCATCTTCAAATAGAAGGTTAGTACAGAATTTTTTTTTTTAAATACCGGGTTAATTAAACCTGTTCTTACTTTCGCACACATCTTTTAATGTTACAATGCAAATTCAGTCGTGTTTTGATACAATATACTTAGAAACAAGCTTTGCGAACATGCCTAACGGCTTTTAATTTTACATAAAAGATCATTAATGGCATTAGTTTCAATAGAAAATCAAAAGTATGGTTATAATAAAGGTTTCCCGATCATTTTATGCATCTTCGAAAGAGAAATTTAGTTTTCGAACGTAATTTTTTTGTAAATTAAAAAATTTAACATTCTTAATTTAACATTTTTTTCTGCTTTCGAGCACAGCTATTAATGTTCCATGCAAAGTCAGTCATGATTTGATACAATATACTTGGAAACAAACTTTTCGAACATGCGTTAAGGCTTTTGATTTCATATAAAAAGGTACTATTGGCACTAGTTTCATCAGAAATCAAAAGCATTATAAAAATAAATGTTTCCGGATCATTTCATGCATCTTCGAAAAAAAAATTGGTTTTCGAACACATGTATATTTTTTTAATAATGAATTCATGAAAAAGTCATTCCTGATTTGATGATATATACTTAAAAACAAAATTTTCGAACATGCGTAACGGCTTTAAATTTCATATAAAAGAGTAACAACGGCACTAATTTCATCAGAGAATCGAATGCTTGGTAAAAATTAATGTTTACCTTTTTAAAATTTCATTTTCGAAAATTATTTTTTGTCGAAATTCTGACTTAATTGAATATTTTTAGTATAATTTTAGATATTTCTTACACCTAATTTTAACATTTTAGAATAATTTATTTATTTTAATTCATTATGATGTTTATAACCTAAGAAATTCAACTTCGAAAAAAAATTATGTTTAAAGACATCAGAATTTGATGAATATAAATCAATGTCTTTGGTTAAATGTTGAAATAAGTCGGCCTTCTACGATTAATTTGGCCGTCCCAAGCCCAAAAGCAACAATATGTCTTTGGTTAATTTCCATATGCATATCTTGCGAAATTAAACTTAGTATTCGAATGAGACTTTGAAGTAATTACTCTAGTTTATGAAAAATGCTAGCAAAATCAGCTAAAATTGTATATTTTTGTTAAAACCTCAAGATTGAAGTTTGATTTTGAAAATCTCTGTCATTTCTTTATTTGAAATAAATTGCATTCTGAATTCACGTAAAGATTGAAGTGCCACTTCGAAAATCTTTGTATCGTTAAAATCCTACGAAATTCAGTATATTTCATAATAAATAACAATCGAAATTGAACTTCGAAAGTACGGACGACTTTTTCCGAAGAAATGATATCCGTCGAGCGGAAAATCCGACAGTACCACGATTGGGCCCAATATTAAAATCTCATTTAAATAACCTATTTTTGAGACTCTTGCAAGCGCATAACTTTCGAAATCGAGTTAATTATTGAAGCGGAACTTTGAAAAATTTTCGAATATGAACATAGAACCCTTTTAGTTTTACCGAATCATCTAACTCAATTGAATATTTTTAATGTAAACAAATTTGCAGATGCAACTTAATCGGAAACAGGAACTTCGAAAAATTTAGTTCGTTCATAACATCTGAAAATCACTAGAAAATGTATTTTGATGTAATATTTTTGATTAAGTTTGACAATGATAACTTTCTATTTAAATTTTCCTTAAAATTAAAGTTCGAAAAACATTTTTTTAGAACTTTGAAATGGGTTTTTTTTTTAATTACCTTTGAATTTGCATTTCATTTGAAATTAAAAAATTCAACTAAGAAAATTGGATGATTGTTCAATACATATTTTTCGAAATTCACGTAAAACACTTAAACCCGCAGGAACTTTTGGGACCAGAACTTCAACATATTTTTTAATGACTGCATGCTTAGAAATTCACTGGAAGTCCATTTGCGCTGAATATTTGTGTTGAATCAAATTTAAATGTTCGAAAATCTATTGAATTTTGAGTTAAAATTTAATTTCGAAACAAATTTGTTTGGCTTGTAACCTGCAAAATTTGTTTAAAAAATCCATTTCAGTTGAATATTATTGATAAAATTTAATGAGCATTGTTTTCGCATTACAAGAATAAAAAGAAAAGGAAAAGAATAATTAAAAAAAAATATTTTTGAACAAAAATGCATAAAAGTTGACTTCTGTTGATAAGCTATAAATTTAACAGCTGTTTGTTGAATTTACTTTATTCGAAATTCAATAAAACTTCGAAAATTTTTTTTTTTTGACTAGTTTTGAAATTCACTTAAAGTCCAAGAAACTGATTATTTGTTTAAAGTTAATTTTATTTTTTTTTTTAATCAATGCATTTTTTGAATTCATTAAGTATTGGCTTCATTTCGTAAATAGTTGCTCCGAACCAATTTCGAATTGGAGTTTCGAAAAGTTTAAATGCATTTTGGTTTTTTTTTCTCCATTGGCTCATTAAAAAAATTATAAACCAAAATTCTTTCTAAAAGAAGATTAACCTCTTCTGTCAGTGAACAATAATTATGCTAGACTTAGCGTTATGTACTTAAATTTATATACATACAAATATTCATAAACATAAGTGTTTCATATTGTGTAGTTTATTACGTAGACAAAACAATAGTGTTCGTTTTTTCGCTAAAAACAGAAAGAAATATATTAAAAACAATAAAAATTCTTAAATAAATGCTCGAGCAGAAGATGGTTGTTGCTTTATATTTTTAAAAATTTTCATTTTGCATGTTAATACGAACTGTTTCAGTTGGAGATAGATTTTCTGAACTGCTGCAGAATCATGTTTGCGCCATCTGCACGTGATTTATTTACCAGCTTAATTCGTTAGTTTCATGACATTCACTACTCGCTATATTGATGCTACACCTATGTGTGATTTTTATTGCCTACTTAATTTGAGTTGCTTTACATCGACGTAGCCTAGAGAAGTACCCAAAAATTTCCAGCAGTGAGCTGTGTTTAGCAAGCACGCAATTCGTTGCCTGCATTCAGCCGAAACGATGCTGTTCATAAATACTGGCTGTGATAATTAAAACCATTTACAATTTTATATAAGGCTCTTAATAAAAACAAATGCATATAAAGCTGACAAATAGCTATTTGACGCACCATTAAAGCTCCGAAGCTGCATGAAAAATAAGCTTTTTCAACCAATTCGCTCAAATGGCAAGAATGCGGCCATTCCATTGCTTGCTGACATTTTGCCAAGTTTCACGTGACGGCATGTGAAAGATTTTTCTCAAATGTCAGACATTCGGTGTTTTTTCTTTTGAGTCATTTTCTTTTAGTTTAATTTTAACTAAATTCATAATAAAAATTTACCATCTACAAATTAACAGACAATGGCCTACGATCTCAAGAAGGAATCCGATGTTAAGGACTATCTGGAAAAGCTAGGAATCGAGTATCGTTTTGGTTGCTATTCAGAGAAGAGACCAGAGGGTAAATATGAAATATACGACGGCGGGCGGCATCGCGCATAACCTTTGTTAAAGCATTTCGCCATTAAGCCGAAAAATTACATTTTCATTTTATATTATTGTTTTTACGTTGTGGTTCGGCATGTAGTTTGTCATCTGCTGGGCGACTATTTGGAAGGCATTAAGAAAGATTTTGAAAAAGCAGCAAAAGTCTATAAATCGACATGTGACGATTATGGTTACGCAAAATCCTGTTACAAGTACGGTAACTACAGTTTTCTGGGCAAAGGCAAGAGTGGCAGCAAAGGTGATCCACGTAGTGCCTATAGTTACTATGAAAAAGGATGCACTCTAAATGACTCTGATTCGTGTTTACACTCTGGTCTGTTGCTGGTGTCGCGTTCAATGCCCAAGGAGGTGGAGAGAAATGTACCAAAGGTGAGGAAAGTGTTTTTGTTTTTGTTATGCAATTCTTGCACGATGCGCAATTATTTTTAGCACATGATTGCAACTTGCAAACGTTACATAAAGAATCTGCAGTAGCGTTTAAGAAGAAATAACAGTAATTTAATTTAATCGAAATCATTATTTTGGATATTTTTTAGGGATAGGGAAAGTTGTATAACATAAGCTTAGTTTAAATGCCACGGGATGGGTATAATCAGCGGCCACCGGCTATTTTAAGCGTTAGATTTATTAAGTTCGTTGTTTTTTTAAAGTAAATAACACAAATGTAACATTATTAAGAGCTCAACTTCTTAGCCAATGTGTGCCGTTATAAATCCAATAGGCGATGTTATTTCCAATTCTTAAACCAACAAATCTTAAATATAAGGGTCTACTTCAAAAAAAGGAACTTTACAACTCATAGCTTGGTCAAATATTAAATTTTACCTGCATGAATTGGGTACTAACCAAATATTTTTAAAAGTCTGCTTACTTATCGTATGAGGTCCATAGGTCGGTATAGTTTGAGCCATTGAGGTTCTTGTGTATTGACGTCTTTAGCGTCATCGGTGCTTGTACGGCCACAACCAAAGTCAGAAAAACTATTTTGAATCATTCGGATAGTACATATATATCTTGGCTTTGTTTTCGGTTATCGTTTCTTGTGTTAAATAGTAGTGTTTTTCCAGAACACAAAACATATTTTTTCCATTAAAAAAAAAACACGTTGATTGTTTGCATGAAGCATAAATGCCTGAAATTTTGACAGACGTCTAATGAAGGATAATGTTTGTTGAATGGTTCGCAATATTCCATACTAAGGCCATCTCTTAGGATTATTTCAAACCTTTTGATTGTCCTAGTACATAAGTTGGGACATCAAATCAATTCGCGATCTAGCTTTTAAAGTTTATGTTTAAAACAGCTGTTCCAAACCACTGCTTGGATAAGTACGATGAAAGTTCCAAATTAAAAGTGAAGGGTAAACCTTGTAATCCTTGAAAAATTGTCAAATTTAGGGTTGTTGCAGATACGCATTTCTCCCCCCTCCCCCCATTTTCGGTTAAAAGTTCTAAATGGAAATCCCAGGTAACAATTTCACCTAAATAATCCTTGAGGAAAGCTTTATGTAAGGAATTTCTGCAGTCCGCATGAAAAAATACATGAACAGTCTGTAATAAAATTTAAAAAACTAAAATTAAGGGATTTAAAACATATGAACAGATATGATCACGAACTTTTACAAGGTGGGGCAAAAGTAATCACCCAATGTTCTTTTGCTTTAATTTTTTTTTAATGAAAAATTTAAAAATTTTTACAAGGTGGGGCAAAAGTAACCACCTAATGTTGTTTTGCTATAATTTTTTTTTAATGAAAAAAATTTTGGTTGTGCTTGTGAAATTTGTTTATTTAATCCTTTGTTTATTTATTCCATCAAGTTGAGAAAATAAAATTCGGCTAAGTGGCCGCCGCCAGAGTTGATGACCATACGGGCTCGTTTTATGGCGTTTTCTTTCCATCACTATTGTCAGAGCTTCGAGTGACAGGTTCTTGCATTCTTGGCGAATATTCTCTTTAAGGGCTTGAAGAGCCTGAGGCTTGTTGACGTACACCCGCGACTTTAAAAAACCCCATAAAAAGAAGTCTAGAGCGGTTAAATCGGGTGATCTGACCGCCCAGTGTAAATCACCAAAACGAGAGATTAAGCGACCCGGAAATGCTTCCTTCAGAATATCGGTTGTAGCTCGAGCAGTGTGCGTCGTTGCACCGTCCTGTTGGAACCACATATTCTCCAGTCCCAATTCATCCAATTGAGGAAGAAAAAAATTCGGTAATCATGGCTCTGTAGCGCCGTCCACAGGCGTCGTTTGGCCTGCGGCGTTCTCAAAAAAGAAATGGCTCGATGACTTCTCCAGCGTAAACAGCACACCACTCAGTAACTTTGAGCGGGTGTAATGGTTCTTGGTGGGTGATACACGGATCTTCGGTGCTCCAAAAACGCTTACTTTGTTTGTTTACGTAACCACAAAGATGGAAATGAGCCTCACGCTCATGATAATTTTCAATGAAAAATCGTCCACCTCTTCTTTGAGATTCAGGATGCTCAACAGCTAACAGCTGATGCACTGTCTGCACTTTGTACGGGAAAATCTTCAAATCTCTCACCAAATTTCTTCGTAGGGACCGCCAATTAATGCCCAATTGCGTGGCACGCCGTCTGGCCGATGTTCCGGGCTCTTCTTCGACTTCTTGGGTAACAGTAGCGATATTCTCAGCAGAACGGCTGCTCTGAAGCCAGCCAGCCAGCCTTGGGAAGATCTCGTGTCGTCCCAGTCTCTTCAAGGCGCAATGTTTGTCCAATTGGTGTCGGACGGCCAGGAAATCTGTGACGAAATTCACGCTGCGCCAACACAACCAACAAATTGTTACGCAAAAAAAATTTAAACAATTATTCCGCATTCTTGAGGAGTAAACCGATTCATGGCTAGTCAATTTGTATTCTGCGTTTGTTTACTTCACAAATGTCAAAACCGAATTGACATATGGCGCCATTTACCATACATTAAAGGCAAATCTCAAAAATGATAGAATAAAATTTGCGCTTTGCGCAGGTCCGTTACTTTTGTAGCGTTGATATTATGACTTAAAGCTCTTTTGCTCACCTAAGCAGAATTGATACTTGGTTGATAATGTGACGTAATGCGCAGAACGAAATTTTTTTGTGCACCATCGGCGCAATCTTTGTATTCTATCATTCTTGGGTAAATCTCATAATTTTATTAAGAGTTTCTGCTTTAAGTTGTAGTAGACAGTACCTTATAATACCTCAATACATTATGTGAAGGTGGACATTAGCTAAGCATGGGCTAGCCTGATTTTTATCTTAATTTCCAAATATAGATGCGTGCTATAAAGCCTTCTTAAGGTAAAGTTTATTTTTGAACTTAGGCTTTTAAAATGTAATTCAAACGTACGTTTTTCAAGCATTTGAATTCATAAACAAAATTAATATTTGTGTTGTATATTTTATCGATATATCAATATTTGGACAGCTATTATTGCTAAAGAACATTTCTTTAGTCCTTGAGGTGTTCATTTTAAAGTCGTGAGAGGCCCCCCAAAGATGATGCACTGGAGGTGTTAACATTTATAACGGACAGAAAATATGAGCTGAAAATCATCAGCAAAAATGAAGGGCGGGCAAATATTTGTATCTGACTCTTGGTCAGGTTATTTGTCAGGTACTTCAAGTATGCCCGATGATCAGTTATTACAATAAATATATTGTTTACGTTCTCGCAAATAAGAAAATAGTAGTTTTCTCCAGGCTGTCTAAGAAAAATTAAATTCACCTACTAATTTTAAAATTAATTTTCTTTGGTTTATTAAATAAAACTACTTAGATAAATAGGCGCGGTTATAAACAATTGACCAATAACAAAAATAAAAAAATCCAGATACATAAAACACAAATCTTATCGTTTACTAAACGTAATTTTGTCCTTAAGATCTAATAGGAGAATAATAGGATTGCTACAAACAAAAGATCTCTCATTCGTATATTGTGAAATTTTAACTTTAATGAGGTTTTCAACAACCTTTGATAAAACAGGCGAAACACTGATTTGAATTATCCGACATTTTAATAGGGACAATACAAGCCATTTTCCAAGCATCTGGAAATTCAGATGCGGCAAAGATTTATGTGCGGGAAAACAATTTTAAGAAATCTAAAAGGAATGTTGTCATATCCGCAAACATTCGATTTTATTCTTAAAAAGGCTGAAACCATATCATGTTCGGCATCACGAAAATAAAACCCTACATACGGCATCTGATCAAAATCGATCGAATCTGGATCAGCCCGGTGATTGATGAGAAACAAAATATATGTTAAGATCGTTAACGTTTACGTTATCAAGAGCATACGCATCCATAGGTACGCAAAAGGGTCCACATCTGTTTGGTATTACAATGATCAAAAACGAATATGTGCACGTTTTTTTGCTTATCGAATGACTGTTTTGGTGCGATTTATAAATTTGCAAAAAAAATTTTCCAGTTGCTGGAACAGCGGTTTTCGATATAAGCCTTAAAAGCTAGATTGCGAATTGATTTCATGTAGAGAACTTCTCTTGTATTTAAAGAGCGGTATGAGAGAGAGTACCAGAGAGTTGCTCACTAACATTGCTTGTGCATTCATTTTACTTAATTTTCTAAAGTTAATCTTCTTGTAATCACGATAAAAACCGTTATTACTTTCTCGACGTAGAGGAAAAATTACCGATACGAACACTAAAGCATTGCGATAAATACCAGGACATTGTATTTGTCCTGATAAGTGGAGCGAATCAGGATCACTTATAAAGCAAACACAAACATATTATTATTGAAGTTGCCCATTAGAATAAGATTGGCATATTTTACAATTAAATCACCTAACGAATCTTCAAAAGCAGCAATATTACCATGAGGCAGGTACATCTAACACCCACTAGAATTTTAGAGAAATTATAAGTGATTTCAATACCAAGAGCTTCACAGTTACCATAGTCTGTAGATTTAAAAGCAACAATAAATTTGCAAAGACTTGTTGCGTTCTTTGTTTACTTCTTTTCACGATTCCATTCTTTGGCACCAACAATTCGTTGGCATTAAACCATAGATGGAATGCACACAACTGCAATTGCGCTTTGGTTTTAGCAGAAGGTGTGCTTATAAGATTTTCAAAGTTAATGGACTGCATAACCCACAGAATATTACTGATGAGTTGGTGTAGCGACCAACGAAACAAAAGAACATTGTTGTTGTGGCAACCTGTTGCTTCATGAGAGTACTTGGCATAAAGCTCACAAATGTAATTCTTAAAAATTTATATTTTTAGGAAATGCTAGAATCTAAATATAAATTAAAAAATGATACAATTTATTTTTCATCAAAAAATTTGAGTTTATTAGAAATGTGCAAACCTTTCCTTCCCCCTCTATTATTAGGTCGATCACTTTGGCAAAAAACATAGCCAGGTGCATCTATAGATTGGTTAGAAACATTAGGTTTTAACCAGATTTCGCAGACGGCGACAATGACTAAAACGCAACTTTTAAAAATGAACTCTCAGGTAACAATTTCATCTAAATAAGCTTTGAGTTAAGCTTTGTATAAGGAATTTATGTAGTGGGGAGAATTTAAACTTCTTTGAACAATCCTTGGAACAAGTTTTATAAAAAGTCGATGCAAGGAAAAAAGGCGTATGAAATTATTTGCTATATATAAGAACTTATTTAAAGTTTGATATAAGGTTTTTGTTCAGGTACTCGGAAAATGAAAAAAAAATAATTTTTTTTTTTTTACCTTCTACGTTTCATCATTTCATTTTATTTAGGGCAGAAAACTTGTACATTTTAAAAATCTGTGTATATCTTTGCATGTTTACCATTGTCATATCAGCGCGGATTGAACTCGGATCCTTTGTATCAACAGCCGCACGCTCTATCCACTCGTCTATTCAAGGGTTTCCTCGAGTGATGTTGAAACTTAATTACTATTTTCTTCGAATTCCTTTAAGTACAATTTTTTAAAGGTCTCGTTTTCAATCATTTCATATATGCTCTTAATTTGGAAGCAATAAATTGGCTCGGTAGCCCAGTGGTCTAAGGAGACAGTTTATCAACAGATAGATCTACGTTTAATTCCCAAGCTCAGACAACTATTTTTTTTATTATTGAAATAGTTTTTTTAATTAATTCAGGAGTTTCTAATGTTATTGTTTTTACAAACTGAAACTTTGTGTATCTAATAAGAAACTAAGCTTGAGTGAAAATCTTCCTTGAATACTTTCTAAAATGTATCATTGAATAAAGGATTATATAAAACATTATACAAGAAAATTAAATTTTTAAGGCTTTTACAAGGCTCTTTCAAGAAAAGCATGAATAATTACTTTTATACAAGACCTCTTCAAATTGAGAATGAATAACTAAATATTTAGGTGAAATTGTTATCTGGGTATTTAATTCATCAACTTTTGATGACGCTAGTGAAGGTTTAATGCTCTGTCAGTTAATATGTCTTCTTATCAATAAGAAGTATTATCGTAGAAGTATTATCGCTGGTTATTGAACCTTAGTTAATATTAAGTGATATTGAATATTGTCATATTCATAAATTGCCTCAGTGATTGATCCACTCTGTGACTTCTGTAGTCGTATGCTTTTCTAATGGTAGCATTAAGTGCATTTTAGTACATTTTCACAAATTGTATGTTGCAGTCGCACTAAGTTTGAAAAATTCTTGTACAATTTCTGTTTAGTTTTATTATTTATTGGGATCATTTTGGAATTATTTTTAATGAATTGTGCATGAATTTGGGCTTAAACATTAATGATATGCAAATCGATTGCAATGCTTTTTAGAATAGAGTAGTGGCGAATGTTCGCGGTGTCCATTCTATATTATAATTATTCAATGACAATACATTTCCGGGTATTTTGTGTAAGCTTTGTGGTTTGTGCATTACTATTAATATAGCCAATACACAATCCAAGGCCATCAGGTAAGGAAGAAAAGAGGAATTATACTTTATAGTTAATCAACAACTTCATCTGACATGAGTATGTTGCTCAAAGGGTAGAATATCCATCTAAAGATCGAAAGGAAATGGGTTAGAATAGCACTGCGAACACAAGAACCTTAAAATAGAAATTTTCCATAATATTGCCGTTTTTATTCCATTTAACGAAACTTTTTTCATTACATCGGTTTTATTCCCCATCTAATTCGCTGTGCTGATGTTTCCGTGGCTAAAGAATTTCCACTTCAAAAAATTACAAAAAATACCATAATGTTGGGTGGTCCTTTTTAATTTATTAATATATTTTTTATAGCTTGAAGAAAAAATACGAACGAAAAAAACGAAAATGGCCATTTCAGCCTTTGAAAGGGCTATGACCGAGTTTCTTATGATCAATTGTGTTGAAAAACATTCTGTGTCAGATGGGATTTGAACCTGGGTTCTATCGCGTACAAGTCACGCACCTCAACCAGTATGCCACGGCCACCACTAAGAAACAAAAAATAGTTTACTTAATTTTCTTAACTTTTTTCCCACAATACATTTCCATTTTTAAGAACTTTTCGTAAAAAATCTGAATTTCTTCGACAATTCTGATAATTGCTTAAAATCTAATTATTCGTTCGTTTGTATGAACGGATTAAAAGACATTTGATGATGTATTGTTTGTTTATATCAGATTCTAACTTCTAAATATACAGTGTAGGCCAAATAAGACCTACCAAGGCTTATCAGGTATAACTCTTGTAAAATTCATTTGTTTGAATTAACATTTTTATATATTAAATACATTTTATGGAAATTAAATATGAAAATGTATGAAAAATGAGATCAGGTAAATGTCCACCATTTTGATCGATAAACACATCTTTTTATCGCATTTTGCATTACACCACGTAAAGTTTCTGGTTGCAGGCTCCGTATTTTGTCCCGAATATTTTGCTTCAGCTGCCTAGTTTATTAACATACACTTTATCATTAAATTATCCCCATACAAAAAAATTCGGACGTAGTTAAATCTAGTGAACGAGATGGCCAAGGGAAATCCGCAGTTGACCGCAAAAAGTTGTCAATCATTGTTATGTATTAAGCGAAGAAATATGGACCGATAACTTCTGCGGCCATAACACCACACCAAGCAGTGCATCTGAATGGGTGTAACTGATGCTGATGTGTTGAAAATGCGCTTCATCCAACATCATAACATTATTTTAAAATCAGTTTTTGAGACTTATTGTGTAAAACGAAAGCTTATTCTAGTCGTTGTTGGTGGTCGCAGTGCTTGCACAATTTAAATTTCGTATGGGTACATCTTAAGATCCAACTTCAAAATTCTCCGCAATGTTGTTCTGGAAATGCCAAATTGGCCGGAACGGCGACGGGTGGAGACAGATGGATCATTTGCAACGCTTGTGCGGCAGCTTTCACGTTGTCTATAGTGCTAATATTTCGATGAGCATCTCTTCTGGAACCGTCAGTAACTGACATTTCAAAATGGTCCACCAAACTTAATAATGAAAACTGTGGGAGCTTGAGATAAAATATTTCCAAGGATTGAATTATAACCTGCAAAAAAAAAACAATTATATTAGAAAATAAAAAAGTTATTTATGTTTAACATTAGCAAGTCTCATTTGTCCCAGACTGTATTTGAATATTGCAACTTAAGCAGTTTTTTTCTTCAAAATAAAAAAGTCTTCTCTTGTTGGAAGGTTATGTTTTGATCTAGAATATAACTTTATCAAATTTCTGTAAACCAAATGCTTTTTTTAGGAAAACAATTTATGCCAACAAATAGCAAAAATGTTAGATTTTTTTTTTTAGTTGGTGTTATTTAAATAACTTAAATAAATATTTGAAATACCTATTGAATATCTATCTTCATCCACAGGGCTTGGAGTACTTGACAAAAAGTTGTGAATTGAATAACGCTACCGCCTGCTTCTATCTATCCGGCATGCATATCTCTGGTGTGCAAAAACATGCCGAAGGGCAACCACCTGAGTTAGCAGTTAATGCCATACCTACCTCGCCACCTCCAAAGAACGGTGAATATATTGTGCTGAAGGACATGAAGAAAGCATTCGATTTCGCTTATAAAGCATGTGAATTGCGAAATATGTACGCGTGCGCCAATGTTAGCCAAATGTATGCGCGTGGCGATGGCATAGAAAAGAATGAAAAAGAATCGGAAAGGTATAAGAAACTGGCGCTGGAAATGCAAGATGAGGTGCAGAAGCAGCAGCAGACGGTAGGTTTTCAGCAGGGGCTCAAAATACCGCAGTAGTGAAATCATATAAAAGAAAGAAAGAAACAAAAATTACAAAAAACCAAATAGTTGTAAAATATGTATGAGTGAAAAATTTTAGAAAAGTTGACGGCAATTTATTTTGTTTTAATTTTTTGTTAATCCTCTTTTGCTTTTTTTTTTTTTTTTGTTTTATTAAACAATGTTGCAAGCAATGAAGCGATAATTTTTACTAAAATTAACTTCAATAATTAAAAAAAGAATAAAGCACTAAAATTAACTTCAATAAGGTTTCATTGAAATGTTTAACCAATCTAAGCACTGTGCAACAGTTCAAAGATGCTGGCCCTGGAATTATAAACAAAATAAAAGTCAACTCTAAATTAAGTGCAAGCTCTTTGACAACAAATTATATTGAAAAACTACCAAAAATGCTTATACTAAATTTAAAGTCGGCTTTTATTTGCTTTATTATTATATTGGCCTCTGTGTTTATAATTTTATGCATTTCAATGAAATTTCTATTCTTTTTTTTCACTCTCTCCATAATAAGTTAAAACTTTGTAAACTAGTTTATTAGGCAAGGCCATGAAAAAGAATTTGATGGCGTAAGTTTGAAAAATAGTTAAATATAAACAAATTTTTGTGTTTCAATTTAAAAAAAAAAAAAACAAACAAAAAATGTGCTGCTTTAAAGTAATGTTTGCTTAAAAAGAAGAAGAAAGAAAAAAAGATGTTAAAAAAACATAGATGTTTTGTTTTATTTTTGTAGTAAGTTTTTCTAAGTAGTTAAAAAATAAAAACTTATAGCTAAGCGAAAGTTTTTAACGCAATTTTAGCTGCTGCTGCTACTGCTGTTGTTGCTTTCGTTTATTAAACGTTTTTACTTCTCTATTTTTTACTATTTAAGTAAACTAATTGTAAGCAATCATTGTTGCCTATATAGCTATATTCATGTACAAATAAACCTTAGTTAGTTTAGACTTTAAGTTAAGCACACTTTATAATGTCTTTGTATTGGCGCGTATTTCCTACAAACGCACACCGTCACAATAGCATTAATCCGGATGCCGCATTCGAACACATACACACAGTCACACTTGCAAACACAAATCTACACACTTGAGTCCACTTGAGTTCACAATGAAATAAGATTTTGTAATACAATCTGTTTAAATTAAAATAGCCGAAAAGAAGGAGAAATAGAATCAACAGTAGCAGCAGTAGCAGCAGCAGAAGAAGATGCAGAGATGAAGCGGCAGAAAACTTAATTTAAGCACACAAATTATCAATTTAGCAACGAGCTAGGCAACTTTAGAAAATATCTACGCTACGCGAGTATAGTAGAAATGTGAACATGTATTTAGCTTGTGCCTGTCCCTGGTCTGGCCTGGCTTGTTCTGACTACATAACAGCGTTTGTTTTTTAAAATGTGGCTTTTGTATCAATGTTTGCACGCATTTGCTGCATTTAATTGTTTGTTATTTAATTGTTTAAAAATCATTAAAAACTTAAATGTTTTTTTAAGGATATAAATATATATAAGTTCTTAGCAGAAAGTAACACGCAAGCTTTGCACTTTAAAGTGCCGTCAAGCAGCAAACTTGCTAGAATAGCAATGTTTATAAAATTAAATTTTAAATCATCTCAACCTTTAATAAAATTTCATTATTTTGATTTGTTTTCTTTTTCAAATTAAATGCGGCACTACACATCTTGTCTAAGTACGTTTTTTTCTGCTAATAGAATTTAACAAGCAGTGCAAAAACCAACAGCTCAAATTCGCACGAAATATGTTTCGGTAATAATTTAAGTTTCACACTGACGCATCATTTATATGTAAAACTTAAATTTTTGCAATTTTTATCCATAAGTATAAGCAAAATGTAATGATCCTCAAATCTGATGACGACTACCGCAAACGAAAAACTGATAATGATTTACGTTCGAATGTCCAAACTCTTAATTGGGAAGGTGCCTCTATCCAACTGATAGATATCTTGGAAAGATACAAAGCTGATATCACTGTAATCCAAGAAATGCGATGGAAGGGACAGGGTCACTCTCGGAAAGCATCCTGTGATATCTACTACTACAGCGGCCATGCGGAAAAGCACGACTTTGGGTGCGGATTTGTAATTGGCAAGAGATTACGGCATCATGTCCTGTGATTCACTCCTGTGAACGAACGACTTGCCATAATCCGCATCAAGGCTAAATTCTTTCATACAAACCTAATATGTGCGCATGCTCCGACAGAGGACAAGGACGCTGAAACTATGATGATGATTTCTACGAGAGCCTTGAAGACGCTTACGAGCGCTACCCCCGTCACGACATAAAAATTGTGCTTGGTAACTTTAACGCTAAGGTGGGCAAGGAAAACATCTTTGGTCCAACAGTCGGAAAGTTGAGCCTCCACGACAACACATCCGATAACGGAATGAGGCTGATTGACTTCGCCGCAGCACGAAACATGGTTATAAGTAGCACTACATTCAAGCATCTCAATATTCATAAGGCCACCACCTGGTTGTCCCCTGACCAAAAAACGCGCAACCAAATTGATCACGTTTTGATTGACGGAAGGCACTCTTCCAATGTATTATATGTACGCACGATCCGTGGTGCTAACATAGACTCGGATCATTATCTAGTCGCAGCTAAGATCCGTACATGTCTGTGTGCTGCAAAGAATGCGCGCAATCCTACACAGAGAAAGCTAGACGTCGACAAGCTGCAGTCAAAATGGACAGCCGAAGCCTTCGCCACTCGACTCTCACTCCTGCTTCAAAAAAGAACTCTCCGATCGACGATATATGCGCGCAGTGGACACACATCTCCCACTCTATGCGTACGGCTGCCGAAGAGGTTATTGTGGCACGACCAAGAGTGTCGCGACGCCACTGCAGAGAAAAACGCCGCCTACAAAGCCACCCTGCAGTCGGTTGCTAACACCACGCGTGTTGCTAAGGTGCGATACAGTGAGAAGAAGAGGGACGAGGAGACCCAAAAGTTTTTCGAAAAGATAGGACGTCTGGCCGATGGCTCTAAAACCAGGGCCTCTTTCTGCAAGGATGAAAACGGGAATCTAGTGACAGATATCCAGAGTACACTGGCGTTATGGAGGGAACATTTCTCTAGTCTTCTGAATGGCGATGATAACAACAATCCTGCCAATAGAGATGATATCCCGGAAACCCCAATTATGGATGGCAGCGTTGAAGTTCCGCTGCCCGACTATAATGAAGTCTTGACGGCTTAAGAACAACAAAGCCGCGGGAGCCGATGGTCTACCCGCTGAGCTGTTTAAGAATGGAGGCGAAGCTCTATTTAAATGCATTCACAAGCTTTTATGCAGAATATGGTCTGAAGAATGCATACCAAACGATTGGAACCTCAGTGTACTCTGCCGAATTCACAAGAAGGCGATCCCACTATTTGCGCCAACTACCGTGGAATAAGCCTCCTAAATATCGCCTATAAGTTCCTGTCGAGCGTATTATGTGAAAGACTGAAGCCCATCGTGAACCAACTGATTGGGCCTTATCAGTGAGGCTTCAGGCTTGGAAAATCTACCATTGACCAGACGCTATGAAAAATCTTGGAAAAGTCCATAGAGCAGTAAATCGACACCCACCATCTTTTTCTCGACTACAAAGTCCACCACCAAAAAGTATACTCGACCATGTCTGAATTTGGTATACCTGCAAAATTAATCCGTCTACGCAGGATGACACTAAGCGACACCAGCAGCGCAGTTAAAATCGGGAAGGACCTCTTCCCACCATTTGTTACCAAACGAGTTTTAGACAAGGTGATTCCCTATCGTGCGACTTTTTTAATCTAATTATGGAGAAAATCAATCGAGCTGCTGACAAGAGTGTAATACTGCAACGTATGCGTATGCTGATGATATTGATATCATTGGCCATAACACACGCGAAGTCAATGCAGCATTCTCTAAATTAGAAAAAGAGTCGAGTCGCATGGGTCTTGCAGTAAACGCAGATAAGACGAAATGTGTGGTGTCAACAAACAAACAGTCCCAGCGTATTGGCACCCACGTCACTGTTGACAACACCTCCTTCGAGGTTATGAAGGACTTCGTCTAACTCGGTTCCAGCATTAGCTCCACATTAGATATCAGGAGAGAGATAAAACGAAGGATAACTCTTGCCAACAGATGTTACTTTGGGCTCAATAGACAATTGAGACGCAGAGCCCTCTCTCGACGAACAAAAGTTACGCTCTATTAGTCATTAATCATGCCCGTCCTGTTATATGCAGCACAAATCTAGACATTGAGCAGCTCTGATGAAAAGATTTTGGGAGCGTTCGAAATAAAGATCCTTCGTAAAATCTACGGGCCAATCTGCGTCAATGACGAGTACCGAATACGATGGAACGATGAGCTGTATGAGCTATACCCCGACATCGACATAGTAAAGCGCATAAAAATCGAGCGGCTTCGCTGGCTAGGTCATGTTAAGCGGATGGAAGACGACGCTCCAGCGAAGAAAATATTCGATTCGGTACCCAGCGGCGGAAAACGTAAATGAGGACGATCGCATCTCCGTTGGAGGGACCAAGTGGAGGGCAACCTGACGGAACTTGGAGCTTCCAACTGGCGCCAGCAAGCGTAAAACAGAAAAAGTTGGGGCAATTTCTTACAACAGGTGGAAACCGACTTACGGTTGTAGACACCATCTAAGAGAGATGATCAAGAAATTTTGGTTGTGTAAAAAGTACAATAAAACTGTTGTAGCGTCTAAATTCTAAGAGCTCTTCAAATTCAGGTCCATCAAATGCTGCTTTTAGTTCAGAGCAATATTAAACTCTGCCTAGTTGTGTTGATGTTTAATGAAAATCATGTGTTGATACAGTTTTTCTAATGGTCGAACTATGTGTGCGTAACGCGTAATAGCATTTTGAGCTCTACGTCACTCTGCTTTTTTGTGACAGCTGCATTTTCATTGCTTATGTGTGTTTAATTTATGTGCGGTAAATTTGCTGATAAATTGTGACTTAAAGCAGAATTCTTTTGTTCTTACTTTTGTTTGCAGATAAATATAATAATATAAAATATGTAATTTGAGCGTTAAAAGTATTCTCTCCTTTTGTTTTGAGTGAATACGAATCAAGGTCAAACCGAGTGCCATGAAAACATTGGAATTGGAATATAAACAGAATGATGGGAAAGGCTACTGCAATGGTTGTTGTTGCTGCTTAAACCGGTTTTTATGGTGCCTCTGAAATTCATGCTCTGTTTTGGCTTCTGTTTTTCAATTCAAGGACTTAGGTGCAGTTTTTGATCGTAAATTTTTTTTTATATTACTCATCTGGACAATCTTGTTCCGAAAGCCTATTCCATGCTAGCGTTCATACGTCGTAATAGTGTATGCTTTCTGGATCCGTACACTTTGAGAGCTCTGTAGCAGCATTCCCAAAAGGTTAACGATAATAATAGTTGTCGTTATCGGTCATTGTGCATGCACAGTTTCATAGTAAATGATAGTTTTCGCTAGTTAACTACAGCGACAATCATCGTTAAGTCGTTTGGGAATCCCGCAACTGTTTAACTCTCTTGTACGATCTAGGCTGGAAATATGCAGCTATTATTTGGAACCCATTTTATGAGGCTCATAATTTCCGGCTTGGAAACATTCAGAAGTCTTTCACAAGGCTTGCGTTGCGCTAATTTAATATTGATGGTGTACCTCCCTCATATAATACCAGATGTCTCTTAATATGATTAAAATCTTTGAAGTAGAATAAGTATTTTGTATTTACTTTTGTTTTTGAGATCATTAATCATATATCATAAATGTATTTAGCTAATATTTATTTTTTTTGTGTTAATCTGTTTAACAAATTTAAGATGATTGTTTTGTATTGTATTGATTGTATTCAGGACAGTTATTCTTTAGTAGAAGATTTTGGGCATTACTTTATAAACAAAAATAGCTGATATATTTCAACATGTCCGAAGTTAATCTACGTTGTTCATAATCAACACTCGATTTGTTACGCGTTATTTGATACGTGCTAAGGTAATTAACTTTACGCGAACATAATTAGGCCATTAGATGCGCTGTACATTTTGGACGCTGGATGGGGTAATCTTTTTTTATTATTTACAATGATTTGAATTCACAAATATTATAGATGTACTGCTCAGAGAAGATGCCTTTTTGGCTTCAGCAAATCCAATGATGTTGCGGCCGTGGCGCAGTGGGTAGAGTGCGTGGCCCATACGCTAGAGAACCTTGGTGCAGTTCTCACCTGGCACAGAAAGTTTTTAAAATTAAATTAATTTTTCTGTTCGGCCGTCATCAGTCTGTAGACAATGGCAAACCTCAGAGTAAAAACTGCCATGAAAAGCTTCTTGAGAGCATAAGCCGTTCGAAGTAGGCATAAAACTTGTAGGTCCAGTTCTCAATCATTTGTGTTTAATCATTTCACAACACAATTGATCATAAGAAGCGCGGTCAAAGTCTTTTCAAGGGCTAAAATGGCCACTTAAATTTTTTTTTTTAAGCCAATAACCCTTAAGGAGGGAATAAGGGTTTTAGCGTAAAAAAAAAAATCGCTTTTTTTGCAAATTTTTTTTATTTTATTGGTTATTTGCGAATAATAAAATTATATTAATAAAATTTTAAAATAACAAAAATGTATTTCGATTGGTTTACAAAAATATAGTTTCCTTACCTACTTGAACGTGGAAAAATTATCTAAGGAATTAGACGAATTTTCTAAAATAAGTAGTTGGCTAATAAAAAAAATTAATAGATAATTTTTCTAAAATATGTAGGTTAGAGTGGAACGAAATGTATGGATGCAAAAAATCTTCATTGTCTTCATATATTTTCGAAAACTGCACGTAAAAGAATAAATTTCTGCATCTTTAGTTTTTTCCAGTGACATATCTTTTGACTTTAATCTTTTGATTAAAGATTGAAGCAGATTACAAAAACACTGATTGGACCTTATCAGTGTGGCTTTCGACCTGGAAAGTCCACCATAGACCAGATTTTCACGCTACGACAAATCCTGAAGAAAACCCACGAAAATCAACTTGACGCACACCATCTCTTTGTCGATTTTAAAGCTGCGTTCGATAGCCCGAGAAGAGATTGCCTATACGCAACAATGTTTGAGTTCGGTATACTTACAAAGTTGGTAAGACTTCAAGGTAGGAAGTGACCTCTCCGAAACCTTCAATACCGAAAGAGATTTCAGACATGGCGATCCACTGTCTTGCGATCTCTTCAACATCATCATGGAGGGGGTCAAACGAAAGGCTGGTGCGCATCGTAATGTCAGTATTTTCTACAAAGGTGTCCAGCTCCTTGCGTACGCTGATGATATTGATATTGTCGGCTGAACCAAGAGATGTTACCGCTGCTTTCACCGCTATCGAAAAGGAATCAGTCAAAGTGGGTTTGACGATAAATGAGGGATAAATGAGCTGTCTACAAACAAGGGAGCGCGGCGTCTAGACTCGCACGTTTCATCCGGCAGCTATAACTTTGAAGTAGTCAAGGAGTTTGTATACCTTGGCACCGCGATTAATAACAACAACGAAGTCAGCTTGTAGATAAAGCGAAGAACAATAATTGCTAATAGTTGCTATTACGGGCTCAGTAAGCTACTAAGTTCCAGAGCCCTCTCTCGATCGACAAAACTTACACGCTACAAGACGCTCGTTCTACCTGTGCTTCTTTATGGCGCTGAGGCTTGGGTAGTTTCACAAACCGACGCAGCTGCTCTGGAGGTGTTTGAGAGAAAAGTTCTTCTCAAAATCTTCGGTCCTGTTCGAGTCGGCGATGACGCATCCGAATGAACTACGAGCTGTATGAGCTCTACGTAGACATTGACGTAGTTCGGCGTATAATTGTGCAGCGATTACGCTGGCTGGGTCATGTCCATAGTATGGACGACGAAGCTCTAGCGAAAAAGGTGCTCGAGGCGAGAGTAGTTGGTCAACGATGACGAGGGAGACTATGCCTCCGATAGATGGACCAGACCGAGGAAGCCTTAACCGCACTTGATGTATTCGATTGGAGAAGGCGCACGCAAAGCAGAGGCGCCTGGCGAAAGCTGATGAGGTCGGCCGAAACCCGAACACGGGTTGTTATGGCCACCTAAGTAAGTAAGTAAGTATCTTTTAATTGCGCCCGAGGGCATCCAAATGCAAATCCAAAAATTTTTTGATACAAACCTCTTCACTAACGCATAAATAACAACTTGCTAGGAAGCTGTTTATTTTACGTTAAAACTGTTAACGGCACTTTTGTAAAGAATTATCTGATCAACAATTTTGTTCTGAGCATATTTTCTGTCTTACTAGAGGAGCGCAGATATAAGCGAATGACTAATTTCGGTGATCTTTAAACCTGGATATTTTCTAGCTTATACATGGTATCATAGGGAACTATTGACAAGTTGTAATTTATGCGTTAATGAAGAGGTTTGCATTTAAAAAAACTAGCTCCTCATTTGTTTGGATTAAAAAAAAAAAAAGTCTGGCAATGAAATATATAAACCCTCGAGCGCAGTCAAAAGTTATGGCGCAGAAAAGAACTAAAGATGCAGAAATTTTTTTTTTACGCGTGGTTTTCGAAAATATATGAAGCCCATGAAGTTAAAAATTCGTTCCACTCTAATGTATGTGTCGTTTCTATTCTTAAGTGAGAAATAAATCTAAATAATTAGACAAATTTTGTAAAATAAGTAGTTGTTTTTCCTACTCTGAAGTTGGTTAACTATCAAAACAAATAGTGGATTTTTCTAAAATATGTAGGTGCCGTTTCCACTCTCAAATGGGAATGCAACCTAAATAATATGATAGTTTTTCCACACTTTGAAGGTGGCTTACCTACTCTGAAGTGGGCAGAGTTAAAAAGGAAATTAGATAATTATTCTTATTAATTTTGTGTCTTATCCATTTCATGGCTGAAGTACACCTAAATATTTAGGTGCTTCATTTACTCTCGCAGTTAGACTATTGTAATTACAATAACATTTAGAAATTTCTAGTGCGACTAATTTTTATGTAAAAGTCTTTTTTTTCTGTGCGTTGTCAGATTTTCAAAATTATTTTTTTTACAGTAGGGCTGCCACATATATAATGATATGTCTTATATAAATATTTGTTTTTATAGAAGTGGCTTGGCTTAATGACGGATAGGGTTGCCATTAAAATAGTATTTATACGAATTCGGTGCTTGGGTGAAGTCGCAGAGACTAAGAGGAGCAAGAATTGATGGAACACTTTCTCTGCACTTTTCCAGCGCGGGCTTGAAATCGCTAACTTATACTGGTTCTACAGGCACCTAGGCGACTTCTCAGAATTTTCGGTCTATCGAATCCTCTACTTCATTAATAGCTCACATTGGATCAAATAGAGAGGAAAAATAAGAGACAGCCACTTCAACCAAACCTATCCAATATATTATATTGGACAAACTTTTTATTATAATTAAAAGTAAAGGTCTAACGTTGAGAGAACTTTTAAATAATTATAATAACAGAGAATTGGAGCCAGTCTTATAATTATTATTATTATTATTTATTTATATGCTATGCACATATGGCTTTATAACAATTAATATTAGACAAAATTAATACAATTTATTCATGTACAATTAAATTTTTATAAAAATGTAAAATTGCCAGGCTTTCAGGTATATACAGTTGCAATCCGGTTAGCTTCTTAGTAATAAATATAATGATTGATTAGAGCTGTGCTCCCATATGCCAGGCTAGACGGACGAGGTCGAGTTCATACATGTGCTAGGCAAGACAGACGAGGTCTTGCTCTAGATATTCAAAATATATCTATAGCGTGTATATCTATATAAATATGGATTAGAGAACAGCTCATATATGCAAAGCTAGTCGTACGGCGTCAAGCCGGCATATGCCAGGCGAGACGGACGTGGTCTCGTTCTGGATAATCATATTAAACAACACAGCTAGATTGTACGTATATAAGTTGTTACCAAACATCACAGGAAAATATTAAGTATCCTTGGAAAGCATGATCCATATTAGTGGCGGTACTGTAGATAATCTAAAATATTAAATTTGATTGAGTAAACGGTGGGGAATTAAAGTCCCCACAAGCGTTTCTGAGTGGTTCGTTTTGCAAATAATTAGTTCTACAAAAGTTCATGTTCAAGTAACACAAAAGATCTTCTAGGTCGGAGAGGAATATTAAAGTAAATTTTGCTCAGTAAATATTGACTGTCTACATATCCATGTAAAAGTTTAAAAATCCAAGTAGCATTTAGCATAATTCTCCGATTATTTAAAGTAGGAAGATTTGAAAGTTGCAGACGATATTCATAAGGTGTTAGGTGATAATTAAAATTGCAGTAAAGATGTCTTAAGCAGAACAAAAGAAACTTTTTCTGAACTGATGCTATGTCGTCAATGTAACAACTATATCGAGGGCACCAAAAAATTGAAGCTATTCTAAAATAGATCGTACTAGAGAGGTGAATAAGGTTTTTGTTATATAGGGATCATTAAACACTTTTGCCCATCGTTTAATAAAACCTAAAGTACTATTTGCTCGATTTAAAATTTTATTAATATGAATATGAAAGAGAAGTTTAGTATTCATAGTTACACCAAGATCATGAAAGATATCTAAAGACTCTAATATATGGTCACAAATTTTATAAATACATGTGACGGAAGATTTTCGAGTGAAGGTCATGTGCTTGCATGTCATCATGTTAAGATTCATACGATTCACGTTGCACCAGCTATAAAGATGGTCTATGTCAGCTTGCAAGAGAACGGCATCATTAGCATTTTTGAAAGGAAGAAATAGTTTCACATCGTCTGCGTACATTAAAATACTCGAATGCTTTATGACCGATGGCAAATCATTTATAAACAGTAAAAAAATAAGAGGCGCGAGGTGGCTTCCTTGAGGTACACCAGAAGTGACAGGAAACTCATGAGATTTCACAAGTGTAAAAAGAACACGTTGTGTTCTATTGCATAAATAAGATTCAATTCATCTTACAAGTGTTGTGGGAAATCCAGCAAGAGATAGCTTTAAGACTAAGAGTTTATGATTAACACAACATCAAAAGCTTTACTAAAATCTGTGTCAATGGTTTTGGAAGTGAATTCAAGTAGGTTTGTAACCGTAGATTTTCCAGAAACGAATCCATGTTGGAGTGGAGACAATAAAGATTTAACACTATGTGATAATTGTGAAGTAATGATTGCCTCGAAAAGCTTCGGCAAAGCGCTTAATTTTGCAATTCTACGATAGTTCTCGATTAAAGACCTGTTACCAGACTTGTGCAACGGAATAATAAAAGACGACTTCCAGGCAACTGGAAAATAGCAAGATTTTAATGAAGAAGAAAAAAGCAAAGTGATTGCCAGTTACTAATTCATCACAGCAATATTTTAGGTATATTGTCGGGACCACTTTTATATGACGTTTTAATAGCTTTTAAGTATGATAAAACCGTGTTAGTATCAATTATTGGCAGACCAGATTGAGCACTAAATGGATAGCTTAGATTATCATAGGATGAAAATGAATAGGTCGCTTAATAAATAATATAATAATACAGTATAATAATAAATAATACAGTATTATTTTTAAGTAATTTTTTAATACGTTTGTATATATTTTACTAGATTGAAACTTCGTTAGGTACTTTATAATTTTAAAATTATCAGTGGACATTTTTTTCAAACTGCAGTTCCCTTCAAGTTATTCCCAATTTTAAATTTATTGTTGCATTATAATGTGCTTGAAGGTTCACGGAAATGTGTGCGGCAGAAACTAACAGGCATGAAACTATTAAGTGTGGATATTCTTTTTTTTTTAGAAAACACTACTGTGTCTACTACTGTGTGTCTACTGAAAAATTTCCACTTCTCTATTCCGATTTATTCTGTTTTCCTATGACGCTTAGGTATAGAATGTGTCGCAAGAATTCCGTACAGAGACTAATGGCATGAAATATTATAGCTCAGCTTTACTCTCTTTCTGTGCGCTATAATAAATTATTTACTTTTGTTCACGCATTAAATCAAAAGCAATTCTTATAATTTTAATTTCTATTTAAATTTAAATTTCAATTCAACCTCCGTTGTACTTCATTGATAACAAAGTGTGGGCTCGTGTTACGGGTTGCCCAACCCCGAAACGACCAACTTAATTAAGCTGCAGAGAATAAAAGGCGCTGCGACTTGAGACTGACGAACGAACAGAACGACAGACGAATGGATGAACGGGCAGCAGGACGGACGAAATTTCAGTCAATTAGTCAATCCGGCTGTTGATGCTGCTTAATGTTGCCGCCGCTATGCTGGCGCAGACGTCAAAAAAATCGAACAAAAATAACTGTGTTCGAAACGTCACGACGTCAACAATCAACTAACGGCAAACGTTTGTCGGATTAGAGCGCTGAATGTATGGATGGTTACATGGACTGATGTATGGCTGAATAGAGCAATCAATCTAGGCAGCTAGTGTATAATATACATAAGTATCGGTAGCTTAATGTGCGTGTGTGTGTGCGCACAAACGTCAAATGCCGCTCGCAATACAATAGAATTAAACAACGTTGATGGCGAGCATTTCTCCGCTTCAACTAAGCCACTCATACAACCACCCACAGCTAGCGCTATCACATTCGCACGCATGCAACCTTATATCGCGGGTCTTTATGCACTTGTTACAATTCTATTTTTATTTTTTTTTTTTGCGACTATTATAATAAAACAACAACAACAGCAGCAAGTTGAACAATAACAATAGCAACAACAATAAGAACGAAAACATTACGAACGACAATGAAAAAAATTTAAAACTATCCATACGATTGTATTTATGTACAATTTTGTGTACATATATCAAGCCATATATGTATGTGCTGGTATGTGTGAGTGTGTGTGTGGCTTTATGCATTTGAAATATCATGAGCGACCCAAGCCCGCGCGATCGCTTCAACGTTGGGTTCGCTCCGTGGCGGTCAGTCAAAAACTTTGCGTCAACAAATCATCTACACGGCTTGAAAAGTAACGGAAGAACACCAAGCAAACGACTTGAGCAAAAGTTCATCTTAAATTCAAATAAAAACGAAAAAAAAAATTCAAGTAAAAATAAAAAAATATTAAAGACTCCTTAAGTTGGCTAGCGCTACTTTGACAACGTCGCATCCATCCAAATATCTTGTGAATATATCTCGCGCATAGTTTATTCACACAGATACGGATAGAAAATCTATTTGAAAAAATATCGGTAGCCGCAGTTGACTCGTGGCCGCCGCAACACAAACATGGAAGACTATTGGGGTCTCAGCAGCACAACGGGTACAGAAAAAAATGTTTTTGTTTTTTTTTTTTTTTGTTTTAATAACAATCACAGTAACAATACCAAAATCATGCTCATCACAATAACTATAATTATAAATTGCTAATTTAAATGAAATCATAAAAATATAATTGAATTTAATGCTTTTAAAAATATCCAAAACTGTGCTCTAGATTGAATTAAAGAATTTAAAATGACATGATCTCAATGTTTAATGATGAATTATAACTCTATACAAATGTTAAATTAGCGTAAAGTGAAAATAATTAAGCAATTAAACACAAAGCAAAAGAACAAAAAAAAAAAAAGAAAAAAAAAAGAAAAGAGAAAACACAAAACAACAAAAAAGAGAAAAGATTTAAAGCAAAAATAAAACCTCAAACTTATATAATCTGTTCTAAGCAGTAAAACGAAAAAGTGTTCAACGCGGCGTATGCGCAACTTTAATTATTCGCTTATCATGAAACATGTTGTTTTTGCGCAGCTTGGAATGTCTTTGATAAACGAATGCAACTTAAATGATGTGAAAACAAAGCAATTTCAATAAATTAAATGTTTGTTTGAAAAAAATATGGTTTCTTAACCCAACAGGTTTTATAAGCAAACTTAAAGAGTCCTTTCAAAATGACTTCAAACAGCTGTACTTGAATTGTTCACCATTAAACCGGTACTCTTCTGCTAGTATGCTAGTAAAATTTGGTAACGTATTTGAAGCTGCAAGGATCCAATTATGTTCTGGCATGTTGTAAAGTTATGAATTACAAGTTCAACAGGTTTGAAATAATGCTTATGTGCAGATACGGGATGTATTATAATGCCTTTCGAATTTTATAGAATTGAGTGGTTTCTAGCATTTCTTTACACAGGGAAAATCACATTTATTATATGCAAATTAAAATATTCCCACAGCTGTTTTTTTAGAAAGAACATTCTATTAATTTTTCTAAAGTTCAATAAATGTTTGTGTCTGTGTACAGCTTAAGTTAGAGTTTATTTTAAAGACAAGGTTTATTTAAGTAAGAATTTATTTGAAGTGACTTTCGACTCTTACTCAATAACCATGCTTGACATAATCAATCTGGGAATATTTTCTAGTTGACATGAACAATGGGATATGGACAGTGCTTAAGTTTGTTTTAAAATTTAGATGAGGCCATTTCGTCGTGTCCAGGAGGATATAGCATTAAGAACATCATCATTTATTCTACTAATTAAGTCTTTAGATAGACCAATGCATCGTGATAAGTACATTTGTGCATCATCTGCATAAAATGAAATTAAAACACGTGCTTGCAGCAAAGAACTATATCATGAATAAAAATACTAAAATCAATTGGACCTAATATTGAACCCTGTGGAGCTTCTGCTGATATTCTACTCAGTACAGACAACAACTTTTTATAAATTCATATAAATTTTATGGCGCTTTCGAAAAATATAACTAAACTAGTATTGCTTGTTCTTCCCTATCATATGCAGTTCGAATATCTTTAGCATTATTTTTAGCATTGTAATCGTACAACTATGGCATGCCCTAAATCCGGATAGTTTTTCAGTAAAAGGTTGATTTCTTTGCAAATGACTAACAATCTGTATTGGCTTTAGATACAGCAGGCAAAATACTTATGGGCCGGAAATCCTTGCATTCCCTTGCAAAATTATTTTTTGCGAAAGATAAACAGTACAGAATGATGTTGTTAAAGAAAAATTTATAATATGAGAGGCAGGCCCATAGCCAAGGGGGGGGAAGGGGTTTAGGTGTTAAAACCACCCTCTCTCCTTAGGGTTCAGAAAGTATGAAAAAAGAGCACAAATGAGACTATTAAATTTAAAATGTAGTTTTTTTCAAGATAAACTGAGATAATCATGTTATTTTACTTGAAGATGCAAAAGTTTAAACATTTTCAAAGCCAATTTAAAAAACTTCGCTTAATTAATGAAAAAATTGTCTGGCCAAACGAGAGATCAACTTTGCTTATGGCATAATCATTATATTGGATTTTAGCTGCAAGGAGCTTGTATATTAACGAACCTGTTATCCGGGAAATTGTATATTTGAACGTAAATTTGAAAATGTATATTTAAAAAAATAAAGTTGACACTTTTTATGCAATATCTAAGCTTATTGGACCCAAAACCTTTGAAAAAACATTTGTTTGAATGGATTTTTTTTTGTTTAAACACGAAATTTAACATATATGGGATATTCACATAAAGTGGATGACTATTTTTGCCCAATCTATTTTGTTGTTTTTTTGGTATATAAGACTTCTAAAATCTCAATATTGGTTTCGAAAAATCACCTTAAATCTAAATATCATTTTTTTCGAAAAAAATTCTCAATCAAAAATTTTTTTAAAACATTTCATACCGTTCAATTCTTAGGGGATTTGATGATTTTTTAATCATGTTAACAAATTCTCATAAGAAAAATTAACAATTACTATTTTTTTGAACTTCGGCATTTGTAAAATTATTTTTTATGATGTTAAAAAATTAAAAAAAAACAAGTTGGAAGTTCATGAAATGTATTTTTTAATTTGCAAATAGCTTAAATTTAAATCCACGACAGATTAAATTCTTAAATATCAAAAAAAAAGTAACTGTTTAATAAAAATGTACCCAGTTTTCAAAGAAAGACTTATTTTGATGGAATAACTTAAATAATATTTTGGGTATAAGTTATTGGTGCTGTGCAAAAACCAGTTTTCGAATTACGGTTTTTGTCTAAAATAATCTGAGATTTAAATATAACTTTTATCGGTGTCGATTCCTCTGTTCAAAAAATTTTAATAAAAAAAAAATATATAGTAATTGTTATTGGAATTGAATGATTTTGTCAATCATGATATCAATTTTTTTTATGAGGAAATGAAACAGTTCAATTTCTAAAGATTTTAAAATATTTTCCTTCGAATATAGTTTCAATTGTCGAAATCGTTTTCGAGAGCAGTAATATTTGTTTGGCTTTAAATGATAACTCGAACTAGGGTTCACACAGGTCCAAATACTTGTACACAAGCTGGGGATCAATAAAAGCTAAAAGATAGCCAAAAAGAAACCAAACCTAAAGGCAAACATTTTTTGTTCTCCCGCTTATGTAAAATCAACAGGTGAACTTATTAAAGAAAGTTTACATTTTTTATAGCTAGTTTTAATTTTGATTTTTTTGAGAAAACTTACCTATTTTTATCTTTCAAACTTATTTCAAAACAGGTGAACTTATTAAAGAAAGTTTACATTTTTTATAGCTAGTTTTAATTTTGATTTTTTTGAGAAAACTTACCTATTTTTATCTTTCAAACTAATATTGTTGTGTTAGTAAAATTTAGTCATAGAAATTTTTACTTTTTCGGCTAATTTTCGGAATTAAACTTTTTAAAAGGCAATTACAAATTCTCAACTTGGACTATTTTTTTCAAAAAAAAAAACCATATGCAAAAATCGAAAACTTAGTACTAAAAATTAATTTGATAAAAAAATTCAATAAACTCTTGTCATATCTCGAATGGTCTTTTAAAAACGGGCATATTCACGAGTAGTCTTAAGAGAAAACGGATTTGTTAAGAAAAATTTCCATATCCTTGCGTTTAGTTTTTACTGGTATCTACTTATATATTTTTTTTATCAAAATCCCCTCCTAAGGTAAATCCTGGCTACGGGCCTGATTAGAGGACTGGAATTATAATAGGATGAATAAATTTTATAAAGTGTAAGTTTATGCTGTCATTTCCAACTGCATTTGATTAAATAGCATAGATACTTTTTATTATCTGTTGCTCAATGGACATAACAAAAGAAAATTCCCGATAGTTTTTTATCGTTATTTCATTGAGTGGAATATCTGTCGGCGTATTAATAACATTAACATCAATAATTATTAATAACATTAGCATCAATTTTACACTCGGACTTAATTTGACTTACTACTCCTTTGTTTCTTAAAAAACTTGTCAAAACAAAAAAAAAAATTTATGAAATTTTATTTAACTAATTGTGTCAGAAGCACAAAAGATGTTCAAAAAGATAGGTTCATTTATTAAAAAAAATCAATCATCCAATCAACAAATCATCCAAATCAATAATGTCGCCTTCAAAGTAGTTCTCGTCGGCTGCAACGCACTTATGCCAGCGCTTGATCCAGTCACGGAAACCTTTCTGGAACACGGTTTTTGGTATGGCCTTCAGAGAAACGCGTTCCTCGAAGCGGTTTTTTGACTCGATCGAACAGGAAAAAAATCACACGGAGCCAGGTCAGGTGAATTTGCCGGCTGCTGGATGGTTATCGTGTTGTTTTTGGCCAAACAGTCTCAAATAAGACTTACCAACTTCGCAGCGACACGTCTCAAGTCCAATTCATTCTTCAAAATGTTCTCAACGGATCTAATTGAAATGCCGACGTCCTCTGCTATCTCTCTAATCGTTAATTTGCGATTTTTGACCCACATTTCTTTGATTTTTTCAACATTTTCTTCGGTACTCGAACACGATGGCCGCCCGGTACGAGGGTTGTCTTCTACTTCGTCTTGGCCACTCACAAATCGGTTAAACCACTTGTTTGCCTTCTGATACGATAGAGCAGAGTCACCGTAACGTTTTACCAACATTTTACGCGTATTGGCGCAGTTGAAACCATTTTTCACACAAAATTTGATACAAACTCGTTGCTCAATTTTTTCTTCCATCGTAAAAATCGAAGATACGAAAAAAGTTGTTGTAAACAAAACACTGTCACTTTACCAAATGTACCAAACTTTACCAGCCTTGTCATAGACACATGTGGCAACCTACTAAAAAAAAAAATTCGAATCGGACAGTTAAGCCTGGATCATAGTGTGAATGAACCTTTCTTTTTGAACTAGGTGGTATACTAAGCCCTAAGGCTTTATAGCATTTAAAAATTTTACAATTCATTATAACATTAAAACTAATTTAACTAATTAAACTATAACATTAATAATAATTAAAAAAAGCAAATACGTACAGATGTACGCATATTCTAAATAGCAAATGGATCGATTGATTAGAGTAGTTTTTTTTTTTATTATTTTATTCGCGATGGGGGAAACTTCAAAAGGCGCCATCGCGCAGGTGGGAGTGTGCGATTCTTACGCACTAAACCCTATGACTTCATGGAGCATGGGGACAGCACTAAGCTGGAAACTGATGGACTTGTGTCCGTATTCTATAGGATTTGGTCATGGGTTTGTCTATAACCTCCACCTTATCTATTTCCCTTATATTCTATCATATTCGGGTCTTATATCGTCAATCACCTTAGCCACAGCAGAAGAACACCCGTGCCCAGCACAAAACCCGGATTGCAATGGGATAACAGAATTTTTTTTAAGTAAATATGCATTTATTTGTTGAGCAATAAGCTTTACGCATACCTTTGACAATGGCGATAATATACTTATTGGTCTAAAATCATTTCGCAGCACAATTGCAATTTTCCACAAATCCGGAAAAGATGACGTTACAAAGCAATGGTTTATAACGTGTGTTAGCGGGTCTATAATGTGTGGAAGTATTAGTTTGATGAACTTAATTGGGATTCCATCTTTACCTACAGCATTTGACCTTATCTGCGATGTACAGTTACCAACATCAAGTTCAGTAACCGGATCAAACTTAAAAGATTGTTGCAATGTGGAAATAAAAGACGGGAGCAGGTTGTTATTATTAGGAGCAGTATCAACAAAAATTTTATTTAGAGAATCAGGGCAAAGAGTGCATTCCGCTTTGATTTTATTGCACACTCCAAGAATTTTAATATTACTTCACAATGTTTTGGTAGAAAGAGAGATATCAAGTTTAGAAGAAAACTAGCTTGTCTTGTTATTAGAACAGCTTCATTTTGGGCAATTCTAAAGATTTCCCAGTTCTCTGATGAGGGTCTTTTCCTCCATAATTTGTAGTATTTATTTCTTTTTTTGATAGCATTAAGAACTTGCTGAGAAAACCAGGTACAAGAGACATTTTTGACACTAATTGTACGTAAAGGGACGTGTTTTTCAAAAATATATTTTATAGGCTCTAAGAGGCAAGATGTATTAAAGAAGGTGGAAGAACTAGGTAACGTCTATAAAATCAACACCGGTGCGCTGTCAAAATCAAACAAAATGAAGCAATGCCATATTTTGAGCGATAATCCAATGAAAAATCCAATGTTTTGTTACTTGTTCTTATTGATTCGAGTAAACAAGACGCGTCTAGAGTGACTTTTTTTTTAATTGTGATTTTAGTGATTTAAGTGATTGATTCTTGTGCGATTTTCATATTATCATAGTAAATATGTCTAAAAACTGTGCTATTTGCCATAGTACATGGAATAAGGAGAATGTTTCTTTTTTCCAAGATCCAAAGGACGATTTTCGGCGAAAGAAGTGGATCGACTGTTGCGGCTTGGACCTAAAGCCCACGGGTACAGTCTGCGCAAAACATTTCAGGATGCAAGATTTCATAAATGCTCCTGGTGATCCATTATGTAAGAAAGCACGTCTGATGCCGAGCGCAATGCCGTCGTTGCATATTGTAATCAGAAAATGAAATACTTTAGTTCATAATATTTTATTATAGCGAGAAATACAGAGTTGCTCAACAACACTGGTAACGTTGAGTCAGATGATACTAGCTGGCTCCACATAAACACAGAGGAAATTTCTCTAATTAAGAATAGAGTGTGCGATGATTTCGGCGAGTCAAGCGAAAATTTTCGTTTTGACAACAATGAAGAGTCTCATGATTGTGAGTCAGCGTTTCCAGAGGAAATAAAAATGAACGAAGAGTTCGACATCCTGCATGAAGATGCGCTAGAATATGTGTCTGGATACATTATTTAAAAAAATTTAAGTTGGAAGGCCACGAGTTCGAAGGAAGCACCTGGACTTGGATCGACCAAGTTTCAAAGGGAGGCCTAATAAAACCTTCCTTGAAATTTTGAGAAAATATTAAAGGCCTTGAGGCTATTTTCAATACATTTAATGGACAAACTATTAATTCAGTTCCAAATTTTAAAAACAATTTGCTTGAATTGAGTAAAAAAATTCCTGTTTCTAATATAATTAAATCATTTTTTTTTAAATGTCGAATGCCTTTTCGAATTAAATACTTGAATAAACAATTAACAATACAAAAAAACAAACAAAAAATCATGGGCAATAGTAAATTAATAAAAATCAAACTTTAAAAACATATTAAATTGTATTTTCTTTTGTCGATTTGTACAGGTTTAATATAAGGTATTAATAACAGTAAGGTGATGCGAAGAAACAACATGGAAGGAAGGCTATTTTTAACCGTAAGGCAAAAAGCTTAGTTTTTCACGTAAAAAGAATTAATCGTATATATATTGAATAAAGGAAAACGCCACCAATTTACATTACTTAATTTTACAACTCAACAATAACCCTAAAATTTGGCTGTTTATGATGCTTCCATCTGACACAGAACATTTTTTCAATTGAATTAATTTTTCTGTTCGGCCGTCACCTCTCTGCAGACAATGGCAAACCTCAGAGAGTAAAAACTGCCATGAAAAGCTTCTTGAGAACATAAGCCGTTCGGAATCGGCGTAAAAAATCTAGGTACAGTTCTCGATCATTTGTGTGCAAATATTTGACATCACACACAACACAATCGATCATAAGAAGCTCGGTCAAAGTCCTTTCAAGGGCTGAAATGGCCATTTATCTCATTTATACGACACTCATGTGCCTCTTCGTTCATCCCGAGTTACTAAAAATTCTTGTCCATGGTTCACGAATTCCATCAAGCAAGCGCTGAAAAAACGGTATAAGGCTTATACTAAATGGAAACGAAATCCAACCGCGCTTAATTGGGACCTATATAGAAGGGGTAGAAACGATGCTTCATCTGTAGTCAAACGGTCGAAAAAAAATTTCTTTTCTCGAAGCTAAGTACTTCTCTACCGTCAAAGAAGCTGTGGAATAACTTAAAGCAAATTGGAATAGGTAACACTCAAGATGGAGGTTGTTGCTTAGATCCTGATATTCTGAATGCATTTTTCGTATCTAGTCCCCTGACCGGAGCTCCTAACTCTAACTCGTTCATTAATATTTCCACTTCGCCTCAGAAATTTCCGTTTTCTGCGGTTAATGAGTCTGATATTGTGAGATGCATCTTAAAGATAAAATCTAATGCTATCGGCGAAGATGGGATTGATATCAAGTTCGTCAAGCTAATTTTGCCTTATGTCATTAGCCCCCTCGTCCACATATATAATCACTGTCTCACTAGTTCTAAATTTCCTTCAATCTGGAAAATAGCTACGATAATACCTATCGGCAAAAAGCCAACGGCATCTGTACCTTGCGATTTCCACCCAATCAGTCTTCTGTCGTCACTCTCAAAAGTGCTTGAATCTCTCATGGCTGAACAGATCTCTTACCATCTTAATGCAAACAACCTTTTGTCTCCAATCCAGTCGGGTTTTCGCCCAGGGCATAGCTGCTCCACTGCTGTTGTTAAAATATTAGATGATATCAGAACTTTTTTTGATAAGGGTCATATCACCTTAGTTTGTCTCTTAGATTTCTCGAAAGCTTTTGACAGTGTAAGCCACCCTATGCTATGTAAAAAGTTAGAAACCTGCTTCAGCTTCTCAGATACTGCTGTTCAACTCCTAAAAAGCTACTTAGAGGGAAGGACGCAAAGGGTTAAGGTGGGTAATAGATACTCGGGTTTTCGATCTATTGTTAGCGGGGTACCCCAAGGATCAGTACTTGGTCCACTCTTGTTTACTATGTACCTGAACGATATTTTTTCTTTATGTCATAATGTCACAATGCATGCTTATGCAGATGACCTGCAGCTCTATCTGTCCCGACCCACATGCCTCATAGAAGATCTATGTGTCAGAGTTAACGAAGACCTGACTGAAATCAGCAGATGGGCTAGTGATAATCAACTGAGGTTAAATCCTCTAAAGTCGTGCGTATTACCTGTAGTGAAATCAAGATACCCATTTAATGATCTGCCTCCTATTTTCCTAAGTGGAACCAGACTTGGGTTCGTTGAAAAAGTAGTCAATCTAGGATTTGTCATGAACTCTTCGCTTACGTGTGACCACATTAACAGTGTAATTAGTAAAGTTTTTTATTCCTTAAGAAATCTACGAAAAACTGCGTCATTGGTTCCCACTGAAACAAGACGAAAACTGGTTATACAATTAATTGTGCCAATAATAACTTATTTCGATGTTGTTTATAGCAAACTAGACTCAAGGTCAGCTCATAAACTATTAGTAGCTTATAACAATGCCGCTCGTTATGTTTACGGTATACGAAGGTTTGACCATATATCAGCCATTAGTAAACGCATCCTTGGGTGCAATATCATTAGTTGTCTCAATGCAAGAAACTGCATTTTTATGCACAGACTTATCACTTCGAAAAGCCCCAACTACCTGTTCCAAAAACTTTCTTCCTTGTTCCACAGTTCAGATACAATGAATCTAGTCGTCTTTTTTTCATTAACTCAATAAGACTTTGGAATTCACTGCCAAATAATTTAAAACGCGTTACCAACAAAACAATTTTTAAGCACTTAATTCTTGACTATTTCTCTTAAATTTTCTTTATCTATCTCTTTCTTTAATTACTTACTTCAAATGCTTCACTTTATCTATTACTCTATTTAAGTTGAAATAACTTTTTTCTCCTATGGTTATATCCATCAAAAATTTGTTTCTTTGTTATATCCTTTTAAGAGGTTGTTATCCCAATAATTAAATTAAATTTTTGAATTTTTGAATTTTTTAAATTTTTAGTTTTAAATTGCAAGTTTAAAAATTTTTATGTTTTAAGTTTTGAATTTTAAATTTTAAATTTGTATTCTTAATTTTTATTTTGTAATTTTTACTTAGATTATTCTAAATCGTTGCATTTAAAAGAGTCTATCTTGTATGCTAATAAAATATCTGAAATAAATTGAAAATTGAAATTGATGCTTCTTAGCTAATCTCCTTTCCCGACTGCAAAACTCCCTCTCAAACTGTTTGTCCCACACAAAGGAAACAGAAAAATAAAGTGGCAACACTACGACGAATATTTGACAGCGCACCGGCGTTGATTTTATAGACGTCGCCTAGTTCCTCCACCTTCTTTAATACATCTTGCTAAGAGGGAGCATAATTTGTCATTGACAGTTCTTTGATTCCAACAGTCATTGAAAGAGATAAGAGACATATCATGAATTAGGGACGGATAGTTAATTTTCTTAAAATCACGAAACGAATAAGAATTTGAGACAACATTAAGAGATAGATTTAAACTTAAAGAACAGAAAATTAGATCATGGTCAGAGATTAAAAAATATTTGATCTAATAACAAAATCATTGAAACATCCGATACAATGAAATAGTCAAGAAGATTGGAAGTAGTGTTGTTGGAACATCTAGTAGGTTGAGATTCATTCACTACGCGGACAGCCCCAGAGTAAATATATAATCATACATTAATTGTTTAGATACGCTGAGATAATTAGTATTTATCTTCGCGTATTATATGTTAAATTATTGTTTAAAAATAGTCCTAAAAGTTTATAGCTGCCCATTAATTATATAATAATGTATAATGGTGCTTTAGATAATTATTTTCTAAATGCCTTCCATCCCTTTTAATAACCGGTAAGGTATGTCTTAATTATAAAACCTGTCCATGAACGATTTAGCGCATCATCTAACTACCTGTTCATAGTAATGAACAAATCTATATCGATATATATAAAATTGTAAAAAAAAAAAATCTGTACATTAAATATTTTTTGAAATTCTTTTTGCGATGGACGTTTTGAATGACGCTGAGTCCGAAAATCGCATTTTTAAAATTTTTGTCTGTCTGTCTGTCTGTCTGTCTGTCTGTTAAAGCATCACGCGATAACCATTGGATGGATTTAAATGAAACTTGGGATCTAGGTTCCTTATATTCTCGGTCAACATATAGGCTACTTTTTATCCAGTAAAAAACGTTGGACCCGGTAGGGGGCGCTGCGATCGGATTCCAGGCATTCGTTTTTTCAGCTTATCTCCGAAACCGTTCATCCGATTTGCATGAAAATTTGTATGTAGAAGTTCTCGGATACGCTGAGTTTTTTGATTTATCTACACTGTTCTATATCGAACACCAGAGGTTGAAAAACCTCGGAAAACTCCTAAGCCGTGCATCCGAATTGCATGAAAATTGGAATATAGGAGTTTTCTGATACAGTGAGTGTTTTGGACTTATCTTTTTTGTGATATCTTGAAAACCAGAGGGCGCTTTAGTACAAATATTAGGAAATCGTGAAAAACTCCAAAACTGCTCATCCGATTTGGATGAAAATTTGTAAATAGCGATTTTCGAGTAAGGCAGGCGTTTTGGTGCTATCTTTTTTGCTCTTTCTCGATACTAGAGGGCGCTATTATACAATTTGTACGTGTGCATGTTATTAAGCTGTTCCTTAACGGCTGCATTGATTTTAATGAAATTTTTTGTGTGTGTTTGAGTGGATCCCTGGATGGTTCAGATTCACAATTGGACCCGGTAGGTGGCGCTGCGATCGAGTTTAATTCATTTTGTTTTTATAGTTTATCTCCGAAACCGTTCATCCGATTTGCATGAAAATTTGTGTATAGAGGTTTTCAGATATGGTGAGTTTTTATGACTTATCTACTCTGTTCTATCTTGAACACCAGAGGGCGCTGTGTACAAATATTTTAAAAAAACTTCAAAGCTGTTTATCCGATTTTCATGAAAATTGGTATATAGGGGTTTTTTAATATGGTACTGTTTTGGACTTATCTTTTTTGTAGTATATCGAACACCAGAGGGTACTGTAGAACAAATATCATAAGAAATCGTGAAAAAGTAGAAAGCCGCTAATCCGATTTGGATGAACAATTTTATTAAAGGATTTTCGTGTACGGCAACTGTTTTGGCGTTATCTCTTTTGACCTGTCTCGAAAAGTAGAGGGCGCTGTTGTACAATTTGTACGTGTGTGTGTTATTAAACTGTTCCTAAACGGCTGCACCGATTTTGATGAAATTTTTTGTGTGTGTTTGGACCCGGTAGGTGGCGCTACGATCAGGTTCACCGAATTTTGTTTTTATAGTTTTCATCTGATTTACAAGAGAATTTGTATTTAGGGGTTTTCGGGTACGGTAGTTTTTACGACTTATCTATTTTGTTCTATATTGAACATCAGAGGGTCCTGCAGTACAAATGTTTTAAAAATCTTGAAAACTCCTAGCTGTACATCCAATTCGCGTGAAAATTTTTACATGAGAGTTTTCGGATACTGTGGGTATCTTGGACTTTTTTCTACGCTATCTTAAACACCAGATGGTGCTCTAGATGGTGCTGTAGAACAAATCACTTAAGAAATCGTGAAACACTCAAAAACCGCTCATCCGATTTAGACAAAAATTTGTATATCGGAGATATTAGATTCGATATCGAGTATAGAAAGGGCTTTGGCGTTATTTTTTAATTTTATCTCGAAAACCAGAGGGCGCTGTTGTACAAATACCGCAAAAAAATTAAAACAACTCATCCGATAAGTATGATTTTTATAAGAGGCTTACGGGTGCGGTGAGTATTTTGGCGCTATGTATTTTGCTCTATATTGAACCCCAGAGGGCGCTGTACTACAAAATACAGTAAGGCGTAGCAAAGCGCGAAGGGTGATAAATATCTTCTTTTCTTCTTTATGTGTATTTATATACTACTTTCTTTTTCGCAAATCAGGACAGCTGATGCCGAATTCTGTGGTATTTGAGTACGCATTAACACATGCACAAGTCAGTTGCGTCGTTTCATTTCAATTTTCAATACTTATTTAATTTATGTCCAGTTTCCTCGCGAATCGTCAAGAATTCGATTTTGCTCTGATTTTTTTCAAAAACGTGCAATCTATCGAATACTATATAAAACTTGAAAATATATTTTTGCAAGCGATCGGCGGTAACTTTTTCTCATATTATTTAGATGATGAAGCTACATTTTGTTCATTTCGCCGAAGTTACCGGTTTGAAAGATGCATACAAAATTCCTTCTAAAGTTTGTGAAAAGTTTTTCAAATTGACGAATGAAATCGAAAATTATTTACATCAACTCCCGAGTTAAGCCGGGTATTCAGCTAGTTAATTTATATATTACTAGCTGCAAAACCCACACTGTTTTCTGGGAATGCCAAAGAGTAAATTTAATTAAGGTCCGTTTGTTCAGTCCCTTGCTTAACTATATAGTTTTTGAAGTGAAAACCTGTTTAGGCGTTTTGAGCACTTTTTGGTAGAGGTAAAAGTTATGAGTTCGCGTCAGCACTGTTACCGAGAGACCAAAAATAAACAAGAACTTATTTAGATTTTTCGCCCAATAAAAAGCGCTTAACTGATGGACTTCACTGAAGTCCTGCCAGGGAAATATCCAAATTTGTTTCTCCAATTTTGCTCTAAACAGCTTAAATTATGTCCAATTTTCATGAAATCAACTTCCTCTTTCAATATAATACAATTTTTTTTTAATCACCATAGTACTTAGTTATGGATTTATTTTTACACATAGCTTCTAAAACAAATTTAATTTTGTATATTCATATTTTTAATTAGACTGTAATTATTATCTTAGTATAAAATTAAAAAAAAATGATATAAACAAATTTAACTAAAACCGAACACCACATTTATAGCTTATACAAATATGCAATCGAGCGTGAAATCAAAACAGTCAAAACATATAAAAAAAAAAAACAAAACAACAGCAACAGAAACACAAACCATAGGGGGCAAAAAAAAAAAATAATGATAACAAAACGGTCGCAAACAGATAAATGAATTTATGCTGAATCGTTGTTAATTGCTTGAAAAACTAAGTAAGTGAAAGAAAAACAACTAAAATAAAACACCGCGTACAAAAAACAGAAAAAGTTTAAACAAAACACATTCGGTAATACAAGAAAACACGGCTTAATTTCAACAAAACTTCATCAAACATGCTAGATAAAAATGCGCAGAATAGTGAAAAAGTACAACGATAAAGTGAAGCGTGCAGTCATTGAACACAAAAACTAAATAAACAAATTTCAATATGAAATCGGAATTGCAACTTATGATTAAAAGCAACATTCAATATGCACAACTATTATAAACGTGCGATAAATAGGAGAAAATGTGTTAAGAAAAAACAGAAAACGTTGTGTTGTAATTGAATTATAGACAAAAAAAAAAACAGTTATTATAATAATTATAAGCCAAAATGTGAACAATGCAAAAACAGCGATCACTGGACAATTGAGGACAAAATAGTGAACTATATTAAATTAATGAATGATGTGAAATAACTTTTAATTATGTATAAGCAAAAAAGTTAAATTTAAGAATAGTGGAAATTGTATGGTAAAAATATAAAGCATCAAAGGGCAAAATAATTAAATATTCGCTAACATGGGCGCTCACAGGATTTTGCAAAGGGAAATAAAAATCTACATGTCGTGTCCACATATATGAGAACGACTTTTCTATGTTTTTTTTATTTCATAATTCTACCATATTTTCTGAGTTTTACTTTGAAAATTTCATAAACACACTACGCATATTATACAAATGATTCAAATACTTTATTTTCTTTTAAATTTAAAATATATAAATAAATACATATATATACCAGAGCTGTAATATAATGCAATCATTAGCAATTTTAAATCATGTGATTTATATTCAAAATGAATGAATTCATTTTTCAAATCATTGAATATGATTTGAAATTTCCCAAATTTCCCAATCCCAAAATCATTGATTGGAACTCTATAAATGATATCATTTTTTCAAATCATCGCACAGTGTGCGATTTGACCAATCTAGGCGGACAAAATTCTAATTTTGTGTGATATGATAACTTGGCTCATTCTTAAAAATAATTGTTCCGGAACTGGGGTCAAACAACTTCTTAATTACAGGGTGTTTCATTGAGTTGCCTATAGAGAAAAATTCACACTTTATGTTTTGATTTTGAAAGACTAAATTGCATTAGAACAACACAAAATTGTGTGTCTTCTCTGTTATTGTAATTAATTCCTATTTAGAAGAACTTGCAGAAATTTAGTTTTCCAAAGAAAACCTATTAATTTTTTATCAAAAACCTGTTAAAATATAAGAATAAACAAAGTAATAGTTATTCAGAGTTGGTATTTTTCTTGTAGAATTACTCTCACTTCCTTCTATTCTTTTGTTTAACTCTGATTTTGATTCAGTGCTTGGTAATTTTAAAAGTTCCATAACTCCCTGCAGTTATGCATTATCAAGTGGTGTTGGATTATAGTTTGCTTTTGTTATATATTACAGTTATATATACAGGGTCCGAAGTTATCAAACCTTTATGCAATATTTCCATGTCTTGGTACTTGATTTCATCCTAGAGTGGTCCAGCCTAAATTTTATTCCTAGCTTTATTAAGAAAAATTTTAATCTTTTCAAGAGTTTGAAATTTAATAAAAAAAATATTAAAAAAAGCCATGATTTCAATGATTGGACTAAAAATTAGTCCAAGATTTTTGACTGTAAGCTTAACATTGCATTTAGATAGTATCTTAGCATGCAATATTAGCTTATAATGATGGTCTTGGGCTTTTGTCATTTTTTTGTTTTGACATCATAAGGTTGCATTCTTGAGATATTAAGGCCTTTTCCTAAAATACAAATATTTTGGATATCTGCAAAAACTAGAAGCTAAATTTTTGTATGAACTATCTATGAGAGTGAAACTTAATAAAAAATTCTATTTATAGGCATACGTATGCATACAAACTTTTTGGCAGTCCATCAAAGTGTTAGCTGATTTTATCTCTCCTTATTTATGATGCATTTCACATCGCTAATTTAAATTAAATTAAATTAAATTTATTAAAAAGTGATTTTCATCGCGAAAATTTGCTAAAAATTAAAAGTTAAAGTGCATGTAATTGTAATGAATTGTGTTGTGAAAAGTTGTTCAAACAGAAAAAAATTAAAGAATAAGTTGATTTCCTTTCACAAGTGAGTTTTGTCATACGTGTGTGTTTTTAAATTGAAAACTAACGTTATTATTATCAAATAAGTTGAAAAAAGTTGATTCTAATTAAAGCCCTGTATGAGTATGCCTTTTCGTCTCCCTGAATTGCTATAGAATAAAAAATTTCCTCTATCCCTTTTTTACTGTGCTCATACCTGTTCTTACACTCTCTTTGTTTTATTCAGATATAAGAAACGAAGAGAATAAGTGCACGATGCTTTACTAACAACAGCAGGTAGCAAATAAAGCAATAAAAAATAACAAAAATATCAGTGTTCATACCCTGAATATTTAGCGAATATTTTTTTATTCGCTCGTTCGAAGAACGAAAAGAATGTTTTTTGTATTGGGACCCAAAGAAGGGTGGTTGATAGGGGGTAGGTGTGTTCGGGAGAAATATTGAGGAGCAAAAAATAATAGGACCAACTATTTTCGACAGCTTTTGTGTTTATTGTATGGTGAGCTAAAGAAGGGTGGCAGATGGGGGGGTAGGTGTGTTGGGGAGAAATATTGAGGGACAAAAAATAATAGGACCAGCTCATATATTTGACCCCTGAAGGAGTTCAGCTACGGCCGATATAAACTATTTTCGACAGTTTTAGTGTTTTTTGTATCGAAGGTAGCGAATAAAGCAACAAAAAATAACACAGGGGAAAAACCAACTGCTTTGTGAATCAGGGAATATTCACTTGATGAATATATTCATGCAGGGCTCTAATTCTAATTAGAAATTATCATTTTCCAATTAGAAATGTGTAAAAAAGTGAAAATAAAAGCCTGCCTTTGCCGACATTTTTCATCCAATTTGATTGTCGCGCATCCACTTTTCTTTAAAGTGGTTAAAACTTCGGGGAAGAAGTCCCCTTAGAATATTATATAATATAAGTTATTTTTTGTGGTTATTTTCAGATTTCCACACCCTCTGGATATGACATTTCAATAGATACGTGCGCTTATTGGAAGGGGTATTTGAAAATTCCATTTAAATCGGTGGAAACTGTCTGCATACTTACTTCGTATTCAAATGAAATTGCTTAAAAAAAAGGAATCTATTTGCGTATTACAATCGAATTGTAATTAATATAAAACAATCCCTCATTGATGATAGTTTATTCGACGGTCATATTATGTCTACCGGGCACTATAGTATTGTACTCAAATCATTAAGGGAGGTTTTAAGCAATGCAGTTAAAATGAATGCCTCTTTTAGTAGATGTTTTCTAAAAAAGTTTATTATATATACAAAAAATTTCCATGCTAGTTTTATATCATTAGTATAAGTAAGACAAAACAAAACAAAACAAAACATGTTTGTTATAATAACAAATAATTTGTATATATAAAAATGGCGCCATTCAAGAAAAAAAAGGTGAAAATCGGCCCACATCACAACGCGACTCCAGATTGTTTGAAAAAAAAAGAAATACGTCCGAAAATAGACCTCTGAATCTGCATCTTTTACCAAAATGGAACGAAAAGATGGAAAATTAGGAATCGTAGAAAAGAAAGTCGGAAAATGTACTTCATTTCTGACCATATGTTTGCGTGTAAAAACTAGAAAAATTTTTCAAATACGCTCATTTTGGTAAAAGATGTGTAGAATAACATTACAAAAAGGTACAAAAAAAAAGGAATGAAAATCGGTCGATTAGTCTGTTTGCAGTAATGTGAGCCGTTTTGAAAAAGTATGTTTCGAGAATAACGCATTAAAAGCTCCAAATTTTAAAACCATCAAATCGGTCAAACTCCAATACAAAACTGTAACAATTTAATATTTTTTTTTCTCTACAAGGTATAGTTTGTATAGTATATTTACATAAAAAACATTCCATACACACATATACTTTTACATAGGCACATACAGCGAACATCACGCGTTTTAACAGCTTCTTCGCTTTGATCCATTATTATATGTGGATTCTGTATTACAAGCGTATATATTATAAGCGCCTGTATTATAAGCGGAATTAATTTGAATTTTTTTTACATATTTTTGAAAAGTTATACAACAAAAATCAATTTAAAAAAATTCGATTTTCAAAAGATTGTTGGACTATGACCTCCCTTAATTGGAATTTTTTAAAAAACGCGATATTTTTATATAACAAAAACTAATAATGAAAAACCTACAATACGACAAAAGCTTCATTTAACAATTCATTTTAAAGGCAATTAAATACCATAAACAAATTTTTATATAAAATTATTTATGAACGCACCCGACTACGGCACTGTGTGAATTTTTCTATGTGTGGGTAAACCAACACCAAAAAAGAAGATGCTCCACGCTATTGTTGAAATAACTCTCCCTTTATTTCTATATTCTAAGGATTTCGTACATTCATTCAAATCATTGAAAACAATAATTTTAATCCGAAAAATATGATATTTTTAAATACCAGTGTGAATTGAGTAAGATATTTTTTATTAAAGTGTTGGTTTGTATCAGATGCTTTAATCCGGCTTCGATTGATTCCTTGGGCCAAGATAAAAAAAAAAAAATTGTGTGGAAGGGTGTCTATTTTTTATTTTTTTAATATATCTTATTATCAAAAGTATTGATATCTCTGTTGAACAAGTCTTGGAAATTCATATGCGAATATAATTAGTTGTACATTTTATCTTTGTTACTTGCAAGCAAATATGTTATTAATACAGTTTGGAGAAGGGTTGAAACCATGCAATTTATTTTGAATAAGCTTTTCTTAATTTTATGTTGTTATTTTGTTGCTTTGACAATAAGGAATAATTTTTTTAATGCAATGGGTTCAGTGAGATTTGTCTGGCTATCTAAATTCCTGCGACATAAATGTAGTCGTTGTGGCAGACAGGTTCAACTGGGCTTTGTTCAGCACGTAATAGCGTTGTTGGGGCTTTAATGGACAATATTGGTTACTTATCAGTTACCATACCAATGTATCAGTTATATTACAAATGAATCGAATATATTAATTTGGATTTTGTCATTTCTTTAATAAAGTCACAAAAGAGCAAAATTTCTAAAAAAATTTCAATTTCAATTCCCAATCAATGTTTTGAAAAAATGAATGAAGTCCACAATTTCTAACCAATGACTTAAAGAATGAATGCATTCATTTTTCAAATCATTTATTGGGACTTAAAATTTTAAATCACAATCAATGATTTGAAAAATGATTGCATTCATTGATTGGGACTTGAAATTTAAAATCATTGATTCTGAATTAAATGACTTCAAATCACAAATGACTGTATTCTTTTACAGCTCTGATATATACAGTACTTCTGATATATACCGTGCAGTAAAGCATATTAACAATAAATTTATATTAATTTATTAAATGGCTTCGGCAATTTGGTGCTTTCGAAGTTCTTGGATAAGACAATCAGATTTTATTTGTTGATCTATCGAATTTTATATGAATGACAATTTGTCGATTTTTTAACATATATCCGTTCTATCTATGTCTTTTTATATTATTTTACATAAGTTTAAGTGTTGATTAAATCAAATTTTATGCATAGCCTTTGTGTACTTCAGCAAGAATTTTCTCAATTTTACAAACTTCAACTTAAACAATTCAAATAATTAATTTTTGTAGAAATGACCGAAGTTTTCATTTTTAAACCATGTTTAGCTTGCACAAATACGTTTGTCACTACACATTACTTTTGCCACTCAGTACATTTTTCTTTGACAAAACCAACTAGTATGTTCTAACTATGATTTTTTCTCTCGGTGTAGGGTGCCTCGAAAAAAAAGTTACCATTGCCACCGACTAAAAGTGTACCTTGCTCTATTTTATGACGATTGCCAAAATATTTTGTCTGTCATGATAACCGCCAGTGAGCTAAACCATTTTTAAATAACCTTCAGAAATCTTGTATTTCGTAAAAATTTCGACTGTTTTGATTGTTAAAGAATAGCCAAGGGTCAGAAATAATAGTACCGAAAAAGTTAAAATATCCTTTGCTAACGTTGCTTAAAAAAATTTAAAATCTTTACCGTTTAACCAAAGATAATGCTAATTTTCATGTTTTTTTTGATATATTTTTATGTTATTTTCACTAAAATTCATATAACTTCATTATTTTTTATGCTATTCTCGTTCTGAAGATATCATTGGAAAGGTTTAGACGGCTTCTACTTATACCTGGACAGAGTTAATCAATTTAATAACCATTTAAACTAAAATATTTATCATTTGTCATTGCTTATACAATTTTTGCAGTAGGTGTTTGTTGCAAAATATGTTTTTTTTTTCTTAATATTTTAGTTTAAATCATAATGAAATTGATTAACTCTGTCCAGAAATAAATAGAAGCATTCAATACCTTCCCAATAAGATCCCTGCAGCGGCTTTAACAAAATGTGTTTTTAAAAATGGTTAAAAATGCGAGTTTGAAGGTCAATAAGAGTTATAATAATACATAATTTAAAAAAAATTTGTGTGCCAAGATGTTGGTATGAGTAAGAAATTTATCTTTTTAGTATATCATAGTATATCATATTTGGGTGTATTTTTTAACAAAAAGGACCTTCAGGAGAATCCAAAAGGCTCCGAGGCCGTGAATATGTGTCAAAAAAAATTTTTTCGCTGAAAAAAAATAAATTTTGCTGAACCGAGTATTTCACTTCTAGGTCATTTTACGGTATGGTCCTTCATACCTTCAAACTGCCATCATTGATAGCAGTTTTGGGAAGGAACAAATTTAGCATAAAAATTTAATTTTTGATGTTACAATTTTATTAAATACCTTAGATTGTATTCGCGGCGAATTCAAAATTCGAAAACAAAAAGTTGAGCCGAAGGTTTTGGGCTATCTTCACAGAAGAGTCAATGAAATGGTATTGTAACTTAAAACAGAAGTTAAACAAGAAGTAGTTCCGTTCTCGCTTGTTCTTTAAAGCAAAACCTTTTATTATTTAATAACCAATTCTGAATTAAGATTCTTATAAAATTTGTATGTAATTTTTTATTAAATTAAATTACTTGCAAATTTAAATTCTGCTCCAGATGAATTAAGGACAATTAAAAAACTTTTCACTCCCGATGAAAACTTTCAACTGAAAAGAATGACGAAATATGAAATTGAAAAAATATACTTAACACGTTTTTCCATATAATTTTTCGACGCTGACTTTTTCTTGAATTAAACTTTAAAATCGAAAATCAGTGTTAAAATTGCGCAACGAAGAACAAGAATTATATTTGAACTCAGAGAGAAGCAAAAATAGAACTTATTCCAAATCAACTTCGGGAGAAGTGTGGTGAGAACATATTCCAAATTAACTTCAACAGAATCGAGAAGGGAATCTAGAATCTATTCAAGATTTAACTCCGTAGAAGTAGTTTCGTTTTTTTTAAAGCATGTTGTTATGGAAAAAGTTCTAAGAGCAACTACTCCCATTTTTTCTGGTGGGGTATGCTCTTTATAATGCTCGCACATCAATAAACATAATGAACATATTTAAAAAAGTTTCACTGCCGGATGAGGGGGTAGGGGAAAGAAGGGTGGCAAGAGCAAGAGCAAAAAGTATAATCTTTATAATACATCAACATACATGATGAACATGTTCACTGCCGGGGGAGGGGGGGGGGGGGGAAGGAAGAGGGGTGGCAAGAGCAAGAGCAAAAAGTATACTCTTTACAATACATCAACATTAGGCTGCGTCGATTTGTATGGAGTTTAGAAAATTGATGTTGCCTGGCCAATTTTCGGATTGGGCATGAAAAGTTATTAAAAAAACAAAAAAAAGGGGGACGATAGGGGTGCACTTTACCCTATTACACCTTCAATTTTGTGAATTTTTTCTTTAGGATTTTTTTTCAAAAAATTTTCGTATATAAGCGCGTACAGCTAAAACAAAACTGATGAGAGAAATGAAATTCTCGAACCCAATTCAACCTAAAACCAGTCTCACATTTATACGTTTTTATAAAAAATTGATTGTAAAAAATTCATAAAGAAAAAAAATTCACAAAATTCAAGGCATAATCTTAACGTTGGTGCGTATGTATTTTTGATCATCACGGCTGAACCACTGAAGCTATCCACCTTATATTCACAACATGTGTTCGTGTGGTCCTCCAAAATTTTTTTGAGTTTTTAGATCACCCTAAAAAAAAAATATATTTGTAAACCATATAATATTTGAATAAAAATAATATATTTGGCAAAATTTGAACCCGAAAAAATAAGATTAAATTCGGATTATCAATATCAATAATATTAATTAAAAAAAATATACCTTGAATTGATTGAATTTTTTTCTTTAGGGATTTTCTACGACACATTTTTGTATAAAAACGTATAAATGTGAGACCAGTTTTAGGTTGAATCGGGTATGAGGATCAGTTCATGAGGATCAGACTCATTTTTGGCATCAGTTTTGCTCTACCTGTGCATGTTTATATAAAAAAATTTTTTTTAAAAAATTCCTAAAGAAAGAATTCAGCAAATTGAAGATATGATAGGGTAAAGTGCACCGCTATCGTCCCCCTTTTTTTTCTTTTTTTTTTTTTTTTTGCCCAGGCAACAAAGGTTTGCAAATCGACCCAACCTAATCAACATACATAATGAACATATTTGCAACATATTTTAATGATCCCCCCCCTCACCCTTGTGGACGCGCATGCTTTTGACACTAGGGTTAGTAACAAAAACTAAACGGTATTTAATTTAAATTTTCAGAATTAAAAAGTTTTTAATAAGAATTGCAGATTTTTAATATATATTAATATTATTAATAAACATTTATTGTAATTTTTCAAAAAAATAATATAAAATAGTAACTCAAGAATGACTTTTGAAAAAAAAAAACACAAATAATTCGTATAAATTAACAATTGTTTCATTCCGTCAGTTTCTTTCATTAAGCATACAAAGTAAAGTCAGACTGTCCGTATGTGTGCTCATGAAGAAGATAATCTCACAACAACAAAACAATAACAACAACAATCATAACTGTCCAACAATGATATTTAATTTAAAATATGCGATATGCTGTTAAATTAAATTCTAAGATATACTTGATCAATATACAAAAGTCGCATTAGTTGCCTTATTATTATTGTGCATAACAATAACAGACAGACAGATAAACAAATAAGCAACTGAGAAAAAAAATCTGTTAAATTCAATTGACTAAAATATCAAAAAAAAAAAGCCACTGTGAGCAACACCCAACACAACAACAACAAAACGCAACCGATATAATTGTAACCGAGTAGTAAAAAAAAATAAATCCAAAAGCATCTCACACTCCCACAGACACATTTTAAAACATACTCGCAAGTGTGATGTTAAAAAAAAAAAAAAAATAGTAAATTATAGATAAACGCCAGAAGTAGAAGCAGCTAACAAAAGCTGCAAAGATACGAATGCAGAAGAAATACACAAAAATATCACTAAAAATCTAAAAGATGACAAGCAACAAAATGTTTTCATTTAATTAAATTAAAGTGAACTAAATTGTGCTGTGATTGATAACTTAATACATGTATTTGTCTACTAAGAACACATAGCTGCTGTCTGTAGTTTTACGTACAAACAAATGTATGACTATGTATGTATCACTGTGGTGGCTGCTATATCACATACTGTGCTGTGTCTAAGAAATAACTAAAAGACAAAAATGAATCTAATGTTTTTGTATCTGTATTTGTTAGTACAAATTCAACTTCGTTTTGATACGACTAAAAAATGACTCAAATGTAGTTTGAACTCAAATAGAAACACACACATACACTGACAGTGCTTTAGTTAAAACATGTTTCTTAATGTATATTGTATATTAAATTACACTAAAAGCATAATTTAATCATAAGATTTTGCCAAAGGTTGCTTAAACGACATCGTCAGAGTGATAATTAAATGATTTCAGGATATTAACGTGAATTTTTTCATGCGTTAGAAAAAATTATATATAAAGACTGTTTTTTTTAAAGGAATACAAATTTTTTCCAAATAATACCCAAAAAAAAACTAATGAAATGGCTAATATTTTGGGCATATGGTCACCACTTTTTATGAAGAGATTCCTGTCAGTCCAATTTCGGAACACTTTCTCCGAATTTTGACTACACTGTTCCCAAATTTAATGGCATTTAGTGTTTGAACACAATTTCGGGTATATACTCACCACGAATACGTTCTATGAAAAGATTCCTATCAGTCCAATTTCGGAACACTTTCTCCAGCATATCCGGGCCTTATTTCACCAAAAACGCGTCGAATGTATGTACTGTCCCATGGTAGTACCTGTAAAGAAGACTCAGGCAACCAACATTGCGTCGATGCCCAAGAGAGCTAAGAGAAAATTAAATATTTTCATCTCCTATCAAATATATCGCAAGACGTTGAATTCGATCCAGAAGCAGAAAATATGATCTTGAAGCCCCTGCCCAAATGTGCGAATTGTACTCCATTTTCGGCATAATATATGAGGTATAGATCTCGCGAAGATCAGATGAAGTGAAGTATTTCTTGCTCCGTTTTAAAAAACCTAGACACTTGGCCGCTTCTTTCGACACATCGAAAATGTGACCATTCCAACGGAGATCTGATTGTATCGATATGCCCAGAACGTGAAGAGCATTAGACTCCACAAGATATACACCGTTCATATTCAGTTCATTCGTTTGTGGGTTAACAGGCAACACTGGGTCTTGCTAGCATTAAATTCTACTCTATAAGCAAGAACCCACTCTTTTTCGAGTCATTGTTAAGTGTATCATTCATAATTTGCCTTTTTCTCTCAATCTACAAAGAGTCGGGGCATTTTTTGAAGGAATATGAATGACAAATGCTGCTGTCATCCGCTAAAGAATGAATTGAGTTGTAGGTCAACGACAAAAGGTCGTTGATAAAAACCAAGAACAAAGTTGGCTATAGGACTGAACCCTGCGGTACTCCTGCGTTGATGGCGTTCTCATCTGACGACATTTCGTCGACAACAACACGAATACTTCGGTCCTTAAGGAAACACGTGATCCACCGAGCAAAGTTACCACCAACACCATATATAATTAGTTTTGACACGAGCGCTTTATACCACACTCTGTCAAACGCCTTTGAAATATCCAGAGCAACAACCTTGCTCTCACCAAATAAGTGAACACATTGGTTCCATTTTTCGGTGAGAAAAGCCATCAGGTCACCAGTAGAGCGGGCCCTTCGAAACCCATACTGGCGATCACTAAGCAATTCCTTGTGCTCCAGATAGTTCATTAGGTTGAAGTTAATTATGCTCTCCATAACTTTGGCGAGGGTGGAGCATATCGCTATGGGCCGGTAGAGTGCAGGGTTCGTGGCATTGCCCCCTTTTTTGGTACTGGCTGGACAGTTGCGACCTTTCAACAAGATGGAAATACTCCTGTCCTGTAATAGATGTTGAAAAGGTTGCGCAAAGGCCGAGCCAGTGTAGAAGCACACGCTCTAAGCACAATTGGTGGTATGCCAGAAGCTTTGTTTATGTTGAGATTTGTGAGGACTCTTGATACTGCTCTCGTTCGAAAATATATTTCTTGCATTGAAGAAGAACCATTGTCAACATAGGGCAGTGACGGATTGCAAACAATCCTGCCAATAGGTTCGCTTTATCAACCGAATCAGTGGAGATTTGATCATCTTTTAAAAGAGTTGGAATCGACGAAGACGTTTCATTTTTTACTATTTTAACACATGACCAAAAGTTTAGGGCAGAGAAGAACCTGTTCTCTAATGCGAGTTTCTGGAAGAAACTTTTCGTGTTTTAAAATTACGTTACAGCGACTCCTAGCCTCGATGCGAAGTCTATTAGTATCAGCATTCTTATCGGAACGCCAATTCTTATAGATATCCTCTTTGGACCTGACTGCAATACTGCAAGTCTCATTAAGCCATGTGCGGTCTTTTGGTTTAATGCTTTTCTTCTTATTGAGGATAAAAGACCACATTCGCAATAAGATAATTTTCTTGTACCATAACAGCACGGCATTTAAATTTCCGTCAGCGAAACATAATTTTCAATTGAATTTGCGATTAAAATTATTTAACGCAGTCCAATTTGCCTTATCATAAACCATGTAATTCTCTTCGGGGCTTTAGGCGTAGAGTTGCAGAGGTTGGAATATGAAAAAGCGGCGGATATGGTGCAATGGTCCGAATTACCAAGCGGTGCGTTGACACTCACATCATATTTTTCATGAAGCGAAGTCAGAAAAAAGTCTAGGATGTTATAGCTATGCAGAACATTTTGTGGAAAAAAAAGTTGGTTCTTCCATTTCAACATGAAAAGTGGTTTGTTGCCTAGAAGAATGCTCTCTGCTGAATAAATATTTTTTTTTTTTGAATCAATCATACAAAAATGTTTTGTATTGTTGTTCTTATAAAAATATTTACTATTTCAAGAAATATATTATGTTGGTTTTGTAAAAAATTGTATTGGTTTTGTAAAGATAGTTTTTAAAATGGATGGTTTTTGATAGAAATATATATTCTATTCTGCGGTAATGTCACATTAAAAGAAATTGGCAGATTATTTGGTAAATAATTAATGTCACATGTAGATCCATTCACATAGATGATGACACGACTTTCGAAAATGATGACATAGGCTTCATGCATATGACCGATTACATGACATATGGGCTTGATACGCTCCTGCACCTTTGTTAATAATAGTTCCATACAGCCTGCACATACACCTGAACAACAGAGATCGACATGTCTTACAGACAGTGTAAGTCATTTCTCGAGACACTGTTGACCACGTGGCAGAATTTTAGGAAGCTTTAACTCTAGCAAAAAAGATTTATTGATCGCTTTTAATAAGCAGAACTGCATGTAATAATTGTCCAAATAATTTATAGCCACAGAATGAATTAAAGCTTCACTTAAAATTACACTCCATTTGTAATAATTGAATGTTTTTCAAATTGATAATTCATAATTCATCTTTACGAAATTAAATTTTTGTCCACTCATCTCAAACGATTATCAAGCCCTTAAATGATTTCTTCAATATAACAAATCATTTTATCAAGCACACAAAGTAAGTTTGTTAATTCTAGTTATTAAAATGATAAAAAATTTTACCCCGACTCATTGACGGTGTTGTTAGCGTGAATAAGTAAATATCAATTACAAAAGTTCTTTAAAACAAATAACGTACACCGAGAAAAAAAAAACAATAGGTGAATCACCTAAGTCGGCTTGGGTAAATAGAATTGTATGGGAATTATAAACTTATGATTGTTCACCTAACCAAATTATTGTTTAATACAATGGTGTGAAAGCCCATACTTCGATAACTTGCCAAAAAAAAACTTTGATTCACCTAAGCCCAAAATCTAAAAATACAAAACTAAAAAACAACTCGCATGGATTTCTTAAGCATAGTGTTGAGCTATTTTCTGCAAAAAAAAAAAAAAAAAAAATCACAGCTGCGTCACACGAGAGAAGGATAGATTTGATAATATAATGTTTTTTTTTGTAATAAAACCACTTTTTAATTCAAAAATAACACATAAAGTAAATTAAAACACATACGTTTATATTCACACCAGTAAATTTTATTACATTTCATCAACAAAAAGCAAAGAAAAAAAAAATTTCTTTGCCCGCCGTGCGGAAACGAATCTTTGAACCATGGTATAATGATTTACAAGGTAGGAGTGACAGTTCTGTTGGCGATTAGGAGTTGTCAAAAACACATTGAAAAAGAAAAAACGAAGAAGCAGCAAAACAGATGAAAAATTAAATGGATTGGATTGGTATGGATTTGACAACTCCCGATCGCCGCTCGTGAGAAAAAAGGTAGTTGTCAAGGCTATCTTGTAAATTATTGTATCATGTCTTGAATTCTTGGTATTTCAGTATACAGTATACTCCAGTATACCGCTCTACCATCTGATCCAAGCAGCCTTGCTGCTGTTTGCTGACATAACTGCAGCTACGTTGATTCACCTAAGCAATTTATTGTTTAATACATTGCTTTGAAAGCACATTTGAATTTATTTAATAAACATTGTTGGCATATAAGATTAGTTCTTTTGCATGCCGCATTTACATTGGATATAACAACATACAAATGCAATTTAAAAATTAAAGACTTATATCAATAATAGTGCTTAAGATGACTTAAGTTTAAAAAGAGTAAAATATTTCATTGAAAAATGTAGTACATATTAGAGAGAAAGAGAAGATAGAGAGATTAAGAAGAAGATAGCTAAGAGAAGTGTTTGTAGATTAAATGCTTAAAGTTGTTTTTATTAGAAACGCTTTTAATTCTATTAGGTAATAAATTCCATGACCTGATAGCAGTGACGAAAAACAATCTACTGGAGTTAAGGAAATTAAATTTAGGGATCATGAGGTTCAAGTTTCTACTTGATCTGCAAAACTTCAACTTTTCGAAGAGATATATGGGACAACGTGTGTAGATGATCCGGTGTAGGAAAATGCAACATCTAGCCTCTAAGTAACTTGGTAAGTCGCAACCAAGTATTTTTTTACAAAAGACAGAGATATGATCGTACTTATTAAGACCGTATACGTAACGAGCTGCATTATTAAAAACGACCAGGAGCTTGTGTAAGGACCGAGAGTCAGGATTGCAGTACACGACTTCAGAGTAAGTTATGATCGGCATAATCAGCTGCAATACTAATTTTCTTCTCTTCTCAACGGGCACAAAACCTGATGTTCTTCGGAGATTACGAAGAATAAAGTACACTTTTTTTACACATGAGTTGATGTGATCCTCACAAGTAAGGGATGAGTTTATGTGGAAACCAAGATTAGTGACTTTACTAACAAGTTTTAGTTTAACATTATTGAGTACAATCGGAGGCAAATCTTCATGATAATATTGATATTTAGAAATAGGCAAAACAAATGATTTCGAGGGGTTCAACGTGAGCAAGTTTTCATCAGCCCATTTGGAGACCAAGGCTAAGTCCTCATTAACTCTAGCACATAAATCTTCAACCAGACCTAAGGGTCTGGACATGTACTACTGGAGGTCATCTGCGTATGCATGCATAGTGACATGGTGGCACTTGCTGAAAATATCATTTATGAACAGCGTAAACAACAATGGTCCAAGAACGGAGCCTTGAGGTACTCCGCTGGTAGTGCTTTTTAGCATAGAAAAATTTTGACCCACACGAACTTTTTGGGACCTACCTTCTAAGTAGTTTCTTACAAGACGGACTGCAGATTTAGAAAATTGGAAATTTAGGGCTAGTTTTTTACAGAGAATAGAGTGGCTGACAGTGTCGAAGGCTTTTGAAAAATCCAGCAAGCAGAGCAATGTCAAATCAGCATTATCAAAAGGTGCTCTTATGTCATCTAGTATTTTGACCACAGCAGTGGAACAGCTGTGCCCAGGCCGAAAACCAGACTGGAGATGAGACATGAGATTATAGAGACTTAAATGATGGGATATCTGCTCCGCCATGAGTGATTCACATATTTTAGACACTGAAGACAATAGACTTATTGGACGGAAGTCACATGGGTTGCAAGCATTGGGTTTTTTCGCTATAGGAATAATAGTCGCCACTTTCCAAATCTCAGGATAGCTCGATGTGGTAAAGCAGTGATTTATTATATGGGCAAGTGGGCTAAGAACATGCGGTAAAATGAGTTTAACAAACCTAATGGCGATTCCATCTTCCCCAGATGCATTTGATTTTATTTTCTTTATTGAGCGAGCTATGTCCATTTCACTTACAGCATTAAACCGAAAAACATTCGGAGACTCTGAATCACAACTATTATCATCATCATCAGCAGAACGAGTTTCATTTAATGTAGAGTTAGCTACAAAATAATCATTCAACTGATTGGGATCTAGGTCACAAGCTTTGGAATCCTTGTTGCAAATACCGATCTCTTTTAAATTTGTCCACAACTGCTTGGATGGTAGCGCAGGGTTTAGTTTGGACATGAAGAATTTCGACTTGGACAGCCTAACAGCGGATGTGGCATCGTTCCTGGCTTTCTTATGTTCATTCCAGTTTGAAGCGGTAGGGTTCCGCTTCCATTTACAAAAAGTTTTGCTACGCTTTTTGAGAGCTTTTTTGACGGACCGCGTGAACCATGGACAGCTACTGTTTATGACTTGACGCGTACGCCGGGGGACGTGCATATTAAAGAGATGATTTATTTTGTCAATGAAGCAATTCAGCTTATCATCAACTGATTGTAAAAACCAGCAATCTGACCAATTTATTCTAGCTAAATTCTCATACCAGGAGTTCATATCAATAGCCTTAAAATCGGGATATGTAAAAGGAGTTGCAGGTTCATCAGCTGAAGTTTTGATATTTAACGCACAGAAAATTAGGTCGTGGTCGGAAACAAAAGATAATTGATCAAACAGCATGACAGTTGATGCGTCGGAAACGATGATAATGTCTAGTAGGCTTGGAGGAGAATTGTTTGAAAACCGAGTCGGCATGAGAGTATTTACCACAGTGAGTCCAACTTCAGATATTTTGTCGAGGAAGCTACTGACAAGATTGTTGTTGGTTAATAGATTTATATTAAAATCACCAGTTACAACAAAATATTCATAGTCGACAACACAATTGGACAATGACGTAAATAAGGAATCCAAACTGCAACTACTGTTAGGATTGTAAACGCAAGAAACAAGTATTTTGTTACCATTGCCCAAAATCTCTATATTTAAAAATTCTACTTCCGATTGACTCGATTTGCTCACGACATTCACTTTTAGATGTTTCTTGCAGTAAATTGCAACACCACCACCTCTTTTATCCAGTCTATCATTTCTGAAAAGTTGATAATTTTTTAAGTTGAGATAGGAGTCGTTTATATCCCTGTGAAACCACGTTTCCGAGACACAAATAACATCCACAGATGATTCAACAAAGACATGTTTAACCCAATCCAACTTAGAGTCATTTAGGCTTCTGGCATTAAAGTGCACAATTTTTAAGCCTTCATGCTGCCTACATAAAATTTCGATCACAGTTTTTTGATTGTCTTTGACGTCAAAATCCGTATTATTTACAACTGACATAATAAATATATGTATGTTACAAACAAATTAAAAGCATTTGAAAGGACTCTGCAAGTGAGCTTATAATAGCTTAGAAGAAGGACAAGAAAAAGAAAATAGGGTAAAAAGTAAGAAACAATATATGTAACAATTAAAAAACATGAACATAAAAATAAGGCAGCTGCATTATAAACCTTCACCATTATCAATAACGCATAACGTTTTTTGTAGCTCTTCAATGCTGTTAATTTTAATGATTTCAGCATCTTTAACAGGCTTGATGCAGATGACACCTCGACGAGTGAATGCGTTGAATATTTTGTTCTGGCGTTTATACGCAATCGCAGCTTGGAGTAATTTCCGACTTTCAGCAGAGAGGCTCTCGTGGATGTAGACGTTGTTGTCGGAGTCGAAACCAGCTTCACGAATATTAAACGCTTTTTTGCTTACCCTACGATAGTCACCAAAGGCCTTTAGGACACGATTGCGGTCGTAGGGTGTGTAGAACTTAACAACCACTACCGGGTTAATGTTGTTTGATTTTGCTTTCACTCTAAAGATGTCTCTTAATTGCGGCGAGTGGAAATCAATGGCACAACACATAAGATTAAAAACACTCTTTAGGTTCTCGCCTGGTGATTTTGGTACTCCAAACAGAACCACGTCTGCAGAATAGTTGGGAACATTTGTGCTGCTGCTGTTTTTGTTGTTGTTGTTGTTTCCGCTGATGCTGATGTTTTTAGAGATTTGATCAGCAAGCTCGTCGCAGCGTACGGTGAGTGCACTAAGCTGCTCTTCAAGAGAGAGAATTTTGTTGTCACAGGCAGTAAATTTTTCACTCATACGCTCTTGAGTCAAAGCCACTTCACTCTCCAATCTCTCAAACCTAGTGGCAATATCAGCTGAGAGGCGGTTATATATAGCTTCTGCATGCAGCCGAAGACGATCCTCTAAGTTAATGAGAAACCCTTAAATGATTTCTTCAATATAACAAATCATTTTATCAAGCACACAAAGTAAGTTTGTTAATTCTAGTTATTAAAATGATAAAAAATTTTACCCCGACTCATTGACGGTGTTGTTAGCGTGAATAAGTAAATATCAATTACAAAAGTTCTTTAAAACAAATAACGTACACCGAGAAAAAAAAAACAATAGGTGAATCACCTAAGTCGGCTTGGGTAAATAGAATTGTATGGGAATTATAAACTTATGATTGTTCACCTAACCAAATTATTGTTTAATACAATGGTGTGAAAGCCCATACTTCGATAACTTGCCAAAAAAAAACTTTGATTCACCTAAGCCCAAAATCTAAAAATACAAAACTAAAAAACAACTCGCATGGATTTCTTAAGCATAGTGTTGAGCTATTTTCTGCAAAAAAAAAAAAAAAAAAATCACAGCTGCGTCACACGAGAGAAGGATAGATTTGATAATATAATGTTTTTTTTTGTAATAAAACCACTTTTTAATTCAAAAATAACATATAAAGTAAATTAAAACACATACGTTTATATTCACACCAGTAAATTTTATTACATTTCATCAACAAAAAGCAAAGAAAAAAAAAATTTCTTTGCCCGCCGTGCGGAAACGAATCTTTGAACCATGGTATAATGATTTACAAGGTAGGAGTGACAGTTCTGTTGGCGATTAGGAGTTGTCAAAAACACATTGAAAAAGAAAAAACGAAGAAGCAGCAAAACAGATGAAAAATTAAATGGATTGGATTGGTATGGATTTGACAACTCCCGATCGCCGCTCGTGAGAAAAAAGGTAGTTGTCAAGGCTATCTTGTAAATTATTGTATCATGTCTTGAATTCTTGGTATTTCAGTATACAGTATACTCCAGTATACCGCTCTACCATCTGATCCAAGCAGCCTTGCTGCTGTTTGCTGACAACCTGCACAAGAATGTTCTGGCTTCTGCATAGCTCGTTCAAGGAACAAACGGCGATATTTTCTGTAGAAGACTACTCCATATTTTCAATTAAAAAAATTGAGCAAATGCAAAATGCGCTTAAGAGTCAATATTTTTTAAATTTAACATGCAGTGAGCGCACAGTTAAAAAACAACAACAACCACTGCGCTAGCGATAAACAAATCACCACACAAAGAGGAATATATGTCTAAATAAAAATCATACACTGAGAAAATTTAACGCCTTAAAATCAAAGAAAAAATTCTTGTAAGACTGTAACCAAAATATCTTTAACACAATGAACAAATCGCTGCAATAATGATTTATCCTTAAACTATGCAAGTGCTGCATCATTAAAACAAAAGACTGAAGTTCTTTGAAGCTAAATCAATCGAAACAATCTTTGTCGTGAAGATAAAATATTTACTATAACGATTTAATTCTTTGTTGAACAAGGAATTGAAAAAAGTATGTAAAATCAAGAACTTTTTTTTGTTTTTTTTTGAGAACAAGCTTCATTGTTTCAAAGACAAAGTCTGTTACTTTAAGGAATGGCTTCTCAATATCATATCTGTATACGAAGTATAAGAAAATCGTGTGCGAGTGCCAACATTGAATTTTATTACATTTCATCAACAATAAGAAAAGAAAAAAAAGAAGAAAAAATATATTTTCCCGCCGTGCGGAATTGAACTTGGAATTTTCGGTGTCAGTCCATCTCGCTCTACCCACTGATCCAAACAGCCTTGCTACTGTTTGCTGACATAACTGCAGCTATGTTGACAGATGCTGTATTAACAGATGCAGTATGCCACAGTATTCTGTTGATAGCTATACAACAAAACTCTATTGATAGATTATTGTGTTATGCTTCAGCATAGCTTCAGTTGTAATTAATATTGAATCAATCACTCTGCGTAACGCAGGAGTTTGGCTCGATGCGTAGTGTAGTGGCTTCTCAATCGGTGGTATCGGTGGGTGTGGGTTCAAATACCCACGGCAGGCAAAGGTAAGGTTTTTAATTTGATATTTAATTTAATTTAATGTTCTTGTTATAATAAACGCAAGCAGCAAAGAGAAGCCGATAGAAGCCATTAATATCATGAAGTCATGTACTTAAAATCAAGGAGCTAACATTCTGCGTCTTTGCCGTAACGAATAAAAGTCTTTGTGCCAAAGTAAATTTTCCTTACTTTTACGACTATTCCATGCTTTTTTAAAGACGTACGTCTTTGCCACAAGAATTTAAGTTTTTGATTTAAAGTATATTGTTTTGGGAATCTAACAATCTTTGTGTCTTTGCTGTAACGATGTTTTTTCTTTGGGCACAATCTAACCAATAAAAGTCTTTGTGGCAAAGTGCGTTTTCTTTGGTTTTACGATTTTTTTCTCTGAGTGTAATATACTAAATTAGAGCATTTTTTTTACATCAATGCAAAAAATATTTTTTGTTAAAAAGTTATTTTATTACAGTTAAATAAAAAAAATTGGAGCCAATCGAAAAAACTAATTACGATATTCGGATTCTATGGAAAATTTCACTATAGAAAATGTTATCGCCATTTTTGTGGTGAAAGTTTTCATAATTTTTTGGAGTAGTGTAATGGAAGCAGGCCCGTAGACAAGGGAGAAGTTTTGGGTGTTCAAACCCCCTCCCCCCTTTGGGTCCAGAAAGTATAAAAAAATAAAATATAATCATTACATATTGTAATTTTTTGCGTTGGACAGTATGAAAGAATGAAAGTGAGGAAAAAAATGTACCTTTTACAATTGTTTTAATTGTGGTTTTCTAAAATTTAATCCATTTGTGTTAAGTGCTATTTTATTGATTTATTGTGCCAAAATACTAAAACGATTCCACTTAATTAGCTGCAGAAACCGCCATTAAAAAAGGCCAGATAGGAGGAAAGTAAGTCCTTGTTTTTAAGGAATTTTTTTTATTATCAATTTCCGTCCTTATTATGGCGACTTTTTGATATTCTTTAATACTTTGAAGATAATACTTTCGTAATTATAAAATGAAAATGACACCACCGAAGTTGAAGCGACATTAGAACTACTTTGCTGATGTACCAAACGAGTGCAGTGGTCAATGTGTGCGGTGTCCATTCTATATTATAATTATTAAATGGTTACCATTTTAGCTAAATCATAATAATCTAATATTGTAATTCGTTTGCAGTGTAGAAAGCGTTCACGAATCCTTTGAACCTGATAAGTGTCCAGAACTGTCTTTGGAACCGGCAGTTGCGGTCGTATAAGTAGTGTTATTAAGAATATTTTACGTTATATGTTAATAATTCTAAGTTAGTGCGTTTTGTGTGTATGATTGTAGAAGTTGTCCCAGAAACAGAAATTTCATTTGATACATCGGAACTGCCTTCGACTTCGGCAGTACATAAAGGTGCAAGCACAGATATTGCCAATTTTCAAAACATTTAAAATCCTACCCCCGCCCCCCCTGGCCCCTTTAGATGAACTGGCAAGGCGTGGAGTAACCGCAAGTACAAACAGAGCTGACACAGATGTGCACATTCCAATAGGCGTCGTCAAAAGGAGTATAGAACTAAAAGCCAGAGATATTGCCAACACAAACTGGGCTTCCAGAGGTGACTGCAACATATCTCGAAGGCTTTGGCCTGAGCTAAATGAGAAAAGAACTAGAAGCCTTCTGCTCTTGGTCAAACGGGAAATCCGGATAGTTGTTGGAGTTCTAATTGGTCATTGCCCCATTGGGGTAATGGCCAATAGAGTAGGTATAACAGGGCCAGACTTCTGTCGGAACTGCAAAGACCCGGAGGAAATAGAAACAATAACCCACCTGCTATGCGAATGTCCAAGTCTACAGAATCGTCGACTCCGACATATGGGGAACAGATTTTTCAAAGACTTGGAAGAGTTGGTGACTACAACACTGCTAGACATCTGGAGGTTCATAAAAAGCACAGGATGGTTTGAGGAACAAATCGGAACAATGGTTTAACTTGGTACCACAATTATAAAAAGGGATTCGCAATGGACCTATAGGCCCCCGCGGAAGCGCCGGTAACGGTGCACGACCCTTCTTACCTAACCTAACCTAACCTAACCTACCCCCCCCCCCCAATTTTAAATTTTCCTGTTAGTGGTTTGCGTAATCCACGATTTCAGAAGTCTTGGTTGAACCGTTGGCATTAGTTAGCTTAATCCAAATTGAAAAACGGAGCTTATTGGAAGTTTTGCATTTTTTTTAGCACTGTCGCGGGATCTCAAACTCTTGGGACAACAACAATTTTTAAAAATGAAATTTTCAAACCTTTTCAATGTTGTCGAAAAAGTCAATTAAATTTAAAAATTTTGCTAAGTCATCTGTTAAAGTTTAGGAGTTGGTCACGGATTTACTTAAAAAAAAATATTAGTCTTCTTATCGTGTTAATTTTTCTAATAGTTAACAAGTGGCTTATAGTTCAACGTTGCTTTAGACAGAAATTTTAACCCGATAGTAGCTTGTAGGTAAATTGTTTGAATACTATAATAAGACGCTTACGAAAATATCGTTTGAAAGGAATTTGCATTGTAGGTGTGGTAAATTTTTCCAAAATTACTGTTTATATACCTTTCCTTGGTGCAAGAATTTACAACATGGAAGTACTATTTACAAAGCACAACTGGTTTTTGTCATCGTTCAACTTGATTTTGATGACATCCGAAAACGAGGAACGATCAAAATTTTTAATTAAACAATATGCAAGAATTTTACCTTGTTCTGGTAATACTACCATAGGAATAAATTAAATCAGAATTCAGCAGCGGATTATAGGAAAGTGTGGTGATAGAGTGCAATTGATATTTGAAATATATTTCTAGAAGTTCTATGGGCGAGAACCGCTTAAATGATTGTGCATCCTTAAGAATACATAGGGATAGCAAAGTCACAGAGTCACAAATGATGTATTGTCAGAATTGGCAAAACAAAAAAAAAAAAAAAAGAGAAGACAAACATATAAAAATAAATAAAAGTACGTATAAATATATAAATTTCTTTGATTCATCGATATCAAAAAATATTGATATATTTGTTATGAAATCCCCATATAAAATTATGCAAGGTTATAGCAATTCTTTAGCTGTCACTTTATGACTTAATATCTTATTAGACATACTAAAAACTTCCTGTCTTCAAGATAATCAAGTTCAAATTGCTCTTACATTAAACAACTCAATAGCTTCCATAAATATGCAATGATCAAGATCAAAAATTAAATCTCACATGGAAAATTGCAAGTAACTCACAGAATTTTGAATAAAAAAAATTCGCTCTCCTTCAATGGAGCTTATAAACTATACTTAAAACTCAATTTTCAAATATAACATTTCAAGAACTGTATTCGCATTTCTGTATGTAAAATTTTTCTAATTGCATCATTACATATCGCTATCGGTATCTTTATCTGCAGCTGTAACTTAAATTACCATTTGTACGCTTCTTAATTAAAATTTTGTCGTTCCATAAATAAAATAGTTTTTAGCGCTTCCGTTCTAAGCGGTATTGCATTGTGTTTGTTTTAAAAATCAATTAAGAAATAACTTTTCAATTTAAATTTTTAAGCATGGAAATTATTCCAATTGTTTTTGTTGATTTTTTTTTTTTTTTTTTTTGTAGCCATCGCTTTATTCCCAAGGCAGCATTAATTATTCTCACTAATTTAGTATAATTTCAATATGGTTTTCAAATGCCGCTTTGGTCGTCACTTACACGTGCCGATCAATAGTTTTATTTTTCGCACGATCTTGCGATACATAAATGCATTCTCGTTATTAGTAATTTCCAGACAATCTAACATCTATATAATGCGAAAAAAATAGATATGGCTGAAATTGCCTATTTATAATTATACAAATTTTTTTGTCATAATTAACAATTAAGTTAATCACAATTTAACTAAATTGTTCATAATTTGAATTTTAGACCAGAATTAATAAAATAAATACAAAGCTATTCATATAGTGTGACAAATACTTTAATATAAAAACTCAGATAATTTTTGTAATTCCCTGATAATAGGTAGGTACTACAAAAAATGTACGGCTAACAGCTTTTTAATTTATGTTAATTATCATATCGTTTCTCTAACGCATTTATGTTTATTTAAAAGTAACAATATATTAGTTAAAACTTATTTATTAAGGTACATCCAATGAATGTTTTGTTGAAGTGAAAACTTCTGTAGGTGCATTGAGCACTTTTTGGTAGGGGTAGAAGATAAGAATTCGCTTCAGCACTGTTAACGTCAGCAATGTTATATCGTCACCACTGTTAATAACATCATTATTGACGGTAGCACTGACATTAAGGTTTGCACTGTTAATGATTGCATTTCTGATTCAGCTACCAGACAAGCAGAAAACAAAGCAACGTTTTTGTGTTTTTTGTATGGAAACCTACAATAGGGTGACAGATAGGGGCTAGGTGTGTTAAGAAAATATGTTGAAAGGCAAAAAATAATAAAACTAGCTCATTTATTTGATCCTTTAAGGAATCAATTCGGGAGAGATATGAACTATAATCTACATTTTTCCTTTTTTTGTTTTGTATGGGGACCCCCAGAAGGGTGGTGACAAATAAGGAGTAGATGCGCTGAGAAAAATGTTGGGGTCAATTCGGGACATATTTTTTTTAATCTGAAGGTTCTAAAATACTTGAAATAAATTACCAAAAAAATTTGACGTTATGCCTACGATGCTAAGTAGAGACTTCAAAACTAACTTTGCAGATGATAAATCTTAATTCATAAAAAGCAAGCATGCTGCTTCGTACCTAATATCGCTCAAACTGTAATAATTTTGTACCATTATTACAGTGCTTTTCGAACATATTTATACTGTCTTGAAAATGTTAGGGCCTGAAAGCATGCTTCCCTTTTATGTATGTGCATACTTTCAGGCTAAACATTTCTCAGACCGTATATGTTGTAAGAGCACTGTAATAATAGCAAAAATATAATTACAGTTTGAGCGTAAATGCTTCCAACCCGTCGTAGGACGGGCTTTTATCCTAGTAGATGAATAAAGCATTAGGTTCGACACTGTTCAATGATAACAATCTCAGTACTATTGGGTTCTTCAAAAAGTCAGTACAGGTTTAGAATTACATTTCAAAAAAAGAAAAAAACGAAATGGCCACTTCAGCCCTTGAAAGGACTTTGACATTTACATTTTAGGGTTATTTATTTTATAAATCAAGTCAATATTAATCAATTATATATTTGCCGTTTTGTTCGAATACCTTCTCCCATATCTGTGGTAGCTTACTTATTCCTCTGCAAAAAACTTCTCAAGAAGCTGTTTGGTAAGGTTCTCATTATCGAAGTTTTACCATTCAGAGAGTGGAAAAATTATATGATATGATAATGTGAATGGCGAACTCGAGCAATATTTGGCGAGTCATCAAACTTTTATGAGGCCCGTCGTTTTCGTGGTGGAAAACCATTCTCATCCGATTGACCAGCTCAGGACGTTTCTGTTGGATGATATCGCCCAATTTCTGTAGATGTGAATAATAGATTTCAGAATTTACGGATTTGTTGTGTGGTAGTAGCTCGTAGTAGACAGGCACCCTCCAATCCCACCAGATTGAGAGTCGCCTCTCAGGCGTTTCATCTTTCTTGAATCAGCTACTTTTTCTGTTGACATTATTGTATATAATCCACTTTTCGCCACCCATAATCATACGCTTGAGAAATGGTCGCTTTTCTCACATTTCATGAGCCGATCTCAAATGTCAGCCCGTAAAATTCTCTTTGTGATCCAGACATCTAATTTTTGTATGAAACCCGAGAACTTTAATGTCCACTTTTTATAATGCGAAACGATTGGCAAGCAAATGCTTCGTTTTTATCAGATATCTAATAAAATTTACTTTCTGTTAATCACTCGTATATTCATCGAAAAAGCAAAGTGTTATACGAACGGGTTGTCAACAAAAAGATATAAAATAGCTGCATATAAGTTTTCACCATGCAGTACAGTACAAATTCAGTTTTTGTATTGAATTATAAAATAAACAATACAATTTTTAATGCCTAGTTTCAGGCAGAGTTTGTTACTTTTAATCAATAAAGTAGTACTACATACACCCTGTGCTAGTAGCTGCCGAAAATTTTTCTATTCTTAATACAATCTATTTCAATTACAATAGTCATTACTAGCAGAAGACCTGACGATGTTTGGGATAAAGTTCTAAGATATGTATAAAACGAGTCTTAGGTAAAGGCGGCAGCCGGTATATAATAACAGTTATACACCAGCTCACTTAGACCAGATTGGTCCATTGTGATACCGCTGCACACTGGCCTTCATTCTAAATGGAACCACCTCGAGCTCTCAATGAACTCTGTTAGACGTCTGACATTAGTCATGGACAGGTAGTCAAGCTCATGAAAGAAGAAAGAGCCAAAAAAATATTCGCCTTCTGGCTAGCGCAGGACAAAAACATAGAAGATGGAAGATGGTTTCTTCGTCTTCCTCGTCTTTCTCGTTCCTGCAGCTTCTACAGAAGTCATTGAAATAACTTCTAGTCATTGAAAAAATTTGGCATGTCTGCCGATCAAGCAGTATTCTGTGAGGACAGCCACTATCGTGGCTAATTTTGGTCTTGCCAGCGAAAGCAGGGCTCTCGATCGCCCGAGATCTAGAGTCAGCCAAATAAGTCTTGATACTCTGCATGTCGAGAGCTCAGCCCACCTTGCTTTTGATGTATTATTGTTATTCATAAGCAGCTTAAGAGTCGCTAGCGGCATACCCGGTGGGCTCAGCACCGCTAATGCCGATCGGGTCCTTTTACTAGCAAGCTCGTCCGCCTTTTTATTTCCTTTCATGCCTTTATGCCCTGGTACCCATATTAGGTTGATGCTGAGGTAATTCGACATTTCACCTAATGAAGCACGGCATTCTTTGGCTACCTTAGAGTTGATGGCTACTTTTCCATCAATCTGATCGCAGCCTGGCTTTCCGAGAAGATATAAATTTCCCATTTCGAGACAACGCAATGTTAAAGCCATGATGCAACCAACCTTATTGCCATTACTTCGACTTGAAACACACTACAGTGGTCAGGAAACTTACGAATCAAAGATACCCCTAACTGTTTCGAGTAGACTCCGTAGCCGACCTTGTCGTTTAGTTCTGATCCATCCGTAAGAAGTATATAAGTATAACCCTCGATAAGTTAGGGGAATTAGCGTACAATAGCTTCCTTCAAAGGAAAGCGAGGACTTGCAATAACCAGTCCTTGTTGGAATGAAATTGAAGTTATTGAGTATGGAAGAGTGCCCCGTTGTCAGGCTTTTTCATACACCTAATTCTCTCAGTCTTATCGCCGAACAGGCTGCTGTTTATTTGGCAACCAGATCGAGTAGTAGAAGATGAAGTATAGTCTATAAGGTGGCAGTCGGTGTTGTTCTCAGAGCAACGCTGTTGTATATAGATGCCATTCTCTGCACTTCATGGAGTTGTTTCATATATGTGACTTTGTCTAAGGAAGGCCACCATATTATATTACTACCCCATACAGAAGAATAGGTCTTGTGACCCTAGTATACTGCCAGTTAACGATATGGGGCGAGAACCCCCATCTTGTCCCAATGGATTTTTTGGAAGTGTATAGTGCCACTGTGGCTTTTTAAGCACGCTCTGATGTGTTTAATTTCCAGCTGAGCTTTGTATCGAGTATGAGTCCCAGGTTCTCTACTTTATTCGGTACATGATATAATGAATTACAAGGTAGGAGTGACAGTTCTGTTGGCTATTTGGAGTTGTCAAAAACACATTGAAAAGAGAAAACGAAGAAGCAGCAAAACAGATGACAAGTTAAACTTTATATTGATTTGAAAACTCCCGATCGCCGTTCGTGAGAAAAAATGTATTTGTCAAGGCTACGTTGTAAATTATTGTTCATGATTTGGTAGGGACAGAACAGACGAACTTAGTATGATTGGTGTTAAGGACGGAATTTTGTATTTCCTGGTGAATAGGATCAGCTTTGTTTGAGCTGGACTTACTTCAAGACCACAGGGCTTGGCCCATTGTTCAAGTTTGTAAAGAGCTCTTTGCATAATGTCGCATAGAGCGGTAGGAAACTTGCCTCTGACTGTAATTGCTATGTCATCGGCGTAGGCTGCCACAACACATCCATCTTTCTTTAGAGATAGCAGTACTTTGTTGACTACCAAATTCCAGAGGAACGGAGAACACCACTTTAAGGCGTGCCTCTTGTGAAAGATCTTATAGCGCTGTATACGCCCAGATCCGATAGAACTATTCTACTGTTCAGTAGCTTGTGTATAAAATCAGTAATGATCTTGTTAATACCCAGTTTGACTAATGCTCGTCGTATTGATTGTGGTGTTGCGTTATTGGAAGCTCCCTCTATATCTAACAAGGCAGCCACAGTAAATTCATTATTTAAGAAGGATTCTTCTATGGTCCCGACCAGCATATGTGGCTTCGTATCCGCTTCCAAGGATTTACCTTTATTATAGGCATGTTGTGAAGCCGAAAGTAGTGCAGAGTCAAAGTTACTACGGAGGTATAGATCTAAAACACGTTCTAATGTCTTTAATAAAAAGGACGATAAACTAATATGCTTAAAATCCTTAAGGGTGGTATATGATGTCTTCCCCGCATTTGGTATAAAGACCACCCTAGCCTTATTCCAAGCTGTGGGAATATGAGATAGACTTATGCAACCATTAAAAATAGTGCAAAGTCAGGGTATTATTGTATGCAAATCTTCTTTTAATTCTATAGGATAAAGCCGGGTATGCACGGTATAGTAGCAATAATTTTATTCATTGGATGCCTTCGAAAAATCTTCAATTTCATCACAGAATTCCTTCAAAGAGGACCTTTAAGCTTTCCTGGTTTCGGCTTTGAATATTTTAACAGCTACCTTATAGGCAGCCCAAACATGTTTTTTTCTCGAGCATTTTTGCTGCGTTGAAGAGTTTTCTGCATTTAGTGCTTCGGCCATTCAGTTCAGAAGACCACCATTTCCTTTTTCCTTGGGTGCCCATTTTAGGCAGGAAATTGCCAGAGTGCAGTTCATTGCTTTAGTTAGTACACCGACTAGGTTTTCTAAATCCGTTGCTGATCTTGGTTTATCAATCGGACCTGATGGCAAAGATTTTGCCAAGGCAATTTTTATTATTTTTGATAATAAAGGTTGGGTCATCACCCCTATTACATATATATAGGTTCGTACTTATCAAATACTCAAAAAGTAACTCACCCCTTTCATTTGTGTCTGTGCTTCTCCATACGGAATTGTGCGCATTGGCGTCGGCCGAGATGAGGACCATTCGACGCATGTCGCCCGCGTCATCTACCATCTTCCTGAGGTTTTCTGTAGGCGGACTTGCATCATGCGAGAAGAAGGCTGCAGCCAGTCAATACATGCTCTTGTCAAGTTCCAAGCTGGCTGCAACCAAATATCTGTCGCAGTATCTGGAAAGTAAGAACAGATTAATATGGTTTTTGGCTTAGGTGCATGTTCTAATATACTTACGTCTTCAAGCCACAGATCCTGCCACCATATACCCAGGGTTCTTGGATTAGGATTAGATCGAATACACCTTTCTGAAGGTGGATTAATAAGCTTCTCCGAGGCGAGTTTTGAGTGGTGGAGGTTAATCTAGAACACCCTCATCTACTCCAGATATGTGCCTGTCCACGACCGTTATGTTGTTCCAGGCCTTCGCACCCGACGTTCCACGGCCTGAATTTTAGTCTAGTCGTGGCTTGTACCGAAGCCAAGGTCCTCCCCAGCACCTTAGTGGCTGCTCCCATGATCGGCCCTGCAGTCCTTGGTGTTGGTGTGGCTTCAGGCGGGATTGAACCACCCACCGAAATTGCACCGCAGCTGACAGCTTTGACTTGTTACACCAATCGGGCGGACTCGGGAGTAAATCTCCCTTCCAGTTATTTATGAGTACTGGAGTTTTTGTACGAGTATAGCGTATACTGGAACTACGCAAAATTTTATTCGAATTCGCTGATCGGCTTAGTGATTGACTCAGCACAGTCAAACAGAAAAAGTGGAACCTTTTTTTATAAATTTAGAGAATTGCTTTTATTGATTTTATAGCTTAGTTCAAGTTTAATGAGGGGAAAAGCGGTTGTTTTTCTTAGCATCGTCCCTATATATGCTACCTAGTTATCAAAGAACTTTTTAAATTCAAGCGGTTTTCTAAAACTAAAGTTGTTCTAATTTTTTTTTTTCATAATGAAATTTAAAGTCAGGTCAAGTATATTTCTCCTTTCTTTTCGCAGTTCTGTTTTCGTCTTTTTTATTTTGGTAATTACTAGGTTAAAATTCCACAATTTTTTTTATACTAAATTTCTTTATGCTTGTTTCTACCCACAGACATTAATTGCACACTACCCGCCATCGATGATTTCCCCAAAGATCTATTCACGGAGGCGCAGAGACAGTCCGGAGCTGTTGTACTTCATGTGATAGCGAGTTTATATTTATTCGTAGCATTAGCTGTAGTTTGTGATGAATACTTTGTGCCCGCTGTAGAAAAAATATGTGCAGGTTGGTAGAAATATGATATAACAAAAAATATTATTCTATTTACTAAAACAAAAAAAAAGAAAAATATTATTAAATTTATATAATTTTAGCGCTAAATATGTCCAACGATGTGGCGGGCGCAACATTTATGGCAGCTGCCACTTCGGCGCCAGAACTGTTCGTAAATGTGATAGGAACGTTTATCACAGAGGGTGATATTGGCGTCGGCACAATTGTGGGTTCAGCGGTATTCAATATTTTGGCCGTCGCGGCATGCTGCGGTATAGGCGCGGGCATGGTAAGTACTTGAGTACTATGCTTTGTTCAAGGAGTACTTCATAAATATATTACTCTCTAAACAGACAATACCACTCGATTGGTGGCCATTGACCAGAGACAGTGTAGCCTACGGCATAACGGTGGCTATTTTGATTTGCGTTATGCACGATGAGCGTGTCGAATGGTATGAAGCGCTGATACTGGTCTCACTTTATGCTGTCTATCTGGCTGTTATGTATTTCGATAAATCATTTCAGAAATGTGCTAAAGGTAAGTTGGAAAAATTGCTTACTAGTGGGTTTTGGTCTTCATTAAAATACATTTTCATACAAACTACATAAACACAAACTCAAACACAACAGGTGGCGTTAAACAAGCCCGATCACGCAGTCGTTCATCGAACAGCAGTATTCAGACAAAAACCAGCAATGAAAAGGATCCAGGTTAATTACATTTTATGCTCTATACTTCTATAAAAAATCTGTTTTGAGCAAAGTTTTATACATATAGATATAAAAAAAACTAAAATAAATGCTTTACACACACATTGAAAAATGTACAGAGACACACTTTAAAACATAACCAACACATTTACCGTTGTTGCACTGGGCGTCATATGAGTCAAATGACTCTTGAAGCAACACAGGTCTCATAAAAACACATTTATTTTCATATCGAATCATCAAATAAAAAACAAAACTTTAAATTCAGTTTTACTATGAATGAAAATTCATTTTTTAAAATTAATAAAATAATTCCTTTAACTCATTTCTAACTAACCCAAAACCTTGCTTTGACCTCACATCTTTCATATAAAAACCAAACTTCTTTTATTTAAAACTAAATTAATATAATACTTAAACTAATTAATTCACGAATTCAAATTATAATATGAATTAAATATTTTTATATAATCATTATTTAGAACTTGTTGAGAATCGCATTTGTCACAATATGTCGAACATTCAGCTAAATGGCGGTGTCAACAATGAACCAACAAAGGTGTCACAGTCAAATTTGTCGTCACTCCCCGCAATAACTGTGCCAAGTATTGTGCAACTAGCAGTTGCCGCAGAACCTGTCGATACTGAACCACCTGAACAAGAAAGCTATTCTTTGCTACATTATCCTAAGGGTAAAAGCTGTTTTGCCCAGTTCACGTGGCTCATCATATGGCCAATTCATCTATTGTTTCGCATTGCAATACCAGACTGTAAGAAAGCTAAAAACAATAAAATATTTCCTCTAACATTTGTGATGTGCATTGTTTGGATCGGTTCACTGTCCTACGTTGTTGCCTGGATGATAACAATTATTGGTAAGCCTATACAATACATTTCTATTACTAGCCTATACTCGTATTCATTACTATTCTCAACTATTTAAATATATAAGAAATTACAATGTACGAAAATAGCTTTTAAATCTCATCTGCAAATTCTTATCTACAGTGGATGATATATCATCAGCCCCCCATCATTCAGTATCACGAAACAAAATATGAACGATATTGCTGAATTGATAAGCAATACTTTCTTGCATACTTACTTACTAATTTACTTAGGATACGCTTTCAACCGGAAGTGGGTTTTACGCTTGCTGGCGCCAGTTGGAAGCTCCAAGTTTCGTCAGGTTGTCCTCTACTTGGTCCTTCCAACGGAGATGCGGTCTTCCTCTTCTGCGTTGAACGCCGCTGGGTACCGAATCGAATATTTTCTTCGCTGGAGTGTCACCATCCATCTACTCAACATGACCTAGCCAGCGAAGCCGCTCGATTTTTATGCGCTCTACTATGTCGATGTCTGCGTATAGTTCATACAGCTCGTCGTTCCATCGTATTCGGTACTCGCCATTGACGCAGATTGGTACGTAGATCTTGAGAAGTATTTCCATCAGAGCTCAACGTCCAGGTTTGTGCTGCATATGACAGGATGGACATGATTATTGACTTATAGAGCGTGGCTTTTGCTCATCGAGAGAGGGATCTGCTTCGCACTTGCTCACTATCCATCGTTTTATCTCACTAATGATATCGTTGGTGGAGCTTATGCTGGGTCCCAGGTAGGCGAAGTGCTTCACTACTTAGAATACGCTGGGACTGTTTGTTTGTTGACACCAGATATTTCGTCCAATCTGCGTTCACAGCAAAACCCATGCGACTCTACTCTTTTTGCAGTTTGGAGAATGATGCATTGACTTCTCGTCTAATATGGCCAATGGTATCAATAACACTCTTATTGAATATGGTGCCGCTTTGTCTCAGATCAGCAGCTCGAGTGATCTTCTCTATAATTAGATTAAAAAAGTCGCACGATAAGGAATCAGCTTGTCTGAAGCCTCGTTTAGTATCAAATGGGGGGGAGAGGTCCTTCCAGATTTTAACTGCGCTGCTGGTGTTTCTCAGTGTCATCCTGCATAGGCGAATTCATTTTGCAGGTATACCAAATTCAGACATGGTGGAGTATAGGTGATTCCTTATGGGACTGTCCAAGGCGGCTTTCTAATCGACAAAAAGATGGTGGGTGTCGATTTGTTTCTCTTGGATCTTTTCCAAGAATTGTCCTAGCGTGAATATCTGGTTGGTGGAAGATTTTCCAGGACTGAAGCCACACTGATAAGGTCCAATCAGTTGGTTTACGATGGGCTTCAGTCTTGCACCTAATACGTTCGACAAGTCCTTATATGCGATCCCCACGGTAGTTGGCACAAATGGTGGGACCGACTTTCTTGTGGATTAGGCAGAGAACACTGAGGTTCCAATCCTTTGGCTTTGTTTGTTGTTCTTAAGCCGAGCTATGGCTGTCAAGGCTTCATTATAGTCGGGCAGCGGAACTTCAACACTGTCATCCGTAATTGGGGTTTCCGGGATATCATATCTATTAGCGGGGTTATTATCATCATCGCCATTCAAAAGGCTAAAGAAGTTAACGTCTGGATACCTGTAACTAGATTCCCGTTCTTATCCTTGAAGGAAGAGGCTTAATTTTTCGAAAAATTTTCGAGCCTCATTCCTGTCGCCATACATCCCAACCTTTTAGCACTCGCGCCTTCCTGACTTTCTGCCTCTCTTTTTTTCCGCCTAAAAAGACTTCTCAGGTCTTTCCTCTTCTTTCTGTATCGCTCCTTTGCAGAACGAGTTATAACCGACTGCAGGGTGACTTTGTACGCGGCATCTTTCTCTGCAGTGCTGTCACGACACTCCGGGTCGTGCCACTGGTATCGACAAGGACTGTGGTATCCAATAACCTCTTCGGCAGCTACACGCATAGAGTGGGAGATGTGTGCCCACTGCGCGCTTACATCGCCGATCGGAGCAGTGCTTTCTTGAAGCAGGATTGAAAGTCAAGCGGGGAAGGCTTTGGCTGTCCGTTTGGACTGCAGCTTGCCAACGTATAGCTTCTCAGTGTAGGGTTGCGCCATTCTTTGCTGTACACAGACGTGCACTGATCTTAGCTGCGACATGATGAAAACCCGAGTCTATATAAGCACTACGGATCGTGCGTACATCTAACTATTCGAAGAGTGCCTTCCATCAGTCAAAACGTGATCAATTTGGTTGCGTGTTTTTTGGTCAGGGATCAGTCAGGCCTTACGAATATGAATATTGAGATGCTTGAATCTAGTGCTACTAACTACCATGTTTCATGCTGCGGAGAAGTCAATCAGCCTCATTCCATTATCGGATGTGTTGTCGTGGAGGATGAACTTTCCGACAGTTGGACCAAAGATGTTTTCCTTGCCCACCTTAGCGTTGAAGTCATCAAGCGATCAGCAGGGGGAGCGCTCGTAAGCGTCTTCAAGGCACTAGTAGATAGTTTCTTTGGTCCCATCGTCCTTGTCTTCCGTCGGAGCATGCGCGCATATTAGGCATACATGAAAAAAGTTTTGCTTTGATGCAAAGATTATGGCAAGTTGTTCGTTCACAGGTGTGTATTGCAGGACGTGATGCCGTACTCAGTTGCCAACTACAAATACACATCAGTTGAATAGAGTCACCTTTCCAATTAAGAGTTCGAACCTTTCATCAGATTTTTCATCAGGTTTGAGGACCATTTTACTCATTTTCCTTATACTTTTCATTGAAATGTTTTTCTAAGTGGTGGGCTTCAAACCCGACGCACAATCTATATATCGCTATGTGACTCGCCGCTCAAATTTGCCGTCAAACTGATAGATGCCAGTTTGCCGTTGCCCAAGAACACCACGAGGAGGTTTGAGTCGTCTTAAGGCGATTTAAAAATGGACAATGCTGGCCTCGCCAGATTGAGGCGAACAGATACGTTGACATGTGGAGGTTCGTCCCCTGTTGCCTTTCTTGCATACATAAATCTATTTTTTCATGTGTCTGACTTATCGTTAGTATGCTTTTCGTGATACGAAATGAGGACGTTAATGTAAGCTCTATTCTGACACAGGCACAAAAGCTTACCCAGTTTTAATTGATACCCTGTAAAATCAATGCCTGTAAGATATGGTTCGATTTTGTTGCAATTCAGCAGCGACTTGCAGATGAAAATTAGGTCCATGAGGTTTTTTGAGTAAGCTCGCATGTCACCTATACATCGAGATTCTTTTCAATTTCAATCAATCAAAATTACGCGTAATTGTAATTTAGGACCACAAACACTATTCACATTTTCCGCCGCTTGGCTTGCGTTTTCTCTTTTCTTGAATAAAAACTGTAAAACATGGTGTATTTTTTCTTTGCTAGTGCTCATATTTGACGTGCACTCAAACAAAAATGAGTCAAGCAATCACAAAACTGTCAGAGAAGTTTTTTAAGTATAAAATCTTATCTTTCTAACGCCATCTAGTGTAACCCGATCGCACGCAAGATGCAGAATAATAATATATTTTTTTACTACACCTGATATTAGTACAATTCCCAATTTTCCAAGAAATTATGACTTGTATGTATTAAAAAAGTATGTCAAGTATTTTTGGGACACCCTGTACTTTTAATGAACAGCTAGCAGCAGAGGGTGTTTTTCTGATTATGTAGTCAGCTTGAAAGTACGCAACAGAAAATTGTTTTAAGTCCAAATGATACACGGAATAAATAGCATTTGATTTGAGATTCAATTAAATGTAATTCAAGAAATCTCATAAATTCCGCTTTGTTCAAAAATAGATTTTTTGATTTTACAATCTTAAGTTTTTTCGAACCTTTTTGTTCTTAAATTCTAAAACATAAAATTAAGAATCATCATCTTAAAAATTATTTAAAAATTTAGATAAATTTAGATTAAAGTAATGTAATTTTTACTTTTAAATGGTTTTATAAGATCTTTTTTTACTATTAATTTATTTATAAATCATTTTAGGTGATACGTTAAAAATTCCCGACTCAGTCATGGGTATCACATTTTTAGCCGCTGGAACAAGTGTACCTGAAGCTGTATCCAGTGTGATTGTGGCAAAACGAGGTAAGTGAACCGCAAGTGTAAGCCTGATGGGTACTTTTTGGCCACTTTTCCTACATTAATCTCTCCATTTTCCACAAACAGGTCATGGTTCCATGGGCATCTGCAATTCGATCGGTTCAAACACATTCGATATCTTACTGTGTCTGGGTGTGCCATGGCTTATCAAAGCCGTTTTCTTCCCCATACAGCCGGGACAAAATTACGTTGGCATCAATTCGGCTGGTCTGGAATATTCAGCTATAACGCTGCTCTCGACACTCTTCCTGCTCTACATAACGTTCTCGTTTAATAAATTCAAGTTGGATAAAAAAGTTGGCACCGCCTGTCTGGTTATGTATTTGGTATTTCTGGTCTTTGCTTCGCTGATCGAATTGAATGTCTTCTTCCGAGTGAATCTGCCAACATGCGGACGAACATGAGCACCGAGCTGCGTGCAGGGTATTAGAAAATCAATTCACTGAGTTTTCTTAAAGCTTGTCAAAAAAAAAAAAAACATGTCTATATATATAGTATATAGAAAGTTATATAGAGCTATATAGTCTATAAATATATATATAGATAAATATATGTATTTATATATTTACTTGTATTAGTTTAAGTTTAATTTTTTGTTTTAATTTTGTCGCTAAATGTTGTACTTTTTTGTAAAAGTTAATATTTCAATTTTATGCTATTTTTTGTTTGTTAAGCTATGTTAATTTAACAAATACCAATACAAAAAACTTTGAAAACTTTTACTTTGAAAATAATTGTTAATGAATTTAAATATATTAGTATGTTTTTTGCTGTATATAAAAACAATTCGAAGGCGGAAATGTTTTAAAAACGCATTTTATTCGCATTAAACATAAAGATTATTAAAGCACAACAACAACAACAACAACAACTAAAATAAAGATATACCAAATTCAGCTAAAGACACAAAAAAAATATTCTTAATATTTAAACTAAGCTCTGTATTAACTAAGATAATGCATAATTAAAACGCAGCTAGTATAAATTAACGAACAAATCTGTATTAAGTATTTTATTTAAAAAAAAAAATAAAAATATTTCCAAGTTTTATTTTTTATAATAAAACAGAAAATTATAATAAAAAAAAAGTGAAAAAAACAACAGAATAAACTATTTTCTAAGATAGTCTTACCTTAAGGAGAAGTTCTAGCAGAAAAACAAGCACATTTTTTTTTTTTTTTTTGAGACCTACGAGGATCTGCTTAAGGATTATGTTGGAGTGTAATTTGAACTTTATTAGAAAACTTTTGTGAATTTAAAAAAAAAATATTTTAAATGACGCAATTTGTGAGCATATTCGTTCCAGATGGCTCTATTATAATAGATCTGAAATCCAAAATTGACTTTATTAGCTAAGACTACATTAAATTTGTGGGATCTTATTATGAGCAAAAAAATTTACATTTCATATTTACACAACACCAATAGTTTCTCAGAGCTTGTCAGATTTAATCTGTTATAACTGATGAATAGTTATTTTAAGATATAAATTTATTTTTTTCAGGAATCATTTCTTAATCCTGCCAAAAATCAATCAATTAAGATAGCATGCAGTATCAATACACAACATTAACAACGATAGTAAAAAAGTACCAAAAATAATACTCCAATCGGACACATTAATGACGTCAATGGATAAAGAAACTCAATGACTTAACAGTTAACACGAAAACACACCTATTTGATTTTTAATATTATTTTAAATTTATAAACAAATCGTCAAATTTCATCTCTCGAGTTGTCATAATGTCAATTCATAATTTTTATTATCAAACAAAAGTAGCAAAATTTAAAGACCAGTCAATGTTATCAATAAACAGGTGGGGAAAAAAAAACAAAGGAAAAATATGGTATTTTTGAAAAATTTACTAGTGCAAAATATAAAGAAGTTATCTTCATTTTTCAGCAACTTTCTTTGGTGTTAATAATTCGAAGACTATTAATTTATTGTATTTACGATTTAAAAATGAAATGGTTTATATTAATATATCAATTGAGTGACTTAATGGTATTAGAGGGATTATTTGATAAAATGGGTTGACGTTGCACTGTCTTTTGTTTAATTTTATGTTAGAAGTTTCGAAAAATATAATAACTTTTAATATAAGTGCGTGAATTCCCTTTTGAAAAGGCGCATATTAAGTTTGTCGTCAAAGGGGAAACAAAATGATGTAAAATGAAAATGAAGTAAAATGATGACATTTTTATTTTGTTAAATAAATGCAATCACCTCACTTGGGTTTTTTTCAATCTGGCAATAAATTTCATAAGATATATTCACTTTATTCATGGAAATGGATTTGACAGATAAAAAAAAAAAAAAACTCAAGTGGGGTGATTGTTTTCGTTTAACAAAGTAAGGCCATTAATCTTTCAATCAATTTGCGATAGCTTCAAAAGGTACCTTATGCATTTTTCACCTCGAATATCGAGCAATATCAATCACCATCAATATCAATGACACATGATGATTGGTGTCTAGTATGACGACTAGAAATTGTTACATTATGCTAAAGAAACCTTCAGAACCTTTTTTAGAGCTATTTTATTGTTTCTTCACTTGAGAAATTTTAAAACTTCCTATTAAACCTAACCTTTTTAGCAGGTCAGATATTTTAGGTTAATATAAACAGTGCAGCACGTGAAAAAATTAAATAGGTACTTAAATCAACGGATTCTGGAAGATGAGATAAAAAAAACAATACAATTTAATATTAAATATTTAATACTAATATTCAACAATTTATAAACATTGTGGTCGTGACATACTAGTTAAGTTGTGTGGCTCCTGTTTGATAGAACCCAGGTTCGAGTCCCATCTGGCACAGAATGTTTTTTCAATTGAACTTATTTTTCTGTTCGACCGTCACCTCTCTGCAGACAATGGCAAACCTCAAAGAGAAAAAACTGCCCTATTAAGCTTCTTGAGAACATAAGTCGACATAAAGCTTGCGTAGGTCTAATTCTCGATCATTTGTGTTCAAACATTTCACAACACGCCAACACAATTAATCATAAGAAGCTCGGTCAAAGTCCTTTCAAGGGCTAAAAGGAAGAGTATAGAACATAAAAAGTAAAAAAATCTACTTAACATATTCCGTTTTCATAGATTTTCTCAGAACAATAGTAATATTTTATGAGAAAGATTTTGTAGAATATCTTATTTATCTAGCGCTCTGTTTTTATGGGCCTTTTTTTACCCTTTTTAAAAAAAAAGTTTAAAAAAGTTCCCTAAAAGCAGTCAAGGAGGATTAAAATTAGGGCTCTAGATTTTCTCCGAGCATTCTGCTTTGTGCCCGAGCACTTAAAACACGAAGAAAAGTCCAGGTGCCTTGAAAGCCCAGGTATTCGGTCATTCGGTTATATTAGCTATTAGATATTAAATGCCCGGATAGTTTCGGGCCTTCGAGCTACACGGGTAGTTTCGAGCTTTTGAGCTCATGAAAAAATAATTCAAAAGAAATTTTTTATTTTTTGTAGGAGAACCTTCAGAAAGGTGGCATATAGGGAGTCGGTGTGCTCAGAAGAAATGTTGATGTGGTGAAAGAAAGTAGGAGGATCCCCGGAAGGGTGCCAGATGGGGGGTAGATATATTCAGAAGACATGCTGAGAAGGGGGAAAAAATAAGACCATCGCACGTATTTGACCCCTCTATGAGTCAATTCGGAAGAAGAATTTTTTGTATAAGGACCCCCCGAAAAAGGGCGGCTGATAGGGAGTGAGCGTGTGTAGAATAAATGTTAAGGGTAAAAATATTAAGACCAGTTCATACATTTGACTCTACTAATGGTCATTTCGGGAGAGATATAAACTTTAATTGACATTTTCCTTCAGTTTTTGTGTTTTTAGTAGGGGAACCCCCAGATGGCAGATAGGGAGTGGGTATGTTAAGAAGAAATGCTTAGGAGGGATAACTAATAGAACCATCTCATGCATTTGACCACTCTCAAGTCAATTCGGAGTCAATTCGGGAGAGATATGATTTCGTTTTTGAATTTTTTGTTTAGGGACCTTCAGTTGGGTTGCAGATAGGAGGTTGGAGTGTTCAGAATAAATGTAATAAACAACTCTCACATTTTACCCCTCTAGGAGTAATCTACATACTTGGATATACTGCCCTCTACATTTGATCAGGGGCTTCAAGACAATATTTAGATATACTGCCATATAATGACATATTGCATTTTTACAATATTTTGAGTTTAGTCGTTATTCAGGGGGTAAAAATATTTAATTTTCTCCCAACTCTTTTGGGCAGGTACTACCATGGGAAGTGTTCAATGCAGATACATGGCTGTGGCCACCAGTTCGTTTATTTCCTAAAGCAAAGTAGACGCCAGTAAGTATCACCCATTGACGAGCTCAAGGCAAACATTCGTACCGAAAACATCGCTATACCACCCGAATTGTTCGAAAAAGTGATGAGAAACGCAACAAAAAGTCCGATATAAAGTTTGCATCTTTTTCGCAGCATTCGGCGAATATTAAATAACCGAGCTCTGTAATCACATATGTTGACAAAAAAACTCTGCTAAATTAAAAGAGTTTAAAAATAAATTGGCGAATTGAAAAAACTTTCTACCACCGTTCGATCTGTTCTATCCGGCGAACAAAAATTTACCGAGCCCTGTTAGCAGCATTTAAAAATGTTAACAGAGAATCATTTCAAAACTGTTATTACCACTGAAAAGCTTGTAAAAAAGAATTTTTCGGTATTTTTTTTTTATATATTTTCTTCAAAGGTACCGAAAAAAATAAAAGATTAATTATCTACATATATTCATCTACTGTACATATTTTTTGCATGAAATTTCTATGAAGCGATCCGCTTTGAAAATATTGCAAACAATTCTAAGTTTGGCCTCAGAGAATTTTATTGAAATATCATAATGATTTTATTTTAAAGAGTTGCAATAATAAAATTTTTTGCAAATTTGCAAAACCGCCACAGATTCTAAATGACAAAATTTTTGGCGATCAAACCGTATAAATAGACTACACACCTATTTAAATTTTGACCTTAGAAAGTTTTATTGAAATATGACTGCTCAGTTGTTTTTTTCTTTTCTTTTAATGAGTAGCAAAAATGGAACTTTTGGTCAAGAACTACATATTGCAAATAACCAAATGCTTTGCGGTAAGACTTTATCAATGCAATAAAAGACCATTTGAATTTTGACCTCAAAAAGTTTTATTGAAATATGACTGTTTTTAATGTGCTGCAAAAATTTAACTTTTGAAGATGAAGAAGATAAGAACTCTATGAGTTCAACCTAAGAATTGTTCCAAAAAATTTCCAGTGATTTTTAAAACAAATTTCATGCAATAAATCCATGCGGAAAATGGGTGCTTTTAGATAATTAATCTTTACTTGTTGTCAATACCTTTGAAGAAAATAAAAAAATAATATTGAAAAGAGATTTTTTATAAGCTTTTCAGTGGTCAAAGCCATAACATAACATAACATAACATAACATAACATAACATAACATAACATAACATAACATAACATAACATAACATAACATAACATAACATAACATAACATAACATAACATAACATAACATAACATAACATAACATAACATAACATAACATAACATAACATAACATAACATAACATAACATAACATAACATAACATAACATAACATAACATAACATAACATAACATAACATAACATAACATAACATAACATAACATAACATAACATAACATAACATAACATAGCATAACATAACATAACATAACATAACATAACATAACATAACATAACATAACATAACATAACATAAAATAACATAACATAACATAACATAACATAACATAACATAACATAGCATAACATAACATAACATAACATAACATAACATAACATAGCATAACATAACATAACATAACATAACATAACATAACATAACATAACATAACATAACATAACATAACATAACATAACATAACATAACATAACATAACAAAAGCATAACAGAATTTTAAAAATTTTCTTTGTTAAAATCTTTAAATGTTGTTAACAGAGCTATGTTAAGTTTTTCCGCCGTATGCTACATTTCGCCGCAATCTAATTTCGCACAATTAGCAAAAAGGGCATATTTTGCTTCGACCAATAGAGGCGGCTACTTGATTGACATTGTATAACTAGTCCAAATAAATTATAAAGAACCAAATTTAACAAAACTGCTTCATATCTGGAGATTGGTTGTTTTGTTTTAAGTGATTCAATATTAACATACCGACATAAGAGATGGCACACCCTGTATATAGGCAAAAATAGCTTTTTTGGCATTTTACAGTTTAGTTTTCTCAAAACAGACACCACCATCGTATTTATTACCTCAAAAACCTTCAGAATCATTTATTTAGATAAAAAATTGTGTTTTTGCAGTACTGTATAATCTTTATAGAAGTTTGAAATTCTAATGAATTCTATGAATTCCCCAAATTATTCACGAAAGTCTGCAAGAGTTGTTTTTAAGTTAAGTTTAAGATAAGGAAGTGTTTGTAAGTATCTAATCAAAGTTGTCTAAAAATAAAAGCAATTTATTAGTTGACAAAAGCAGAATGACAACAATTATTAAAGATATTTACAGATTAAACATATTCAAGGCCCTCTCATATCAATGAATTTGTGCAGCGAGAAGTTAAGTAAAAGAATTCTACGCAAGTGCGTAGCTTAGTACTTGAAATTTTTCGTTTTATTATTGCAAAATATTATTTTTCTCAAGTAAAGTTATGGAAGTTAAAATGTATATCAGAAAACTCTAATTTATTGAAATGCATTTTCTCTCATTTAAGAGCAATTATATTATAGAGAAAATCAAAAGCATCTCAGAGCAACAGAAATGATCTGCAAACTTCTCATTTCTTCAGATCGCTTAACATTTTTCAAAAATTTCCAAAAAATTCATATGGCAATAAAATGTTCTGCATATTTCTGTCCACTTAATTAAGTATGTCCTCTCAATATTTTCAAAAATCAATAAACCAACAAAAAGCTGCGAGTAAATTGTATGTATTGCTTGTATAGAACAAATATTGAATCACGAAATTTTCCAAAAAGTTGTTATTGAGACAGTACGACAAACAAAATGTGAATGTGAAGAGAAGAACAAAAGAATAATAAAAACAACAATTAAGTCAACAATAGTGTTTATATTTAAACTACAGTGGTGAGTAAAACGAAGGCATAATTTGAATTTTAAACAGTTGATAAAGTGTGAATTACTTCAATCAATTTTCAAGCACAACAGCTATTCGCATTATTTTGTAATAGAAAACAATTGATTATTTCCTTGAAATTAATGCTTTTTTCTTATAAAAGACATTTTATACACCATATTTAAAATATCAACACTAATATATGACAACATTTTAATTTATTTTCACAAATCAATCTGAAACCTTTTCATCTACAAGCTTCACGATCAGCTGTTCGAAGCAATGCGAACGAGCTCGAAGAAATTTTTCAAGTAAAGTTCAAGCTAGTTTTGCGCTCAAGAGAGTAACATTTTTTTTGTTCTTCTTCTCTCTCTCGAGCTCACAAAATTTATAAAGAAATGCTTTCAAGCAACTTCAAGTAACTTGAAGTGCGTACGCAGACAGTCTCAACGACATTGTTGCTCATGTTGCTGTCGTCGGTATAGAATTATTTCTATTTTGACAGACGTCAAATATTGCTATTTTTTCATTGCTTAGAGAGCATGCCAAAAGCTTTGTTTATTTAATAATTTTGTTGTTTGCTGTTTGTTGCGTAGCTTTCAAAAGAATTAAGGGCCTACGGGAGTTTTTCAAACAAAAATAAATACACATTTTTAAAAATTTTTTTTTTAAGCTGTATTTTAATTTTTACGTTGTTTAAGTTTAACTATTCAAAATGTATCCCTGGAATTTTAGTCTAAAAGGATACATCGATAAAGTAGAAAAGTGCAATGCCGCGAAAGAAAGAAATTTTCATTTTTTGCGGAAAAAATTGAGGTCGTTTTAGGCTATGAATCAAATGTATCAAAAAAAAAAAAAAATCTAACGATTAAACGCCCAAGAACTCTTTCTTATCGAAAAAAAAAACATTTTTTTTTCCAGATGAACCAGTCTGCAGATATCTTGCTCACCACAAAAATTTAAGGTGTTTCGAACCAAATTTATCAAAATTATTAGTCTTGAATAGTTATACATTAATAATGTAAAAAATATTTTGGTCTAAAATAAAACACAGCTTCAACAAATTTTTTTTAAAAACTTTTTTCTTCGAAAAACTTCCGGAGGCCCTTAAGTAACCGTCGATATAACTACATTTCTCTCTTTTGTCGTGTAGTAAAGTCGTTGTCGTCATTAATGTACTTCATGCATTAATATGTAGCAAGAGAAACAAATTTTGAAAAGAAAATATTTTAACTCGATGGTTTTTAGCTTTTATTCGTCTACTTAAACTGAACTAAACTAAACATGTGAATTTATTGTTTTTTTCCACTTTTGATCATAAAATCAAAAGTGTTCGCAAAATTCCACATGATTTCTCAAAAAGAGAAAATTCAAAATTTTCCACTCATTAGCGATGCATTCATTCACCCATCGATCTACCTGACACACTGTTGACCTGCACACAAATTTCCTCAGCCACTGGTTTCTTGCGTATTCTTATCTCAAACTTCGTAACTAAGCTTGAGTATTTAAGTCTGTATTTGTAACTTTATCATGCGGTACTCAGCATCAAATGATTTTATAACTATAAAAGACAGGGTCAACATATTAATCCGTTTCAATTGTACTATACAGTGTTTGAATGTCAGTCAAACTCTCAGCTTAAATAGTTTACAATATTAAACATTTTTTTTTGTGTTTTCTTAATAATTTTTATCATTTTCACAATAAATTATTGATCGCTATCCAGTAGTGCTCGTTTTTATAGTAAAGAATGAGAGGAACTTTGTCTTTAAAAAATATATTTTTGTCATCAACATGTAGTGGAACGTGCTCAAAAACATTGTGTTTACAAAAACGACGTTCAAAATTTGCGCTTTTACTGCGCTCGCTCATTTTTTTCAGTGTAATCATAGTTTTTTATACCAAGTTTTTAATACAAATACACTCTGCAGATAGAGAATTTGTAAAATGTAAGTGTAAATAAAAAATAATTTTAAATGTAATCGATAAGAAAAAATAATTAATACTTATTCTATTTGCCGAAAAAATTCAGTGAATTAATTTGAAAAAAAAAAAAATTAAAAATTCTAAAAAACGAAATCGTAATTTTTTCGTAACATTTTCCTTAAGTCTCGTGACGAAATCGTAACGATATTTCATTACGAAGTCGTGTCAACCCCTTCATACGATTTTCGTTACGATTTCACGACGAAATCGGATTTCGTTACACGACTTCGTAACGAAATGTCGTAACGATTTCGTAACGATTCTTAACGAAAATGTTAAGAAAAAGTTACGATTTCTTTCAGAGAGTTCGTTAGAAAGGAAATTTTACTGTGTTTGCATTTCAATATGTCGTACAAACAGTCGCATAACGAAATTCTATATAAATTCGTATAAAAAGTGAAACTGTTCCCATATTTGCGTAACGAAAGTGTAACGATTTCTTTAAGACAGCTCGAAATAGTTAGAATTTGTCGGTTGTCGAAGTCGTCAACTATGGTTTGCTGGGTATTTTTTTTTTTTTTATTAAGAGAAAAGTACTTTTGTTGATCTTCCAATAGTTTTTGCAGTTTTATTGCGTTTTATATAAGATTTTGTGGCCTAAGCAATTAAAAAAAAGAGCATACAAAATGATGGTCGCCATGATTTCGGTCGACTGGATCATCTGAAGCAAAAAAAAAAAAAAAAAAAAAAAAAATATAAAACTATATGGTGTTGAAGTAGCTTTAGTTTGAACAAGAAAGAACTGTCTGAACTGAAGGAACCCAAAAACAACTAAATAAATAAATTAAAAATAAGTAAATAAATAAAAATAATGGCACCCTTTTTCTTTTCGACTGAAACTGGTGAAGTTTCCTTTATTTTTGATCCTAGTTCATGCGATAACCATAGCCGTGTACAAAAACAAATTTACAAATGAAAAAATTCATTTAGTAGATTTTCAAATTTTGCCAACCAACAAAAAAAATAAATAGTTTCTAGAAAATCGCGCTTAATTTTTTCTTACGTTTCTTTATTATACATTTCTTTGTGTTTTTGGACGCTAAATGCGAAGTTAAATAAAACTAAGAACAACCTGTACGCAGTGGTGTATCTAGAAACTGCTCGTGGGGCATATAAATTATCAGAATGGATTTAATTAATACTTTTTATGCAAACTGTGTGCCAGGCCAAGGGAATTCCAATGCAAATGAAATAGAGTTAATACCTTTTTCGTTCAAATCGATTCAGCCGTCTTCGTCTTGTTATATATTTCAATATTGTAAGCGTTGCAGGTAGGCGTGGCAAATTTCTTATAGTTATAGTCATCTAAATGCAATTGCAATGTTTTCGTATTTTGTTCAAATCGATTCAGTTGTTCACTTCTTAGTTTGTTTTTCAATATTGTAGGCGTGGCAGGTAGGCGTGGCAAATTTTGTGTTTAATAAATCTAAATTATTTTATTTCATCCAAATCAAATACAAAACAATTTGATGCCTTTTACGTTCAAATCAGCTAAGCCGTTCTTATGTTATGTTTTCTCAATTTAGGAGGCGTGGCAGGTAGACGTGCTCAATTTCGTATAAATTTTGTTCATCACTTTAATAAAATAACATCGATTTGTGTGTTTTCGTCCAAATCTTTTGAATATTTCTTACTATTTTATATTTTTCGAATTTATTGGACGTCGATAGTGGGCGTGGGAAATTTAATATAGCCCCTGTGTCAACTATGTACCATAGCTCTGCAACAGAAAAATAAATTATTAAAATAGCGCCTGTCATTCTCAAGCTTTGCGGTCCCGAACATACGTGTTTACCCTTTTATATAAAAGTATAGATAAAAAAGTGAACAAACAGAAAATTAGTTTTATTAATATACATAAATATTTCTCAAAAACATTTAGTATTTACTTTTCAATTTTATTACTTTTATCCAAACTATTTTTTCGCGACAAAGTACAAATTCTTCATTATTGTACTGAAAGATAAATGTATATTCAAGTAATTAAAAAGTAAGTTTTGTGGGGTGTTTTTAAACTTTTGTCCCTAACTGTATATGGGACATTCCACGTCAATTGGATCAGTGCCACCTCCAAAATTTGGAGTAAATTATAAATACGTATAAGGGCGGACTATAAACTTTAAAATGCTTTTGCAAAAATCAATATGACGACATTAATATGGCAGCCACAAACTTGAAAATTTTGATCAATCACTCAGACTAGTGATTGACCAGACTAGTGCTACCGGCAAAACTTGAGTTGCTGAAAAATACATATGAGAAAAATACATATACATAACTCAAACACGAAACTATGAAAAGCTACATGCGCCTTTTCAAAAACCAATATTAAAGTGTCAAATGGAGGCGATAATTCCGAAATTTTATGACTTTAATGGTTGATGGTAATCACCTGAGATTGCACTTTTTGGTCCTTTCTCATCCTCCTTCACTTTTTGGACACCTCCATTTGTCAAGAAACAGAAAAAATTAAAAAATGATTACCTTTGATACCTCGATTCGATACAAAAATGTATTTTTTATGAAACTGTTAGATACCCGAGTGGAAATCAATTAAGGTATTAAAATACCATCCGGATATAATATGGATAGCAATTTTAAGGAAACCTTATCAATATCTAATCAGGCGAATATAAGGTTTTCCTGAGGCTAGCCTTACTTAAGGAGTCCTTATCAAATTCTCATCCGATTATTATCAGGATCAGGATCAGGATGAATATCGAAAGAAGCGTCACGTTTGAAATCAGATCCTTATCAAAATAAGGATTTCCTGATCATTTTCCGACTCTATTCTTAGAGAAATTTTCACTCGGTTAATGTTTAAGACCAGGGACCGAAAATAATTGTTATTCTATATATTTCATAGCAGAAAAAGATGGGCAATTTTAACTGAAAAAATTGGGTTTGGGTTGTTTGGGTTGCCGCATAACTTTTATTTTTGAGGGTTGAATTTTTAGGTTGACTAATAACAGTTATTTTCTGAAATTAAATTTTTCTAATAACATTATTGGAATTTTCCACTGGTTCAATTTAAATACTTCGAATTTTTTAAGTATGGAATGAATATTGCAGTTAATATAACATTTCATCGATCATTGTGTACCGTTTTAATGGGTACAAAAAAATATCTTCTGTATAAAAAATATGGATATTTTTGTATTCGAAAAATAAAAATTTTTCAAACTTTCACAATTTATATCTCCTAAACTATTTGACTCCCAATGCCTTCTTTTCGCCGATGACCTTAAAATATTCACGCATATTAAATCGAACACGGATGTTAGTCTTCTTCAAACGGACATAGACTCAATTTTTACTTGGTGCGAGCTGTATAAACTGCCACTTAACATTTCCAAATGCCAATGTCTCTCTTTCTGTAGATCACCATCTCCATTAATGTATTCATATTTTATTAATGCATGTTTACTAGAACAAGTTAGCTCTAAGAAAGATCTCGGCATCCTACTAGACCTTCGCCTTAACTTCAAAGATCTTATCAATCTCATCATTAATACATCTAACTCAATGCTTGCTTTTCTAATAAGAAACTCAGAGGATTTTTATGATCCCTACACACTCAAATCTTTGTTTTCCTCACTAGTTCGGCCCCATCTAGAATACTGCTCAGTCTTATGGAACCCAACTTCCCTCACCCAAACGCTGCAAATTGAAAGAGTCCAAAAAAAGTTTACACGTTATGTGATATCTAAACTCAACTGGAACCTCCATCAGCCTCTATCATACTCTACCAGATGTGCCTTAATTGATATCTGTTCCCTACACAGAGAGAAAAAACAAAAGGTAAATCACCTAAGTCGGCTTGGGTAAAGAGAATTGTATGGGAATTGAAACTTATGCTTATTCACCTAAGCAATTTATTGTTTAATACATTGCTTTGAAAGTACATACTTCGATACCTTGCCAAAAAAAAATATTTGATTCACCTAAGCCCAAAATCCAAAAATACAAAATTAAAAAAAAAATGGCATTGATGGCTTAAGCATAGTTTTGAGCTATTTTCTGAAAAAAAAAAAAACACAGCTGCGTCATTAGACCACTTTTAAATTCAAAAATAACATAATAACATTCACACCAGTAAATTTTATTACATTTCATCAACAAAAAGAAGAGAAAACAAACATTTTTTTGCCCGCCGTGCGGAATCGAACACTGGAACTTTTGGTGCTAGTCCATTGCTCTACCATCTGATCCAAGCAGCATTGCTGCTGTTTGCTGACATTACTGCAGCTACGTCAATTCACCTAAGCAATTTATTGTTTAATACATTGCTTTGAAAGCACATACTTCGATACCCTGCCAAAAAAATATATAGCATGTCGCAGTATTCTGTTGATAGCTGCAGCATAGCTTCAGTTGTTATTAGTATAGAATAAATCACTCAGCGTAACGAAGGAGTTTTGCTCAATGCGTAGTGCAGTAACTTCATACACAGTGGTATCGGGTTGGTGTGGGTTCGAATCTCAACGGCATGCGAAGGTAAAATTTTTGTTTTTGATATTTAATTTAATTTAATGTTCTTGTTATAATATACGTAAAGCAGAAAGAAAAGCCGAGAGAAGTCATTAATTTCTAAGAAAGACGACGGTGTCCGATAAAAGAAAAAAATGTTGTGTAGTTGCCGATTTCAGTCAAGAAAAACACAGAACGAGAGGAGGCGGCAGCTTAAAAAAAAAAAAAAAGAAAAATAAAAAAAATCAAAAACGAAAAAAAACATATTTTTTAAATTCAATTTTTTTTTTTTTAAATTAGTGTTAGGCGTTTTGATAAAGTACTTGTGTGGCTGAAAACTGCCAAGGCCATCTTATAAATTATACTAGGTTTTTTTCAATTTAACATAAGCTTTTTTCTCGGTGTAGAATCAAGACGTAAGATGCAGTCCATCACTTTTATCCGTGACCTGGTTATTTATCATATCCATTGTCCTACTTTACTCGGTATGCTTGATTTTTTAGCCCCTCCCCGCTACGATCGTAGCCAGTTTTTCTTTCGCGTTCCTTTTCACAGATCGGAATATGCTTGAAATGAGCCAATTACGCGCTGCACTATAGAAGTTAACAGGGTTTTGCCAATGATTGACATTTTCGACTCAATCTCTAGAGCTCAATTCAAAATAAAACTTATAGCCTTATTCTGGTGATTGACAGTTGTAAATTAATTGACAACAGTAAAAATATCTTCTTTTTAACTTTATTCAAAAGCTTTGTCGTAACATAACACAACTATCAACACCATAAAAAAATAATTAGAACAAATCATTTTTCGAAACTTTTTGAAAATTTTCAACTCCTTGGACCAAAAAATAGCACATACAAAACTAGATTGTCAATGAATTTACAGTTGTCAATCGCCAGAATAAAGCTATTAATCTTCTTCCAGTTTTCCGTGTTACCTAGCGTTAGTTACTTTCGATCGTCATTACTGCTTACCTCAAAAATTCCTCATTTTAGTCTCATTCTCTGTAAGTTAATTGTATATGATACGTTTAATCTTTTTATTCCATATGTTACTGGTAATTTTATTTTTGTTATAATCGATTCAATGTTTGCAATATATATTCTTTTTCCTACTTAATTCTTGCTCATTGTAAATAATGTTTAGTCTGTAAGAGGTACTGTTCTCTGATTGATGAAATGAAATGAATAAATAAATAAATAAATAATTTTTTAATTTTCTTCAATTTGTTTTTTTTTTTTTGCTATCTTAGCTTCCCCCTCGCCCCTCATCTAGCGGATTCTACATCCGCCACTGATCATATACATATATACAAATCAATAACATAATTTTTATAATTTTTAGCCACAAATAATGCAAAATATGGGCGTCACATTTTAAGTCTCGCTAACGATTATTATGATGACAACAACTCAACAACAGTAGCACCAGCACCAAAACCAAGAAAAAATTGTAGTTCACCGACAATAAATGAGTTCCCCTCAGACGGCTTGACGCGTGAGCAAAGACAAAACGGTTGGATAAGTTTACATATTTTATTATCATTCTATTGCTTTTGGTTGCTAGCAGCTATTTGTGATGATTACTTTGTGCCATCCATAGAGCAGCTATGTGCAAGTATGTTTGTGATATAAAAATAAAATTGTGACACAATAATAATGTTCCAATTCGAATAGCTTTAGGTATGCAAAAGGATGTTGTTGGCGCCACAATCATGGCGGCTGCCAACTCAAGTTCGGAGCTATTCATGAACGTTGTAGGCACGTTTGTGACCAAAGGTGACATTGGTGTGAGCACCATTGTGGGCTCAGCTGTATTTAATGTCTTGGCGGTTCCCGCATGTTGTGGTTTAGTTGTGGGGCAAGTGAGTAAAGCATGGTTATTAATGATGAATACATAATTAGAAATAAACTTGCAGTTTGTGCATCTGGACTGGTGGCCAGTGACACGTGATTGTCTGATATACTGTGTGGCGGTATGTGCGCTCATTGGCACACTAATTGATGGCGTTATTATGTGGTATGAAGCATTGAGCCTACTAATAGGTTATGTTTTGTACATGACAGGTAAGATATCAGGTTTTTTGAAGACTTTAACGATTAATTTTATACATATTTTTTAGTTTTATACTATAATGACAAGATGGCGGTCACAGCACGTAAACTTATTTCCAAATATCGTCGTCGTAAGCGAGTGCGCCCATTTCGTGAGGTCAGTGAACTGACCCCAATGCTATTGATGAGTAGCATAAGCAGTGTTAACATCAAATCCAACAACAATCTTGAAAGTGAATCATTGGAGAGTGTCGAGTATAAAGAAAAGGGTCAATTGGATTGTATAGCTATCAAACCAGCTAGCTTGGAGTCTATTTGTGCCAGCGATAGTAGCGGTGTGTAGGGCAATTATTATTTTTAGACCATTTTTTTTTTCATGAATTTAAAATTGATTTTAAATCGTAATATTGTTCTATGCAGATACCATTGATAGTCCTTGGCAACGTCAGGGTCGTGATTTTGTTGAATTTCTATTACGTTGGCCCATAACTTTTGCACTTTGGCTAACAATACCTGACAGTCGTCGTTATCCCAAATACAGATACATCACATTTCTGCTATCGGTCACCTGGATTGGTGCTATTTCCTATTTGGTCGCCTATATGATCACAATTATAGGTAAATAGAAAAAAAAAAAAAATCTGAGATAGTTTAAGTAATTTTACATGTTTCTTTCTCTATATCTTGCTCTATATAGGCGACACACTCAATATACCTGATGCTGTAATGGGCTTGACCATATTAGCTGCTGGCATGAGCGTACCCGAAGCAGTTTCCAGCATTATAGTCACTAAACAGGGACAAGGTGCAATGGGCATAAGTAACTCGCTGGGTTCTAACACGTTTGACATATTTTTATGTCTTGGTCTACCCTGGTTTATTAAGGCTTACTTTCTACCCGAAAATGAGGGCCAACATTGGGTCATCCTGTATTCAACAGGCCTTACATATTCGGCAATAATTCTGCTGACTACGCTGTTTTGTTTGTATATCGCCTTTGTGGCTAATAGATTTGTTTTGGACTGGAAGATCGGCATTGCTTGCAGTATTTTGTATGTCGGTTTTATGTCAATTGCCTCAATGATTGAGCTGAATGTATTTTTTGATGTAAGCCTTCCTGTATGCAGGCGTTAAATTTTATAATTATTGTATGTATATATGTAGATTAATGTTAAATTTAATATGTAAAATAACAAATAAATTACAATATGTATGTGCCATAATATGTTCAACAGAATGTCATTGTTTTAATTAGTTGTCTTGTTTTTTTATATTTTTTATTATAACTAAATCTTACTTAACCGAAAACTAATTACATCTTCAGTGGCAGCGCGCATGGAGTCCAGAGGTTGGTTGGTTGAGCTTTACCGAGAGTTGAGCGGAGTAGGCCTCGTCAGTCCGTTGAAATTGCAGCTTACCGACATCTAGCTTTCGTTGCATTCCTGTGCGTATGTTCTTCGCATTGCATAATCACATGCGTATCTTGGCTGTAACAGGATAGTGGTCGGAGTCAATGTTGACCCAACGAAATGTGCGCACATCTAAAACACTAGAGGCATGCCTTCCGTCGATTATAACGTGATCAATTTGGTTTCGCGTTGGTCCGGGGACAGCCAGGTGGCCTTGTGGATGTCGAGGTGTTTACATCTGGTGCTACTAACCACCATGTTTCGCGCTAGAGAACTGCAAAACTCACTTTTTGCTTGATTAAATCATTCACTGGAATTCTTACTCAACTCAACTCATTCAACAAAGTTCAGCGTTGAATAAAATCAGCGCACTACTGGCGAACGCGTCTTTTGTGTCAGTTTGAGTTTGAGTTCGTCTGATCGAACTCACATGTTTGCGTGAACGAGTGTTGGTGTTGAATAAAATAAAATGATGCTGCTGAAGGCATCGTTTGTGTGAGCTGATTGAAGGATTGAATTCACATGTTGAAGTGTATACGGATATGTGTTTCGCAAATGAGAACTCAAAGAAATAGTTAAATTTAGTTGTTTGCAGTCAATCGTTATAAAAACTTCACCCTTCTTCTTCTTGTTCTCTTTTTCTCTCTATCTCTGTCTGCACACGAACAAACTCATACGTGTTGATTTTTGCTTTTTGCGCTTCATTCTTGATGAAAATAATCGTTGTTGAGCCCAACAAACAAGCATGAAATATGTATCCAAGGACGTCTGTTGCAGGGATGATATTTGGGTGCTTTTAGGGCTTTTTTGAGCCCTTTTTAATTGTAAAAGCCCCGAGGCCCTTTTTAGTCGTTTAAGGCCCTTTTGAAAAAATTTAACATAAAAAAAATAATCGCACTTTTTAACAAAAATAGTTTAATGTCTGTTGACAACATTTATGTACTTTGCAACCGTTCTACAAAATTTTAAATTAAAAAATGGAGGTAGGAAATATCGTCCGCAAAAAAATCGCACAAAAAATAAAATTAAAGATCACTAAAACGAAAAATTCCAAAACAAAAAAAAATTTAAAAAAAAATGTAAAAAAAACACCCAATAAAAACAAAAAATGCCCAAAATTTTGGAGAAATTGCCTAAAATGCAATCTTGCGGTGTTGGAGTGCTTGACAAAAATAAGCTCTCTTGAATTTATTAAATAAATGAAAATATCTGGAGAAAGAAATAAATATTATTCATAAGTAAAAAACTTTTAATTTTTTTAAAAACATGATGATCGAGTGATTGTAATAGTTATAACCATATCACTAGTAGTCAATGTGAACTATCACTCGAAAACAAAAAGTGAAATAGTCCTAAAAAATTAGGTGATTTTTGTATGGCAAATAGCCAAACCAAAAAACGAAATTTCGCTTAAAAACGTGCAAAACCGCATAATTTTTTTGGCAGTTTCAAAGCGAGAAATTTTGGGGGATTCTTATTTAAAGTCTATATTTCCTTTAGCCTTTTTAATTTTCTCATTAAAATAAGTTCCGTTACATACAGCCATGATCACATAAATGCATACTTTTTAGTAATATCAACTACAAATTTAGTTTGTTTTCCAAGTTATATGAAAAGAGCGAGCTCTATAGGCTCCATCGTAGTCCTGACAATGCCTTAATATACGTACAAATTAATCCATTTTGTTATCAATCCAATATCAACGCTAAGAAAATCAGGCCAGTACCATCTCTCTAAACCCTGATAAAGTTTTGGTGGCAAATTTTAAACTTATTTCTTGGCGATTGTTTTGTCATCTAATCAGATGTAATTTGACTTCATTTTCTTCTTGCAAAATTCGTTATTCTAAAATTGTGGTCATTTATGAAACTATTTTTTGTTAAATTCAGCCTCAATATATTTTTTGACAGGAGTGAATTTTTTCTACTCAATTAATCAATGAGAAGAGTCTGCATTAAATTTCTCATCCATTTCTGACATTCTACGACTATTTTAAGTATGTTGCTTTGCAATTTTTGCTAAAATTTTGTTTGCAGAAATACTCTATATCTGAAGATTGTTTTTGCCATTTTTTTAATTAAAAAATATTTTGACACAAATAATGCGTAAAATTAAATGTATTTGAAATATTCACCTTAAACCTTATTAAGATGGAGAGTTATTTAATTTAATCATTTAAATTAGAGTTGCTAAATTTGTGATCAACCAAGAACTTCCTTCCATGATCGGCTTAAACGGCACAAACGAAATAAAACACGAAAAAGTTAAAGTTTTTTGATTTCAAAAAACTGTTAATTCGAAATTTCGACTATTTTCACCAAAATTAAACTGGACTTGTTAAGATTATTAAAAAGTGTGCTATTTGTGAGACCATGGCATGACCGTGTGACCATAAAGAAGGTCTTCAATATTGAATTGCCACTTTTTATAACTAAAAGCCCTATTAACGTCAAATTGGCACAATTTTTGTTTGAATTCTGGCCCTTTTCCAACTAAGCCAATATCATCCCTGGTCTGTTGATTAAAATCACTGAGCCAACACGAAGCACATGGTTTGATTGAATTTATCTCAACAGCGAGTGTATGCATTCGATCAAGTCTGATCGATTGAACGCAGAGGCATGATTTTTACAGTGTTGATTACGTTTGAATATTTTTATGTGAGTTTTGCAGTTCTCTGTTTCGCACCGCGGCGAAGTCAATCAGTCTTAGACCGTTGTTCGTGGAGGTCTCATGAAGACTGAACTGATCGACAGTGGGGCCTAAGATGCCTTCCCTTCCGACTTTCGCATTAAAATCGCCGCCGAGGACTATTTTCAAGCCATGGACCGGAAGGTGGTCGTATACGTCTTCAAGACTAGCGTAGAAAGCGTTCTTGACGGCTTCGTCCTTTTCGTCCGTCGGGGTCGGCTGATGAAGAAAAATTTTGCCTTGATGCGGATCGTGGCCAATCTTTCGTTTACAGATGTGAACCGGGAAACAAGGTGGCGTAGTTTCCGGCTAACGACGAATTCACATCCGAATTGTAGATATCACAGTGAGCTTTTTTAGGGCTGCCTTACTCTTTCCATCGCATTTCCTGGATGGCGGTGATGTCTGCATTTATTGTTTTGAGGACTTCCGCCAGTTGGATAATAGCACCTTCCCTATAAAGGGTCCAGACATTCCAGGTGCATATCCGTAAATCATTGTCCGTTTTACATTTTCGGTGGTCGTCAACCTAATTGGGATTCATATCCGAGGCTGGTTTAGTTTTCATCGGGCAGTAGTAGTGTGGCGGGACCCAAATCCTGCGCACATTCCATGTTTAAGGTCCACGGAGCGACCCGCCGCTCAAATTAGCCTTCAAACTAACGGATGCCAGTTTGCTGTTGCCCAGCGAACACGACGAGGAGGTTTGAGTCGACTAGGGACGATTTCGACATGGATAATGCTGGCCTCGCCTGGTTGAGGCAGTCAGACACGTTGCCATGTGAAGGTTCGCCGCCTGTTCCCCTTGTTGTTATTATAAATAACTGTGAATTGAAAAAAGCTTAGACTCACAAGGAAAGGTCCACAGGTTTCACTCGCCGATTTGAATAATTTTCGGATATGTGATAGAGGACAGAAATCTAAGGTTGATGTCTTTTTTTATACGTGCTCAATCGATGGTTTATGGTTTCAAAATGACGTTTCAAAATCGGCGGAAATTTCGTTTCTCTCCATAACATCACTATTTCTTTAATTTAGTATCAAACGAAAGGTATTGAAAAGTCACACATGATAGCATCTAACTTTTAGAATAAATTTTATTGTTACTTTGTCGTCGAAATTTTTAACAGAATTTAGTCGATATCATGAGGAGCCCGAGCCCGAAATTGTTTCATTATCACTTATGTTTAATTTGAGCTAATTTTAAAAGATAAATTTTTTGACATTTTATATTAAAATATTTTTTACTAAAAAATGCACTTATTTTCTTAAAAATAACATTTTTCTATAGATTCACACTGTGGATTGTGAGGATCCGTATGTGTAGATATTGAAACCGAAAAGTTTATATTTAACAGGACTTCCATACTAAAGCTCTGCAAGCACACTAGTTATGTGTTGTTATATTTTCTTATATATACTTGTATCGGTTTCGCATGCTTAGCATTGAGTATGCATAGAATATTTCAGTTTTAAATAAAGATAAAGAAATAAAGATTTAAATAAAGATGAGAGAGTCAAGAATCAAGCATCAAGAATAATAGTTTAGTAATACTGTTATCTTTACTTGGAACATCAGGAATATGTGACGTCACAAGCATAAAGAATAAAGAGTGAATTATTTCAATAAAACAATAAAAGAAACACTTTATATAAGTGCAATGCATTCAAGTTTCCATTCAAGTTATCCATTCACAAAATCCATACCCATTACATTATTTTTTTTTTTTTAGTAGAATAGAAAAAGCATGAGATTAGCACAAAGAGAACTATCTGGAATATCCATTTTGAATGGATACATTCATTTAATATTTAAAACAGCCACTTTACGAAAAAATTTGACGAAGAGGTTACGAAAAAATTTGACAGGGGTGAAATTCCTCTTCTTCTTACCCACCTCATCACCAAATCAAATGTAATCTAATCTTAAAAAAAGAAATTGATATCCTGTGATCAATGTCGATATTTCTTTGTTGCAAACTTGACTTGAAATTTATTTTTTCGACTTAAAATTTTCTACTTCAGCTGTCTACAATTAAGTAAAAAAAAATTCTAGAATCTTGACAGAAGTGTTTCCAACTCTCTAAGCAATAATCCAATAGATATTACAAATTCTATAAATATAAAAAGGCCTGTGAAATGCTTTAAAATATATTTAATCAAAGTTGAAGTTTGTTAGCTTATTTGCACATTTAAATATATTTAATGTTTTTTTTTTTTCTTTCTTATCAAACATAACAGCCTTAGATTTTGTGAAAATCACTTCTAGCCTTCAAACAAAAAGCCGTTTATTGCCTCGTATCTCGGTTATTCTTCAAAGCATGTGCAAGCATATTTTTTTTTTGCAGTCATAAATAAAAGTTTTAATCACAACAATTAAGTGTAAATGTGGTCAAAAGTACTTCAAATGATTATGGAATGACGTATCGAAGAAGAAACTCTCCGATTGTCAATGAAAAGTCAAAATAAATACGATATAGTATCTATAAAATGATGAACTGATAAACAATATTAATGTATATACACGGTTAAAAATCTTGGACTAAATTATATTAAATCCTGTACTGTATATATGACGACAGCGAAATTGTATTAAAGTTTAAACCACGCTAAGTCCTCAAACTAAATATTATTCCCGCATGGGTTTAAATTGCAATACCCAATGTGGATTAAAAACCTTATTACTAACTAGCTGTATTCGATTTTAAGCCATACAAAAAACAAAACTGGGTTTTTTCTTTTATACTATAATTTAAACTAACTCCTATTGTAGGTTTCGAACTCACGTCATCATTGAAATAAAAGTTGTAAACGTTGCTTGTGCGCCATAATTAAACAAAAAATGTTTCACAAAAATTGTATTATAACGCTTTCTTAACCGAAAAAGTAACTCTGAATCATAAGACTTTTGAATCTTAACTATCTGAAAATTAAGACGGAATGTATTGAAAATCTAACATACAACTAATGTACTAGTTTTTGAAACTGATTTTATTACTTTTAAGTTATTTTGTATTAAATTTTAAACCGTAGCAAAATGCTCCGCCAGTGGACAAAAATCAAAAAAGTTAGTCACGCCGAATTCAACAATATTGGTCTCATTTTAAGGGGAAAAGTCAAAATAAGAAGGAACTGCAACTTTTTATATATATATATATATATACATAATATTTTTATGTTGGTGCAGCTGTTTAAAGTTGACGAATATGATATTGAAATAATTAAACATGAATTTAGCGCTCGCAAGTGTTTTTAAGATAATTTGAAAAAGTTACACTTTTGGTTTCAACTATGTAATGTAGAACATTTTAAATTAAGAAATAACTCAGTTAAATTATTTTTTAAAGTTTTTTTTTTAATTTATGAAATTGTAAAAGTTTTAGGAGATGGCAAACATCGAGGTTTTCATTTTGGAAAAATATGAAAATTGGGCAATTTCTGGAGTCCGGGGAAAATTAGTTCCTGAAAGTTCATGAAATGTTATTGCTGTTTATGTAACAATAAACCTTAATTTATCGGGAAAAACCAAACACTCTTCCGACCTTTTCCGATTCTTGAAAAAATTAAATTTTTTCTAAGCGTCCAAAACGCAGTTTTTTTCCAAATATTGCATTTTTAGTAGTGCACGCAAATCAAAATAAGTAGAATTGTTATTGTAATTTTTTTTTATATGCTTGCATATATTTCTTTTTGTTTATATTGTTACGCCCCACCCAATTTTCATGCATTTCGCCATCAAAAATTACCTACAAAATATTAGACTCCCATGTGTGGGGCTCTTTATAACTCGTTTAACTTACCGTTTGATTTTACAAAAACAAAACTTACAAGTGTAGCCTAACTTCGGTTAACAAGCTCGATTAAAGTGGTTATAATTAAAGTGAAAATAATGTCTTTTAAAATTTTAAACAATGAATTGATTGGCCTGTGGATTTCCACAGAAACTAATAAAAGAATATCTGAAATATATCTTATCTGAATATATAATATCTGAAACATATTCTTTTATTGTGCCAAAAATCAGAGACCGAGAATTCAATTCAAAGTTGTTGCGGTCTAAGGTTTACAAATTTCATAGCCAAATGATCGCAAATTGGAGAGATTCTTCTTATAAAAAAGAAAGACTGGAAGCTTTGAACTCTGCTTGGCTACAGTGGACAATGTTTTCTATGGAAGAGGAAGATATTGATAATGTAAGAGAATCATATTAGTATTATGCAATGCAAATATCTCTAACTATTCTCATTTATAGCAGCCTAGCACAGAGAAACGCGGCAGAACTGAAGTTAATTTTTCGGAATCTTCAAGAAGAACAAAAATGAGTAGAGTGGACAAATTATTAAATGAACGCGATGCTGATCAGATAACCTTCGCTTTTGAGAACATAAAATCTCAGAGTGGTGCTGATGAATGCAAAAAACCTTGGAACCAAGTAAAGCTCTTGCCTTATACCTAGATTTAAATTTGTTGGAAGCAAAATATAAAGTACTGCGGAAAGTTTTGAACAACTTACATCACAATTGTTTCCCCAGCCTGCATACCTTGCGAGGTTTAAAAAAGGAACTAATTCCTGATATTACTGCAACAGAGATATCAGCAGAAGTTTGTTTGAAGCACTTAATGCGATTCACAGTGAAGAGCATCTTTAGTCTCTGTTCAAGTATGGAGTTTCGTAGAAACTTTTCTCTTATCTGCAAATGGGGAATGGGAAGTTCGGGCACAGCCAACAATATAAACAAAGATTTTCTTCGAGTGATTTATCCGATGAATTCATGTTTATAATTGCATTAGTGCCACTTAAGTAAGTATTGACATAGTTTTTATGATTACGATTACGTAATCATGGTGTTTACTATATTTGCAGTTTAATTCATTCGTCCCGCAAGAAGGGTGAATAAAACTACACTATTCATATATCATCTACACTATTTTGTAGAGTTGTGAAATTTATCCATACCAAGGAAAACAAGGACTTGGTTCTTAAGAAATATCAAGCAATGAAGGAAAAAATAAGCGATTTTGAATGTGATGTATTTTAAGCCAATGGTGAAGTTGCTGAAGTGTCATATGAAATGCACTGTACCATGATTGATGGTTCTGTAGCAACTGTTTTGTTAAATACGAGCTCTGCCAGCAAATGCTTCATATGCAAAGCTAGTCCAACTGAAATGAATCAAATTGTGCAAGGAGCTTATCAATTCTTCATTGCTATATTTGATTTTTTGAATGCCTGCTTCATAAAGCACATCGTCTCCCTTTAAATTCTGGCAAGTACAAGATGTAAATAGATGGGAATAGGGAATAGATGGCAAGATGTAAATAGAGCTGCATTTTTAGAAAGAAAAAACCCGAATTCATAGGGAATTTAGGGAAAAAGCTGGCTTATAGTTGATCAAGTAAAACAAAAGTTGGAACAAAAAATGACGGGAATACTGCACGCAGGTTTTTTCAGAAGTTGTCGTAGCAGCAAATATCACAAAAATCGACAAGGACCTCATTTATAACTTCTCAGTAATATTACGGGTGTTATCTAGCGGTAAATCTATAAAAACCCACAAGAGCAACAAGAGATTTATATCTGCAAAATTATAGCTGGTACTACATGCCTAGCTCGGTATATAAAGTGCTGATTCACGGGTGTGACGTTATCAAGTTTTTTGACTTGCCAATTGGTAAATTTAATATTGAAATCACTCATACATCTCATTACGTAAATCTAACTTTATTGTAGGAAGTATATCGGAGGAAATACTAAAATCAACCCATAAAAGCGTTCACAAAAATCGTTCGCAAAAGCACACTAGAAAAACGGGACGAGAAGACACGAACAAATACCATTTACGGCACCTTCCACTATCGTCGGATTTTTTAATTGCTAGTAAGAGAAATATTACAAGCAAAAAAAAAAAAAATCCGACGACAAATTAATCGATTATTATGTTTTGAAGCCAGGAACTCAGGTTGAAGCCAATGAGGACTTGTATTCGTCAATAGTAAATCCTTCCGAGTGTTCTTCCGAAGAAAGCTCCGAAAGCGAAAACTAAAATGAAAAAATTTTTGTGATCAATTTATTTTAATTAGTGAATAAATAAATGGAATAAAAAGAAAATAATTTTACAAATTCACTGGAAATTTCCGTCTGAAAATAAAGAAAACTGCCATTGGGCTAATATTTGGCCAGTATTTGGAACTTCATAATTCTAAACTTTCTCCATTGTTTGCATTTTTTATATATGATTCGACCTCAGGCGTATTTAGAATTAAAGATTTATGCAAAATTTGCCGGATTTTTTAGCCAATATGCAAAATATTCTCATACCAATCATATGCACCCCAAACTCCTGTAAAACCGTTCAAAAATACTCACTTTTGAAAAAACTATGAGATTCACAAAAAAAGTGACTTCATTTTTGAAATCACAGTACTTATTTTAATTTAAAAACTCAGTTTCATTACAATCGGATCACTATTCTATTTTTGCCTATAATTTGTATGGAGACGAAGTACTGTGCGTAGGTACTAAAGCTCAAATTTTTTTCCAACTTTATTAAATTTAAGTACAGCTTTGACTAGAAAAATTTCTAGTATTTTGAAAAGTATTAATTCTTATAAAAAATGGTTTAAAAACTACGTTATTCAACCATTGGTTTAAAAATTACTCCAAGATTTTTAACCGTGTACATATATTTCAAAAGTTAACAATAACAATATTTCATAAGTTATTAAAGCAAAACAATATAAGGCAAGATAAAAAAAGGATTTAAATTTCAACACATCAGGAAATTAAAGTAACAGACTTTATTTTATCACTGTTCAAAAGATGGCTTCATCTTTTATTTATATACCATGTATATATATTTTATTTATATAAATTTTTTCATTAAGCATGTAAACATGTATTTCTTTTTTAAATAAGTTCAAGGTCAATCTTAATGTCAACATATTACCTGAATTATAAGGAAGCAGGGGGATTGCTCATGACATCGGGATAGCACATTCGAAAGTGTTGTTGATGAATTTTTCAAGTGTTGTTGATAAAATAAAGCGGGGTGCACATTAGCGTCATGAGTGACAGTCAAAGTGCAACACTTTTGATTGATTGCTCATAGCGGCCGAATTATCATTATCATGATGAAGCTCAAATCGTCATTCAAGTTGTAAAATTTGAGCAATAAAAATGGAAAATATAAAAATTGGGTGCGCTTTATTTAAAAAAAAAAGTATAAACAGCAAATTGGTAAAGCGATGGATTGCCACAAAAAAAAAATATTCCCATGTGAATATTTTAACACATGGCCATTTAGAAATAAAAGACTCTGAGCCCATGGACTTTGAAAACTACTTCAGAATGTCAAGTGAAAATTATAAATATTTGTGTAAGCTCGTGACTGCACTCATAAAATAGAAGGAACCAAGAGTGAGAGCCATAAGTGTGAGCCATAAGTGTGAACAATCGATTAGCTGTAAATTTCTAAATAAATTGTACTGTTATTGTAGAAATTGTAAATTGTATTTATTTTTCTCTATTGAAGATAGAACATTTTTTTAGAATAGTATTTTCGCATAATATTTTACAGCCCTCAATACGATTTATTACTTACATCGCTCATCATGTACACTGGGCTTGTTATGTCCCGGTCTCTGCATCCGTGCTCGAACTGGAAATCGGAGATAAGTAGTAGGAAACCTCTTGTTTTTGAAGGTTATTTTAGATTTCATCTTTTTCCAACTCAGTTTTTATACACTTTTGTTGAAACTCATGTATTGTGCATGATACAATAATAAGGTAGGCTAAGGAGATTCACCACACCGACCTCGAATGTCAAAATGTGTTTTAGCATTGCCACTTTTCTTTTTTATTGATAAATGTGGGATAAATAATAAGAAAGGAAATTTTTGTAGGATAAATAGGATAAATTACGACAAATGTACTTACAATGAAATAAATCGCTATTTTGTGATTTTAAAGTTTTGTTTTCAGTAAATTATTGCATATTAGTTTTAGTTTAGTTCCATGTGTTCTTTATTTTTTATTTAAAATTTATATTCTAATGTCCACTATAAATGTAATACATAAGTTTTAATTGCCGTTTGACGGAGAAACTGTTGAACATAAATAAAAAATTAGTTTTTGAAATTGATACATTGCTTTTATCTCAACTTTTTGTCTTTGTATTTAATCTGCTGGAACTTTAAAAAACTTAAGTTTTCTTTGTTTCACGTTATATGACAGATGGCAAAACTTCTTTTTGGCATTATTAAAAATTTACAAATTAACTATAAATATGTATATATTTACTTAATATATTCTCAAATTACAAGAACTGAAGTGCAATTCTGTATCAGAGAACGATTTTATAGCGAATGGCCTATGGGAAAATGGCGAATGGAAAAACAGCAAAAAAACTTCAAAACTTTTCTAACAATAAAATAATGTTCATTCCCGTTTGCCAGTGTAACTTTGAAGCAAACGTCAAAGCGAAATATGCAAAGAACAATTACGGATTTTTCGTGAATATTTTATAAGATACGGCAGCACAGTATTTTATAATTTTGACATTCCAGGTCGGTGTGGTGAATCTCCTTACCCTACCTTATTATTGTATCATGGTATTGTGTAGAATTTCTAAGAACAGTTGATTGTTTTTCAGTTGTTGCTGTGGTGAGGTCAATTGAAACAAGGCAAGTTTTTTGGTGGGTCTATAAATACGGCCACTATTACGCATTTTGTTACACATTTTATATGAAATAATAAGCAATTTGACAGTATTACACTTTGTGGTGGCATTAGAATGCAATTGAAACTCATCCCTGATTTCAATTGTACTCTGCGATAATATTGAGCTTTTTGTGTTAGTATTGACAATAATTTGATATAAAACAGTATATAAGGGTATTCCTTTCCTACAATGGCTACGTTCTATGTAAAGGTTGATTCAATCAGAGCTTCCTACTTTGTTTTCTAAATAAACTATATAAAAATAAATGTATTGAAGCAAATCTTTATTTGGAATGATAGTTCGGTTCCTACAACTCAATGTTTACAAAATTATTTTCTTCAAATGTTGCCCACGACTAACTATTAAATGGTCCATTCTGTGGGTCAATAGTTTCGGGTTTGTCGACATAAGCAAGTGATTTAATATATTCTCATAGAAAGTAATCCAATGGCATCAAATCGCATGATCTTGGTGACCAATTAACAAGGCCATTTCTAGAAATGATGTTTTCATGGAACGTTTCCCTCAATAAAGCGATTGTTTCTCCAGCTGTATGGCATTTGGGTAGTAAATTTCCACAAATTATTTACGTTGTTCAGGAGTAAGGGAGTAAGTATATTCATGATTCAGTCGTATTGATTACTGAACACAAACGTCATATGGACAAGTCATTTGATACATAATAGCTGTCAAAACTACCTAGTTTAAAAAGAGACCTCGTATTGGATCACCCTTTATATCTATCTATGTCTTTATGATCTATATGATCACAATATGATCCCTGAGCCCAATCCATTCATTGGTGGGTAAATTTTTCCCACATTAACTTGTTTGGTGTCATTGGTATCCATAACATTGATATTTTTCAAAGATATTTGGTTCGTGGCTTTGAATTGGTTAATGCTGAGGAAGTGCGAACGAAAAAGCTGTAATAGCTGAATTATTATTGCATGTTTTACACGATCATCAAATTATTGAATGAATCTATATTTGTTTTTGTTTACCCAGCTAAAAAAATTAACTCTCAGCGAGAGCGAAAATTAACTTTGACCATAATCAAAATTTTTATAACGCTCAAGATCAAAATTTTACTTGCCTACTACTTAGTAGAAAGTAATTCATAAAAATGTAGTGAATTTAGCACAAAAGTAGTTTTATGAAAGGAAAAAGCCGAAGATTTTTTCTTGCGAGTAAGTTCTTTCAGATCTTGCCATAACTTAATTAATTGAATTATTTTTTTTTAGCAAATCTATCAGTCTCATCCAAATATGTTGTATTTCCTGCATATTGATAAGCTATTGTAATCGATTTCAGTCTCAATAGATCAACATTATTTTCATCAAATTTATCCATATTCTAAAATTTTTAACCACACAAACTTCTTTCAAATATTATATTATTAATTGCTTAAATATTATATTATACTACCTTCAGGTGGTCAGTGAAACCAGCCTAAACGTACAAAATTTAATTGAAGTCAGACAAATTGTATATAGTTTTTTCACAGTTAATTTTGTTCCAGTCGTTTTCAAGTTTTCAACATCCAAACAAACCAATATCCATTTTTATATACATATATAAATTTCATGCAATTCGGCCAAGATAACACGTTTAAGGTGTTGGATTTGTATGGGAGGTAACACGCCCCATTATCAATTAGTGACTTCCATTACTATCTCGTACTCGAAACATATTTACTGCCAAAATTTTAGCTCAATCAGCCCAATCGTTTTCAAGTTTTAGGCATCCAAACAAACCACGATCCATTTTTATATACACAGATAGTTTTATTTAATCAACAGGTGGCGCAGTAGGCGTACATTCTGTTTGATGATTCAGCGTATTGTTTGTTCTTTCTGATTTGATAATTTTATCATTATTCATTGATTTTTTTCGAGTAAAATAGTTTACATTTACGAAAATATTTAGTTGTATGGGCGGTGCTACGCCCCCTTGTCTAATACTCACTCAATTAGTACCGAATTTCATTGATGTGTGACTTATAGTCCGCAAGATAAAACGGAAATTTATGGCTGCTGAAAAAAGTGCCACGCTCATCTTCTAACGCCCATAAAATGTTACCAGTGAAACGGCTCGTGTAAATTGAGGTCGAATACCGAGCTCTGAGGCTGTATGATCTTTATTTCCAAAGCTATTTGATATCGCAAATTTGGGTTTCACGCCCACCTACTGTAAGTTAATTGTACTGTGCCTATAATCTTCGCGCAAGTTCATGTTTTCTAAGCTATACCGTACTCGAATAAAATCTACGGACAAAATTTCAGCTTAATCGGCTTAGCAGTAAATTTTAATGATTTATGAAAAAGTGGGCGTAGCTATAGTTTGACCACGCCCATTTTTAATAGTTTCCGACCGTAACCATATGAACTAAAATACCGAATTATAGTCTAATACGTCAAAAATCCTCTGGAATATACTATTTTTATCGATTTGTGGGCGGTAAAAGAGGTTGTGGTAACTCATTTTTAGTACAGTTGCCGACAGCAAGCAAACAAACTAAATTACCAAATTTTAGTCTGATACGACTAAAACCGTCTGAAATATAGCATCTTTATTGATTTGTGAGCGGGAAAAGGGGGTGTGGCTTTATTTTTAACTTTTATTTTTTCTTAAACCTTTGCGTTGCAATTACAAACAAACCCGCAGAAGGAAGTATCCGATTTGGTTCAGTAATTTTCAAGTTTTAAGCATCCGAACAAACCAAGATCCATTTTTATGTATATAGATTGAATATTTTTCTATTTTGTTTTTAAAATAAACAACTGATTTATTTTTTTTAACATAACTGTATCATTATTTTTATGAATTTGACACTACGCGCCTAAATTCGTTGAAAAAACACTGCGCCTAACGGATGGTTAAAATACATTGGATAGTTTTCGCGTGATGCTTTTATAGACAGATATACAGACAAGAGATATGTTGTGTTTAGTGTGGATAATAATATGGGACCGAAATATTGCGTCGATAAACGCCCCTTTGAGGGTTCAAATGTACCAAATAAACTTTATGTGGTGATCACACTTGGCAACTCTTGGTGGGGGTGGATGCATATCTACATACTATAAAGTATGGCGCCCGGTTGAGAATGCAAACCACATCGAGTGATCTACCCGCGATATGGGTTGTTAACTACAGCCACTACGGAAGACTCTCCGAAGGACCATCCCATTCCAGTCAGCCTAGCATAAGACAGGGGCCGCAGATACACAGACAGACACACAAAGAGATATACCGACGAACAGACTGACAGACACACAAAAATTTAAAAAATAAGCATTTTTTTAACTCTGCGTCATTCGAAATGTTCAAAAAATATTTCATATAGGATGTAGTGGAGTGATGTGTAACACGTTTTTATTTGCTCCAATAAAAATGTCAAAAAATTTAATTTTTTATTGGTTTTAAGGCCTATCCCTTGCAGAAGAACCAATTCGACGTGAGTGTTTTCATAGCTGTTTAATATTTTGAGAAATGGATGAAGTAGAGCAGAAATTTCAAATATGGCTTTTCTAGTCTTTTTCAAATCGGTGGGGTGATGTGTAACACCAACTTTAGTTTTATTATGAAATGTTTTTTATTATAGTAAAAATATTATGATAAGAACTTAAATAAATCTCCTCCACCTGCAATTGTTAACGTTTCTGTGGCGTTGTTAGAACACAGCTTTTCATTGACTTCCTACCACGATTAGATTTTGGTTTGGGCTGAATAGTGTGAACTGGGCCGATCCTTTTTAATGCAGTTGATGTGATTCCATTTCAGAGTTTGACGTTGTTGCTTCTTTAATGGCAATTAAAATGTGTGAGATGCGTTATACATCATCTCACCGTGAGTGTTACATATCACCCCAATGTAAATCACTTTTTTATTCATTGATAGAATTTTGCCACAACGTGAAAAAATATAAATTTCTTTGTTATATTTGAAGATATTAAACAATGCCACGTTTTACATCTACTCACTTTTAAAATCTGAAGAAAATTTAATAAGAAACGCTATTTTTTGTAAATTTAAAAAATTTTATTTCGCGCTAATTAAGAACTCTAATGAAATGTATATCTGCCTACTTCTAACACTTATGAAAAACTAGATGCTGTCGGAAGAAACATATCGCAGTTGTCCATTCACTCATATCTTAACATTTTGTACGAAAAATCGCCGTGTTACACATCACCCCATGGTGCACATTATTCTACCTTGCATATGGGCATTTCCGAAGAAAAGTCCACCGTGACACGAAAATTAAAAGTTATTAAAAACTTATTGTTTAATGATACAATCTTAGAAAAACATTTTTATTTTATTGATTTAAGCAATTTAAATATAAATTCTTTTACCATGATGATCAAATCGTGCACTGTTTCACAAATGTTTCACAAATGTAATTTTTCATTTTAGTTAATGTTTTGTAAATGTTTCGTAAACGTTTTTGTTTTAGTAAAAATGGAAAGCATTGGCTAAAAATAATAAAAAATGGTTGAGGAGAGGCAGAATATATTAAATTTGTTTTTTAATGACTAAATCACATAATTGCTTCTATCTAAGAGCCGAACTTTTGACAACTCTTGTATAGTGTGATTAGTAAGCTATTGGAAAATCAAAATAAGGAACTTGTAAGTTAAATTTTTCATTGTTTTTTCACTCATTAAAGTCGTACGTGCGCCACCACGGAAATGCCCATGCCGGTTACCGTACCAATACTCAACTATGTCTGAATCAGAGACCTGCATCAAGTACTTGAAAAGTCAAGCTTTTTCAAGTGCTTGAAAATTCACTTGGTTTGAACTTGAAAAAACCAAGTAAAGCAAGCTTCGTATCAAACTAATCAATCGCAAGCTTTACTGCTCTGTTGCGCACAAAAACTTGAAGCGCTTCAAATTTTCGGGAAAATACTTGAAAATATTGATATGTTCGGCAAAAGCTTACACGCTTGCAAGTATCCAAATAGTTCAAATAGTTCAAATTGGGAAAGCTTGTTGTCTTGGGGGTCGCTGATTGTGATCAGAATATAAAAAGTTGTTTGGACACTAGGGTGGACGGTAGCAATACTTTTTTGCGATTTTGACAGATTTTGCCCTTTTTTGCAATCTAAGTCGGATCAATTCTGATGTTATGAAGAAGATGTTCTGAGATTATAAAGTTCCATATCTCGAACGGGAAGCAAAATAGGTAACAATTAATAATTTTTTGGGGCTTCCTAAGGGGGGAAGCATTTCTGAGACGCACAAATAGAGGGGACTAGCAATCCCCAATTTTGCACATTTGTAGGGGGGGGAGCGTCAAAACACGTGTACAACGTACACACGAAAACACACGAAAACACGAATACACGTGTTTCGGTTTCTCCCTAAAAATATGTCGAATAGAGGAGTTAAAAGACCCCCTCTTTGTGTGTCTCAAATGCTTCCTCTAATAGGAACCCCCAAAAATTGGTTAGATTTTACCTATTTTGCTTCTCCTTCGAGATATGGAACATAAAATCAAAAGATATCGAAAAATCCTCGAAAAATTCTCAAAAAATCTTCGAAAAAATAGATAAAGTGCCCCCATTTTGCACATTTTTAGGGGGGACGTCGAAACACATCAGATTCCAAATAATTGACCCGATTTACAGCACAAAATATTTAAAAAAAAACACGAAGAAAACATTTTTGAGGAACACCCTTATCAGTGACCCATATTTGGGTACACCCTTGTGCCCAACAAATTTTTCTTAAGCTATACTTTTCTTAAGCAAGTAAGTTGAGTTAGCTGAAAATTCACAAACAAATTCAAGCTTTTCAATCTCTATGACGTACGTTTCAAGTCTGTTGCCGCTTGTTTTTACTTCGTGTCGTAGATCACGCGTTCAAAAATTCGAGCAACAAGCTGACGTCGACTTGACTAATTTCAAGTAGACTTGAACTTGATTGAAAATTATCATGTTCAAGCGCGCTTGTTTTCATAAATTTAGCAAGTACTTGAAATTGCAAATGAATAGGCTTGTGCAGTTCTCTGGTCTGAATTTGGTACACCTGTGAAATTAATCCGTTTCTGCAGGAAGGCACCTAACATTCGATACCAGACGATATTTCACACAATGTGATTCCTTACCGTGTGACTTTTTACATCTAAGGATGGAGAAGATCATTCCAGCTGCTGATCTAAGACGTAGTGCCATGATATTCTGCAAATGCGTTACGTTGCTGATGATATCGATATTATTGGCAAAACTATTTATTTTTACATCTTAATTTAAATTTTTTGCATTTCGATAAAATCGTTTAATCGTCGCAATTAGAAGGGTAATGGCAGGTAAATAAAAGCTAGTATTATTAATAAATAAAATCAATTTAAATTTAAATATGTTGTGTTGCGTTGAGCTTATTAGGCATGCATAATTAGATCATTAGACTTTGGGATTTACTTTGGCAGGGAATAAATCAAGCCAAATCGGGGAATAGGGTGTTTTCCCCGATCAAACTATCTTGCTATCATAACGCTCAATGCTCTATGATAACAACGGAATTGCCTACATTTCATGCTTGCTCAATAAGTCGGCGTTGAGCGTCGTCAGATAAAGGGTAGGTAATAATGAGAAATACTAACAGTGCGAGTGCAAGAGAGCTTTTCTGCTTATCAAGAATTTTGTTTTTAGCATAGCTAATATTAATAAAAATACGGCAAAGTAAAGTATAAATACTAAAATATAGCCCCTAACTGACAAGCTCGACTGACAACTGATATTAACCACTTTTATGTTATTACTGTTGTTGTGGTTGTGGATGTTTTTTTTTCACTTAAACGTCAAAAGCTAGATAACTCAACAGCGTATAAAATATAAAGTATTCAATAATGAAAGTTACGTTGATTGTATTTATTTGACAAAACGATTATTAAGACGATTGACGGTCCCTCTTAACTAGTTGAGCGTTTCATTTCTACCAGTACGGATGGTTCTTTACGAGTTATTGACAAGAATTTTAGACAAATCCTGACGCGTATTTAAAATAGAAAAGTTGATTTTGCAATAATATTAACGGCATTGAAATAATTAAATTAAGTTAGTTAGTTTTAAAGCGCATTTTCATTAATGAAAATGACCAGAAAAGCTAGTAAAGTGCTTTGAAGTTTTCGAATGTATAATATTGAATCAACGCTCGTTGTAAATTAGCGGAAACGGATATAACGGTGTGCATATCGGTATAAAATAATTTTTACAACAACGCCGCCCTTTGAAGGCAAAATAATAAAACAAAACCGAAAATTGTTAAAGCTACTGAAAAAAACCACAAAAGTACAACAGTAACGGAAAAACGCAAACGAGGTAAACATAATGCAGAAAACACACTATGTTTGGAGTGTGTTGTTGGCTTTATGTCTAAGCTCCCTGCCGCAGGTTCAAAGCTTCGGTAAGATATAACCTTATTTAAAAATTTTTCAAAAATTCTATTACGATAGAAAAACAAATTATTTTGTGGCGACATTTTTTTATTTTTCAAAAAAATCTTTCTTTAACTCTATATATGGGAAGTTCCAATGCCAGATCAGCCTCGACCGGCGGGACATGTCTCCGATATGGTTCAAATTTTGAGGAATGATAGACTAGTATGAGAAACAAAATATTCTCAAATGTCAACTTTTCTAACCCACTCTTCTAGATTTTACACTACGTCACACAATTCTGTAACACTTTCTTTGTTTTAAAAGTACACAGAACTGTTTGAACTAAAAAACTTAAAAAAAAAGCACACACACATTCCAAATTTAGTCTAGTTTTATAAGTTTTAAAAATAACTGAAAAAAATGTTTCCATAAAAGTTATGTTTCTGAAAAAGGCACATCCTTAAAAAAATTTTAAAAAATACATGCCAGAGCTGTGTGCCTTACGCAAATTTTAAGCTATCGATTTTGAAAATACCATTTCTTATGTAGATATTATGGACGTTTTACTCGGTATGCCGTAAATTTCAAAACAATATTTTATATTTGGAACTTAGAAATCATAGGGAAATAAATGAGTAGCGAAGTTTAGTGAACTGAATGTAAAAATTCGATAGAACTGATAGTTCTTTATTTTCTCATACTTAAATTAAATTAAATTAAATAACGGGGCTTCTAAGCTTGTCGTCCCTATATTGCTATTCTCCTTCCGACTGTCATAATTTCATCATTCAAATGCATTTGAGTTTCAAAATGAAACACAGCCTAAGTGATAAAAAATGTTAAATTGATAATTTTAATCTGATTAAAATATCTTTTTTTTTTTAAAGACTAAGGCATTAGTCCTCAAATTATATTTTAATTAATGGCAAACAAATTCTTTAGACGCCTTGGGCACTTTTTGGTAGGGGTAAAAGTTATGACCTCGTTTATCGTAACAGCACTGTTAACGTCAGCAATGTTATATCTTCATCACTGTTAACGTTAGCGTCATCCTGAAATATCAAAAGTATGGCTTGTATTGGCAAAGCTATAGCCCCTTCACCAATAATCGTCCCAGTTTTTCATAAGAAAGCCACCACCAAGTGGTAACTCCATTCCTAGTTTCAATCTTTTGTCACTTTTACTTCCATAACTATTCTGTATCGATAATTTTACTTTTATGGGCGGAGCCACGATCCGTTTTGCTATGCCCGTGTCAGTTTTCTAGTAGAAAAACCAGGCCGGTTAGTAACTCCATACTGATTTTCATTGTTATGCGACGTTTAGTTACAAAGCTATTTGATATCTGCTATCTCTCTTTAATTTGATGGTCGCTTAGCACCATTTGGTGAACTTTGGCGTGGTTATCATCAGTGGTTGCAGTTTTTGGACGTCCCGAACGTTCATCGTCTCCCAAAGTGGCACCGCCACGTTTAAATTCAGCTGCCCAAAATTGAACTGTGGTAAATTATGGCCCAAAGTCCCCGTACACAATGTCGAACTCAACTTTGATTTTCGTAAACTAATTGCCTTTGAAAAACAAATATATAATGGCAGCTCGATACCCGATTTTTTGCATTTTCATAAAAACAGTTATATTGACTCACTCAAACGATCGTTGCATAACAACTGCGCGAACAAAATGGCTGAAATTTTGATGAGTATCTGTCAAAAGATGCAGAAGTACATTACTTAGGCACTGTTTACACGCCATTCAAATGGAAGGATCATTCAAAATTTGTTGTTGTTTTACCAGCGAAAAAAAAATGAACTCTCTGCGAGAGCGAAAATGAACTTTCAACACTTCATCGCATCAATCAAAATTTTGAATTAGCTCCAGACCCGCATCAATCCATCACATGGTTGCATAAACAACTTTTCTGGTGGTACTTTATTTATGCTATTATATAAAATGAAATTGCAAATTTTTGTTTCCTGGTAAACTCTAAAATTATTCGGTCGATTTTTATGATATGTTTTAAAATGTCATATTTGTGCTACATCACGGCATAGGGTTATTTTTATTTCGAAATTTTAATAATAAGTGTATTTAATTAAAGTATTAAGTTTTTTAAGAAATAATACCCGATGCCACGAATTGCTTGATCGTTTTCTTGCCTTGATCTTTCAAGGCGAAAAGAGAGGCATATAAATGCAGTGCTGATGTCACTTGGTGATCGTTTGAACGGCGTTTTTGTTATTGCTTTCAAAAGAAACTGCCAAAAAACAGTAAGAGTGAGAACGGATAAGCACATTGTAAAGCAATCAAAAGTTTTAATTTCTGAACGCAAGGCGATTGACTGAACACCTTTAGCGTGATTAGGATTTTTTATATGAAGTTTTTGCTCTATATCTCTCCACACTCATTCAAAGAGTAACAAAAACTTGTTAACGCTCTTTATTGATAAAAAAAAAAACGTACGTAGTGATGCCGCAGACTACTGTGGCCTGCTAGTATTTATATAATATGTAGATAAACCAATGCCTTTGTAAAAATTTTAGAGGGATTGAGATATAAATGAAAATTTCAGAAGCCCTAAATTTCAGTTTAATTGCCCAAAAATATTTGAAATGTCGCAAAAATCAAATTTCTCCCTTTGGGTAATGAGACATTCCATTTGGAATGACTTGACTTTGTGATCAACTTTTTTTAGATTTGGGCTTTTGGGCGTTAGGACATTTCATGATTTGGGCCTTGTGACATATGATTCTCCGACCAAAATTAAATATCTTACTCCCAAATGCAATGCCATATCATCCGAATTCCAAGGCAGACATTTTTTAGCTGTTATAACATTTCGTCCTTTGGACTTTATTGCTTTGGGTGATATGTTGCTACGCTCTTCAAAAATCATTTAAATAGATGAATGACACCTGTTGCGGGATTTCCAAACGCCTTAACGACGATTGTCGCTGTAGTTAACTAGCGAAAACTGTCATTTACTATGAAACTATTAATATCGTTAACTTTTTGGGAATCCTGCTACTGGGGATCTTTACTGGAAGTATTATATTTATGTGTTCAATAATTCTAATTCTTTCATAATTATTTTATTATCTTAGCTATCAAAACTTTCGAGTAAATAGTTTAAGCATCGCATTCACCCTTAAAACAATTAGTTGAAAAAGTTGTAATTTTTATGTATTCAGCTATTTAGTTTCCTTATTTATTTTCTACCACAATTCATCTATTGAAGCACTGAAGTTATTGTCTATCCACTCAAGCGATAAATTCCACCTTTTTATATTGAAACTAATTAACTAAATATTTCGCCTCATTTGTAGTAAAGTTGTAGTATAATTATAATAAGCGTTTCATTCAATTAAAAACGCATTACTTTAAATTTGCAAACTATAACAGAGAAATGATTTTGGAGTATTGAAAAAAAAAGAAATAATTTTGTGGTTTGAAATAAGATCGAATTCACTGTTAGTAATGAGTTTTTAGATAGATGGATTGATGGGGTTTTTAATATATCTTAAGGTCTAAGGTCTCAAATTGTAAGGTTTTTTTTTGTCATTGACGATTTATTAAAAAAGCATAAGAATGACTCATATAAATATTTTTTAAGGATTTTGTAAATATAGCTTGATCCAACGTTATCGAAAAACTAAAACCGGTTCAAAAACAAAAAAATCAAAGGCATTTCTGAAATGTATTTATTAATACTGTATGTAAATTTATTTGTATTAAAAACAAATAACCTACATCAACTTCAGAAGTTTGTAATGGCAAACTTTTAGAAATTACATTTTATCGAATTTTAACAGCTTATATTTTTTCCAACAAATGTATGTAGCTATCTCACTGTGTAGACCCACAGAATTTAAAAAGTTAAAAAAGACAGTTTCGATAGTATCTTTAGTTTTTAAGAACCAAACCAACAACCATCACAACATAAACAGCTACAGTAGCATTTTGTATTTATGCATGATTTTCCTATACGAAAATCTTAGATTTTGCTATTTTATGACTTTGGTTAAGAAGTGAAAAAGTCCGAAGTAAAATATTCGTTTTATTCGCCGTATAACTGATATTTTGGCATATGTTTTATTTTTATACGATGAATATTAAAGGTTGTAGATAAACTCCAAAAAGTGAACAAACCGTTGCATGTGCTTGGAAAATATCCCCATACAAACTGCGCTTCAAGACGTAATTCTACGTCAAAAATTCAACTGTGTACATGAAAAACGACGATACACGCACATATTTATACCCTAACGCGTACTGTGTAAGGGGTAGATTAACTTTGTCATTCCGTTTGTAACGCCAATAAGAAGACGTGCCAGGCATATTTAAGTATATATATTTTTGATCAGCTTCACCACCCTAGTCGATTTCAATGTGTCCTATTGCGATGAAATTCAAAATATTCAGGGTGTCCCGCAATTGAGTGCAACTATTCACGGAGCTGAAAGATTATATCGAGCTGAGCAAAAAATCGTATGGGAGGGGGGGTCTATATTCACATTCTTAGGAGCTACAGGGTTAATTAATATTTCACGACTTCTTCTTACGTTATTGTTTCTAGCAGAAAAACTAACTTACATAAAACTTATTTTGATACCTCATTATAAGGGCAATAAAATCACCTTCTAACGGCATATCAACAAACCCCACCCACTTAACCGTTACCGAGCTGTGCTCGTGTGAAGATGAAATCAATCGATTGAAACTACCAAATTTCAATTTTGAGTGCAAATTCTTAGAATTTTCCCCCCCCCCCCCCCTTCTGATACGATTTTTTGCTCAGCTCGACATAACCTTTCAGCTCCGTAAATAGTTGCACTCAATTGCGGGACACCCTGTATATTTCTTTTTTTTAATGAAGATCAAGCTCGAAATTGAGTCAAATCGGATGAAAACCACGCCTACCTCCCATACAGAGTGACTTTATTTTAACCATAAAATCTCTTAAAAATCCACAAAAATTAAAGAAATACTTTGAAATTTGGCACGTTCATCTTCAATAAAAATCCTGACAATGAAATTTGGAAAAATCGGTTGAAAATCACTCCTACCACCCATACAAATTTGACTTTATATTAACCGTAAAATCTCTTAAAAATCTGCTAAAATTAAAAAAATTTCTTGGAATTTTGCACGCTTGCAGGCTTTGATATTTAACATAAACCATCTCTATGATATTTCGCAAAATCGGTAAAAACCACGCCTACTTCCCATACAAAGTGGCTTTATTTTGAACGTAAAATCTCTTAAAAATTCACAAAAATTAAAGAAATATCTTGAAATTCTGCACCTACGCTTTGATATATAATATGAACCATTTCTATGATATTTGGCAAAATCTGATGAAAACTACGACTAGCTCCAATACAAAGTGACGTCATCAAAATAGAAAAACTTTCTTAAATATATAAAACTGAATGACATCGGGTCTGTTTGCACCAAAATTCCACTCACATAATTTATCCAACCCATACTAAATTTTGCACATATAGTATATTCTTCGGTATAATGTGGAGTCTTTAGACTAAAAAGTGGATGTGGCATTTTACTTTTAATCGATCTTCTGTATCACCGTGTGTCTAACTTCAACCAAATTTTGCACACATAGTCCTAAGTAACTTGAGCAGTCTTAAGTTTTTAAAATTGGGCGCCACTAGACAGGGGGCGTGACACTTTATTGTCCAATTTCAATTAAATTTCATACATATATTTGTTTTAGTATATTAAGAAGTTTTAAGCCTACAAAAATGGGTGGGATTGGTCAAGGTTTGTGTCAATTTAATTCTAATCTAACTCTCTCTACACTTTGTCCGACTTAAACAAAATTTTGTGCACATATTATTATTATCCGTTTTATTATAGTATCCGTAGTTTATCAAAGTGGGTGGTAATAAACAGGGGGCGTGGCACTTTATTTTAAAACTAGCTCCATTCACACCGATTGTCCGGTTTCAACTAAATTTCATACATATATATGCTTTAGTTTATTAAGAAGTTTTGAGCCTACAAAAATGGGTGGGATTGGTCAAGGGTTGTGTCAATTTAATTCTAATCTAACTCCTTCTACACCGTTTGTCCGACTTAAACAAAATTTTGTGCACATATTATTATTATCCATCATATTATAGTATCCGTAGTTTATAAAAGTGGGTGGTAATAAACAGGGGGCGTGGCACTTTATTTTTAATCTATTACACATATATATTCTTTGGTATATTGAGAAGTTTTAAGCCTACAAAAGTGGGTGGGATTGGACAAGAGGCGTGTCAATTTAATTCAAATCGAACTCTCTATACACCATTTGTCCGATTATAACCAAATTTTGCAAATGTATTATTTACCATAAGGATCAGTCCGTAGCTTATAAAAGTGGGCGGAATTAAACAGGAAGCGTGGCACTTTAATTTTAATTGAACTCCCTCTACACTGTTTTTCTGACTTAGAACAAATTTTGCATACATATTATCTGGAATAATGAGCAATAATTAGTCTGAAAAATTGGGCGGAATAACACAGGGGCGTGCCACTTCAATTTTAATCGAAGTCCTATTATAGCCTTTTTCCGACTTCTTCCAAATTTCCACACATAATCTTTTGAATAATGAGCAGTCAGTAGTCTTAAAAAATTGGGCGGAATTGAACAAGGAGAGTGGCACATTAATCTTAAACGAAATTCTTTTACATCGGTGGTATGAATTTGTACATACCAACTAAATTTTGCACATATATTCTTTAGCATAATGAGTAGTCTACAAATTACTTTATGTGGCAGCTAAGGGTAAAATTATATGATATAAAACATATGACACAAATATTTTTGCAGATTATACCCTAAAATTTTATAGACGGCTTAAGACTTCGGATATACTTTTAGCTTCAGTATCATGCCGAAGCTCCATTCCTTACCAGCTATTTTCTCCCCATTTCTTCGACTGCGAACCCAAACTGTGGAAGAACTAAATGTGATGGAAATAATAAATTGATTTCAGAACCATGATAAGCAACCCAAAATTATCCCAATATCATTTTGAAGCCCTTTTATTTATTGAGTGGCGGCCGTGGCGTAGTGGGTAGAGTGTGTGACTCTTACGCCAGAGAACCCAGGTTCGAATCCTCCAACTGACACAAAAAATTTTTCAATTGAAATAATTTTTCTGTTCGGCCGTCACCTCACTGCAGACACTGGCAAACCTCAGCGAGTAAAAACTGCCATGAAAAGCTTCTTGAGAACATAAGCCGTTCGGAGTCGGCGTAAAACATGTAGGTCCAGTTCTCGATCATTTGTGTGCAAACATTTCACATCACACACAACACAATTGACCATAAGAAGCTCGGTCAAAGTCCTTTCAAGGGCTGATATGGCTATTTCGTTTTTTTTTTTATTTTTTTTATTTATTGAACAAATTTTTTACCAGATAGCACTATCAAATAAAACTTTTAAACCTACTAGCAGGCCACAGTTTTTTCGCGTCTTCGCCATGGACTTATATTATTATCAATAAAGAGCGTTAACATGTTTTTGTTACTCTTTGAATGCGTGTGTAGAGAAATAGAGCGCAAAATCATCAGCACGCTAAAGGTTTTCAGTCAATCGCCTTGTGTTCAGAAATGAACAAATTTTGATCGCTTTACAATGTGTTTAACCGCTCTCACTCTCACACTTTTTTGACAGTTTCTATAGAAAGCAACAAAAACTTTTGAAAGCCGTTCAAGCGATCACCGTGTGACATCGGCCATTAGTATAATGCCTGCCTAAAGAAATAAAAACATTTTTTCTGTTGGTTTATTTTGCAGCTCAGCACTGCATTTATATGTATCTCTCTTTTCGCCTTGCGCGACGCTCATCTGTTTTTACCACCTTGTTCAAAAAGAAAGGTTCATTTATTAAAAAAAATGAACGTACAATATTATTCATCCAAATCAATATTGTCGCCTTCAATGTAGTCCCCATCGGATGCAACGCACTTATGTCAGCGCTTGATTCAGTCACGGAAATTTCTAGAACACGGTTTTTGGTATGGCCTCCAGAGCGTTCACCGATTTTTCAATGACCTCTTCTTTGCTGGTAAAACGCGTTCCTCGAAGCGGTTTTTTGACTTGATCGAACAGGAAAAAATTACGCGGAGCCAGGTCAGGTGAATTTGCCGGCTGCTGGATGGTTATCGTGTTGTTTTTGGCCAAAAAGTCACGAATAACTACGTACCAACAATCTATTCTTCAAAATATTTTGAACGGATCCAATTGAAATGCCGACGTCCTCTGCTATCTCTCTAATCGTCAATTCGAGATTTTTGACTAACATTTCTTTGATTTTTTCAACATTTTTTTCGGTAGTCGAACATGATGGCGGCCCGGTACGAGGGTCGTCTTCTACTTCATCTTGGCCACTCACAAATCGGTTAAGCCACTTCTTTGCCTTCTGATACGATAGAGCTGAGTCACCGTAACATTTCACCAACATTTTACGCGTATCGGCGCAGTTGAAACCATTTTTCTCACAAAATTTGATACAAACTCGTTGCTCAATTTTTTCCTCCATCGTAAAAATCGAAGACACGCAAAAAGTTTTTGTAAACAAAACACTGTCACTTTACCAAATGTCAACGAGAGACGCTGATATATGGCAGCCTTGTCATAGACACATGTGGCAACCTACTAAAAAAATTTCGAATCGGACAGTTAAGTCCCCTTCACAGTGTGAATGAATCTTTCTTTTTGAACAAGGTTGTGTTGTACCAGCTGAGCAGAAAAAGAGAAGAGTAGAGAACAACATGGAGTTTATTGAAACTCGAACAACACAAATACGTGAGAAGAAACGATTAAGCAATTCACTTTAATACTCATTTATTAAAGTGGCGGCCGTGGCGTAGTGGGTAGAGTGTGTGACTCTTACTTTACTCTTACTCTTGTTCGGCCGTCACCTCTCTGCAGACAATGGCAAACTTCAGAGAGTAAAAACTGCCATGAAAAGCTTCTTGAGAACATAAGCCGTTCGGAGTCGGCGTAAAACATGTAGGTCCAGTTCTCGATCATTTGTGTGCAAACATTTCACATCACACACAACACAATTGACCATAAGAAGCTCGGTCAAAGTCCTTTCAAGGGCTGAAATGGCCATTTCCTTTTTTTTTTTTTATACTTATTATTACTAGCTTATTATTAAAATTTCGATACAAAAATACCCATTTGCTGTGCTGTAGCACACATATGAGGTGTGTTACACCATAAATTTACAAAATTTATTTCATAAAAGTCGACCCAGTACTTTTGGACTTTACCTGGAAACAAAAAGTTGCTCTTCAATTTTATGTAATAGTATAGATAGATTTAAATAACCAAATATTTTCACACTTCAAACTAAAAATCAATGAGAAAAGTATTTCTCGCTAATAGACTGCATAAAACAAACACTGTCGGAAAGCCCTTAATTTTACGCTCTGGAAAGCCCGTAGTTGTAATTTTACCCAATTATTTTTATATTATATATTTGTAAAATTCTATCATGAGGCCACAACAAAAATAGCTTTAATATCGTTGCCATAAAAATAACCATAATTGTGATAGGTCGGTAATTTTGTTAAAAATATAAAAATAAATAGTCTTTAAAATAACCTTGCCATCTTGATTTTCCCCTCCCTAAATGCATAAATTAAAATTGTATTAAAAACCGCAATAATCATTATAGGGAAAGGTTAATCCCTCTCACGTTATTAGCAGATGCAAGGTGCCGGTTTTTCTTATTAAATATATTAAATTATATAAAATTACCTTTAGATAATCTATTCATAATTGCTCAAAGCCCTTAGCAAAGCTTTCAAAGTTAATTCGAAATAAGACAAGTGCAATAAATAAGCGGAGGGAATTTTACAATTATTTTGTTGTGTAAGTTAGGGCAACAGCTGCGCTTACTTGACTTAGAAGTACCTTTAACGAAGGCACTGGCTATGAAAGACAGCTTTTGTGCTCATATTATGCCGCGAGCATATCATGAATGAAAAGCTTTATAGTAAGTTCAGTGTGAAGAGTACTTTTATAATTTAGAGAAATTTATTTAAAACTAATGGAAAACAAAGGCAAAACTCAATTAATATGCAGTTAATGTTACAACCAGAACGTAAAAGCCAATAGAAATAAGCTTTATGCACGTGTTTCTTTTGTGGTTTGGTCGATACTTTTCAGTGCTATATTGCACTACATTTTCATGATTTTACCATATAATTTTGCGTTCACTTAAATATAGTCAACATTCATATGGAATTTAGCTTAGAGTAAAGGAAAATTTCCAAATTATTAAATTCACTATTAGTCCTACACAATCATGATTAGTTTAAAATAAAATATTTGATGATTAAATTAAAAATTAAAAATTCGCTTTAGGCTCGATGCCTAATTATATCATACAACTTATTGTAGGGTGTATAAAGAGAACTTCCCTTAATTGCAAAATCGCATAAATGTTTTTTATTCACACCTTAAATGAAAACACGACAAAAAAATAAGAAAAACCTTAACAGATTTGTATTTCTACTCAAGCCCGTAATTTTATTAATTGCTTGCAACAAAGTGTACTGCCCCGATTCAATAAATTACATCTTAATTGTTAAGCAAATCATGAATTTATAGAATATTAATATATAAAACCTTATAATTAAATCATATTCCTTTTAAGGCAGGGCAGATTTATTTCTAGGTGATTTTTTTAATTTCTGAGCTTTGGGAATTTTTTCAAATTCCCTAAATATACTCGTACAAATTCGCAGTATGTTTCCACCTTTGCAAAATTGTGCTGATTGTGATTAATTAATATAAGATCGTTTTTTTTTTAATGCAGTATTCTAGTCTAAAGTGAAAAATTTTGGGCGTTTTTTAAAATTCAAAAGAAAAACTTATAAAACTAAAAAAATATTCTTAGTTTTAATTTTTTTATTATATGTTTATTAATATTTCAATAATACGCAAAATAAATTTAAAAAAAAATTTTAAAAATTACAGGCTGGTAGATCGTACCTTGACACGATATCGACCCTTTTATTTATCTGAAAAAAAAAGTTCTTAATTAGTAGGCTGAAGTGGGGTAATGTGTAACACGTTTTTATTTGCCCCAATAAAAGTGTTAAGAAATTGCATTTTTGATTGGTTTTAAGTGAGTGTTTTCATGGCTGTTGAATATTTTGAGAAATGGATGAAATAATACAAAAATTTTAAATATGGTTTTTTTGGTATTTTTCAATTCGACGAGGTGATGTGTATCACCAACAAAATGTTGTTCTAAAAACCAGGAAGTGTAATTATTTTGTTTATTTCGATTATTTATGCTCAGTAAAAGTATTATGATAAGAACTTAATGAAATCTCCTGCAACTGCAACTGTAAACGTGTGTATGGTATTGTTAGAACACAGCTTTTCGTTGACTTACTACCACGATTGGATTTTACCTCTTTCAAAACCTCTTTTAATGCCTTTGATGTGATTGCATTTTAGAGTTGTAAGTTAGTGCCTCTTTAATGTCAATCATAATGTGTAAAATGTGTTACACATGACCTCACTGTGAGTGGTACACATAACTCCATCATGAGTGTTACACATCCCCCAATGTAAGTCACTTTTTTCTCATTGATAGAATTTTACCACAACTTGAAAAAATGTAAAATCTTTTGTTATATTCAGAGCTATTTAGCAATACCACATTTTGTTTCAACTCAATTTTAAAATCTGAAGAAAATTGTATCCGAAACGCTATTTTTAGAAAATTTAAAAAAAAACTTTAAAAAAAAATGTTCATGCTTCTTAAGAACTCTAATGAAATCATCGAAATGATTGTATAGGGATCCCCAGAAGGTTGGCAGACAGGGAGTAGGTGGGCTTAGAAAAATATTTAAGGGAAGAATAATAACACAAGCTCATATATTTCACCCCCTCTAGGGGTTAATTCGAGAGAGATATGAACTTTAATCGACTGTTGTCTTTCTTGTGTGGAGACTCCCAGAAGGGTGACAGTAGGGGGTAGGCGTCTTGAGAAAAAATGTTGATGGGTTGAAATATGATAGGACAAGTTTTTATATTTGATCGCTCTAGAGTTCAATTCGTAAGAGATTTGAACTATAATCGACAGTTATAGTATTTGTCGTATGGGGAATCATAAAAGAATGGCAGAAGAGAGTAGGTAAGCTCAAAATAAATGTTGAAGGGCAAAAAATAACAGAACCAGCTCATACATTTCACACCCCTCCAGGGGTCAATTCGGGAGCGATATGAACTATAATCAACAGCTCTTGTCTTTGTTGTATGGTGACCCCAGGAAGGTGGCAGGTAGGAGATAGGTGAGCTCAGAAGAATCTTGAAGGGCAAAAATAATAGAAACAGCTCATATGTTTCATACCTCTAGGGGTCAATTCAGGAGAGATATGAACTTTAATCGAAGTTTTTGTGTTTTTTGTATGGGGACCGCCAGAATGGTGGCAGATAGGGGTTAGGTGTGTTGAGAAGAAATGTTGAAGGGTAGAAATATAGGACCAGCTCATATATTTGATCCCTCTAGGGATTTATTCGAGTGAAATAGAAGCTATAATTGACACTTCTTGTACTTTTTTTTGTGTTGCAGATAGGCGATTGGTGTGTTACTTACATAAGACAACTGATTGGCCAAGTGAACTTGGCTGCCTATTCTTGCATTTTGTCTCCTATTTACTCATATCTATGCATAAACAGCATGAGTACTGTAGGCTGCCGATGACCACTCAATGGTAATTGCACTCCCATTGTTTACAATTACAGGTTTTTGGCGTTCGTCGCTTCTTGCAATCATTAAAATTAAGCAGCGTGCGATGCGTTTAGTAGAAAGATGGGAGATCGCATTGAATAAACGTCGGTTTGTTATGTTTTCTAATTTCTTCCATATTTTATAGTTTTCCTTTTATATTTCCTTATACGAGTATTACCTTATACCTTTGTAACGATTTGATCGTTACAATCTTTCAAACACGCTATAGAATGGCTTGATACACTTAATATTACCAAAGTTATGCGACTCTAAGGTCAACTATTGGAAAAAATGCAACAAACTCTTTACTTGACCAAAGGGAACAAGGCGTGAGAGTTCCTATACTACTGCAATATCTCAAACTCAAGATCTTTACAATTATGCAAGTTGAGAATAGGTATGACTATTATCACAGCTATTATAAATAAAGACGAGACTCAACAAAAAAAAAAAAAAAAAAAAAAAAATAGCTACAGAAAACATGAGTGAAATTGGACAACGGGACGTGACACCTTCCATAAAACAAATTCTCAAACCCCATATCTTAGTATATCTTGGTACCTATGAAAGTGTCACTAAAGAGCACTAGAGTGCTAGGGACTAAAATTTGGAAAAGATGTTACTTTTATTAGAAGTTAAAAGCGAAAAAATATAGTCTTGTGAAGGGACTTTGCATGTGCCATGCAACTTGCTCATATAAATAGCTACAGATTGGTGTGAGAATTTGCATAGACAGCCAATAAGCTTTTTTATATTTAATCCCAAGTAACACTGGCTACATTAGCTAATCCATCTATGCAAAATTTGTGGTTCCTCATATACCCTTTAGAAAAATATTTTAATTGCTGTTTCACACATCTTAAAATAGTATTTCTCATAAAAATTAAAAAATTTTTAGCACGCATGCTCGAGCAAAATAATAAACTTAACTACCCAGTTGGAAATTTTATTAGGCCTACCCTTTAGCAGGCCTGATAGTACTGCCTTCAAAAGATTTTTTCATCGCACGAGCATCGATTCTCAATGATCACTGATAATAGCACTGATCTGAACATGGAGCAGGACAGATCTCATGGTATATTGATTTACAAAGTAGGAGTGACAGTTCTGTTGGCGATCAGGAGTTATCAAAAACGAAGGAAAAACAGAAAACGAAGAAGCCGCAAAACAGCTGACAAGTTAAACTTTGTACTGATTTTGGCCACTCCCGATCACCGCTCGTAAGAAAATTGGTAGTTGTTAAGACTACCTAGTAATCATTGTATCATGGCAGATATCAATATGATTTTGCTCATTAGAGCGAGCATTCGGACCAGAGAAAAGGTTCAATAGTTGTAAATTGAGGCCTTAAAGGTTGGTATATTTAAAAATAGGCTGATACATTATTTTTTTCTCTATACAGATATCTTAAACTAACAGTTGCTGTAAATAATTCTTTAGCTGTAGTAGTAAAATAGTTCAAATTATAACTATGGGTATAGCAATAAGTTCTGAGCGTTCTTTTTTTGTAACTTTATAGTTTTATTTTTAGAGAAATTGGTACAATGTACATATTTAATTCAAAGTATTGCCCATCGCTAGCTACGACTTTTCCGCATCTTTCAGGCTGCATACGAATTCCGCGTTGAAAAAAATCCTCTTCTTTTGAGGCGATCCAAGAATCGATCAAAATTATTGGCTTCTTCGTAAAAATGCTCGGCCAGGTGAATATGGCGGATGGAGTAGAACATTCCAATGAAGCGCATCCAAAGTTTTCTTGACTACTTTTGCTGTAGATCTTTTTTTTCCTTGTTGAGCTTCAATGGTTTCGTTTGGCTGGAGTAGCTCATAGTAGATCACTCTAAGCTGATTCAACCCTATGAATAATTAGTTGTTCTTCTTAGACTTTGCTATTTTGTGACTTTATTAAAAAAGTGACAAAATCCAAAATTAGATATTCTCATTCGGGATATAACTAATATTTTGGCATATATTTTATTTTTATACGATGAATATTAAAGGGTGTAGGTAAGCCCCAAAAAGTGAACAAAAACGTTGCCCCCATACAAATGGCACTGTAAAATGTTATTCTACGTCAAAAGTTGAATAATACAAAAAGTTGTATTTCATGTAAAAAGTGGAATTCGAAGCGAAAAAGTTTGATTTTTATATTAAAACTTTTGAAACTTGAAACTTGAAATATTAATTTTCGAAAATTATTTAAAATGCACGTGTAGTAACTGCAGATTATTTCTGATTCTTTTCGATGAAAACATTTTTGTTAGTTAAGGTTTTTAAAATCTACAGAGAAATTACAATTTTTTAATCATGATTTAAATTAACTTATGAACATTGTCGGATCAGAATAAAAATTGTACTGGAAGTATAAAAACTGTTAAATTTTAAATCTACCCGGGAATTCAATTCGAAAATTTTGAGTTATATCAATTTATGAATATAGCCGAATCGGTATTAAAATTGTACTGCGAATTCTTCAGTAATAGTGGAGTAGAAAATACACGAAATTGTATCAAATAAGTACAATTCGTATCGAAAGTACGTATCGAAAATATCATCTTTTTCTTTAGAAACGAGACACTTTTTGAGACATACCATACAAAAAAATAATCCAGCAAAAAAGCAGGGCTACTAAATCCAATGAAGGTATACCAGCAGTGCTTTCTAGACCTGCTTTTTCGACTGGGTCAGCTTTATGTTATTTTTTTCTGCAAACATTAGATTAAAATTAAATTATGATAGATTTAATTTGAACCTTTTGCAAAATTTTAAGATGCGAATATCAATGCAGCTGCATACAATCGAAAACGTACACTGCAGCATGAAAAAGCCGGCGAATGGCAATCGTTTTGAGAAGAGTGAACACAAAACAAATCAACATGCATTTAATTAACACGTTCTACGTAGATAGCTAGAACAACAAGTATCTGTAAGAACGCCAAATGTTTGTTGAGAGAAAAAAAAAACAACCAGAAGATGCCGACAATGAAGTAGGTGTAGTGCATTCAACTGTCCACTGCTACATTCAAACAGCAAAAAACAATACCAACAACAACAACAAGAACTGCAAATTAAGCAAAGCTCAGATGTGGTTTCTGAGAAATTCCCGTACTCGTCAATCAAGAATGAATTCTATGAAATATTTGAAGTATCTATGATACTGATGGATATGTAGTACTCGTAGCTTCATTTGCGAAATTCCCCTTTTTTGCAAAAGCAATAATGCAAACGCACGCAAAGTCAAACAGCATATACAGCCTACAAGGCACCTTCAAGACTAAAAGCAGGTAGGTGGTTATATTAAAAACTTAGAGAAAAAAGCTGTTCTATTTCTATTTTTTAAATACTATTGACGTGCAAAATTTGAAAAAAAATCGGTATCGACAAAATTTGGACAAACTTTTTGGACAAAAACGTCCGATTTGGCATGGCATCGCCGGTGTATGACTGTTTACAGCAGGGCGCGATATCACAAAGAACATAAAAAATAGGAACAGTTTTTCTTTTTAGTACCCTTAGACCACATAATAAACACTAGTACATCACATTTAAATACAGGTTCTCCGAGAATTGCAAGGGGTTTTAAACCCCCAAAATTCTCCCCTGAATCCGCGCCTGCTGGCCAGCATTATTTATGAAATTGTTAATGACACAGCTTGTCCTTATTAATTGTCTTGCAATTTTACGGTTGGGAATACCTTGTTCATGGTAAGCTTAGATTTTTCCTTTTTCAATCAATGGTTTTCCACCTAACGCTGCAGCTACACGTGATAGTACTGGCAGGCCAGCAAAGAATATGTATGAACTACGAAAATGTTTCGAAATAATCTACAAACCTACGCTGCGGCCACACGTGATAGTAAATGTTCATTTGCAAAATGTCGTCAAAGGCAAGGGTTCGACCACTTTATTATTTCTGTTGCTTTTATTCAGTGATGCTTTATATGCCAACACAGCACGAAACTTAAATGGGATAAAAATGGGGAATTAATTATTTTGTAAAATCTGTTTATCAATATTTTCCAAAATGAAATGCAACGGTATCATAAGATATTTTATGTGCCAAATAAGGGCAATTAAAATAATTGCATATATTTCACTACAAGATATGAAAGAAAAGAGCATATTTAAAGTTCGAATATTTTAGGGAGAAAATACAACACTGTTTCCTTACTTCGATTTCGCACTGGCTGTGGTTGTCAAATTCACTGGATGAGTAAAAGTTGTTGCCAGTGGACTGCCAGCGATGTCAAGGTGTGAGTGTATTAGAACTGTTAGTGTCTTCGATCTGGCACGTGTGGCTAGGGGGTTACATTCTGTAAAAATTAAACGTACTTGAAAACAGTAAAAATTGGTTTGCCTTTTTTTAACGCACAGAACAATGAGAGCGATCAAAAGTGCGCACATCAAATAGCTAAAGCCGTTAATAACCCAATAATTTGTGTACATATTATTGCCCTATTATGAGGTTTATAAATTTAGTAAAAGAAAAAACGGTTGCCTTTATAATTATTGCGCTTACTAGTGGTAGGCGGTATGCTATGTCTGCATTGCATGTTGAGGTCATGCAGATGATGCACTAAGTTCGTTTATGAATTTACATTTAAAAAAAAATATGTGAAATTGACACACTTGCTTGCCGCAAGTGCGCTTTCAATACAAGTCATTTTCACTTCAATCGATTACAAAAGTTAAAAAAAAAAAATCCTAATGTTAACATCGTATACGTACTTTTAACGAGTTAAGTTTAAAAGTTCGAAAGCCATATAAAAAGCTTGTTCCAATCATTTAACACTTTTATTTGTAAACCAAACGCTCAACACTCAATACTGTCAATTTATTGTGAACTTTAGATCTAAACTAAACACAATTAAAGTGTTCAAATGTTAAATGAAAGCAAAGTAAATAATTGAATAAATATTAAAATAAATTATAAATAATAATTAGTTAAATATCAATATCAACACCTTAAAGTGACATTTAAAAGCGCGCGTTCAATTAAATCGGTTAACAGCCGCGTCCACAAGTTATGCCGCTGAGAGTTAAAAACGCGCCAAAAGTTCACAACGACAGGTAGACAACGATTTTGTGCAAACATGGGTAAACATTATAAAATAAGCAACAAGAAATAAATTAATCATGCTTATAAAGTGTTGGCATCAAATATGTAATAAATACCATTTATGTCTCATTAAATTATTATAAAAGACGCACATAATAATTCATTGAATTTTAATGGTTTTACTGGAAAATAAAAAAAAAAAAATATCATTGCAAACGGTGCACTTTGAAGTCGGTACACATTGAATTAAAGGTTTATTACAAAGTTGGCCTAAATTGTAGCTTGCATTGTTGATTTTTCTTTAGCATTCTAATAAAAAGTTGACATTGAAATATAAATAATTAAAAAAAAGCAGATACCATTGAGTTGACTGTTTTTCCTTAAGGGATCTAACTCATTGGAATAGTACAAAAATACATGTTTTTTTAGTATTTTTTTAAAGACATTTATTTAAAAAAAACTTTTCGTAAATTAAAATATGTGCTTTGAAGAGCAGTTAGGATTTTTTTCTTTTTTTTTAACCTTCCATCTGCATCTTATAGTGTAGTAAAGCCTACAAAGTGTGAGTTGGGGTTATGTGTACCATGGGGTGATGTGTAACACGGCGATTTTTCGTAAAAAATGTTAACATATGAGTGAATGAATAACTGTGATATGTTTTTTTTAACAGCATCTAGAATTTTTGTTGAAAAGTTTATTTTTTAATTTACAAAAAATAGCGTTTCAGATAAAATTTTCTTCAGATTTTAAAAGTGAGTAGATGTAAAATGTTGTATCGTATAACAAAATATAACAAAAGATTTCATCTTTTTCCACATTGTGGTAAAATTCATCAATGAAAAAAGTGACTTACATTGGGGTGATGTGTAACAACCACGGTGGGGCTATGTGTAACACATCTTACACATTATAATTGCCATAAAAGTGGCAACAACATCAAACGAGTAAGACCCTGTTCATACTATTCAGCCCAGACTAAAATCCAATCGTGGTAGGAAGTTAATAAAAAACTGTGTTCTGAGTGCCAGAGAAACGTTAAGAGTTGCAGAATGTGACAAAAAAAAATATATTTGGAAAAGAAAACCAAGCAAGCAACAAAGAATGCTGCAGGTGCTCGGTCACAAGACCGGCACTAATCGTGTTAGTCGACCGATTTGGTTTATTTTTGGCTCCATTAGGGCGAAATGTGGTCAAGTGGTCAAAAAAAAACACTTAAAAAAAAAACTAAAAAAGTTTTAGCCAAATCGGACTTATAATTTTTTTTTTTTCCTATGCCCATGTACCGTAAGAATGTACAAAAGGGGATCAACTTCAACCCTCCCCTAAAATAAAGCTCAGACGTTAACTTTGAAAAAGCCAATACACGTAAATTTTTTTCCCCCACCCTCTGCCAGAATCCATTGTCGGAACTTTGTTATTTTGTAACAAGTTTGATTTTGTTGCATAGTGTTATAATTAGTTCAATTTTGATTGAAATAAATTCTGAAACAAATTTCTTAAACATTTCTTAAACTTCTTGCACTCTAAAATATTTTCGTTTAATTTTACGTCGATATTTATATTGTTGCCTTAAAACTAAGCAAAGCATTTTTGTCATATTTAATCATAAACATTTTAAGTTCATAATTTCAATAAAATCAGATAAAATTTTGGAACATTATTTAGTTCTTAATAAAGTAAAAGCATTAAGGCTTTTTATCAGAAATTCCATATTTTTCAATTCATGGTAAATAATGTGAGATGTATATAAAAAATATGCAAATTGACATTTCGATTGCATCCTCATAATCCGTATTAAGGGAAGGTTCTCATTAAACTCGATCAAAAAACTCGATTCTTTGTATTTCCACTTTTCGATATTTTATGATATGTAGTATATGTTCCCAAAGTGGTTTGGTCGATAACGATTGCATTAAAAAGTTATCGCATAAGAAAGGAACCCATGTCTTACACGAAAATTTAGAAAAATGAGTTTGCACGGTAATGAGTAGGGTGTGGATTCTTATGCAAATGCATATTTTTTGTAGGTATATCTATAATAAAATTAACTAAATATCTTTACGAATCATTGAATTTGGTTTAAAATGGCATTTAAATGTATTTGCATATTTTGGCATTATCGACAATATTTGCATATTTTCAGTTATTTGCATATTTTTTTCGCATATTTGCCCTATTTTCATTAATTTTTTAAAATGTCTCTATTTTTCCAAAGATGTAGTCAACGATTTTGATGATTCAGATTAATTTTCTATTAAAAATACTAAAGAATTCACGGTTCGCCTGAATAAAATTAAATGAAACTCTCTATTACCTCTAAGTTTTTTTCTAATTTCATTTTCTAATAGCGAGAGGATATGTTTCCAAGAAAAATTAAAAACCAAAAGTTCGCGCTTTTTTTATCGCAAAAAACTTTTCCCCTTTTTTTCTATATATTACGATTTTCGATTTTCTTGCTTTTCATTGATAATTCATTTGAATTGCCTAAAAATAAATTAATTAATTCTATCAATCACATTTTCTTTCTATCGTATAAGCTCGGGGCGATATAGTAATTGTACAAGGACCAAACGTTTTGATTCTTCGGAAAAAATGCTTAAAAAAAGTTATTTTAGATGCATATACCGGCAGTAAGAAACGTTATTTTAAAAAGATAAGTATATTTTAGGATGGGTAGTTTTGTTTGCTATAGCTTGTATATGTTTATGTGGATATACTTATATATTCTTCACGACATAATATATTTTTTATTATTGAAATATCTTTTATAATAAAAGAAAATGCAATGAAAATAATTAATTGAAAATGCAATCATTTTTACAGTTATTGTGATAATATAGAAATTTTTAAATTTTATTCCTTTGTAAATATACACTTTACAAGATGGACACACTACAGTCTGTACGCAATCATCATTTAGATCAACACTAACAAGATTTTTCACATTTTCTTTTAAAGCACCGTTAATTTCTATCATTTTTTAGACTTTGACAACAAAAAATAAACATATTTTGATTTTATTTCCATCGTGGTCACAAACTCATTTATAATTCGGATAGATCATAATAAAGCTGTTAATTACAAAAATATTAAGGAGTTGCGAATACTATGTATCAGAGAACTGCACAAGCCTACTTGAAATCGATTTCAAGTACTTGCTTAAAATACAAGTTCAAGCTAGTTTGAGCTTGATAGTTTTCAATCAAGTCTGACTTGTGATTGAAAATAAATAAGCCCATGACAGCTTGTGACTTGCAAGTATGCTAGCTTACAAGCGAACGGCACGAAGTCCCAAGTAAAGGAAAAATTGATGCCTTCGGCAAAAAGCTTGAAAACCTTGAAATTGGAGGCAAGTATCCAATAAAAAAACAAGTATCAAAAAAATGCAATGAGCTTGTGTAGGAAAAGCTTAAGCGTATTTGGACTTCTAAGAGTTCTGTGCACTCCGTGGTTGGCAGTTTTAGGGGGTAGCTGATTTTGAAATTGATGTAAAAATTTAAATTCAAGATGGCGAATAGAGTTGCCACCTGGGTTTTTTTTTTGTATTTTTGCGAATTCTTGTTATTTTGAATTTCTGACAACGGATTTGATTTCGAATCTAATATCACAGTTCATTCTTGGAAGAATGAACAGGAAGCATTCTTGAGATACACAAATAGGGGGATCTATGTGCCCCCATTCGCCATATTTTTAGGGGTGAACGTCAAGACACGTGTTTAACTGTCCACTGTAAGTCAAATTGTAAGTCAAACACATGTTTCCGCCCCTCCCTAAAAATATGGTGAATGGGGGCACATAGACCCCCCTATTCGCGTGTCTCAAGGAAATAAAATAATAAAATAAAAATAAAAAATTTTAGGTGGCAACACTTTTAACCATCTTAAATTTTAAAATTCGGACATCAGATTCGAAGTCAGCGACCCCTTAACTATGTTAAATGATATTTAAAACTCTTAAAAATACATTTTGGTAGGTGGAAACACTGTTATAAAAAAATTACACAATTTTGAAATTCTGGCAACGGATTCGGACTCAGCGACCCATTTTTACCTAGTGTTTGCTATAGCACCGAATTCGTGACAATAAAAAAATTTTAGGTGGCAACACTAATAATCATCTTGAATTTTAAAATTCTGACATCAGATTCGAAGAAACACTGTTAAATGGTGTTTAAAACTCTTAAAAATGCATTTTACTAGGTGGCAACGCCTCCAGGTGGCAACGCCTCCATCTTAAATTTTAAAACAGTGATATTAGATTCGAAATCAAATCCGTTGTCAGAAATTCAAAATAACAAGAATTCGCAAAAATAAAAAAAAAATCAAGGTGGCAACTCTATTCGCCATCTTGAATTTTAAATTTTTACATCAATTTCAAAATCAGCTACCCCCTAAAACTGCCAACCACGGAGTCCACAGACCCCTTAAAAGTCTTAATACGCTTAAGATTTTCCTAAACAAGCTAATTGAATTTTTTCGGATACTTGCTTTAAATTCAATTAATTGGATACTTGCGAGCTTACAAGCTTTTGCCGAACGTTCCAAGCTTTTCAACTTTCTTACCCGACATAGTAAGCCTCAACAAGCAAGCCAACGTAAAAGCTGTAATTGACTTGTAATTGTTTGCTATTTTTATAAGCAGGCCAAAGCATGCTTTTTCAAGTTTGGATACATACTTGAATTCAAGTACTTGAAAAAGCTTGAATTTCAAGTAGGCTTTTGCAGTTCTCTGCTATGTATACACCAAAAACAATAATTTCAACTCGTCAAATAGTTTAGAATAGACATGAGCTTTCATACAAAGGCATCAAAAACAAAGCCTCACTCGACGAGGCTGAGCTTGAGATGATTGCTTCGTTATTTGTGTAACGCAAAAACACACATGTGCTTGTAAGATCAAATCCAAAATCATCGGAGACTAAAAATTTGGATTTTACGGGAAAAAATACAAAGGATGAGCTATGTCAGATCTTAAATAAATTTATTTTGCAGAAAAGCAAGAAAATCGAAAATCATAATATATAGAAAAAAAGGGGAAAAAGTTGTTTTGCGATAAAAAAAAGCTATCAAAGGCTGGATTAATTAGGAAGAGAGAGGGACTTTGATAGAGATCGCTTGAATGAGGATTTGAACATAGAAGGTGAGTAATGGTCGGATATATTATAAAATTCTCTACAGCAACGGCTGATGGGTTCATTACTTGCATATGCAGCATGATGCTGATATTCCGTTAATGTACGTCTTATAGGGTCATTGAAGGTAATCTTGATAGAGATGTGTTCGCAGTTCGGAACATCGAAAGTAAAGCATGAATCCAATACCGTTCTACTTATTGAATTAATAGGCTGAGTCTGTGTTCATACGGTTCATAACAGGTCATTGAATAAGTCCGTAGGATAAGTAAGAAAAAAACAAAATTTTGATAAAAATCGATTATATTATTCATCAAAGTTGCTTTCGAGAGCGATACAACGAGTATAGCGATTTTTAAACTTTTCGATACCACTTTTATAGTAGGATTTCTCTTTCTCGTCAAAATAGGTCTCAGTTTCAGCGATTACTTTATCATTGGACTTGAATTTTTTGGTAAGCAATTCGGAGCCCAATTCATTCAATTTTGTCATCGTTTTCATCGATTTGTGACACGGTGCATTGTCTTGGTGAAACAACACTTTTTTCTTTTGCAAATGTGGCCGTTTCTTGGCAATTTCAGCCTTTAATCGATCCAAAAGTGCACAGGCCACTCTTATTTTAAAATTTATAGAGGACCCCTGCCATTACAGCTTTATTCCTCTGGGTCCACAGACTGTGGAGTTATAGTTCATGAATGATCAAAAGTATTAAAAAATACACATCCAAAAGAGGATGTGCACCTGAAATACTCTTCACAGACCTGTATTATACAAGTGACACTAGAAAAGCAACCACGTACTAGATGTCACATCCACAAACACAATAGCATTACTCTGTGCCCTATTCTGTAAAAGCAGTATGTAATAAGAATTCCATACTGCCTTAATAGTACCAGTTTAGCTACCGGTAGATGGCGTACCTTCATTACCATCTACTGGTTGAGACAACGAGACCTATCCAATCTCTTGCATACTAAGCAGGTATAGTATTGCATACTAACTATTGCGCGACCCCGCCGGTCAATCTAGACCTGTGCAAGCGATGTGCACAAACCACAGCCAGCACGAGTCTCCCCGAAGGGTCAACCCATGATAGTCACCTGGGCAACTCGGTCCCGTCGAAAATGGGGGTCTTCAACATCCCAGCAAAGAGACAAAAAATTCTTATATACATATATAAGAATTTTTGTTTTTGACTGTGCACATAGCACTGTTTCGTATCTGACTGGCACTTCCATTCAAGGCATGGTTTAATCACCATACCCTAAACGAAGTGCCTACGATTTATTTTGACCTGTGCCCAGCGTCACAGGTCTCCACACATTTTCCTTGTGCCCTAAGACACCCTTTTTTCCACTCCTTGTTGACCATATAGGTCATGTCTCAATGCCGTGGATAGAAAAGGTCACCCAATTTTTTCGACGGGTTTGACTATCCCCGTGCTAACAAGTTTTATGGACCATTGCTATTCCATCTCAGGCTTTTTTCACAATGATATACATATTGACCTGCTACCAAGATGGGCGCCACCCCGAGCTCTTGGTTGGCTCTAACATTTTATGGTATGGGACGTATCCCATAACCAACCATCCTCCTTTATCCTGGCTTGGGACAGGCAGGCGCAAACCTGGCGGAGTTCCAAAAGTGCACAGAAATCCTTAATGTGTTTATAGAGGACCCCTGCCAATTAAGGCGCAATTCCTCTGGGCCCACAGACATTGGAGTTATAGTTCATGAATGAACATATAGTATTAAAAAATGTACATCCAAAAAGGATGTGCACCTGAAATACTCTTCACAGACCTGTATTATACAAGTGACACTAGAAAAGCAACCACGTACTAGATGCCACATTCATAAACACAAAAGCATTACCCTGTGCCCTATTCTGTAAAAGCAGTATGCAATAAGAATTCCATACTGCCCTTAATAGTACCAGTTTGGCTACCGGTAGATGGCGTACCTTCATTACCATCTACTGGTCAAGACGAGACCTATCCAATCTCTTGCATACTAAGCAGGTATGCCAGCCCGGTCGTACTACTGCGCGACCCCGCCGGTCAATCTAGACCTGTGCAAGCGATGTGCACAAACCACAGCCAGCACGAGTCTCCCCGAAGGGCCAACCCATGATAGTCACCTGGGCAACTCGGTCCCGTCGAAAATGGGGGTCTACAACATCCCAGCAAAGAGACAAAAAATTCTTATATACATATGTATATAAAGAATTTTTGTTTTTGACTGTGCACATTGCACTGTTTCGTATATGACTGGCACTTCCATTCAAGGCATGGTTTAATCACCATACCCTAAACGAAGTGCCTACGATTTAATTTGACCTGTGCCCAGCGTCACAGGTCTCCACACATTTTCCTTGTGCCCTAAGACACCCTTTTTTCCACTCTTTGTTGACCATATAGGTCATGTCTCAATGCCGTGGATAGATAAGGTCACCCCATTTTTTCGACGGGTTTGACTATCCCCGTGCTAACAAGTTTTATGGACCATTGCTATTGTCCATCTCAGGCTTTTTTCACAATGATATACATATTGACCTGCTACCAAGATGGGCGCCACCCCGAGCTCTTGGTTGGCTCTAACCTTTTGCGGCATGGGACGTATCCCATAACCAACCCTCCTCCTTTATCCTGGCTTGGGACAGGCAGGCGCGAACCTGGCGGAGTTTCCAAAAGTGCACAGTAATACTCGCTGTTGATGGTGGTTTCTTTTTGGAGATAGTCGATGAATATTATTCCTTTCCCAAAATCATCCCAAAATACAGACGCCATCACCTTACAAGCCGACTTTTGGGTCTTTGCTCGCTTTGGATTCGGTTCGTCGACTGCTGTCCACTCTGTCGACTGTCTTTTGGATTCTGGTGTGTAATAATAAAACCATGTTTCATCCATTGTCACATATCGACACACACTCCTCTGAAGCATCAATTCGTGATCGTTCATAACCAATTTGTGAATTTTTTTGATGTTTTGTGGAATAACAGTCTGATTTGGGCGTCCACTGTGCTCTGTATCATTTGTGCTGGTACGACCATGTTTAAATTCAGCAATCCACTTTTCTACCATTTGTCTCGATGGAGCAGAGTCCGGATAATGTTTATCAGGCATTGTTTGGTTTTCACTGTATTTTTTTCATGAAAAAGCAATGCTTATCAAAACTCGAAATCCACTTTTTTCTATTTTTTTTTTTGGCAATAGTTGCACACAAAATGCTATAACTCACGAATCAATTGTCAGATTGTTGTCAAATTTTTAAATGTATCGTTTGAAGGTTGGTACTAAATAAAAATCATATGTAAAAAATCTAGTAACGCCATCTATGTGTCATCCTACAGACTTTTTGAACGTACTGTTACAATTTGTTTAATTGATAATATTGTAATAAAAATATATAAATATATGGTGTGAAAAAAGGTGTAATTGGCCAAAGAATTAAAATAAAAAATTATATGCTGTGCTCAAAAAAAAAAAATAAAAAGCGGTTTTAAAAAATTAATAAAATTTTATATAGTTTTGATCTCGGTGATAGTTTTGAAAGTGCATATATTCTCGGTGAACTATCTTCTTTCAAATATAGTCCAATTACGTTCGTCGATGTATATCGAAAATTTTCGCTGTACAAAAACTTTTTGAAGAAAAATTTTTTGTAAACACTAACAATGCAACCTCTTCAATCTTCCATGATTGAATATAGCATATAACTTCAATATTTTATTATTGAATTTTTATTTATTATTTAAAAATATAGTTGGCAGGCCTAGTTACTAATATATGTACAAATTTTTATTGCTAGAAGTAAAGAATTCATTGCTTTATCTTTATTTCTTTTTATTTAATGCTATAAAATTGATTTCAAAACATCCAATAAGGAAAGAATTTTTTACCATAAAATGCATTTTTTCAAAATAGGTTTATTTTTTTTTCATGAAAATTAATTTTTGTTGTGTTGTGGCGACCTGTTGCTTCATGAATTACTTGGCATAAAGCTCTCATATGTTTTTCTTAAAAATTTATATTTTTAAGAATTACTAAAAACGTATTTTTTTTTTTTGCATATTTTGCAACTTCTAGTGCATAATTTTAAATTTTAAGTGCATTTTTTAAGTGCATATTTTTGATTTATTTGTGCATACAAATCCGCACCCTAGTAATGAGTATCTCACATCAATATTTTTCCTTCCATAAAAATATCTTCCTTCTATAAAAAAAAGTCAATAACATCACCGTGTTTTTCGATCTACGCGAAGAACCTTTCCTTAACAAATAAAATCCCGTTATATTATTTTACCCCCTATATTTTAGTATATTTTTTGAATAGAAAATGGTATATTATTTTGTTCATTAAAAAAAAAAAAAACCGAGTAATTGATCTTCAATTTCAATTTCAATTTCATAAAAAAATAATCAATTTTTTATAAAGCACCCAACTAAAATGCTTATATTTAATAAATTTGGAGTTTATTTCCCTTTTAACTAGGTATTAGAGGTTAAAATCCGACTATTAAATTTATTAATTATAATATCTATTATAATAAAAACAAATATTATACCATAATAAACCAATATTGCCATAATCGCAAATCTCATGCGACATGTTTGCAAGAACCATCTTAAAATAGAACGTATTAAAATTTTCAGACTTATGTTATTCACTTCTATTGTGACACACATTGAAAGCAAGCAAACTTGAAGATTTTTGTAAACATAGAAACAAGTGAATTTTGCACCATGATTAAACATTATTTCTTTCCTGAAGAAAACATTATGCAAACCACAGCATCGTTTGTTAAACATTCTTGGAACTCCTCACCATCGATTGGAACGATTCACAAGTGGTTAACTGATTTTCGTTGTGGTTTCCAAAAGTGAAGTTGTTTACAAACATTTTCAAGGTTACTTGCTTGCGATGGCTGTCAAAACGGAACTGAATGACAAATCAATTTAAAAAATATTAATGCGTTCTAGTTAATGATGGTACTTTACAAATATTACATGGCAGGTCATAGCTTGGATGATGTTCTTAGGGCTTAGATTACTTTTTATGAAAGGTTACATTTAGCTATCAACATAAATGATGATATGGTATAATGAGCATGGAATGAAGGTTTTGGAATGGAATGGAATGAATGGAAAACTAATTTATTCTACTCTTGCCATTATATGGAATATAACTTTTATGCTAGACTTTATTAAAGATTAAATTATTTAATCACGAAAAAAAAAACGAAATGTCCAACTCAGCCCTTGAAAGGGCTTTGACCGAGCTTCTAATGATCAATTGTGTTGAGCGTGTTGAAAAATTTTTGAACACAAATGATCGAGAACTGGATCTACAAGTTTTATGCCTATTCCGAACGGCTTATTTACAGTTTTTGCTCTCTGAGGTTTGGCATTGTCTGTAGAGAGGTGACAGCCGAAATTATTTCAATTGGAAAAACTTTCTGTATCAGATGGGAATTGAACCAAGGTTCTCTGTCGTATGGGCTGCACACTCTATCCACTACGCCACGGCCGAAATTATTTAATCACAAATATACCTAAATTTAGCTGATAGCTTTGCTTAACTATGAAAATTCCCTCATTCTCCCTCAGGATTTGTATGTAGGTGTTAACACGTCAATCAAATCATTGAATTATATCGCGATCTTTTACTCTCTCGGAAAATTTTGAATTATGCCTGCTCACACATGATTTTTTGACACATCAGAGAGAATCCGTTATGTGTTTATAGAAGACCCCTGCCGTTAAGGCTTAATTCTTCTGGGTTCAAAGACGATGAAGTTATAGTTTATGAATCCAACATCCAGTACTTCAAAATGCACATCCAAGGATGTGCAAGTGAAATACTCTTCACAGACCTATATATTGCAGTATATAGCTTAAAAGCGAAAACTGCATATAAGTGACACATAGAAAAGCAACCACGTAGTACTTGTCGCATTCATCAACACAATAGCATTACCCTTTGACCTATTCTGTAAAAGCAATATGCAATAATTATTCCATACTGCCCTTAATAGTACCAGTTTGGCTACCGGCAGATGGCGTACCTTCTTTACCATCTACTGATCAAGACGAGACCTATCCAATCTCTTGCAGACTAAGCAGGTATGCCAGCCCGGTACTAATGCGCAACCCCACCAACTCCGCCAGGCTTGTAAATGAGTTGCGCCTGCCTGTTCAAAGCCAGGATAAAGGAGGATGGTTGGCAGTAGATGCATAGAGGTGTAACATTCGTGGATAAGTCTTGTCTACTGTCGTAAAAGAGAAGAGTTCACCAGAGCTCGGTGTGGCGGACAATCTGGTAGCAGATCACTATAGTAAATCCTTGTGAAAAAAGCCTGCAATGGAGTAGCAATGGTCCAGTAGAACTTGTTAGTACTGGTATAGTCAAACCCGTCGTATGAGGTGACCTTATCTATCCACGGCAAGGAGACATGATATATATGGCCTACATCGTGTGGATATGTCTTTAAGACATATGCCTTACATTTTTACGGCAAAAGGGAGACCTGATGCAATCAAGTTGCACGGGTTCAAAAACCTAGGCACTTCGTTTAAGGTATGTTAATGGATCCATGCCTTAAATTGAAGTGTCAGTCAGAAACAAAAAAGTGCTATGTGCACTGTCAAATACAAAAATTCTATATGAATTTTTTGCCTCATTTGCCGGGATGTTGTAGACCCCCATTCGGCGGGACCGAGTTGCCCAGGTGACTATCATGGGTTGGCCCTTCGGGAAGCCTCGTGCTGGCTGTGGTTTGTGCACATCGCTTGCACAGGTCTAGATTGACCGGCGGGGTCAAGTGATGTACGCATGGATCCTTTAACATACCTTAAACGAAGTGCCTAAATTTTTGAAACCGTGTAACTAAAATTACACCAAGTCTCACGTTTGCACTGTCTTGACAACATAACCATGTCATGACACAAATTCCCTCTCGCTTTTATGGCCATTTAGACCATATCTCCCTGCCGTGGATAGATAGGTCATCCTCATTCAACGATTATGACTCTCCTCGTGCTAACAAGTTTTTATAGGTCAATTGCTACACCTTCGCAGGCTTTTTTCCATATCGATATACCGAATATGACCTGCTCCCAAGATGGTCGCTATCCCGATCTCTTGGTTGGCCCCTACGTTTTTACGGGAAAGGACGTATGCTATACCCAACCATCCTTCTTTATCCTGGCTTTGGACAGGCGGTTTTGCATCCAAAGACATCTCCACAGGCGGAGTTACACAGACAGTGTGTAGGTAAGTTTTTATAAATTTTAATTTATGTGGCATTCTTCAAACTGCTGGAAATCACAAGCCGATCAAGGATTTTGTAAGGATTGATATTATGTGAAGAATACATGGAAATTTTTACATTTCTGGCTATGAACTTAATAGAGTTGATGACGCTGAAAGTTACTGAAGTGTTACGCTTTCAATGCCAAGGTGTGGATTTTTGCTGAGACAAAGTACTGACACGCTCTCTTATCTGAGCCCGACCACTTTTCTAGATACTTTTTTATGTAAAAAATTCAGTTGAAGTTGGAGAAACGGTGTAGAAGGTTAGACAAACAATGACTTTCAGCTTTATATTGCATATTAGATTACGATATATATTAGATGTTTATCCCCATTTAGCTGAGTTAATAAACATTTTGAAAATTTTCAAGGGGATCTCTAATTTCGAAACAAAGTGTATATAACGAGTATCCAACTTTTTTTTTTTTTGTATATATTTTTTAATAATCACTAGTAAACACTCAAATCGAGAGAGAAAAACAAATACAGCTGCATCACGTTATTCTAAAATATTTTGTTGATCTATGTTTCGATAAAAACATGCAAAAATTTTAGTTTATCAGAAGAGGTTCTATAGCAATAATTTAATCTTTTGCAAATCGTGGCGGTTTTTGTTTTTTATTCTCAAATATAATAATTATTTTTAACAGTCGGTGTTTAAAATGGATCGCGGTTAGATTAAGCTAAATTAAAATGGCATAATTCAAGCGTTGATTGAATGTGCCCAAAAATTTCGACAAATCTAAAAAACAAATTTATCAAGTAAAAAAAAATATTAGCAGTGATTTGCGAAATGTTTCTGGCTACAAGGAAAAATATGAACGGAACTACGTACACAAGGACTACGGAAATATTATCAAGCTAAATAAAATAATCATGACTACTTAACAAAAAAAAAAAAAAATAGAATAAAAACTGTATTTACTCTGGCTTAGCTACGATACAAAGCGTTATGCGCAGTGCTTAATATCTAAAGAAACATAATAATAAAGTAATATTATAAATAGTTAAGTAGTCAAAAGTACAACTAAATGCGACTCATCGTAAAATACTGCCCCAATTCGACCGTGAGCATTTGACTGCGAAAATTTTAAGCAACGCACTGTGTTTTCTGAGGAAAAGCATCTACACGTAGCGAAAAGTCCGCTGATAATGTCGATCTTCTTAGGTAAGCAACAATTGCTTCGTTTGAACCGTTGCATATACAATGAAAAAACTGGGCATAAGTAAAAAACTGCAGTTGTGAAAAAACCCCCCTAGTATTGTTTTTATTCAAGTAAGATAACCAGCCCATCGAGTGGCATTCCGGGAAATCCCCTCCGCTTTTGCTATTTGTTACACTCCGCATGGAAACTTACGTATCGGAAGACAGTCGTGTCTTTGTTCTAGCCGTGATTGCAGCAAAGTTTTTGTACGTTAAAAATATGACAAAAAACCTTTTAATTGTGAAGGCGAAAGGTTAGTGTTTTGCAAAGGTGTTTATGGAGACCTATTTGAGCATTAATTTTTATCAAAACCTTATATCTAATTTATGTTTATAAATTAAGCATGAATTAACCATAAGACCTCAGTCTATTGGCATTCGTATCCAACAAAAGAAAAAATGCAAATTTTAGCCAAAAAAAAAAAAAAAACATAAAATCAGCTACCGCAACTTTTGAAGATAATTTGACGACATGTTACAATATTTTAATGTTAAGAAAATCGAGGAAAAGTTTTCTATGTTGGAGGAAAAACTCACACTAAAAACAAAATTTCCGAAGAGAAAAAAAGTCTCATTAAGAGCGTTTTAAGTAGTTTTTAATTTTTATGGATTGTTTTAACTTTTTTCATATTATTTTCACTTCAGAGCTATTTTCACTTTCAGTCAAATAAATTGTAAAATGTAAAAAATGTGTAAATTTTTTTGTAATTTCATTCAATTTAATTCTTCACTTTACACTATATTTTATCATCAATAGATAATTTATTTGACAAAAAAAAGAAAAAAATTTAATTTGAATTTTAGCGAAAATAATATAAAAAAAAGTTAAAAAATTAATGAGAATCCTCATTACCTCTGGTCCGACTGTAAAAATTAAAAATTTATTGGTGCAGATTGGAAGAACTTTTTCATTACTATCATATTATTTCTGACAGTTTGTTATTTTTAACGACCACACCAGTAAATATTTTTACAAAAAACTCGATTCTTAGAGCATATTTCAAACCATTCGGTGGCAAACTGGTTGAGGTGCGTGGCTTGTATACCATAGAACCCAGGTTCAAATTCTATCTGACACAGAAAGTTTATTCAATTGAATTAAAATTTCTGTTTGGCCGTCATCTCTATGCAGACAGTGGCAAACCTCAGAGAGTAAAAACTGCCATGAAAAGCTTCTTGAGAACATAAACCGTCCGGAGACGGCATAAAACTTGTAGGTTCAGTTCTCGATCATTTGTGTTCAAATATTTCACAACACGCACAACACAATTGATCATAAGAAGCTTGGTCAAAGTCTTTTCAAGGGCTGAAATGGCCATTCCGTTTTTTGTGTTTTCTTTTTTTTATTTGCGGGTGGTACAATTGGGCGTGGCAAATTTTATATATATATATATTGACTGCCACTAAGAGCACCTGAATATCAAGTGTTCAAAACGTGTACAACTCAGGAATAATCATGATTTTGAAAATGTGGGCGTATATATGGTTCGACCACGCCCAATTTTAACAGTTGCCGACAGTGACCATATGAACTTAATTACCAAATCTTAGTCTTCTACGGTAAAAGCCTTCTGATATAAAGCATTTTTACTGATTGTTGAGAGGTAAAAGTGGGCGTGGCAGCATACATAGTGACTGCCACTTGAATCCATAGCATTTGCATGCTAAGATTTACTATCAAAACGTGTACAATTCAGGAATAAGCATGATTCGATAGTCGGTAGTCGATAGTTCTACGGCAAAAGCCGTCTGATATAAATCATTTTTACTGATTTGTGGGCGGTAAAAGTGGGCGTGACAACATTTATTTTTACATAGTGACTGCCATTTGGATCCATAGCACCTGCATACGAAGATTCACTAGCAAAACTTGAACATCTCAGAAATTACAATGGTTTCTGAAAAGTGGGCGTATATATAGTGTGACCACGCCCATTTCTGTATAGTCACCGAAAGTAACCCTCTAAACAAAATTATCAAATTTTTGTTTTATACGATTAAAACCGTCTGATATATAGTATTTTTACTGATTTGTGGGTGGTAAAAGTGGGCGTGACAACATTTATTTTTACATAGTGACTGCCATTTGGATCGATAGCACCTGCATACCAAGGGATCCCTGCAACCTCAGCAACCGCTTAATGAATTTTGGTAAATTTGTATTAATTCTTTTCTTCTAATGCCAGAACTCTCCAGTAAATTACTTTCATGTTTTTAAATAAAATGAGAATACTTTTATAATATTTAATAAGAGATATTAAAGAGTTATTCCTTCTTTTCAGTCCATTTTTCTTCAAAAGAGAAAATTTTTTTCAAAAAAATAGAAACTATTGTAATAAGAGTTTTCTAATTAAACTAGTGAGCTCAGGTATAAATTGTGATAGATTCGCATTTATAATTTTCTTAACTAAATAATAACTTTCTTAGAAACACTTTTCTTACCAGAAAAATTAACTTGAATGTTTTAACATTCCAAAAGCTTATAAGTTTATCTCTAAATACTAGCTGAATACCCGGCTTAACTCGGGAGTTGATATAAATAACTTGGGAGTTGATATAAATAATTTTCGATTTCATTCGTCGATTTGAAAAAAATTTTCACAAACTTTAGAAGGAATTTTGTGTGCATCTTTCAAACCGGTAACTCTGGCGGAATGAGCAAAATGTATCAACATCTGAAAATTATGAGAAAAAGTTAGGCAAATCGTGATTTGTGTGGCACGCACACACCGATCGCTTGCACATTTTTGAAAAAAATCAGAGCAATAACGAATTTTTGGCAATTCGCGAGGAAATTGAACAATAATTAAATAAGTATTGAAAACAGAAGTTGAAATGTCAAAACAACGCCAACTTACGACGCAACTGACTTGCGCATGTATTGATGCGTACTCAAAAACCATAGAATTCGGCATCAGCTGTCCTGATTTGCGAAAAAAGAAAGTAGAATATAAATACTCATAAAGAAGAAAAGAAGATATTTATCACCCTTCGCGCTTTGCTACGCCTTACTGTATTTTGTAGAACAGCGCCCTCTGGTGTTCACAATATAACAAAATACAAAGCGCCAAAAGACTCACCGCACCCGAAAACCACTTATAAAAATCATACTTATCGGATGATTTGTTATGAGTTTTTTGCGGTATTTGTACAACAGCGCTCTCTGGTTTCCGAGATAGATTAAAAAAATAACGCCAAGGCCCTTTCCATACTCGATAATCAAATCCTATATATCCGATATACAAATTTTTATCTAAATCGGATGAGCGGTTTTTGAATGTTTCACGATTTCTTAAGTGATTTGTACTACAGTATCATGTGGTGTTTAAGATAGCGCAGAAAAATAAGTCCAAGATACCCACCGTATCCGAAAACTCCTATGTAAATATTTTCATGCAAATCGGATGTACAGCTAGGAGTTTTTCAACATTTTTAAAACATTTGTACTGCAGTGCCCTCTGGTGTTCAATATAGAACAAAATAGATAAGTCATAAAAAATACCGTACCCGAAAGCCCTAAATGCAAATTTTCATGTAAATTGGATGAATGGTTTCGGAGACAAACTATAATAACAAAATTCGTGGAACCCGATCGCAGCGCCACCTACCGGGTCCAATTGCGAATCTGAACCATCCAGGGATCCACTTAAACACACACAAAACATTTCACCAAAACCTGGATCCTTTAATAAAATTTTTTATCCAAATCGGATGAGCTGGTTTCTACTGTTTCACGATTTCTTAAGAGATTATGAACAAAAGAGATAAGTCCAAAACAGTCACGATATAAGAAATCCCTACATAACCATTTTCATGAAAATCGGATAAACAGCTTAGAAGTTTTTTAAAATATTTGTATACAACGCCCTCTGGTTTTCAAGATAGAACAGAGTAGATAAGTCATAAAACTCACCATATCCGAAAACCTCTATTTACAAATTTTCATGCAAATCGGATGAACGGTTTCGGAGATAAACTATAAAAACAAAATGTCTTAAACACGATCACAGCGCCACATACCGGGTTCAATTGTGAATCTGAACCATCCAGGGATCCACTCAAACACACACAAAAAATTTCATCAAAATCATTGCAGCCGTTAAGGAACAGTTTAATAACATACACACTCACAAATTGGACAACAGCGCCCTCTAGTTTCAAGAAAGAGCAAAAAATATAGCACCAGAACCCTTGCCGTACTCAAAAATCGCTATTCATAAATTTTCATCCAAATCGGATGAGCAGTTTTGGAGTTTTTCACGATTTCCTAAGATTTGTACTAAAGCGCCCTCTGGTTTTCAAGATAGCACAAAAAAGATTAGTCCAAAACACTCACCGTATCAGAAACCCCCTATTTTCCAATTTTCATGCATTTCGGATGCACGACTTTTCGAGGAGTTTTCGAGGTTTTTAAAAAAATTTGTACTACAGCGCCCTCTGGCGTTCGAGAGAGAAAAAAGTAGATAAGCCAAAAAAACTCAGCGTGTCCGAGAACCTCTACATACAAAATTTCATGCAAATCGTTATGACTTTTCCGACTTTTTTAAAATATTTGTACTATAGCGCCCTCTGGTGTTCAAGATAGAGCAAAGTTTATAAGCCATAAAAACTCATCGTTTCCGAAAACCTCTATATACCAACTTTCAAGCAAATCGGATAAAAGGCCTGGGAGTTTTTCGACGATTTTTAAAATATTTGTACTACAGCGCCTTCTGGTGTTCAAGATAGCACAAATAAGTTAAGTTCAAAACACTCACCGTATCAGAAAACCCGTAGATTCCAATTTTCATGCAAATCGGATGCACGGTGTAGGAGTTTTTCGAGGTTTTTCAAAATATTTGTACTACTAGGGCGCTTCTGGTGTTCGAGATAGAACGGTGTAGATAAGTCAATAAAACTTAGCGTGTTCGAAAACCTCTACGTACAAATTTTCATGCAAATCGGATGAACGGTTTGAGAGATAAGCTAAAAAAAAGGAATGACTGGAACCCGATCGCAGCGCCCCCTACCGGGTCCATCCTTTTTTCCTGGATAAATATTTTGACTATATTTTGACCGGGGATATAACGAACCTAGATGTCAAATTTCATTAAAATCCATCCAGTGGTTTTCGCGTAATGCTTTAACAGACAGACAGACAAAAATTTTAAAAATGCTCAGACTCAGCGTCACACAAAACGTCCATCGCAAAAAGAATTTCAAAAAAATATTCAATGTACAGATTTTTTTTTTTACAATTTTATATTTATATATAGATACCCTATAGGAACAAACTAACTTGTTTTTAAAAACATCTAATTAAAAACTAATTTAAAATAAACCAGTATATGAACTACTTTGAATTATATTAAGGCGGCAACTACTCTGATTTTGACATGTTTTAATTGAAAATTTTTATTAGATTACAAGTTTATATATATTTAACCATGTTATTTCATCAAATATTATTAACTTTAGGCCATCAGTAATAGTTTTCAATTGGTTATTTTAAAGTCATTAAGAAATAATTTAAGTATAACTAATTTAACAAGTAGTTGAAAATATATGCAGACGAAAGTCAATTGACTTATTTAGCGGACATCACCATACAAAATATGTTAGTTCGTTCTATGGAAAAAAGTCAGAATTTCAACTAGTTGTGGTTGACAAAAAACTACTTTATCAACTACATTTAAATTAGTTGATTTTCCTACAGGGTACGTTGATGTTATAATTTAGTTAAGTTAAGCAATTATAGGAAACCTGATTTCAAGCTAAGCCTAGTGGTGAATATTTCCCCTTACAGCCACGTTTTCCACGACAAACGTGACACGCTCGTTTAATATCTATTTTACATTATTATAATTCCAGTAAAGGGAAATTTATTTTAATCTTTATGGTTTTTATTTTTGCTATAATATATCTCTAGGAGCTTTTTATGTTTGGAAGAAATATATAAGCCTATGTATTTTTATATTAGTTTTATGTCTATTATTGTGAATAGATAATGTGATAAATTTAAGCAGCTAGACATCTTTATTGAGAGTGTAAACAACAGTATGAAAACTGAACCTCCCACTCATTCGAATGATTTGCATATTATAATCGTAAACAACATTTTATTTTGCTGTCAATAAAAATTACTCAGCCGGTAAACAAATTTAAGAAAAAGCACACACTTTTACTACACTAGTTAAGCGCTGATTTCCTTTATTGATCGTAAATTAAGTAAGGTCGCGAACCTCTGACGTTTCTCACAGTGTTGGGTAACGTTATGAGCGTGTCTTAAGTATGCGAATTATGTATATCGTCAAGAGCATATCAAATTTGAAGTTAAAAAGAAAGTTAACTGGTTCAAGTTATTGCCTGCATACATTTTAAATAATATACTTAAAAATATTAACTACCCAATCAAATGAGTAAACATTTCAGTAAGTATGAAAAATAATACAAATGAGACAATTAAAATCAAAACGAGATCCTTTTCTTTTTAAAAAAAAACTGAGATAATGATGTAAATTTACTTGAAGATGAAAAAGTTTCAACATTTTCAACACAAATTTTAGAAACTTCGCTTAATCAATGGAAAATTTTTTTTGACCGAGTGATTGATTAGGCGAGTTTGATATGCATCGATTCAATTTAAATTTACCTAATTTACTGTGTTGAGTTGTAGTTTTTGTTTTATTGGACTGCTTTCCAACACTGTCCATGCACATTTGTTTGGTAATTATTTCGGGAAGCAAATACGCAGAGTTGTGTTTTTTTTCTAGACATATTTGCTTTAATTTTATTGATTTAATAGCACTTTTGTTTTTATCAAATCTAAATGCTGATAACCATGTGTTTGACTTGCTAACGAATTGCATGCTGACAAAGATTTATTGACGGAATTCCGATAAGAAAGCAATGGCGAGCTTCATGTTTGTAGCTCTAAGTTGATGACTTATTGTGCACCATAAAATCACTGAAATTGATGTGATAAATTTGTAATCTCATGGTCATCGGGTGTAAGGGGAGAATCGAAGGAATTTGTTTCTTATGCGTCGCACATTGGGAAAAACATAGTAAATACGCTTGCATCGCCTGTTTTTGACGCTAGAATCTATATTATTAATGCTATATACTTGAATTTTGGGTATTGTTTACAAAATTTTTACATAGAAGAGACTGACATAACCTTTGTTTGTTTTTCTTCACCAGTGCTTGATATCCTACAGCCGGAAGTTGTGACATTTAAATAACTGCGCTGTGTGAAGTCAAAGAGAAATATCAAAGTTATAGTAATGAATTTGGAAAGCTGTTAAAAAATAAAAAACACAGGTGCGTCGTTGGACACACGAGAGAAGCGAAGCTTTTTCGCAGTTACATAGATTTGATAGCTTAATATTTTTTTCTTTTTAATAAATTAACTTTTAAGCACAAACATTTAATATGACAAAATAAATTACATATATACAGAAAACATATTTATTGCTTCTTTTTTTATTGTTGAATGTTAATTTCCACGCCAATTACATATACGGGCATATAATGCCAGCGACTCTCCATTTTAACTCTCCACACATGCTTGTGAACTTGGCTGCACTGAACAAATTTTTGAAGCGAAGCTTTTTACTCCTCGTTCTGTGATTTGCTTGGAGTGAAATCTGAAAAATTTTCGACAGATTTTTTCTTAGAAATTTTATGGTTTCTTTGTTGCTAGCGCTTATTACAACAAGAAAATTTAATACTTTAATATTAAATACTAAAAATATTTTTGGCCTTCCCGTGGCAGTCGAACCCACGTCCTCTTAACTGAGAGTCCGATACACTATCCACTAGGCTACAAAGACTTGTTAGAAACAATTGTTAATTCAATGCTAATTATAACAGAAGCTATGCTGCAGTAGATCCTCACCATCTATCAATAGATAGAGGATTGTGTATTTGCTATGCTACAACTATCAAAAATGTGCTTTTATTTGCCGCAAGGTGTCTCCAGCGCTTGTGGTGCTGTTGGTACGAAGAAAATTAGCAATGCCCACAAGTGCGTTGAAAAGTGCGTTTTTAAGTGTCAAAAAAATAGATATCAATAAATATGGAATTAACACACGCATGCATGAGTCAGTGCAGCCAAGTTCACAACCATGTGTGGAGAGTTAAAATGGAGAGTCGCTGGCATTATATGTAATTGGTGTGGAAATTTGACATTCAACAATAAAAAAATAAGCAGTAAATATGTTTTCTGTATATATGTAATTTATTTTGTTATTTTAAATTTTTGAATTTAAAAGTTATTTTATTAAAAAGAAAAAATTATTAAGCTATCAAATCTATGTAACAGCGAAAAAGCTTCGCTTCTCTAGTGTGTCCAACGACGCACCTGTGTTTTTCTTCAACAGCGTACTACCTAGCGAAAAAATCTGTCGAAAATTTTTCAGATTTCACTCCAAGCAAATCACAGAACGACGATAAAAATATATATTAAATATATATTAAAAAACGCACACGAAACAAAATTTAACAAACATTTTAGATACCTTGCCGATGTCATGCATGCGTTTGTTAATTCCATATATATTGATATCATCTATTTTTTTGACACTTAAAAACGCACTTGTGGGCATTGCTAATTTTCTTTGTGCCAACAACACCACAAACGCATTCACAATACAAACACACCGATGCTGGAGACACCTTGTGGCAAATTAAAGCAAATTTTTGTCAGTTGTAGCATAGCAAATACTCAATCCTCTATCTATTGATAGATGGTGACGATCAACTGCAGCATAGCTTCTGTTATAATTAATATTAAATTAACAACTGTTTCTCACAAGTCTTTGTGGCCTGGTGGATAGTGCGTTGGACTCTTGTTTACGAGAACGCGGGTTCGATCCCCTGGTGGGCTAAATAATATTTTTAGTATTTAATATTTAAGTATTAAATTTTCTTGTTGTAATATCCCTGTAGGAAAATCAACTAATTTAAAAGTAGTTGATAAAGTAGTTTTTTGTCAACCACAACTAGTTGAAATTCTGACTTTTTTCCATAAAACGAACTAACTTATTTTGTATGGTGATATCCGCTAAATAAGTCAATTGACTGTCGTCTGCATATATTTTCAACTACTTGTTAAATTAGTTACATTTAAATTATTTTTTTAATTGCTTTAAAATAACCAATTGAAAACTATTACTGATGGCCAAAAGTTAATAAAATTTGATGAAATAACATGGTTAAATATTATATAAGCTTGTAATCTAATAAAAATTTTCAATTAAAACATGCCAACATCAGAGTAGTTGCCTCCTTAATATAATTCAAAGTAGTTTATCAATCACTGGTTTTTAAGTAGTATTTGAATTACTTCATATATTGAAGTGGATGCCGCCTTAATATAATTCAAAGTAGTTCATATACTGGTTTATTTTAAACTAGTTTTTTAATTAGTTGTTTTTAAAAACAAGTTAGTTTGTTCCCATAGGGATGCGCTGGCAACAAAAAAACCATCAAATTTCCAAGAAAATATCTGTCGAAAATTTTTCAGATTTCACTCCAAGCAAATCACAGAACGAGGAGTAAAAAGCTTCGCTTCAAAAATACCCGTGTTTCAGGATTTTTCAAAGTTGTGGCACAAAACTATTTTTATGAATTTTAAACTCGGCATTTGTGGAAAATATTTTATGAAATTATTTGGAAATAGTTGGTTTTTTCATTGATATTTGTTTAACTTTTATTTTTGTTATTGTACGTAATTGTTATTAGAAGACAATATTTTGTGAAATAAAATCGTAGCTCATTATCAACCATTTTAAGTGGTGTTAAAAGTAATTTCCTGCAAGAATTACATATTTAAAGTAGAATAATAAAACTTGAATGTACTAAGCTTATGTAAAATATTTGAGTAAATCGTGATACGTTTGATGCATGTTTTATTGTCATAGTTTGATTATGAATTTCCTTAATTTACCGCCATTACCCTAAGCTGTGAACTTAAGACTTTTTGAAAGTTTCTAAAGATTCTAAGAATACTAAGGATCTAAAATGAACATGTATCAGGAGTGAAATCGGCTAAGGTGATAGTTGACAGTCGCTGTTTTGATTGCCGTTTTTGAAAACGACACCTAAATAGCTGTCAAATGAAATCATTAGGAAAAAAAGTGATTGTCAATTTGATAATAACCTTACATGGAGCAAAAGTGATGATTTTGATTGTCAAACTATTAATCACTTTAGTCGATTCCACCCCAGTATTCAATATCAGCACTGTGCAAAGACCTACTTAAATATAACAAGGTATCTTAATTAAAATCTCAGAGTTGGAATTTTTTGGCAGTTTTATAAAATTTTCTACATCTGTTTAGACAAAACGTTATAAAAATAACCCAATTTTTTAAAACATTTTTTTACTTATACACGTAAATTCCTCTGTGAAGAAAATCGTATAAGCTTCCATAGTATACTAGCGGTTTAAAAAAGCTCAAAAATCTATGGAATAAATTCTGTGCAAAATTTAAATCTACAGGTCTAATACAATTCAATGAAAAATTTATTCATTATAAACGTGACTTTGATTGCCTAAACAAATTCCTTTATAACCAATATATTTTGATTCTTGAGAGTCGCATCAAATCCGATTGGAGATACGTTCAATCCAAAAAAGAGTCGTCGTACATTCCTTCGTCGATGTTTCATAATAATAAGGTCTCAAACACTTTGATTGATACTGTTAATCTATTTGCGAATTTTTTCAAATCTAATTTTAGCAAACATAATTTTATTAATACAAGTAAGCCCCGTAACTTTGGAATAACCCTGAATGCGAGGGTTTTGTCTATATTTCTCCCAATGTGCGTCGCTTTTTATATTATTTAATCATATTTTTCGATAGCAGAGCTCGGTTGTAATGTTTCCTTTTGAAGTTAATTACGCTTCAATTTCAATTCCATGGAATTTGGTATTGGTAATTGGTCATTTTAATTCCTAATTAATGAAATTGGAAAAAAATTGTCAAATTCTATTACAGAAATTGTAATTGGAGGTAGGAACTTCCATAACCTTTTCATTAACTCAAACACCTTTGTTATTTATTATATGACTTTATTCGACTCGCTTTATTATGATAATACATATTTTTGTTATATTTAATTTTTTTATGTTCTTAAAGTGGTATCATAAGCTATTTGAAAAGTAAAGCGGATTTTTGCGTTATTCATTCGAAAATGCTTGGCTATTGTGTACTCGAATTCTCGAAATTATTAACTATTTTTTTTTCAAAATCAATTTCAACATTTTTATTTTTATCAAAATCGGATATAGTAACTATTCTTTAATTAAAAAAAAAAAAACTATTGAGATTTTCCCTATTCTTTCCCGAACACAGACTATTCAAAATTTTTGCAATCATTCAAGTAATTTTCAGCTTTTTATCTAAGCTTATTTTTTAACAATTTTATTTTACGTTTTACTTGCCCCCACACAACCCAACCCCCTACCTCCTTTTAATTGAAGAAAATTGTTCTGATAACAAAAAGCTAAGCACAATAATAACTGCCTGATTTTGACATTTTTTTAATAACTTTTTTGGAATACAGTGAGTGACAAAAACATGCACCGTTTACACGATAATAACAACGTTCCAAATTCAATTATCACGGTTTCGTCACTCGTGCAAATGCGACATTATTTTAACGTTTTTAGTCATCATTACGGCAATCATGTCGCTTAACTAACCGATTAACCATAAAACTAATCAGTGCTCTGAAGTGCGTAACTTAATCGTTGATATTAGGAAATAATAAAATCTGTTGATTAATTAAAAATGTTGATTAATCTGTTTCAATAGCTTTTAATAAAGCGTTTTAATAATATGAAAGTTATAGAATCTTTCGTAAAATATGTGTACCCAAAAGAATTGCTACTTTTATGTTTTCGAAGAGGCTTCGAAGGTACCTCAAAGCTTTTTTTAAACATAAGCATAAACATAATAATAGTATTCACAATGTGGTGTATTTTCACTTGTATGGTGTATTGTTGATAAATATGATAATTGTAGTAAATTTTGTAAATCTGCAAAAACAAAATACACGTTGCCGAAAATACAAACTTGTTAAGAAAATTCAACGATAAAATCCTACCCTGCAGAAAATGACACTAGTACGGATCTACCGATTTCACTAGCCCTTATGTAACCAGTACTAGTTCCACTTCAATCTACTTTCTTTGCATTCATTCACCTAACGAATTTTACGTGAACATGTCATAGGCAGGGGTCAATTGCTACCTTTTATATTACAGTTTCCTAGCTACTTCACTAGTGCTATGGGGTCAGCTTTTTCGCTAGTCAGAAAGATAAAAAAAAAAACGGAGGCATTGTGAAAGCAATAAATTAAACTTTTTTCTTCAGAACTTTGTTTATTCATGTTGTTTAACGAAATTGAAGTGCCTCGTGTATCATGTTTTCTCGAAAATATTACTTCGAACTATATAAGTCATTGCTACAAAATCAAGACGTTAGAAACATAAACAATAAGCAGTACAAGCTTGAAGTTGATTGAACTGACCCTTTTATGCATTGCCTTGGGTCAAAAAAGAAACTAGTTCGTATGGAACTAGTAACGTCGCCAAAGTAATTTGGGGAAGTAATAGTTCCCCAAAGGAGAGGGATCAGTCCCAATTCCGCCACTAACATATGAAACCAACCGGTCACTTTTACACGGCGTTGTCATTGAAAGGGGCCAATTGCCAACTACTGCATCAGCTTGGACCTATGTGACCCAGTGACCGGCCTAGAAGAGTAGATTGATAACCTGTTTTGACTAAAAAGGAACTGGTTGAGACCCTATTACGTGATAGGTTCTCAAAGGATAGGGATTTGATTCTATTCTGCCACCAACATATGAAATCGACCGGTATTCAACTTAGAATTTCCACACAATGCAAATACAGCTTTGAGTTTTAAACGATCTGTCTCCGCTTGTATCATATTAAATTGGTTTCGAGCTGAGTACAATGAAATCTGTCTCGTAACAGGCACAAAGAACCTGTTTCGTCACGAGTTATATCAGACCTGTTCTGTCATAGGTTACATTTGAGCTGTTACGGGACCAGTCACTTAAGGCCAATTGACTCTGCTTTCTCCGTAGGGAAAGGCTATTGTATTCTTTATAAATTTATTTGTGTATTACAACATGGACGAAGTAACTGGCTGGCTGGTAAAGTTTTTAGCTTTGCTTATGTATTTTAGCTTAGGTTGTTATTTTCAAACATAATAATTTCCGCAACTTGACAAGAATTTACTGAAGGTAAGTTCACAATATGTTGTAAATATAGTATATTTTGTAAAAGTTTATCGAAAATACTCCTTATCGCGAATACCCCTAATATCATCAAAATCAATTCATATGTAATTAGTCAAGAATTGTGTCTTTGAACTTCAATTTCAACTACAACAATTGCGTTGTTAGCATGTTATGTATATTTAATATATGCAAAAATAATTAATTGTGCTGCCTTCATATTAAATTCATATACCTTCAAGCTGCCTAGAGAAACAGCTGTTTGCATCTTACCTCTCACATATATAGAAAACATATCGATCACGTTGCTTGCTCAGGATACCGGCTTCTAAACACTATTAACGTTTATTATAAAGACACGTGCTATTTATTGCAACTTGTTATTGAATTTTAAATGTTGTTGCCCTAAGCAACATGAGATCAGCTGTTGTAATCATTCTTACACTGCGAAAAAAAACTGTCATTTGAAAATTTTTATGATATTGTGGAGGAACAATTCTTGGTTATGTTTTCGAATTAAATTTTAAAATTTCTTATAGAAATAATACTAATCTCATAAATTACACTAAGCGTTTTTAGCCAGAGATTTCTTTTAAGTTCAATTGAAATTTTTTCGTAGCTTATCTGATTTTTGATGGTATTTTACTTTATCTCAGTTTAAAGTTAAAAAGCTTAAAACTTCACAAGTTAAACTCATTTTGAAGTAAAGTGAACTAAAGGTCAAAATCAATTGATGGAATTCGTGTTTAAAAATTGTTGTTGTTGGCTATATCGCTTGACTTTTAATGGCACTATTATAAAATTTGACATTATAACAGAATCAATATATTTACTAAACCGCTGTCAATGCCTATACTGCCGTCATAAGGAAACGTGCGGATTCAACATTTTTCAAAATTCTCAGCAAAACGCCTCACAATAAAAAGTCAATATTTCATGCACAATGGACAGAATAGCCAGTTAACCCAGTACAATACTAATTATAAAATTGTTTTAATAAATTTATCATGAATGCAAATACTGTGACATAAAATACTGTAGTTGCCGCTTTTTGCTTGTTTACTCTCCGAATTCAGGCCAAATGCAAATAAATCTGTATAACTATCAATAAATGATCATAATAAAAGCCATACAGGTTGAATAAAAAATTGTAACGTGGTTTTATCTATGACTGAAGTAAGACTCAGTCATCCCAGGATTATCTGAAGGATCATTTAGCAAATAAGAATACAATTTGAATTCCTATTTTCAATTTCAGAACAGCATCTGTAGTCGGAAGTTATGGTATGTAACGGGTACTCGGTTCCTATGATGGGTAGTCGGTTTTTGTGATGAGTAATCGGTGCTCATGACATTTAATCGGTTCTTATTGAATTGGTTCGGGTGATCGATTCTTATAACAGGGGATCAGTTATTATGACATCTAATAGGTCCTTATGATATTAATCGGTTCGGGTAGTCGGTTTTTCTTACAGGTGATCATTTCTGATGACATCTAGTCTGTCCTTATGATATTAAATTAGTTCGGGTGATCGGTTCTTATGACATCTAATCAGTTTTATATTTAATCGGTTCGTGTGATCGGTACTGATACCGATACCGGTTCTTATGACATCTAATCGATTCTAATGATATTTAATCGGTTCGGCTGATCGGTTCTTATGACAGCTAATCGACAGCTTATGCCAGCTTATGACATCTAGTCGGTTCTTATATTATTTAATCGGTTCGGCTGACCAGGGCCGTAGATAGCGAAATATTAGTCGCAAGACTAACAAATTTTTTTCAAAATTATAAAACACTAAAATAATAATAAAAAAGTAAACTTTTGAACTACTTTTTTTTTTTTTAATTATTTTTGTGATCATTCAACAAAAATTATGTTTATTAAACTCATCGTAAGATCATATAAGAAAATTTGTCAACGTTCGGGAAAGCATATTTATCAATAATTTGTCAATTTGAAGCAAAACGTATCGTTTTTGCTTCAAAAATTTTCATATTTTTAAAATTATCCAAGTTCACCCCTTAAAATATTTAAAAAAAAATTTAACTCAAAGCCCCCCCCAAAAAAATTTTAATTTTTATTATTATTTTACCGTTTTATAATTTTGAAAAAAAATTGTTAGTTCTGGAAGCAAAATTTTTTTATCTACGGCCCTGCGAATGATCGGTTCTTATGAAATCTAATCGATTCTTATGACATTTACTCGGTTCGGGTGATCTGTTCTTATGACAGGTAATCAGTTCTTATGACACCTAATCGGTTTTTATTTAATCGGATCATGTGATTGGTTCTTACGACACCTAATCGATTCTTATGATATTTAATCGGTTCGGGTCATCGGTTCTTATGATAGGTAATCGGTTCATATGAAATCTAATCGGTTCTTATATATTTAATTGGTTCGGGTGATCGGTTCTTGTGACACGTAATCGGTTCATATGAAATCTAATCGGTTCTTATTTATTTATTTGGTTCGGGTGATCGGTTCTTATAACAGGTGATTGGTTCGTATGGCATTTAATCGGTTCTTATGATATTAACTCGGTTCGGGTGATCTGTTCTTATGGCAGGTAATCGCTTCTTATGACATATAATCGGTTCCTATTTAATCGGGTAATCGGCAAGAGCATCTGAAAGCTGTATCAAGCAGAGGTCAGACGGCACAGCGAGCAGAAGTTGTGCAGCCAGAAAAAATAAATGATTTACAAAGGTCACTTGTGTAAAAACTCGGTTTCTTTCTGAAGCAGTGCAGCGAGCAAAATCTAAAGAGCTTACGAAGGCAGACGACCGCAAGGTTTGACTGCGACGCTTGAGTTCTGTTGCAAGGGCAGATAACACGGCGAGCAGAATTCAAGCATATGGAATGCAAAGCTTAACAAAGAAGCGAGGTTGGTTGAGCGTTACTAATCCTACTAGTCGCCCCTGATGTGACATTTCCTTAACTATTTACGTTCGGGGTTTTATGAAACTATGAAACTAATGTTTTATTATATATTTTTTTGCATTTGACCCGCCATATTTAAAAAATATAGCGTTAACCTGAGGTCAAATTCGGAAAGAGCATGAAAAATTACTATGGGATATGAGGTTTGGGTCAAATTGAACAATTTTTTTCTACTGAAAACACCGATTGAAAAATACATGAAATTAACCGCAATTCAGGCCGTGAACGGTTAGACATAATTTTACTTTGATTCAAATTTTGGACGTTTTATGCGAGATTCAACTGTTGAAAGAACAACAGTTTCTTGATGTTCCTGAGTACCAACAGCTGTAGAGCCTCGGTACTCGTAACATTTTTAATGTACCTTTCGTTGTTTTGGGTGTGGCAGGGAAAATTAATTACGTATGAACGTTGGTACGGTAAATGACAAATTCCAGACGATGAATTTGTTTATGTTTTCTGTTAATACACGATATTTTTGTAAAAGAATCTTTGCGTTGCATAAACGCAACCTTGGGCAATAATAGGCTAATTAATGTTACTCATACGCCTTGTTGTTCAATTTAGAAGCAGTGCTGTAGAAAATAATATTAGAAGGTTTTGACAAATTTTTTACCATAATTGTATTTGACAATATTTTGTCTGCGCAATTTATGTTTTCTTTCATTTCTCACCCTTATATCTATGAATATCGCATAGTTTTGAGGAGCTTGCAACTGACTAACATTTTTTGTCGTATAAAAAACGGATCGGAAAATCGAGCTCGAAAAAATCTTAGTATTTATAATTAAAAACTCATTAGAGTTATAAAAAATACATAACATAAAAATTTTATATTATGGTTATTCTAAAATGACGCAGTAATGCAGGTTGGCACTTTTGTTGACTTGCAGGTTGCTACCTCTCTTTTTCGTTTTTGTTTTGTATAATGTGTGTGTACCTGTACAAGTTTACAAGTGTTATTAAGTCAAAATTAAAGTTTTATTTAATGTTAGTGATATTTTCGTTGATTTTTTTGACATGATCGTTACTTTGTTTAGCATTGCTCGACGCAATTAAATTAGTCAAAGTTTGAAAGAAATTAAGGAGGAGCAATGAAAGATTCATGTAAAATTCAATAAATTTTAATAAATTTCGAAATCAGGTTTTTTACTTGAGTTTTTCCAAATTTTCAGTAATTTTTTTAAGGGGCGGCAATCTGCAAGCAAAAATTTCAAAGGGTCGATTTCAGATACTTTTGAAAATTTGCACTGCAATTTTTATTTTTTGAAAATTAAAATAATTTCTAGCTTAAGATTGTGGCTTTTCACTTCCTCTTACTGTTCCTCTTTTTGAGTTATAATCAAAAGAAACTATGAGGTGGCAACCTGCAAGTCTCTATGTTACGAATTTCAGTACTTTTGTTAATGCAAGCAAATTAATACAAATATCAAATTTAGCACACATTCAAGTAATTTCAGCTTATTTGTTAGAATTTTTTACAATAAAATATATTTTTTGCAGTGTACCGTATACACATACATACATACATACTCATATTACTAATGCCGACAGCCGTTTGTAATTGTTGTTAAATAAATTGATGATTTGTTTACAAAATCGTGTACATATCTTAAGACTAATTAAGCGCATTTAATAGATACTATATTTGTATACGCGTATTTAAGAAATAAATAAAGTTTATTTAATATTTGGCATGCTACTAATAAAATGCGGTTAATTAGTTCTAAGCTATCTACACGATTTTGTTAACAATATAGTATTTATTAGAATACTCTAACTAACATATGTTCAGCGAGAGCGTACGTCTATTTTTCCCGCCATAAAAATTATTCGTTTGATTGTCTACAATTTTTATCAACAAAATAAGTTGTAAGATAATTACAAGCGATTCATACGTAATTTATTTATTTATTTATTTATTTATTAACCCTTGTCCGGAGTGTCATTGTTATCAATGTCAGTGTGATGGTTGATTGTAATGCTTGTAATGTTTATCGGTAAATTGAGTGTGTCTCACTGAAGTGGCTGAGCTAACAAATAAATGAACTGCACACAATGAGCTACTCTTTTTTATAATTATCTTTTTTTTTGTTTTATCTTTTTTTTTTTTTAAATACCTTACCAACACGCTGCCAGGTGCTTGTAATGAATGCAACTATATTGTTTCTATAAAATCTAAGCCAAATCTAAAATCTTAAATTTATACCTTTTAAAAGCTAACGCATAAATTATAACTACGTCAAAACTATCCAGGATAATCGGCTAAAATTTTAGTTGTCAATATTAGAGTGGATTAGTTTATATTAGCTTTTAAATGCTTCTTTATTTCCTGCCAAATTCGAACAGTGAGTTCGAAAAGCTTGTTATAAACGTTTTGCGTTTATTTTATTTTTATCGCTCGTTGTTATCATTGTTATAAATATGGGCTTAATTGGCTTAAAATAGTTTATAACGTGTCATTAAAATATGTTAATATATATTAACAAATATTTTATTTAATGCTTTATAAAAGCAGTCTGTGCTTTTAACAGCCCACTCAAGTATGGAGCTTAAAAGCACTCCAATTCTAGATATTCCCAGTTTCGCTTTTTATTGAATGTATGCCTTGTCTGACTTTTAAGCCACGTTAGACTTTAAGCTACTTAGTAACTTAGAGTTAGATAAATTTGTAGATACAAATTGAAAATTTTAGCGCATGTGCCTTAATTCGTGTTTTGCTCAATTAAATTTGAATAAATTTATGGTAATGGGATTTTATTAACAATAAAAGCCATTAATTGTAGAATCATCATATAATATGCTAAAATTTAAACTTTTTTTAATACAAAAAATAATTTTTTAATAGGCAGCTTTAACAGTAATTTTATTAATAATTGTCATTAAGTGAAAATAGTTTTGTTAATTTGCTTAATTTACGAATAAGTATATTAAAAATTAGACACAAAAACAACAGAGTTTTAAGAGAGTTTACTTGTTGGAAAAAATTATTTTTTTAATATTTTTTTTTTTTTTTTTTTTTTGTAGGATATTTTTACTTGTATCAGTTTGTTAAGTGAAAGAATATTTTTTGTATTGATTTTGACAATTATAGTAGCTGAGAGAGAGAGAGTACAATCAGCCGCGATGCTACCTTCTTTTCATTGTACCATGTCTCATTCGATAAAATCATTTTAAGGTAGATAAAAAGAGAGTTAAATTTTTGTGTTTACGTATTAATATATAGATAAGATAATAATAGATATATATATAGATTAAATATGTACTTTGAAAAGTATTCAAGATATGTCTCTTTTAGTGTGGTAAAGGTTATATTGATTTCTTTTCCGTTTCGTCCCTTTTTTCAGTTACGGCTGTTCAGCCTAAATTTGGCCGAAACCAAAGTCGCAACCGAAATTTCAAAATCTCATGCAAAATCTCATATTTTGGCAAAAAAATATTAAAAACATTCGTAATTTTCGAATTTCTAACTGTCACTCTCTCAGATCTTTTGAATAACTACACACATTCTACTTAATATATATATATATATAGATGTTATTCATTTTGTTTTCCTCATTTTTTTAATTACAGAAAATAATGTCACATTACTGCAAAAAGCTTTAAGTATTATTGAACAAAGTTTTTCAAATTTAAACTACGATAAAAGACTGGCTAGAGCTGGAGCAGGTCTGGAACGTGCCTGTGGTCCTGTTGAGCCTGGATCTCCATTGGATGAATTTCCTGAATATTTTACAGGTAAAACTTGATTTATTGATGGCCCATATTTTAGTAAAGAATCTTAATATATAAAGGGCAAGCACAATGCTCTGCACCTAATATCGCTCAAACTGTAATTGTTTTTTTCGATTATTACAGTATCTTCCCAACATGTATTGTCCAGAAAAATGTTCAGCCTGAAAGCATGCATAGAAAATTAATTTGATGCTTATCAGTGACATGCTTGCCTTTTATGTATATGCATACTTTCAGGCTGAACACTTTTCAGAACAGTATGTTGTAAGAGCACTGCAATAATGGCACAAAATAATTACAGTTTGAGCGCTAATGCTACCAACCTATCGTACGACGGGCTTTTATACTAGTAAATTATATTTCTACACATATAAAACTTCAAATTCATCCATTTACACTGCAAATTCAACATTTAAAGTAATGTCTTGACTTGAAAAAAGTTTCATTTTAATTGAAAATGTTGAATATTAAGTGAAAAAATATGACTTTGAAGTGCAAAAACTTGAATTCAAAGTTGTATAAGAATAAAATTTTTCTTTTAATTTGAATGGTAAATAAAACGATTAATCAATTTTGCTTATATCGTAAATTTTTCACAGCAAAAAAAAACAGTAAATAGTTATCACGTTAAGCCACTCAAACACTTCCGCCACTTCAAATCTTTTGCTTCTACTTAGTAGCTAAACTTATTTTGAAAACGTCAATGTTTCAACGACAAAAAGATAAAAGGAAATTTGCGGTATTATAAGCATCCACCAAAAAACTCAATGTTTATTGATAAAAGTGAAAATTATCTTTAAGTAGGCAGTCACTCTCAGAATTTAAAAAACACACTTGTTTAGAATTTTTTTATGAAAAGTCTATCAAACTTATAAAAAAAGACACAGTTTCGATAGTATCGTAAGTGTGGACGTAGAATTTTTCTTTGATATATTTTGATATTAAATAAATATAATTCAATCTTTTGTTTAAAAAATTAAAATAAATAATTCGGAATAATATGAATTTATTATTTTTTCTGCTTTAACAAACAAAATATATTTTTAATATGTAATATATACAAAATGAATTCAATAAATAATTCGAATTTATTATATTTAAAAAATAAATGAAATTTTTAATAGCATAACTACCATGACAGCCCCCAGAGTCCGTATATTTAAACCTGCATAGTAGTAACATAATTTTTTGTATTTTTATGTATTATTTATTGTATTTATCTTGCTGCACATTAACAAAAACAATAACAAACTATAAAAACGAAAAAAATTATATGTATTCAAATATTTCATACATATGTATTAATTACAATATGCAAGCAGTTACTGAACAATATTCGTAAAACTATTCTTGATTTATATAATGGGTTACATGTAGTAGCGCTGCGTTTTTTAAATACCAAATATAAACTAATTCAATGAACTATGCATCGCTTCTTCATATTGCAACGTCTTACTTTCTGAGGTATCAGGCGGACAAAGCGGCGCCAATCTAACTATTAGAGTCTGCCAGTAGACTGAAAGCTTCTTATCGACACAAGCATTTATATACGTATGCATTGCTTATAAAGCTCTGAGAAATTCATAAAACGATTCTATTCAACAAACAACACGATGTTGCGTTCGAGATTTCGGCACGAACTTAAGCAACAAGCATACTAGCGTCAGCAGCAACTGAATCATCAATGCATTTTTCTCATACAAGAATGTGAATTTTTCTTCCTTTCTTTTGCTATCGTGTGGCTTTATAAAAGAAGTGACAAAATCCAAAGTAAGATATTCCTAACTAATATTTTGGCATAAATTTTACCTTTATACAATGAATATTAAAGACAGCATGTATCCCTCAAGTGTCCCCCAAAAAAGTTAGCATGACCTTGAAGAAATTTGTGAAAATACCCCTATACAAACCGCGCTGTAAGACGTAATTATACCTCAAAACTTTATTTTGTACAATGTTATACGAACGAACGAACGAAAATGGCCATTTCAGCCCTTGAAAGGACTTTGACCGAGCTTCTTAGACTTGATTTACACTTTTAAATTTACCCTCTCACGTTGATGTCCGCGTCTCTCATCCATAAATGCAAGACTTGATCGTCAATTCTTGACCAATGTAAAACGGGACTTATGAACAGTTGTGTTGTGTGTGTTGTAAACCTACATGTTCTATGCCGACTCCGAACGGCTTATATTCTCAAAAAGCTGTTCATGGCAGTTGTTTACTCTCTGGGGTTTGCCATTGCCTGCAGAGAGGTGACAGCCGAACAGAAAAATTAATTCAATTAAAAAAACTTTCTGTGTCAGGTGGGAATTGAACCAGGGCTCTTTGACGTATGGGCCACACACTCTACCTACTACGCCACGGCCGCCACAATGTAATACATTAAATATAAAGTATGAAAAAATGTTTGTAGCCACTTGTGGTTCGTCCTGATGAAGCACAGTACCTTGAGCCAATACAAATGTGAGGAATAATTTCAAAAAGTCGTTCGATTTTTATGAAATTTGTGCATGATAGTTAACATATGGTACTGGTTTCAAAATTAAATCAGATTTAACATAGATCTATTATTTGGGTGAATTTCGAAATAAACGGTTTTTTCTGTCCCTGCTTTTTCGAGTGCTTTCTTTCAAAAAATTAGCACAAAAATAAACTCTAAAAAATACTGTTGTAAAATAAAAACAAAAAATAAGAAATACGGCATTTGGAGTTAAGGAAAATTTCATAGTTTAATATTTATTTAAGCCATTATTTTCTTCCCTCTCTTATCTGTTTCATAGAAAAGCAAATATCCCCAGTCTTACCTGCAGTTATTCGTTATAGAAAAAGGAGACGAAAAGAAAGAAAAATAAAAGGAATGTGCATTGATTTGCAATGCCAGTATAAATTCCAAAAAGTTTATGGTGTTTTAATTTTTAAAGTTTACATAACAATAATTTTTTGTTGCTAAATTTGCATTTTCACAGCTTTGTGTCAGGAGTGTTATGTTTTACTTTATTTGCTTTTATCATTATTTTAGTTAATGATATGTCGTCAAGAGCATTACCGCAAGAAAACACACGATTTATCGATTTTAGTTTTAGTAAATCTTACTAAATTTATACTTTTTAGAGATATAACACTCAAGACAAAAATCGTATGCACTTTTGCAAAAACTTAAGAAAATAAATATAACGAAATTTTTTAAAGAGCGTTATCGTGATTTTGAATTTCAATTTTCAATTTATTTCAATTTATTAAGCAGAAAACGTTAGCATATAAGAATAATATTTCTTTTGCATGCTGCAGAAAATGACAATTGGTTAAAAAGCAGTACTGACCATGGTGGAATAAATATAAGGTAATCGAACCATGTATGAGAGTTGTCAAAATAAGGCAGCATGTCAAAAAATCTATTGAAAAATGTCATGGGATGAGAACACTTTATAATTATTCCACCATGGTGCTGACGTCAGAACAGAAATAACAAAAATATCCAATAAGCTTGGAGAAGCATTGTTAGCAAACCTAGTTGGAAAAGTTGAATTGACTATATTGAGTCCCACTTGAGCAAAATTATCCATTGCATTTAAACAGAGATTGTCGTTTGAAAGAATGTTTACATTGAAATCACCACACAACATGAATTGATGATAGTCTATGACAAAGCAAGAGATATCTTTAAGTAGAGGTTCTAAGCTACAGTTTCGATTAGGGTTGTACACGCTCGAGAGAGAGACTTTAGTAGTTTAGTTATATTATTAAAAATTTCAACATTCAGATATTCAATACTTCTTCATTTATTTTCACAACTGCTGCCATTTTTAAAGTTCAACGATATTAAAGTGGAAAAAATTTTAAAATTTCTCTGACATATCCATATTTTTTGAAATATATCCATTAATTAATTAGGTAAAAATAATTGATATTGTTATATATATAAGACTTTAAGTTCTTAATATTTAAAACCGTTTAGAAATTTTTGTATAAGATATATCATACGTATAGTTTGTGGCGGCCGTGGCGCAGTGGATAGAGTGTGTGAGCCATACGCCAGAGAACCCTGGTTCGAATCCCACCTGACACAGAAAGTTTTTTCAATTGAATTAATTTTTCTGTTCGGCCGTCACCTCTCTGCAGACAATGGCAAACATCAGAGAGTAATAACTGTCATAAAAGCTTCTTGAGAACATAAGCCGTTCGAAATCGGCATAAAACATGTAGGTCTAGTTCTCGATCATTTGTGTTCAAACATTTCATAACACACGCAACAGAATTGATCATAAGAAGCTCGGTAAAAGCCTTTTCAAGGGCTGAATCGTTTTTTTTTTTCGTTTACGTATAGTTTTGTATGCATTTTTGCATACCAAAATATAACTATTCTTGTAAAAATAAAAATATATTTTACAAACAAATATTTATTGTTTCTCTTTAGAACAATTTTTTCCTAATTAAACTAAATTTTTTAAATAATATGAAATGCATGAAATATTTTAATTTTTCATTTCAATACAGACGAGCAAATAAAATTGTTCCCCAATAATTTTGTTTTTAAATTTAATATTTCTATTTGATGATAAGTGTGTCATTAAATCCTTATTTGAATTTTCCTGACAGCTTTTTCTTGTATGATTTAGATGAGCATATCGAATTGCTTTTGGGTAGCCTCCAATGTTTCTTCCGACAAATTTTCCATCCCATCTTACATATAGCTTTTTCATGTCCAAATATTCATGTTAAATGTGAAGTATCCGCTCAGTTGAGATGCCTACAGTCTCAGCCGGCTCATGCAATTTCATTTTTCAGTCATCCAATATCATTCCATAGATTTTATCGACGATTTCTGGCGTGACTACCTCTTTTGGTGGACCTGAACGTTCGGCGTCACTTGTGTTGGTATGAGTTTGGTGCCTTCCCTTGGTTTTGGTTTTTTAAGGTAAAAATAATAAACAAAGGCGCACGAATTTCACCTTTTCCATCTGTCTCAAACACAAACTACCTCTCGCAACTCATGATATAATAATCTATAGGACATTATTATATATAGTATATTATGATATAGTAGGAATGACAGTTTTTTTGCCGACCATCATTTGTCAAAAAACACAACGAAAAAGGGAAAATGAATTAGCAGAAAACAGATGGCAAGTTAAACTTTGCATTGGTTTTGACAATTGATGGTCTCTGGAAAAATAATCAGTTGTGAAGGCTATTTGTCTAATTATATGTCCCAGCCATGATATAATAATCTGTAGATAGGAGTTAGAGTTCTTTTGCCGACCATTATTTGTAAAAAACGGAACAAAAAAGAGAAAATAAACCAGCAGAAAACAGAAGACAAGTTAAATTTTGTATTGACTTTGACAATTGATGGTCAGCGCTCTGAGAAAATAGCCAGTTGTCAAGGCTACCTGTCTAATTATATCATAATCGCAGCTTGTTCAAAGTTTGACAGTAGTCTATTTTGGCTGCGTTAAGCAGGTACAACATGTTGTCAACATGTTGTGTGTCTGATCAGGTATCAGTTAACGCTACTTTGAGTGCCTGCTGAATGCGTTTCGAGCGGTATGATACATTTTCTGTTTATCGTTATTGTTTTAAAACTGAAATGGTGGACAAAAAAAAATATATATGTATAAGAAATTATTTTGAATAAAATAATTGATACATGAGTTATAGATGATGTGGAAAATGTTGTTTGTGTTGGTAGCTTCGTTCACGCATTAGTGAGCTCGAATGACTTTATTTCATGTTTTATTTGATGATTTCAGAATTACCTTCTTGTGTACAGTACAGTCTCGCTAATCCGGACATATATAGCTTCGGCATGTGTTCGTATTACTGAAAGTGTCCGGAATTCACAAAGCTGAATAATTATTGAAGGAATTATATGTAAAATGTATATTTCAGCTATATTTGTTAAATCGCTTTTATTAAAACAGTTTTGTTAAGAAATTCTAAGAACATAAGTAATAAATAACAATGAATTAACATTGTCTCGCAAAAATATTCTGTACTTTCATTTTCGGGAATAACTAAAACCAACTCTGGAGACGCAGCGCGTTAAGAAAAATATAAACATTTTTCACACATTTTAACCAAATATTAGCATATTTACTACTTTACAGCTTCACATGCTCTCTATCGTTTCAGATATGTTATAAATAAAATTGCCAAGTTAATTATATTAGTCCATTTATTATTTTATTCCCATTCATTTTTTATCTTTACTTGTTAATTGCTTTGCATTTTGTGTTTTCTTGTTTGATTTTGCGTTATTTGTATTAATTTGATGTAAAAGCACACTTATTCTAAAAATGGAAAATTTGTAACTGTAAACACTCAACACGTTGAGTATATGTACCAGAAAAAAGAAGTGCGACAGACAATTTTCACAACATGTTGAGCTGATCAGATATATGTAAGTAATACTTTTGCATTCAGCAGGCAAACATTTAACATTTGCACAACAGTTGTACCTGCTGAACGCAGCCATTAAGAGATGAAAGTTGACAGGACCAGTGTTGCATTTAAATTTACTAGATGGAAAGTTCAGAAAGTCACTGACTGCTGAAATTGCTTACGTACTTATAAAATGATTTTTACATAAATTCAACATAAGGTTTTCTGTAAAAAATTTCCATAAGCCATAAATTTTCGGCCTACAAATTTAGAACAATGTTTTTAGAAGCTTATCACTTAGTATAAATTGTTATCATTACACTCATAACGAATTAAACTCAGTTACGAGTAAACTACAAAATCAGCTGTAAATCACACTTTGTTTTTGTGTAAAAAAAATAGGTAGTTAGGGCACTGTCGACTGAAGTGAAAACTTAAAGCTATGAAATAATATACAATAGCTGACATAAATTTCCGAATTAGCTGGAGTCGGCAAATCAGACGCGTTCTACTTTATTAACTCTTTATCAATTTATGCGTAATTGAATGTATAAACTGCTATTGAAGCGAAGCTTTTTACTCCTCGTTCTGTGATTTGCTTGGAGTGAAATCTAAAAAATTTTCGACAGATTTTTTCTTGGAATTTTGATGGTTTTTTTGTTGCTAGTGCTTATTACAACAAGAAAATTTGATACTTTAAATTAAATACTAAAAAATATTTTTTGGCCTGCCCGTGGGGATCGAACCCACGTCCTCTTACACAAGAGTCCAATGCACAATCTACTAGGCCACAAAGACTCGTTAGAAATGGTTGTTAATTCAATACTAATTATAACAGAAGCTATGCTGCAGTAGACATAGAGTGTAAATTATTATCTAGAGATTGCATCAACTCTGCTAAATCTCTGGCATGTGTTAACAGAGTATTTTTACTTAAAAACGTGAAGGAAAAAACTCTGTTAACCTATGTTAACACATGCCAGAGATTTAGCAGAGTTGATGCAATCTCTTGATAATAATTTACACTCTATGCAGTAGATCGTCACCGTCTATCAATAGATAGAGGATTGCGTATTTGCTATACTACAACTATCAAAAATTTGCTTTTATTTGCCACAAGGTGTCCCCAGCATCGGTTTGTTTGTATTGTGAATGCGTTTGAGGTGCTGCATAGAGCATAAATTATTATCTAGAGATTGCATCAACTCTGCTAAATCTCTGGCATGTGTTAACAGAGGTTAACAGAGTTTTTTTTCTTCGTGTTTTTAAGTGAAATAACTCTGTTAACACATGCCAGAGATTTAGCAGAGTTGATGCAATCTGTAGATAATAATTTACACTCTATGACAAGTGCGTTGAAAAGTGCGTTTTTAAGTGTCAAAAAAATAGATATCAATAAATATAGAATTAACAAACGCATGCATGAGTCAGTGCAGCCAAGTTCACAACCATGTGTGGAGAGTTGAAATGGAGAGTCGCTGGCATTATATGCCCGTATATGTAATTGGCGTGGAAATTTGACATTCAACAATAAAAAATACTTATTTTATGTTATTTTAAATTTTTGAATTTAAAAGTTAATTTATTAAAAAGAAAAAATTATTAAGCTATCAAATCTATGTAACTGCGAAAAAGCTTCGCTTCTCTCGTGTGTCCAACGACGCACCTGTGTTTTTTTTTTAAGGTTTATATATAATATATTTGTAACACATTTACTTTGGTTGGGTAATCGCTTAGTAATCGCTTCGGTAATTGGTAATCGGGTGGTAGTCGCTTCGATAATCGGTTGGTAATCGCTTCGGTAATCGATTGGTTATCGCTTCGGTAATCCGTTGGTAATCATTTTGGTAATCGGTTGGTAATCACTTTGGTAATTGCTTCGGTACTTGGTAATCGCTTCGGTAAACGATAATGGGCTGGAATAGACATGTTTAACGCAGCGCTGCGTTATGTTATTGAGTTGAAGCACTTAAATGCGTTACTGCGTTGATACACTTGTTTTAAGAAATGTGAGGCAATAGCGCCATAACGCAAATGACCCGCTCAAAGCAAAAGTAAAATAGCGCCATAACGCAAATGACCCGCTCAAAGCAAAAGTAAAAAATATTTATAGAGCGAACAAAAATTGCACAAGTTGTACGGCGCATCGAACATAATGGCAGAAAGATGAAAGCGAACATTGGGCGCATTCAGCGTAGTCAACTGTTGTATATTATTATAGCGATACTTTAGTGAGCGATGTTTTTCTCTGAACGTGTTGTTACTCTAAGCGTCAGAAAAGTTGTCAAAGCTTAGAATTTAGAGTCAAAGTTTAACCCTAACTTTCCTTAAAAAAATAAAAAATTATATTTATCTCATTATTTCACCATTCATTCTCTAACGCTCAGTACATCTCAAGCTTTCAGGTGAGTGAATGCTTTCGCATTGATCAGTCGTGTTTTTATTCAAGGGCGTTCTTTGAAAAAAACATAAACTTGTAACTACATTTTTTGAGGTGTACCAGTTAAAGGTTAAAGCACTCAACAGTTGAGTTCAGGTAGCATAGAATTTTTTCGCTCGATTAAATGGCGTCCGCTACCTGATCAGTTTAAGTGAGCGCTCAAATAATTGTACCATTCAGCGAACTTTTACGCAACTGTTTCCAACTGTTGACTACGCTGAATGCGCCCATTATTTCTCTGTATAAATAAGGACAAGTGGTTGCGGAGAAGATGCAGTTAGGTATGAAAGCTTGGAGTGTGTTGAACATTAAAATGTTGAACGTATTCGTTTTCGAAGTAGAAGTAAATTTTAACCAAATTTCACACTTGTTGTGTATACCAGGAACGCATATGTTTTTGTTTGACATCGCATCAAATTGAAATACGGTTTTGCTGCTTGCTTGAAGTTTAATATATCTTCATTTTTGGTCTATGCTGTAATATGCGCTTCGTTTAGTTATATTTATTAATAATTACTAATGGATTTAATAATCTTTAATGAATCTATTAGCAATACGATTTCTTTAGAACAGATATATTCATTCAAGATTTTTATTGTATTTCATTTATTTCATTTTCATTTATTTCATTTATTTGCGCTTAATATTCCACCACAAAATTCTCCGCATTCGAAAAATTGACCACATAACGCAACGCGTTTGTCAACTAAAAACCTAACTGCGTGGATTAAAATTCTTGCTGATACAGGAATCATAGAATGTCAAACTACGCTATGGCGCAATTGCGTTAACGCAATCCGCTGAGATAGTAAACTGCGTTTGAGTTTGTGTATCGACGCAGCGATTTTTGCTGCGTTACCCATGTCTAGTTGGTAATAGGTTGGTAATCGCTTCGGTAATCGGTAATGGTTTGGTCATCGCTTCGGTAATTGGCTGGTTATCTGGTTATTATAATGGTTCGGTAATCGGTTGGTAATCGCTTCGGTTATCGGTAATCGGTTGGTAATCGCCTCGGTAGTAAAAAAAAAGCTCACCAAATATGTTTGCATAGCATAACCACGGCATGCTGTACAATGCAACAGAAAAGAGCAGCTAAAAGCGTGATGATATCGCTAACGGCGTAATGTGCTCAAAGCGCTTAAATAAGTTTTCACTTCAAAAATAATTCATCATAATATTTCGCAATTTTTGACATATTTATATTTCACATATATATTTTTTTTTTGTTATGGCTATAAATTTGCGTCTTGTTGTGTTCAATAAATTTGTCATATTCGCAAAACGTGTTGACAGCTGTCAAACTTTTTTTGCTCTCATAAATCTATCCATTTAAATTCGAAGCTCTTAAGATAGTAAAGACTCTTTACAGCCTGAAATGTGTCAAGCTTAACAAAAAAGACGCATTTGTACATTTCTTGCTTAAATGTGCTACATTTTAACAAAAAAAATGAAGCATTTTTTGGCTAACTCGATAATTGCTGCATTGCGGAATGGTATAAGAAAATTCATGATATTCTCTGACGTCTTTATTAAGTTGACTGCCCATCCATATCTCTTAAAGCATTTTGATATGCAACAAAAATCTAACAATTTTTAAAACTGATTGTAAATTAGTGATAATGTCAAAAAATGTCACTTAAAAGAAAACATAAAATTAATGACAACGACCTGTTTTGACAGCTCAATGCCGCTACTTAAATAGATGTCAGCGAGCTTAATTGATTGCAATTATTTGAAATTGTTATTTTTCTATATAAGCTTTAAGAATAGCCCATAAATTAGCCTATTAGTATTTAAAAATGTACATCCCCGGCTTGTTTTTATAGCAGAGTTTGTAATTTAAAAAACTACTTTAAGTTAGTTTAGATTCTAAATTTTATTTAAACAACCGTCACGTTTTTTTATATTGTTAATTACAATAAAATAATTATCACATGTTTTTAAATGATTAATTTATTAAAAAAAAATTCTTTGTTTTTTTTTTTTGCTTTACAGAGGATCAATTACGTCAAGGCTATATTGTGCTGCACGTAATCGGCGCCATTTATTTCTTTGTGCTACTGGCCATTATTTGTAACGACTATTTTCTGCCTACGGTCGAGTGTATATGCGAGGATCTGCATTTATCAAAGGATGTTGCGGCGGCCACTTTTATGGCTACGGCCACATCGATGCCGGAGTTTTTTACGAATACCATCAGTACCTTAATTACAGATTCCGATATGGGTCTGGGCACAATTATTGGATCTCTTATGTTTAATACTCTGGGTGTTGCAGCTCTGGCAGCAGTGGCGATAAGCAAGGTAAATATTTAAGGAAATCAATTTGATTTTAATATAAAGAAAAAAAAATATAACTTAACTTTTTTGGCTTGCAGCCTGTTCAACTGGATTGGTGGCCCATAGCACGTGATTGTTTCATCTATGGCTTGAACACCATTTTACTCATCTGCCTAGCCTGGGGCGGCAGCATTACTTTTATTGAATCTTGCATTATGATGGGTTTTCTAGTCTTGTATTATTTGGTTACATTCAATAATAATAAATTTATGCCTGCAATACGTGTGTTCATTGAGGACAAAATGAATTGTTGTTTATCGACACGTTACGGTAGGGTTTTTGCTCATTTGAATGAAAGAAAATTTTGAAATTATGCGTATTTTCAATATTTCACAGATTTTACTGAACCGCCCGAGAACAGCGCTAAGGCGAAATTACCAATCAAAAAGGATCCATTGTGCGGTACAGGCATGTTTGTAGTAAATTTACCAGAAAATACCGCTTCGATGTCATCGACTATTAATTTAACACATTCCAAGAGTTGTAAGTATATCGAATGAGAAGATGCCGGTTATGCGAAAAATATTGATAGAAATATTAAAGTACTGAGGTCAGGTCCGTAGCTAGGGATAGATTTCGGGGTTCAAATAAATAAAACAAATAAGACTATTAAAATAAATCAAAGCGTGATATTTTTTTTAGAAAAATAAAGACAATGATGTTCATTTGTTAGAAGAAGCAAGTTGTGATTTTCAAAAAAAATTTTAAAAAATTCATTGAGCCAGTCCCGTCAAACATTTTGTTACCATCATAAAATATTTACCATAATGTGAACAATACCACTTGAGCATATCATCTAATTTTAAATAAGAATCTGCTGCAAGCAAAAACAAAAATAAAAAGCAGCAACATCCCAATAAACATTGTGGCGAGGGGTGATTCGTTAACGAATCGGTTGTGAATCGTTTTTTTCTTAAGTTTTCGAATTGTTTCATACCGACTTCATCAGAGGTTGGCTGATGCTTAAAGAAAGCACCGATTGAAATCATGACTTTCTTAAACTCCATTCAAGATGTTTTGAAACAAAAAACAATTTTTTTCGAATTTTCAATATACAAATTTTTTTAAGAAAATATTTTTTTTTGTTAAATTTAAGTGAAAAAAGGCTTAAATATAAATTTTATATGAAAAAATTTTGTGAAATACTTTTTCTTCTGTTAGGTTATTTCGTGTTTATTCTATATATAAATAATTTCCACTTATAATTTGTTCAAGATTTTCATATGAATAAGTTCTCGTAAACAAATTGCTTTTTGTTGTTTTTTGTACGACTCGTTAACGAATTGCTTTTTATAGTTTTGGTGACTCGTTAACGATTGCTTTTTATAGTTTTGGTGAATCGTTAACGAATTGCATTTTTCGGTTTTGAAGATTCATTAACGAAGGAGGAATTTCTCCCGCTCGCGATATTATAAATGAATCGCTACTAATAATTGCTAATTAATGTACGAGAATTCGATTCGTAAACGATAACATTAGTGAATCATTTTGTCTGTTGGGATGTGTTCACGTGCATACGTACATGTGTGTGTTTCCGTACTCACACTGTGTAACTTAACCGCTCTCTCAAGCACACAAAGTGCACAGAGAGTGCTAGAACTCAAGACTCCGAGTAAAGTAAGAACAAGCATCAAGAAGAACAAGCATCAACTTCACAAACAAATTGACGATAATTTTAACTGGCGCAATTTACATTTGCCATGTCCGCAGTCAAAAGCAGCTGTTTTGTGCTTGAAACTTGCTAGAATCTGTTTCCGTACTTTTGCAACTATTCTCACATTTCATTTTTACTCTCTCAGTTTGAACTTACACAAATCTTACACAGTGTAGAGTACGGAAACACACCTAATATCGCCGTGTATATAAATGTTCACCAGGGGCACATATAACTAGGCATTTGACGCACATTTACCGCATTTGTGACCTTATTGTTACCATTTGTTACTTTGTGACCAAATTGTTTACAAACGGTAAGCTACGGTAAATTTTTGGACACATTTTTTGAAAATGTTTGGCGGGAGTCCCATAGCCAGGATTTTCCTTAGGGGGGTTTCGATTAAAAAATATATAAGTAGATACCCGATACACGGAATTCGTCAGCGACCTAACTACGACCACGATTGAATTGACTATACCAGCAATATTCTGTGGTTTTTCATGGTGCTTTATCGTCATACAAAGAACTGAGTTCATCGACACATTCTTGTTGAGATAATCCACGTCGAAAGTTGTGAAAAATAATCCAACGAAAACCATCTTTTGAATTTTCCATTTTTTGGACTTATTGATTTTCTTAACTTCCCTATAGGAACAAACTAACTTGTTTTTAATAACAACTAGTTCAAAAACTAGTTTAAAATAAACCAGTATATGAACTACTTTGAATTATATTAAGGCGGCATCCACTTCAATTCTAAATAGTTTTTATTGCATTATATATAAAGTAATTGAAATACTACTTAAAAACAAGTGATTGATAAACTACTTTGAATTATATTAAGGCGGCAACTATTCTAATTTTGACATGTTTTAATTGAAAAGTTTTATTAGATTACAAGTTTATATATATTTAACCATGTTATTTCATCAAATATTATTAACTTTAGGCCATTAGTAATTGTTTTCAATTGGTTATTTTAAAGTAGCTAAAAACTAACTTAAATTTATCTAATTTAACAAGTAGTTGAAAATATATGCAGACGACAGTCAATTGACTTATTTAGCGGACATCACCATACAAAATATGTTAGTTCGTTCTATGGAAAAAAGTCAGAATTTCAACTAGTTGTGGTTGACAAAGAACTACTTTATCAACTACTTTTAAATTAGTTGATTTTCCTACAGGGTAACTGTAAACAAAACTAATATCACTTGCACATCAAAACGTTGTGAGTACATTTATGCTAAAAAATGTCAAACTTCATTAGGGTGAAGTGCCTTCATGCCAGATTTAAGCTATTGTCATTAGTGTAGCCGATTCACGAAATATAAAATCGTACCCTACGTAATAACAACAGAGTCAGCTTTGTTCTGTTGTTACAAAATAAATGCAAAAACACTTGAATGTAACAACTTTGCACTTGCTACAACAATTTTCATATTTAAATGGATTAACGAACATTGATCTGTACAAATACAGTTTTTACCAGGGATTTCTCGAATATTTTAAACGGTCATATTCCGAGATTCCGTAAAAAGGACTTCAAGAGACCGTAGTATACTAAAGGCCTAATGAAATTGAGAAACTTACGCAATAAATTTTTATAAAAATTTAAGACGACGAAGTATGAGATTTTTGAGGCAAAATATAAACACTATATGAGCGAATTTGATTTTCTACATAAATTTTTGTATAAACAATTTGTGATTGGTTTCAAAAATAATATTAAGTCCAACCCATAGTGTAAGAAACCAGGTGGAAGCGAATTTTTCACCATACTTTAAATTGCCCCAGGTTTGTCAAAAAATTCTGACAGGGAGAGAGCAACTATTGATTAGTGCCAAATTTTATTGGCTGCGTTCAGCAGGTACAACTTTTGTGCAACTTTTGTGTGTCTGCTGAACGAAAAAATATCAGTGTCTTATCACAACATGTGAAAATGTCTGTCTTTCGCCGCACTTTATATTTTTGATACATTTGCTCAACGTATTAAGTATTTCCAGTTAAAAATTTGACTTTTTTAGAATAAGTGTGCTTTTATAACAAATGAAATAAATAACGCAAAGTATAACGAGAAAACACAATTTTTCCCCTATTTGATCGCTTTTAAAACAATTGTGTTCACAGAAATGAAAAAGGAACGTAAACTGATACCTAATCAGAGACACAACGTGTTGTACCCATTATTCAAGTATAATTAGGTTGTTCAGATATTTGACGTCAACTTACAAGAATAATAGCTTAAACACATTGTCGCATGATTCAATTACACTGTCCAACAAATTAAGACTTTTTGAATGGAACAGAATAGCGACCCCATAATTCTGAAAGGGTATGTTGAGAAGATCACATCTGTAGAACAAACTTATGGTCCAGCACGTCTGAGTTTTTTTTTACAGTGGGTCAAAGTTTTCATTTTTTGGTCGAAGGGAGCATTATACTATATGAAAAAAATGCTGTAAGTTAATGTCTGAGAGAATTCTTATGGTCAGAGTTGTATTGTGGAATTGTATGAGGATTATTTTTGTGGAAGGTCTCTTTATAAGTCAATTTGACCCTTTTTTTCGAGAAAATCAAAAAACATCCTTTAAAAAAGGACATTTAAGGATTAAAATATTCTACGAAAATGTTTGCCGGAAAATTTCAGTGGGGGTCACCAAAGACACCATTGTTGTTAATAAAGCTCTTTACGATTAATTAGTTAAATTATACACCAACATATACAAAACAGGTAAAAACGGCGTCAAGTTCTGCCGGGCCAAGGTACATTAACCAGGTACTATACATAGCGACTGCGCTGCCGAGCGCCAAGAGTATAATGTCAAAATCAAGTGAATTAATTGAAATGTACTGATTTGACATTATAATTCTAGTATTGACAGATGCCTTAGTTATATTTATAGTACCTGGTTAATGTACCTTGGGCTGGGCCAAACACTGAGTTCTCGCGTCTAGTTAGCTGTGACTTACAAATCGGGTGTGATATTTATTAAATTAATAATAAAAAAAAAAGAAAAAACTCAAGCAAAATTGAGCTACTTAGCAGTACATATCGGGTGTGATTTTTACTAAAATTAATATAATCTCATCAATATCTCATCTCTCATCTCAATTTTTTTAAAGAAAACCTTGGAGCGGTTTCAGATGAACACGGTGAAAGGTTTCATCAGGATATAAAGGTATTGGAAGAAAGATTCAAAGGGAAATCCCAAAGTGTAATGCTTGCTGAATACGTATGGGGCTTGTACAGAAACCTTGACCCATCGGAACATTCACGTCAAGCTAAATACAGGAAAGCATATTAAGTTTAATCTTTAATCCATTGTCATACTACTGCTATTTCCCAATTCCCTTTTACTCGAAAATTTGAAGCAAAAAAATAAATATGTGCATACTATAATAAACCACTATTAAAACAAAATTATAATTAATTTTTTTATAGAAGTTGGCGTGTAATTTTGCCAATTAATCGTAAAGAGCTTTATTTACAACAATGGTGTCTTTGGTGACCCCCACTGAAATTTTCCGGCAAACATTTTCGTAGAATATTTTAGTCCTTAAATGTCCTTTTTTAAAGGATATTTTTTGATTTTCTCGAAAAAAAGGGTCAAATTGACCCATAAAGATACCAGTTAGAGGGTTAAGATCTTCCATAAAAATAATCCTCATACAATTCCACAATACAACTCTGACCATAACAATTCTCTCAGACATTAGCTTACAGCATTTTTTTCATATAGTATAATGCTCCCTTCGACCAAAAAATAAAAACTTTGACCCACTGTAAAAAAAAACTCAGACGTGCTGGACCATAAGTTTGTTCTACAAAAATGATCTACTCAACATACCCTTTCAGAATTATAGGGTCGCTATTCTGTTCCAAAAATGCTGTTGGACAGTGTTATTATAAGGTTGTCCAGATATTTGACGTCTACTCACAAGAATGTATACTATTATTTGAAGAGGAGAGCAAAAGAGCAATTTTGTAAGGACATAAAAATCACGCAGTTGCCGGAATAGCATACTTTTCATAGTACAAACCAATAAAGATACATTTGACTACTACGTTTTGAAATACTTGATTGTGTTGAACCAAAATATTATGAGCTTTTAAAATGTTATGGTCACATTTTAGACGTAAAATAATATTGGAAAAATAAAACTTCTGAATGTTATACACATTTCATACAGAGTTTGTATGAATATTTTTATTACATATATGTTTTTTTTTATATTTGAGTAAAAATAAGTAAAAATTATATAGTCAGTTTATATGAAAAATTTATTGGAATAATGTTTTCAAAATAGTTTAAAATAGTTTCTTTAACCAAAAGTTTAAAAATAGAGATTTTTACATTTGTGTTTGGGAAAATCAAAAATTTTTACTTTTTTCCTCTTTTGACAAAAGATAGCTAGTTTTGTTCAGTCAACGCAGAACTTTTTTTTTATATTATATATAAAACTATATTTTATAGTTAATGGTTGTGTTAATATGTCTTCTAAGTGTTTCGTGATATAACCATTGTCATTTTTTCAAGAACGTAAAAATATTTTTGGCGTAGAATTACGTCTTACAGCACGTTTGTCATTTTTGGGGGTCTTTTCCACAAATTTTTTCAAGCCCATCCTAACGTTTTTGGAAGACACTTTGGAATATACTTACAGCCTTTAATATTCATCTTACAAAGATAAAATATATGTCAAAAATCAGTTATGTCTTATATCTGTATATTAAGAAAAATCATGCATTGATGCTTCAGTTGCTGCTGACGTTCTTATGGTTGTTGCTTTTGTTCGTGCCGAAATCACGAACGCAACATCGTGTTGTTTCTTGGAATGAATTGTTTTACGAATATTTCTCAGTAACGGCTTGTATTGTTGTTATTAATACGTATGTAAAATTTACATTTATGTTATATATGCATATCAGCTGTTTTAATTTTTATCGTTTGTTATTGTTTTTGCTTATCTTCAGCGAGATAAATACAATAAACAATACAGATGTTTTATAGAGATGTGCTGTAGAGCCAGAATGTACCCTGTAGGAAAATCAACTAATTTAAAAGTAGTTGATAAAGTAGTTTTTTGTCAACCACAACTAGTTGAAATTCTGACTTTTTTCCATAGAACGAACTAACTTATTTTGTATGGTGATGTTCGCTAAATAAGTCAATTGACTTTCATCTGCATATATTTTCAACTACTTGTTAAATTAGTTACATTTAAATTATTTTTTTAATTGCTTTTAAATAACCAATTGAAAACTATTACTGATGGCCTAAAATTAATAATATTTGATGAAATAACATGGTTAAATATATATAAACTTGTAATCTAATAAAAATTTGCAATTCAAACATGTCAACATCAGAGTAGTTGCCGCCTTAATATAATTAAAAGTAGTTCATATACTGGTTTATTTTAAATTAGTTTTTTAATTAGTTGTTTTTAAAAACAAGTTAGTTTGTTCCTATAGGGTAGCTACAAAAATGTGTATTACTACTACGCAGGTTTACATCTACAGAGAATGCGCATGGTCATTGTGCTATGAAAACTCTATTGATTCTTTAAATATCATAGTAAATTCGAATTATTTATTGAACTAATTTTATACTTATTACACATTTAAAATATATTTTGTTTGTTAAAATTTTAAATTTTCAAATTAATTTAAGATATATTTTTCCGAAATATTTATTTCCATTTATTAAACCTAAGATTGAAATAAATTTATCAAAAAATATAGCAAACAAAAAACTCTACGATAATATCTGTGTCTTTTGTTTACATAAAATAAGGGTATGTCAAATATCTGGATAACCTTATAATGGCTGCATTCTATCCGAAAGAGCGCGCAGGTAGCGAAGTAGCATAAAGTCATGGCAGAATTATAAGGTAGGGCCGACTTGGAGAGGAATAAAGTAGAAAGCAGAATAAAGCGGGCTAGAAGTCAAAATCAGCTGTTCATCTCATGTTTCTTTATGTTCATGTTTCGCAGTCGATTTTAGGTTAACATTTTTACAGGTTTTTTTTTTTTGCCAATTTAAGACTTCTTTCAAATTTTAAAGTTGTTATTACACTGTTTTAATAATATTTTCACTCAAACTATCACAAATTTAACACACTTGACCGCACTACTTGCAACTTGGAAACATACAAAATTTTTCTTAATTTGTAATTCCTTGTAAATTCGTCGTTTTGACAACTTAACAACCTTTTCATTATCCACTATTCGTTGACGCGTGAGGACACTGAGCCAACCGGCCCTACCTTATAATTCAGCCATGCATAAAGTGATACTTTCTGCTGAACTATTTTTTTTTCGAAACGTCAAACGGCAAACAGCTGTTCGACAATAAATGCTTTTTGTCTCAAATTTATTTTTTTTTATGTTCTGTGTGCACACGTTTCGAACAAATACAGTTAGGGAATAAAGTCTTCATACTCCCCCTTAAAACTAAAAAACTGCTGAACGAAAATAATTACAAAAAATGTTGTTATGCTAATATGATTTTATTGTATTATTATAAGGCCCATATTAGACGATGTCCGTTTGTCCGACGAAAATGAACTCTTTTTACTCTCTTGTCCGCTGGATGGTCACACGACAGAAAATTTAGGGCGGACACATTTGACATTTCGTTTAGTTTGAGTACATTTTCTACTGCACTTTATTTTGTGCTGAAAACAATTACTTTTAATAGCAACGTTGCGTAGATACAAAAGTGATTGAAAGTTTTAGAGTTGAAATTGTTATTCTATTGTGTTTTAATTGATACGTGGTATTTCTTTATTTTTTATTCAACATGGAAATCAATTACGACTTAGTAGCTTTAAATATAATAAACTCGGCAAATCAATACGCATCAAACATAGTTTTTTTGAACAAGCACAGGAAGGTTTTGCAGCGATTTGTAGCCTTGGCCAACGAAGCACTTCAGATAAGGGAAACAAGTAGGAGAAATCGCTCATGCTGGATCAAAAAGTGGCATGAAAGGCATCCACGTACATACCACAGCTCCCGCTTTGAGTTATTGCAGAAAAACAATCATTATGCTTACCAACAGTTAAACAACTGATTTTGCTTGCAAAATTCTTCTCGGATTGGCTTAACCTGTTAAGAATAAAGATTGAAATAAAATGATTATTATTAAATTAATATATGAATTCCATTAATATATTTATAATTTTACTTACCAATTCTTCCAACACCACTTTGTTGTCAATATTTTAATAATATAACCTGCCAAAAGTAAGTGTTTCAAGCAACTATTTTTCCTTTATCTTATAGTAGGATATTAGTACTTTTCCTTAGAAAAAGTACTTTTTAGCTGCTAAAGTGTGGCAAAACTTTTATTTCACCACATCGCCACACTGTTGTGGCCGTTGTCTGCTGACATCAACAGCAGACAAAATGAACATATTTTGTCCGCCTTACAAAAAGTTCATCCGCTCTCACTCTCACTGTTTTCTGACAGTTTCACATTGAAAGCAACAACAAAGATCGGACAAACGGACATCGTCTAATATGGGCCTAAGTGTACGAAAACAAAAATTTCAATTTCTTTTAAAACATAACGTAATAGACAAAAAAAACTTAAAATGAACAGGGAAAAAAGTGTTCATACAGTGCAAAAACTTTTTATTTAAAAGATAAAATTAATAATTTTTCAAAAGTTTCAAATAAAGTTAATATTTTGTCGGTCCACCATTAGCATCAATGACAGCCTGTAGACGTCTTGGCATTGATGCGACCAGATTTTCTGTTGTGCAAGGAGTAATTTCCGACCAGGCTCTTTGTAAAGCTTGTTTTAAAGTTTCCTTGCTAGTAATGCTGGCATGAGCTATATTTCTTTTCAAGATATCAAAAACATGCTCTATGGGGCTTAAGTCTGGTGATTGGGGAGGGGAGTTCAACTGCCTTGGTGCAAAATAAAGCAACCAATCTCTGACAATATGCGCTGTATGTTTGGGATCGTTGTCCTGTTGGAAAATCCAATGCTGGCCAAGACCCAACATATCAACCGATGGTTTTAAATTATCTTCCAATAGCTGTTTATAATAGTATCGATCCATAATACCGTCTATAAACACCAATCGACCAACCCCAGACGCTGATATGGCACCCCAAGCCATAACGTTCCCACCACCATGTTTGACTGTTGGAACAATATTTATCGGCTCTAGTGCTGTATTTTTTTTTTCGCCAAATCTTTCCGCGGCCATCATTTCCATATAAATTAAACTTGCTTTCATCCGTAAATAAAACCTTTTTCCAGAAATCAATTCCCTTATTTAAATGCGTTTTTGCAAACTCAAGGCGAAGTCTCCTATTCTTCTCGGAAATTAATGGTTTTCTTCGTGGAACTCTGCTTGCATAACCGTTCGCTCGTAACGCATTTCGTACAGTTTTTGGATGAACTGTCTTGGACGAAGTATTAGCGATCTTTTCAGCTATTTTTGGGGCAGTAATTCTTGGGTTTGATTTTACTTCTTTTAAGATCAGGCTAATATCACGCCTGGAGAGTTTCTTTGGGCGGCCTGACCTCGGCTTATTTTCGACGGAACCAGTATTTTTATATTTTGTTATAATATATTGGACCGTGGCAAAGGGTACATTTAATAATTTACTAATTTCGCGATAGGCTTTGCATTTTATATGCTCTTGAATTATTAAATTTTTGATTTCCAGGCTTATTTCTTTGCGCGCACTCATTTTGAACACTTGACCACTACTGCAACAATAAATGACAACTAATAGTTTAATGAACACGTGCCCTGCTTGCAATGCAAAAACTAACGGTATTTAAGCAGTTACAATACGAATTTATGAGTAAAATTAAAAATCTTTGCACTGTATGAACACTTCTTTCCCTCTTCATTTCTGGTTTTTTTTTTCTCTTTCGTTATATTTTAAGAGAAATGGCAAAATTTTTTTTTAACCCTAATAAGAATGCAATTAAACCATTTAAGCATGACAACATTTTTTGTAATTATTTTCGTTCAGAAGCTTTTTCGTTTTTAGGGGGTGTATGGAGACTTTATTCCCTAACTGTAGTTTTAATTAAAAGCACTACTAAGCAATTTAATAATTTAGCAATTAATAAATTTAATATTTGGTATATTTATCTGTCAAAATAAAGTAAGCGTAAGCCGCTCAACTGAAGTAGCATAAAATATTTTCGCTACCTAAGATGGCGACCGCTCAGGGAACGTGTTGTGCGAGCACTTTATGCAACATACCATTCAGCCCGAAAGTTGTTCAACAGCTACGTAGCAAATTTTCCGCTGAATGCAGCCAATGATTGAAACATGATTGTACCTGCTGAACGCAGCCATTTATTTCTGCTGTTTTTGACAGATTCGGGTAAATTTTTGTGAGAGAGGTGAAAAAAACGCTTTCACCTGGTTTTCTTACACCATGGTCCAACCCAAAAGCTTTTTGGAGTTTTATTGAGTCGAAAAGAGCATGTTCCTCTATTCCATCTTCAGTGATCTTCAAAGGTAGGTCATCTAATGCCCTATCAGATATTGTTAACTTATTTGCAGACTTCTTTAGTTCGATGTATGAAACGCCTAAAAATTGGTTGGAAACTGAAATTTTAAATAATATCTTACCATTTACTAATTTTGATACTCTTGCTATTATGCCACTTTATGTTTTTAATGGGAAAAAAAAACTTTCAAAATTCAACTATATAGATGGGTTCTCACCGTTTCTGTTTAAAAAATGTGTGTCTTCGTTGATGAAGCCGCTATCAATTATTTACAATAAATCTCTAAGTGCTGGTATATTCATTGATGAATGGAAATTTGCTCATGTTACTCCTATTTTTAAATCAGGTTCAAAAAATAATGTCGAAAATTATAGAGCACTTTCTAAGCTTTCAACATTTTCCAAACTTTTTGAATCAATTGTAAAAAATAAACTTTATTTTCTAGTGAAGAACGCAATTAGCCCATTCCAACACGGTTTTGTTGCTGGCCGTTCGATCGTCACAATTTTAGTTGTCTTTCTGAATATTGCATCTCCTCTTTCGAAATTGGCTGCCAAGTTGATGTAATTTACACTGACTTCACCAAAGCTTTCTACAAGGTGTACCACAATGCCCTAATTGCAAAATTAAATAAGATGGGTTTTCACTCTACCGTCCTGAGATGGATAAATTCATATCTTTCAAACCGTCGTTGTGTGGCTTCTATTGGAAATATCGATTCATATGTTTTTCTTGCTACCTCAGGAGTACCTCAAGATAGTATTCTGGGACCACTGTTATTTCTTCTATTTATTAATGATATTGGAAGTTGCTTTAATTATTGCAACTACCTGCTTTTTTCTGACGATTTAAAAATATTCAGGTCAATACGTTAAAAAATGTTTACATGTTACTTTTTCCAAACGATTCAATAACATTGATTCTACCTATGCTAATCATAATAACTCCTTAAAGTTTAATGATCAAATCTGTGATTTAGGCGTCTTATTTGACTCTAAATTCCTTTTTACAAAGCATTTGGATTATATTATTCCTAAAGCTTTTTTTCGATGTTAGCTTTTATAAAACGCAATAGTTCTGATTTTAATGATCCGTATACGCGTTTATAGTGGCGGCCGTGGCGTAGTGGGTAGTGTGTGTGACTCTTACACTAGAGAACCCAGGTTCGAATCCTCCATCCGACACAGAAAGTTTTTTTTTCAATTGAATTAATTTTTCTGTTCGGCCGTCACCTCTCTGCAGACAATGGCAAACCTCAGAGAGTAAAAACTGCCATGAAAAGCTTCTTGAGAACATCGCCGTTCGGAGTCGGCGTAAAACTTTCAGCAACAACAACTAGCAACAACAACTAGCACAACAAAATCTTTGAGTATTTAGAAAAGCTTTGATCTATCTTCGAATAATAGAACATACTTTCCCTGAAAGTATGCTTCACAAATTAGAAGAACTTTAAGCTGCTTTCATATCATTTGTATTCTCGTACCGCAATTCAGGGTAATTTACTATAATTGCATTCGTGAAACAAGTAGAAAATTAAGAGCTTAGTGGATAACAGCAAGAATCACGAAAAAAGGCTACTGATGAGTTGGTGTAGCGGCCAACGAAACAGCTGTCTAGTCTGCTATGTGATTGATACTCTATATAGGGTATTGTTGTTGTTAGTTGTTTTTCCTTCAGTTGTTTTCTTCGGAAAGCAACATTGACCTGGAGCTCGATAAAATATAACCTTTAATAATTGAAAAATTATTGGAGTTATATAAACACATAACTTAAAAACTTTATTGTTATAATTACTAAGCAAAAATATGAAAATCACCAATTTTTTCCTAACATAACAAATTTATCGTTGTTTTAACCAAATGCCAATGAAATTTTATAAGTGCAACTTACTGTTGTTATTACGACTTTTTATTTTCTCAGTGTATTACACAAATTTCAAAACTTAATTTTTACATTTATTGGATTATCACCGTTATTGAAGAAAACGAACGATATCTCATGCAAACGTTATTAAAAATTCATAATATTTTTGATTTAAAAATCTTCTTCAAAATATAATTTTTTGTATTACTTAAAACAGGTACTAGCGACGATTTGCATTCAGCAGAACTGTCTAGAAAATTATTTTCCATGCCACACGGTGAATCGAAAGTGATGAAATGTTGGTGGGCATTCTCGTTTCCGATCAAAATGCTACTCAAATGCTTAATACCGAATCCACTTACTAATCGTCGATTATATCCGTTGTCATTCATTATGTGCATCATAACGATTGGAGTGAATGCTTATATGATAGTTTGGATGTTGACCGCTTTTGGTAAATTGAATGATGCTATTACTTCAAGTAAAATATCTCATGACAACTTTTTTCGTTAATAGGTGTTACCGCAAAAGTACCAGAAATTGTTATGGGTCTGACATTCCTTGCCGCTGGCTCTACTATGCCAGAAGCTGTTTCTAGTTTGATATCATTGCGTAACGGTAAGTAATTATTTAATAAAGATAATTATGAAATCCCATAAATTATAAGCTAAATACAGAATTCACTTATGAATAGATGAACATGAAAATTATTATAAAAATTATCTGATTTGAGAAACTTTCTTTCGTTTCATTATTAATATAACACGTCTTTTAAACTTTTTTTTTCAGGTGAAAATGGCATCGGTGTCTCCAACTCATTGGGCGCCAATTCATTGGCTATTCTGCTCTCACTGGGCGTACCTTGGTTTATCAAGAATTGCATAAATTATGGCAAAACTGGAGGTGCCAATGCAATACGCATTGCTGCCCAGGGTATTGAGTACAGTATATTTATTCTCATGCTTGCCACCGTTGCACTTTTTATTGTACTCAGCTTTAGCGGTTATCGTTTAACGAAAAAAGCCGGTATAGCGCTCTTTTTGGTCTATGGTGTGTTTATAGTGCTGCAGATTCTGATGGAAATGAATGTTTTCTTTCCCGAAAGATGTTAGGCTCGATCTTTATATATGTATGTAAATATATGTGGATATAGATTTTATAATAAGGCATAGATAGTTATTAATATATAACTTTTATTTTGTTGCTTTTTTTTTTTAAATTTGTTTTTATAAATTAAAAATTAGTTTAACTTTTGTTTTTATAAATTAAGACTGTTCGGTTTAGTAGTGACAAAAAACCGCATATGCCAAATACATTATTTATAAGCTGCTTCTTACTTCTACAATATTTATTTTAAAAGAGTATAAGTTGCGAAAACCAAATTATTGATATTTTTAACAATATTGTAAAAACTAGTCTAATTTTTTTTTATATTTTAATACACATGTATATAAAAATTGCCTAAGAAAAGGATGAATTTTGTAAATTGACCTAAATTTAACGATATTTTTAATATCAGTATAAGAATTTAAATATGTAAAATGTGTGTTTATGGATAATTCATGCAATTATTCACATTAATGTGTGATTACGAATAAATATCGATATAAGACAAAAATATAAAATCGATTTTTTTTAATATTCTTAGGTTGTTAAGTCACGCTTGCATCAGAAAAAATGTTGCACGAGAATCGTTTCAGAAATATTCCACCTAATAAAGAATACACAAAATGTTTGAGAAAAATATCTGCTTTGCCCTACATAGTCTTTTTTTAGTTCAATACAAATTTTTACGCGATCCTCAAAATAGCCCATCAATTACATATATCCACCTCGTCATTGTTAACAAATTTTTAGCTTTTTCCGTACTAACTTCAAATTATGTTCAATTAATCAAAAAGTTCAGAAACGACTTCAATCAAATTTTAAGCTATTCACATAATTTTGTAATAGAAATTGTATGCATCTCGATACCTCGATCAGGGGTATCAGTCTTATTTCCATCGCATATAAGGTTCTCTCAAGCGTACTGTGTGAAAGATTAAAGATTTATTCTCTCATATCGATCCTAATTAAAATATTCTCTACCATTTTTCAGAGGGTTACACTAGATATTGCGTATATATCCCAGCAAAAATCATTAATAGGTTTTTGATTTAATAACAATTTTTAAATTTATAATATCCTTATCAATCTTGAAGAAGTTTTTGTTCTATATACTTGAAAACAAAAATCCTTAAATCAGTTTTGAATCTTCAAAACTATTTCGCAAATTATTTTCTTATTTCGCTCGGTAATTTCTCATGTTCAAAGCTGGTAGTTAAACACAAAGTGAAAATAAGTTTCTTGGAAAATTTTTTTTCTTTGACACAAAAATTAACATTTATAAGCATAAAAAATTGTTGTCTATTAGTCATGGTCTCGGTCGATTTGTTATTAATCAATACATATAAAGCATAAGCAGGTTAAAAATTAAATGAGCTTCAAAAAGTGTAAATTACCATATGCCGTGGTTATGCTAGCCAAACATGTTTGATGAGATTTTTTTTTGCATACGAGGGAAAAGCTCATCGCTCAGTTGTGTAAAACACTAACAGCAAAAAAGCTCACCAAACATGTTTTTGCCTAGCATGACCACGGTCATGGTGTAAGAAAACCAGGTGAAAGCGTTTTTTTCACCTCTCTCACAAAAGTTGTACCCGCATCTGTCAAAAACAGCAGAATTAAATGGCTGCGTTCAGCAGGTACAATCATGTTTCAATCATTGGCTGCATTCAGCGGAAAATTTGCTACGTAGCTATCGGGCTGAATGGTATGTTGCATAAAGTGCTCGCACAACACGTTTCCTGAGCGGTCGCAATCTTAGGTAGCGAAAATATTTTATGCTACTTCAGTTGAGCGGCTTACGCTTACTTTATTTTGACAAAAAAATATACCAAATACTAAATTTATTAATTACTAAATTATTAAATTGCTTAGTAGTGCTTTTAATTAAAACTATTTGTTTGAAACATGTGCGCACAGAACATAGAAAAAAATAAATTTGAGACAAAAAGCATTTATTGTCGAACAGTTGTTTGCCGTTTGACGTTTCAAAAAAAAAATAGTTCAGCAGAAAGTATCACTTTATGCATGGCAGAATTATAAGGTAGGGCCGGTTGGCTCAGTGTCCTCACGCGTCAACGAATAGTGGATAATGAAAAGGTTGGTAAGTTGTCAAAACGACGAATTTACAAGGAATTGCAAATTAAGAAAAATTTGTATGTTTCCAAGTTGCAAGTAGTGCGGTCGCGTGTGTTAAATTTGTGATAGTTTGAGTGAAAATATTATTAAAACAGTTTAATAACAACTTTACAATATGAAAGAAGTCTTAAATTGACAGAAAAAAACTGTAAAAATTTTAACCTAAAATCGACTGCGAAACATGAACATAAAGAAACGTGAGATGAGCAGCTGATTTTGACATCTAGCCCGCTTTATTCTGCTTTCTACTTCATTCCTCTCCGAGTCGGCCCTACCTTATAATTCTGCCATGACTATGCTACTTCGCTACCTGTGCGCTCTTTCGGATAGAATGCAGCCATTATAAGGTTATCCAGATATTTGACATACCCTTATTTTATGTAAACAGAAGACAGAGATATTATCGTAGACGTAGAGTTTTTTGTTTGCTATATTTTTTGATAAATTTATTTCAATCTTAGGTTTAATAAATGGAAATAAATATTTCGGGAAAATTTTAATTTTTTATTTTTCCCAAGTAAAGAGCTTATATATCTTAAATTAATTTGAAAATTTAAAATTTTAACAAACAAAATATATTTTTAATGTGTAATAAGTATACAATTAGTTCAATAAATAATTCGAATTTACTATGATATTTAAAGAATCAATAGAGTTTTCATAGCACAACGAACATGCGCATTCTCTGTATATGTAAACCTGCGTAGTAGTAATACACATTTTTGTAGCTACAGATGGCTCTACAGCACATCTCTATAATACATCTGTATTGTTTATTGTATTTATCTCGATGAAGATAAACAAAAACAATAACAAACGATAAAAATTAAAACAGCTGATATACATATATAACATAAATGTAAAGTTTACATACGTATTAATAACAACAACAATACAAGCCGTTACTGAGAAATATTCGTAAAACAATTCATTCCAAGAAACAACACGATGATGCGTTCGTGATTTCGGCACGAACAAAAGCAACAACCATTAAGAACGTCAGCAGCAACTGAAGCATCAATGCATGATTTTTCTTACTATATAGATATAAGATATAACTGATTTTTGACAGATATCTTATCTTTGTAAGATGAATATTAAAGGCTGTAAGTATATTCCAAAGTGTCCTCCAAAAACGTTAGGATGTGCTTGAAAAAATTATGTGAAAAAGAACCCCAAAAATGACAAACGTCTTGTAAGACGTAATTCTACGTCAAAAATATTTTTACGTTCTTGAAAAAATTACAATGGTTATATCACGAAACACTCAGAAGACATATTAACACAACCATTAACTATAAAATATAGTTTTATATATAATATAAAAAAAAAGTTCTGCGTTGACTGAACAAAACTAGCTATCTTTTGTCAAAAGAGGAAAAAAGTAAAAATTTTTGATTTTCCCAAACACAAATGTAAAAATCACTATTTTTATTCTTTTGGTTAAAGAAAATATTTTAAACTATTTTGAAAACGTTATTCCAATAATTTTTACATATAAACTGACTATATAATTTTTACTTATTTTTACTCAAATATAAAAAAAACATATGTAATAAAAATATTCATACAAACTCTGTATGAAATGCGTTCAACATTCAGAAGTTTTATTTTTCCAATATTATTTTACGTCTAAAATGTGACCATAACATTTTTAAAGCTCATAATATTATGGTTTAACACAAGCAAGTATTTCACAAAGTAGAAGTCAAATGTATCTTTATTGTTTTGTACTATGAAAAAGTATGATATTCCGGCAACTGCGTGATTTTTATTGCTTTTATTTTATTTTATACAAAATTACTCTTGCTCAATGTTCATTAATACAAGTTAAGTCACTTGAGAGAAAAGCACTCTTTTTCTGCCTTTGCTCGAACTGTCAAAGTAGCTGTTAGCTAAAAATTGTACAGATTCAGGTTTTTTTTTCTTGATTTCCTTTTATCCATTCTGACAGTTCGACCGAGCTTCTCTCAAGTGACTTAACCTGTATTAATGAACCTTGCTCTTGCTCTCCTCTTCAAATAAGAGTATACATTCTTGTGAGTAGACGTCAAATATCTGGACAACCTTATAATAATTGAATCATGCGGCAATGTTGTTGTCGTCGTTAATGTGTTTAAGCTATTATTCTTGTAAGTTGACGTCAAATATCTGAACAACCTAATAATAATTGAATAATGGGTACAACACATTGTGTCTCTGATCAGGCATCAGTTTACGTTCCTTTTTTATTTCTGTGAACACAATTGTTTTAAAAGTGATCAAATAGGGGAAAAATTGTGTTTTCTCGTTGTATTTTGAGTTATTTATTACATTTGTTATAAAATCACACTTATTCTAAAAAAGTCAAATTTTTAACTGGAAATACTCAATACGTTGAGCAAATGTATCAAAAATATAAAGTCGGCGATATAAAGGCGGCGAAAGCCAGACATTTTTACATGTTGTGATTAGACACTGATATTTTTTCGTTTAGCAGACACACACTAACCGATTGCACAAAAGTTGTACCTGCTGAACGCAGGTAATACAATTTGGCACTAATCAACAGTTGCTCTCTCCCTGTCAGAATTTTTTGACAGACCAGGGGCAATTTAAAGTGTGGTTGAAAATTCGCTTCCACCTGGTTTTCTTACACCATGACCACGGTATTACAAATTAAAGGAGAGCTTTGAGATTGATCTCATTTATGTTGAATTATTTCCCAGCAAACCAAACTATATCGTTTCGATATCGAGATGATATCGCAAAGGTGATCATTTCTATCGATAACGATACACGATACGATATCGTATGATATCGAAATAGTCCTGTTTTCGATAAAAATTAACATATCGTTAACGATATCAACAACATATTAATTCTGATATCGAAACGAAATCAAAATTTCCATGTAGTTTCGATATCGAGATGATATCATAAATGTGATAGCTTCTATCGTTTACGCTTCACGAGACGATATCGTAATGATATCGAAAAAAGGCATTTCTCGATAAAAATGGACATATCGTTAACGATATCGAAAACATATAAATCCTCAATAAAGAAATCGATAAAAATTGAGAAGAATCGATAAAGATATCGAGATGATATTAATGGGATAGCTTCTATCGTTTACGCTTTACGAAACGATATCGTAATGATATCGAAAAAAGGCAGTTCTCGACAAAAATTGGCATATCGTTAACGATATCGAAAACATATAAATCCTCAATAAAGAAAAGATATGGCAATTAATTTTACTATTTAAATAGTTTTAATATCGTTTTTAATATAGTTTAAAATCGTTTTAATAACAACAACGAAGTCAGCCTGGAGATAAAGCGTAGAACAATAATTGCTAATAGGTGCTACTACGAGCTCAGTAAGCAGTTCCAGAGCCCTCTCTCGTTCGACAAAACTAACACTCTAAAAGACGCTCGTTCTATCTGTGCTGCTTTATGGCGCTGAGGCATGGGTAGTTTTGTAAACGGACTCAGCTGCTTTGGAGGTGTTCGAGAGAAAAGTTCTTCGCAAAACCTTCGCTCCTGTTCGAGTCGGCGATAAGCTCTTCGAAGATATTGACGTAGTTCGGCGTATAACTGTGCAGCGACTATGCTGGCTGGGTCATGTCCATCGTATGGATGACGAAGCTCCAGCGAAAAAGGTGCTCGAGGCAAAGGTATTTGGTCAACGACGACGATTGAGACCATGCCTCCGATGGATGGACGAGGCCGAGGAAGCCCTAACCGCACTTGGTGTATCCGATTAGAGAAGGCGCGCGCAAAGCAGAGGCGCCTGGCGAGAGCTGATAAGGTCGGCTGAAACCCGAACACGAGTTGTTATGGCCACCTAAGTAAGTAAGATTATATGCATCATATTAAAAAAAAAACAGACTAATATACAAGGACAACATTTCAATTTATTTTCACAAATCAATTCAAGCTTTTGACCTGCAACCTTCACTACAGCTTTTCGAACCATGGTAGAATAATCTAGGTAGGAGCAATAGTTCTCTTGTGTCGTAAAACTTATTTCCACGAAATTTCATGATCCTGCGGCAACTCCTTCTATTTTTGTACGTGGCTTATATGGAGCCGCGACACACTAAGTACGTAAACACATCGGGCACATGATTTTTCGAAATTTCGTCGAATTTAGTGGACCGCAATATTATTCAAATTCATGCAAAAACAAAAGCGCGATAACATTTTTTGATTTCGAAAAATGTATCAAATGCAGTCCTATTATGAATAAAATTTCTCACTGAATGGAAATAGGGAACTTTCATTTTTTTGTCAAGATATTTTTTTCTATTGATCTTAAAAATTGACGATGAATGCAAATTTTTGAGTTCAAATTTTTCAAAAATTCCGTAAAATTGTTAAAAATCCGGGAACTCCCTTTGTTAGTTCCGGGCGAAATTTTATTCGCAATAGGTCTGATTGACATAAACTACGGATGCGTTTTTTTGTCATCAAATTTGAGCTCTGCCGCCGCCATTTTATATCAAAATTATAATGGAAAAATAGTTTCTATACTTCAATATGTGTTAAATAAACCCACTGTCAACGTATTTGCAAATTTTTGACATTTTTCCAAAAATTAACACTATTTTTCAGATTTCTAAAAGAATGCAATCATGTTATTTTGTAGTGAAATTCGTCATTTTGTATTGAAAGCAATATGTATTGAAATATATTTATATTGAAATCTTTAAATCATTTTTGATTGCAATGACTTTAACACAAGAAGTCCTAAAACCATTTTGAGTTATTGAATGCATTCAAAAAAATTTACGTCAGCAATGACTTCATTAAATTTTATATCGCGGTCATGAATGAAAAACTAAATTGATTGCATTCATTATTTTTTGAAGATATTGCAATCAATGCAATAATTTTTGAAGCCTTTCAAAATAAATGAAGTCATGACCGAAATAACTCATTAAAGCTACGATATATATTTTCTTAGCTTAAACTCTACCGTAACAATTTCCAAAAATCTGAAGTAATAATTGTTGAAGTCTTTGAAGTCAATTTTAAGTCAATGATTGCAATTTTTCAAAATAAATTAAATCATGACCGAGAATTCATTAAAGCCACTATATATATATATATATATATATATATATATATATATATATATATTCACAGCCTAATCTCTATAGTAAACAATTTCAATATTTAACAAAAAACAATTCAATCCAAAAGCGAAAATTACGAAATTAGCCAAAAATTGCAGAGAACATTTTTTCCTTTTGTTTTTTGTTTTTTTCTTTAAATAAAAAACCCGTGTTAATGATTATGTATTTTTTTTACGAGTAAAAATATAAGTTTTTTATACAACTTTAAGTTTGAAATTTTTTTAATTTTTTCCAAATGACTTCAAAAATTTTTAATGCAATCAAGAGACTTCGATTGACTAAAAATTATTTCAAAATTTCAGAGATCCAAAACATGATTTCAACTGACTTCAAATGATTTTATTGACTTCAAATCGATGTCAATTGAATGCAATCAATGACTCCAAGGACCGTGACTTCAATCATATCGAATGAATAAAAAGACTTTAACAAATATTTTTACAAATTGATTTTGAAGTCATGTCTTCAAAAAGGTTGTTGATTTCAAAACTTGAAGTAATGAAATCAAAAAATGATTGAATGACTTAAATCATTTTTTGGCATATAGTGCCAGTTTTTGATTGCATGAATGCATTATTTTACAACTATGCTATTTTTGAACTCTTTAAAAAACTCTGAAAACATCACACAATTGTTTTTCATCACATTTTTTTAAGCAAAGACAGGGTGATCAACAAGTTTTTAAAACAATTATATGCTTAATTTAAAGATTTGTTTCATAATTTTTAGCTGCCAAAAATTCGTAAAAAAACGCAAAAAACCACAACCAACGCATTAATTTTAGAGTACGTGAAGAGCAATCCGAACTTTTGAGATACGTGCGAACTGGATGAATTTGTGAAGTGATGCAATGTCTTGAGGAAATAAAATTTTACGTTTTGCCAAATTATATTTTTTCTGATTTCATCATTTAAACGCTGTAAATACACCTCCTCACTACGCTGTTTTTACTCCATTGTGTTAAATCGCGACATGCATCTTGAACACATCTTTGCCATATCCAATCGTCGGTCATCCACCAATACCATTTTGTGGATCTAGCCAAAAATTAATTTTTAAACAAAAAACACATATGTATTTGCCAAGATTAACTTGAGCATTTTTTTATGATTCATTTAAAGCTGAATTTCTTCTCTCCATTTTTTTTATCAAAAAGCTCAATAGAAATTCCATGTTTGAATTAGTTTTTTAAATACAGCATTTTTATTTTATAATTTTATTAAATTTTAAATAGATTTCATTTGACCTCATTCAGCATTAAACTAATATTAAGATTTTATTCAAAATTGCAAATACAAATAGATTTCTTAAACTATAGCCTAGATTTTGCCATTCGAGTAAGAGTATTTTTAGTAATTTATTTAAATGTTGGGGGAAAAAACTCTTATGCAAGTCTTTGGATTATTTTTTTTAAGAGAAAGCTAAAAACTATAGAAAGCCAAAAACTCTATGATTTACGTATTGCTACATTTTTCAAAAAACATACACATTGTATTTAAGGGTTTGCTTAAATTTAAATGAAATTGCATAACCATAGTTAAGAATAGAAAAGATATTAAGGGAATATTTTGGGCTTTACTGCATCAATGTTTTGCTTGTTATTCTAAAAAAATTACACTTGTTAGTTTATTTAAAAATAAGTACATAAATACTTAAACTATATGTAAGTATGTTTGTATATGTGTTAATATATATCATAATGTATATAATTATATATATTTAGTTGCGAATTAAATTAATATTTTATATTTACATATATAAATTTAACTAATAAAGTTTGCAGCCTTAATGATTACAAATTATATGCTTTGCTTTTAGCTTAATTGTTTCAAATTTTGTCTTTAGGGATTATTAGATTATTAATCTAAATGTTCCAACTGTAGTTTGCTTAATGTACAGTATAAATACACAAGTAGCATAACGTCAACAGTTAAGTACAGCAATGATAGACGTGACCGCCGTTCTTGAGGCTATAATCATTGTGCACCAGCGGCGCACTCTTGCTATAGCTACTGCTGTGCAACTGAGCCGAATCGATGCTATTCTGCATGGTCTTGCAGGAAAACTGCCGATGGTTTGCTGCATCCTGGGAAAAAATGGGAAGCGTCATTTATTAAAGGATATTTAATGACATGGTCTATGTATTACCTTTGGTTGTATGGGAAAGCAGCACCAGAGTATAAAAGCTATGAATGCCACCAGCGTACCAACCAGCAGTATAAAATCCTCGATAGTCTGCGCAGTTAACGAAATAGGAAAAAAAAATATGTTTTTAAAATACATTGATATTTTTAGTTTTTCACACATACCGGCTCCTCGCCCAAGAGCACATGATTTATTAGATAAGCAAAATCGTCAAAGGGCGTCATTTTTTCAACCCACAGAATTTAATTTTTAGTTATTTTCTAGTCTTTTCCGGTTGCTTATCCTTTTGCCTATTTCCTATTTCCGTTGTTCTTTTTTTTTCTTTTTCCACCTCTTCCGTATTTGTATTTGTATTCTTATGCACTTTTCGGCTGTCAATAATTTTTTTTTTGTACAATTCTTGTAATTATTGATATTACTTTTGAGTTTTTTTTACTGACTTCTGTCTTTTGTCAAAACTAATTGGTGCTGCCTTTGTTTTAATGATTATAGATTTTTAAAACTATATTAACTTTATTATTTTCCTTAACATTTTTCCTGCTTAATTTTCAAACCACAAAATATCGATTTTGACATTTTATTTTGTTTTTCTCCTTTGCGGACAAGTTTTAACTGCAGTTGTGCAGAAACCGCAGCAACCAGGGCTGCAACGAGTTCCACGGTCAAGCAGCTGTGTATGAACAAGCATTGAACATATCTGACATACATGAAAGTCAAAACTGGCGTCATATAATGCGTTACCATAGCGAGTTTACTCGGGGTTAGGATTTTCGTGGAGTTGACAAAATGGCGTTGCTAGCCCGATAGCGTTTCCATGCACAACATCGAGCCTAGTTGACCTCGTCAATGGCCGCATTCAGCGCAGTCAAATGTTGTGAACTATTATGATAGCGATGCCTTAGTGAGTGATGTTTTTCTCTGAATGTGTTGCTACTCTAAGGGCCAGTTTTACGATCATTGGTTAACCACTGACCAAAGGTTAACTAACAGATTTGAGTTTCACATTCGAAGTTAACTAGAGCTTAAGCCACCGGTGGTGGTGGCTTAAGCCATTAGTTAACTAACAGCTGATTTTTGTAATAAAGAAATAAAACAGAATAAGAAACAAATAATATATATTTATTATTGATATTTATCGGATATATAAGCGTGACATTTATCCAATTGCTTATTTTTTATGATGTCCTTGTATTTAGTGACAATTTCCAAAAGAAATCTATTTCTTTTTGAGAAAAATTCGAGCATCTCGCACTTTGTGTTGCATCCATTTTTTTTTAATTACGCAAATGAAAAGTATTTAAAGTTAATGTCAAAAAAACATGTTTTATATAGTGATGCCATATCTTTTTAGCAAAATTGCCATTAGTTAACTAAAGCATTGTGAAATCCAAATTATGAGAAATCATAGTTAACTGCCTTAAGTTAAGTTAACCAATTGGTTAACTTATGGTCGTGACGGCTCTAAGCGTCAGAAAAGTTGTCAAACTTTAGAGTTTTTAGAGTTTAAAATCAAAGTTTAACCCTTAACTGCTACACTTAGGCTGTGGCACCATGCTAAAAAAAGAAAATATTTCTCTCATTATATCATCATTCATTCATTAACGCTCAGTTCATTTCAAGCTTTTAGGTGTGCATGCATTCGCATTGATCAGTCGTGTTGTTATATAAGGCGTTATGTGAAAAAGAAAACACAAGCTTATAACTACATTTTTTTGAGGTGTACCAGTTAAGGGTTAAGGCACTCAACAGTTGTGTTCATGTAGCATAGAATTTTATCGCTCGATTAAATGGCGTCCGCTACCTAATCAGTTTAAGTGAGCGCTTGCAAATTGTACCATTTAGAGAATTTTTACACAACTGTTGCCAACTGTTGACTCCGTTGAATCGCCATTTTTTTCTTAATATAAATGAATGCAATTCACTTTTACAGATAGAACCCAGTTAAATCTCACAAGTTTCGTGGAATTTATGTGGATTTAACGAAACTCCACTCAACTCGCGTTTTCATGACGAGTTAACCCCGAGTAAACACCGAGTAAACTCGCCATGGTAACTCAGTAATAGAGAAGAGTGGAGTATCTAGCGTGAAAATTATAATTGATATTATGGTATTTTGCATATTAGTCACAGGTATAAAATAAAAAAAAAAAAAAAATTTTTGGCAGCAAATCTAAATATCATAACTGAAATTTCAATATCTGCACTGGCTTCAGATAACATTTCAGGATGAAATGTAGAATTTACATAAGAAGAGCCAAAAAAGCAGTACCTACATATAGATGGCACATTTTGTTTATATTTTTCATATAGTAAATTGTTTTAAATAAATTGTAAAACAAAGCTTACAATTTCACAAATAAAAATGTATATGGAATTGAACGGCAATTTGACTGTGTGGACACTCATCAAATTGTTTGTTAAAATAATTGACGAAAATTAAACTAAAATTATTTTAATTTTTCTGTTTGACCAACAATTTGACAAAAAATATGATATTGTAAGTACTCGTCAAATTTTCTTAGTAGATTTTTTGTCAGTTCAAATAAAGTTACAACGTGAACACATCACGTGAAAATGAAAATAATAGAAATGTTGATTTAAATTTATAAGCAAATTTAATTCACACAATTTTAAAACAAAATGGATGATGAAGAAGAATTTTGGAATAATTCTATAGAAATGTATATAACACGTCTAGAAACAATGATTGCGGCCATGGCGCAGTGGGTAGAGTGTGTAGCCGATGCGCTAGAGAACCCTGGTTCGAATCCCACCTGACACAGAAAGTTTTTTTAATTGCATTCATTTTTCTGTTCGGCCGTCACCTCTGTGCAGACAATGGCAAACCTCAGAGAGTAAAAATTGCCATTAAAAGCTTCTTGAGAACATAAGGCGTTCAAAGTCGGCATAAAATATATATGTCCAGTTCTCGATCAGTTGTGTTTAAACATTTCATAACACTCAAAACACAATCGATCATAAGAAGCTCGATCAAAGTCCTTTCAAGGGCTGAAATGGCCATTTCGTTTTTTTTCGTCCAGAAACAATTTCGACATCGCGATTATTTATACAATTTCGGTGCTCATTACAAAAATTAAATTTGATGAAAAATTTTAAAGTGTCTCTGTGTTGCATTGTCAAACTGTTTGGCCAACAAATTAACGAAAAATTTGTTAATGTGAACTCCGCTTTTTATAGCAACTTCTCCTCATAGGCGGTGTGCCAATTGAAAACTATTCACTCGTGGTAGGAAAAAGAATCATAGAAGTAAAATATAAGATAATAGTGTTTCCCTCAAGGGCCATATTGATGAGAAACTAACCGCAAAACTGGTTGCTGGTTGTTGAAAACAAGTCGTGTGTCGATAAGTTGACGTGTTATTTTCAGTTTTTCAACCAGTTTATCAATCAGTTGGTAAAAATGGAAAAGTTTTGATTTTTTTGCGATTTCATATCAACCTGTTCTTCAACTGGTGATGTTTTTGTAGCAAAATCAGCAACCAAACGTCAGAATGCTTAAGTGCATTCACAATATCAACAGCCCATTTTTCCGGATGTTTCTTAAGTTTTCTGACAATTCTCGTGTCATCTCTCGAATTTGTACACCTTGGTCGGCCTCCACAGTGAATGATTGCAACTCTTCCTGAGGTTTTTGAAAGTTTTTATAATAAAACTTACGGTTTGTTTCGGTAGAAAACTTTTTGCAAATATCTTTTTGAGGTAAGCCATTAGGAAACTCTCTTATAATTAAATTTTTGAATTCTGTGTTGTATTTTGACAGAGCCATCTTAAAATCATCTCTAAAAATAAGAGCTAAGCTAGCAATTGTTCAATGTTCGTTATCGCCTACCTTCTTCTTATCAATGTTACTGGACCACTGACAAAAGAATAATAAAGAAAAAACTCGTTGTTATTAACTTGTTACAATACTCTCATTTCAGAATTGTAACGGAACATTTACATTTCAATTTTGAGAACCAATAAGTTTTGTCACATGCATTTCTGATAGCATGATTTCTCTGAGCATCACATGGGAAAATAAAACAACAACAAAACGCCAAGTGATATTTTTTGTTTGCTTTGCCCTTGACGTTTCAAATTTATTTATCGATCATATACTATCGGAGCCTATATAGATAAAAGAAATTAATATTTGCGAAAAAACTATACTTTTTGTATTCAACTGAGGAAGGAGCCTATTAACTGATCGCACATGCTTTTGTTTACTTTTTGTAACGACACATTGTTCCATCCATTTGTTAAAAAATTTTAGCCGTTGACGTCGAATGGGACACATATGTTCTAAGATTTTTCTCATAAGAGGGGATCAACAAATTTAAATTTCGACTAAACATTATAGAAATGTAGGCCTCCTGATTGCGAATCAGCAATAAAATCTTAAAATTTTCCAAGGGTTAATTCTTCGTCCTCAAAGGGTTAAGAAACTCAAAAACACTTTAAAGTCAAATGTGTGTCACAAAATCTGCAGATTCACGAAATTACATTTTTAAGATATATCTAAGTTGTGTATAATTCACAATAAACTTTACTTTTATCTAAATTGAATTAGCAACATTTTAGTTGAGCTTCCGCACGGTTAACTTATGTTTAATTGTTGGATGCATTTTCTCTCAGTGTACATGAACTTGCTTCAGCAAATTCTCTACACCGTGGTTGAAATTAAACAGCTTTTTATTGATCGTCTGTGCCATTCAAATTGCAGTTTTTAGTTGTCTATTTAAAATGTTTTGACTATGAAAAACTTAATAATTTCAGTAAAAAAAATAATTAAAAAGTTATTAACAACTACATATTTGCTTGCAATAATTAATAGTTCCGCACAGCAATTAATGGATTCCTCCCTTCATTCAATCAAAACGTACTTCTTAAATATGCACATTCACTCTCATGCTCAATTTTCAACCATTACTACAACCATTACTAGTCATCGCCCACCCGCCCCAATTTAAAGGGCTTAACATTTCGATGTTCATTCAACGTTCTGTGACGTCGTCGTCTGTCGGTCGACACAACTAGACTTGCTTGGCGTCTGGCGCCCCCCACCAAAACGTATAACAACACTCACACACATACTAAGGCCAGCAAAACAAGTGAGCAAAAAGGATACGAGCGCAACACGAAACTCTGTCGCCGCTTCTACCACCTACCTTACAAACTTGCTACCATCCTTTCGGCCAAATCAACTCCGTCTCACAGTCGACGGACAATCTGCGAACCATTCTGATTCTGGATTTGGAATGAATTTTTGTGTTGCTATGCACGCGGTAGGTAAAATCGACAAAGTAATTTTTCATCGTTTTGGCCCGAAATGTTTGTCAAAACGAGATAGCAATATGTTAAGTGTTTGTGGTGGATTGACGCAAGAGAGATGCCAGCTATGTGTGAGAAAATCAATTGTAGCGAATAGAATTGAGAAAATGTATACAGAAAATGATGAGAGTTGCTAGCAGCGCCAATTTCGTATGTGCAGGGTAAATAAGCAATTAAGCGTTGTATAACCGTTTCAATGGTTGTTGTACTAGCTAAATGAAAGGGAGTTTTAGGGTGGACTTAAAGAATGAAGATAATTTAGAAAGATTAATATATCCGTTGGTTAAGGCGAATTTACACGATTCACTATCATTGTTCACTTTGGATGAATTATCCGATTTGAAAAGTTCCAATTGAGTTTCATCTTTAAATTGAAGATGATTGTCATCCACATTGAACAGTGATAGATGTAGAAAAATTTCCTACTTTTGATGAAAGTGAAAGCAAATCGTTGTTTTTTCCATTTCTTTTTGTAATTCTTGCAGCAAGAGCTATTATTTTAATTCCGTGCTTTAGTATTTTAGACGGCATTGCTATTATTTTTTTTAAACGTCAATAAAATGAAACAACCACCGAATAAATTTTGACATTCAACATCGAATCATACATCAAATTTTAAATTAATACATTAAATAATGTAAATAAAAAATTTATTTACTGTCATCATTCAACGTTCACTGTCATCGTTTTGAGTGAAATGTGTAAATTCGCCTTTAAGCTCACAAAGTTATATGCGTAGTTCACACAATCAAATTTTTCGTCAAACAAATCATCAAAAAACTTTGCCAAACAAAAATATATATGGAATTTGACAATTTTATTATGTGAACACTCATCAAATTGTTGGTTAAATTTTTGATGCAAATCAAATTATTTTGATTTTTCTGCAGTTGTCACATTTTTTGTAGGATTCGAAAAGGTTCAACGCGAACACATTAAATAATATTGAAAATTACAGAAAAATGTTGTTGAAAAAAATTTATAAATAAATTTAATTAAGATTTAATTAATTTCAAAGCTAAATGGATGATAAAGAAAAACTTTGGAATGCTCTTATAAGATTTATAGAAAACAAGAACTATGGGAGATAAAAGCGGAAATGTACAAAAAACAAAGTAATTATTTAAAAAAAAAAAACATTTAGTGATACCTAAACAGCTGCAAGAAAGAAAGCAGAAGGTGAAAATAGACACATTTAAAAAAAAAGTGAGAATTCTCTTAGAAGACGCTATGAAAAATCGCCCAAAGAGATATATTAAATTTGACGAAAAATTTCAAAATGTGAAGACTTCCGTTGTCAAACTGTTTGACCAACAAATTGATGAAGAATTTGATATTGTGAACTCCGCTATTGCAAGCTGGTCGGTATAAAGTTGAAATTTATGTTTTATACTGAGATGCATAGAAATTTGAAAATAAATTTGACGTTCGTGAACATTTAACTTTCACTTCACTTATCATCATTATGAGCTTAATCCTTTGTACAGCTGTGTAGCAGAACGGCAAAAAACTGAATAAGTTCCTAAGTAAGAACTTAATAGCTTATAGCTAAAATAATTTTTGCATAACAGCCACAAAATTAAGAATCTGATTTTTAAGTCAAAAAGGGGAAAAATAGCAAAGTTTTTTTGACTTAATCATTTAAAGTTATACCATGTTCAGACATTTATTTTTAAAAATTTGTAGTCAAAATTTCAGTTTTTTATGCCTCTTTTATTTCTGATTCACAATAGATTCTCAAAATGTTATTCGCATTTTTTGCCCCTGTTCGATTTGCTTTGGCAGTGTTTAATATAAATACTAGCTAGAATACAATCTTCGAACTTCATCTGGAATCTTTAATATTATATGCTGTACTGTTTGTCCCAACCATGGTGGAATACTAATAAGGTTTTCGTGAGTTTGACACTTCTCTCTCAAAATGATAAATATTTGTCTCCGTGCTCTTGTCAAAAACAACTGATGGTGAATTGCAATGAAAATGAATTTTGTTAAGTTCGTGTTTTTTGCGCAAATAAACAAGATTTTCAGTTTATCAAGCTACTATCAGTTAAGACATTGCACATTCCCTCATGAGGCATTCTATATGTTCTTGAAGCAGACGATATGAATGCAAGACAATTTGCATGCTGGCCAAAGCTTCATGTCGGTGGCATCTTTCAGAGCTCGTTTCTATAAAATGTCCTTAATTCGCACAATAAACTATAAAATCTATAACACATCGTAACCTAGCAACTCAAACAAATAATACAATTTAACATCTATCAAAAATTCCGCTCTATCGCTCACAATTTTTTGACCGAATGAAAGCAATTTTTGGTATTGTCAAAAGCTCACTAGCGACTTATTATTATTCCACCATGATCACAATATTTTATATAAAAATATATTCTACCGATTACATATAAAGCACACGTTGATATCTAATTGAAGCTTAAGAATATATTTTTTCTGCTGGCAGTGCTTTGCTTTAACGAGAATGTAGTGCTGCCAAGTCTGACTACACTTTTGCAATATAATTACTAGTGATAACAGCGCCAACCGATTCCCGAACCACTAACGGTGTAACTAATTTGGCAGCGTATTCGCTGGAGCAACAACTATAGGGCGTCAATACCGAACAATAATTCTTTGCAGACCTAAGCATATAAGCTATCACAGTCTAACACATAGAATTTAGGCGCCAGCGGCAAATACAGAAAACACTATTCATTGCACTTGCACGCACATCGAACATATGCGGAGAGCAACGCACAGCTTACGTATACGGCATAATATCCTGTCTGCTCGCTTGCACACACATCATTTTAGCCGAAATCGGCCGCAGCAATTTCTGCAAACACACACGGGCGAAGTACAACAGCGGAATCGAGTTGAGTCGTCGCCGAGTTCGTCGAAAGTTGATTTTTTTTTCATGTGTGTAATGAATTTTATATTTTTGCAACAAAATTTCATTATTAAAATTCACTGAAAAATGCGCAAAATTGTGCTAAATCTCGGCAGAAAGTGTTAAGTTTGTGATTGTGTGTGTTTTGCTTACGCTTTTAATCGTTTTTCAACGCAAAATTTGCGTTTTCCGTGCGGCGTTGAAATTTTTCTAGTTGAAGCCTCGTGAAGCATCGAAGGCGCTCGCTCGGGACGTTCGCGGTGGTGCGTTTCTTTAGTTACTTATTTTCTTTTTTTCCTCATTTACTTTTGAAGCGTTCTTCACAAAATTCACAAAATAAAAGAAAAAATATATTGTCCGACGTCGCCCATAAATTTCAACGCATTTTGTTCACAAATGCAAAGAAAACAAAATAATTAAGTTTTTTAATTTCGCAAGTTTTTTGTTGTTGTTTTGCATTATTCGGTGTTTGTGTGTTAAAGTAACAAAAGAAAGCAAAAAAAAAAAAAAACAAACAAAACTGTCAAAAATTGATGCAATCGGAGTGATAATGCTTGCTGGCCGTGGCTTTCTTGTTTGTGGTACGCACTAGGCGGTGCTGCTGCAACATTTTGTTCGCTTTCAATTCTCAACAAAGGAATTATTTGTTTTGTTGCACAGAATCAGCCATCAGGCATGAGGCTTGAGTGGAAACGAGGAATAATAATAAATAAACAAATCGGCACGAATGTGCAGAAAAAAGTGAGTTTCAATGAAAATAAACATGAAATTCTTGACATTCTTCACTTGCAACATGAAGAAATACATAGTTTTAGTGTTAAAATGTGAATCAACTTATTGGAGTTTATATTAAGGGCTCAAATCACAGTGGCTTAAACAGAAAACAACGTCGACGACGTCAACGAATGAGTTGCACAAAAGCAGACAGATTTAGCAAAAAAAAAAAAAATTAAACCAGTCGGCGACTGACGCTGCAGAGCTTTGCTGCCATTTGTAGCAGACGTCGTCGTCGTTGTTGAAATTCGAGCCAGGGTTGCATTTTGTTGATTTTGTGCAGAATGCGTTTGATGCCTGTGTTCATACCGTAAAGAAGGCAAACAATAGTCGCGTTTATTGTTTCAACATGCAACTAGAATTTGGATTAAGATATATATAGTGCAAAAAATAAATGTCACAGCTAGATGGCGTTGTGAACATATCAACAGCTGGATTTTGTTTTGTATGCAAATCGGATTTGCATCCGTACTTTTCATGTTAAAACTACTAAAATTAGAAAGACAAAATGGAAAAAATCATGCAATTTACACATTGATTTGGAATTGTGCACTATTTATTATTATTTTATGATGATTAAAAATATCTTAAAAACCTAGGACCAGTTTCACAAACTATACCTCAGTTGTACTTAAGTTTAACCTTAGCTAAGATCAACTTAAGTTTTCTTAGGCATTTTTTCACAATCAGTACTTAACTATTGCCGAAATTTAATACAATAATATGGCACATCATCAAAAATAGTTTGTTTACGTTTTTTGACATTTGTGCAAAAACTAAAATTTGTGTAAAACACATTTGAATTTTAGCGTAAATGAAGTGGAGTTGCTTGCGAATGTTGTTGGCAAGTTTCAAAATGTTCAGGAATGCAAATGAACCGACGCAGTCACAGTCGGGAAGAAAGATTTCGCATGGCATGAAATCGTGAAAGAATTCAACTCGGAATATGTAGCCGGTTCGTTCCGAAGCGAGGAATGTAATCAGCTGTTTGCTATTTACGAGTTCAGGCCTAACTTTAATAGACACATGCTGGCATACTCTAATGCCAAAAACTAAACGGAAAGTCAGCCGGCTGTTTTCAGAATAAAAAATACCCATTATTACCATGCATTGACTTTGAGAAGTGTCACAATACAATTTGCGGTTTTGTTTGCGTTAAATTGTGCGTTTATTTTTAAATTCATACACAAAATAATAATAAAAAAAAATAAACAATCGCAGCCTTTACTGTTTGGCTTGAATAATTTGTTTAATAAATTTGAATAAAAAATGTTTTGACGTTTGCCTAGGCTGTGAGCGATTTGAATCGCTCTACAAAAAGCCAATGAAAGTTAACGAAACTTAACGAAACTGGCAATTCCAATTATGGGTATGCCCATATATTTATATGGGCTCTGTTTTATATTGATAGATCAGTCTGCCAGCATGTGACTATTATAGCCAGGCCTTTAAGTATAACTTAAGTAACGCTTTTTCCATACTTATGGCTGGTGTATGGCTGTTGAAACGCATTTTCAGAGCTTATGCTTAAGTTCAACTCTAGTATAGTTGGTGAAACGGGGTTTTCAATTCATACGACCTTACAAAGCAATTTATATTAGGGTAATTCACGATCTTGTTGTATCTTTGCAAAGGCAAAATGAGCTGCTTTTGCAAAAACAAAACGCATTGATATGCATTTGCTATATGGTGTGTTCACAAAAATTTTCTCTTGCAAAAACGCATATGCAACGTTGCAACAAGATTGTGAATTACCGTATTGTTTATACGTTTAAAGCTACCTCTCTTTAAGTGAAAATTATAAATGAAAATATTTTAACTCATCGTTTAGGCGTTCGAGTGAAAAATAGTGAAAACTTTGGCGTACGGTAACATCTAAATTTGCGCATTCAGTTTGTTACTGCACCCAGTAAACCAAAAAATGCCTCGATATCAAGATCAATAAAATACATTTATTTTTTTAACTTCATCGAGGTTGACTTAAATTTCGATATCACTACAATCTTGACGATAGGTTAACTTCGATAAATTTCTTTTGATTACCCTATTTTAAACAATTTCTTGTCTAGGGTAACCACTAAATTGGATCTCGGTGTCTTATTTGATGAAAAGGATAATATCCTAATATTTTAAAGCGAAATACACAAGATTTTAAAGATCCTCACACTTTGAAGTATATTTTATTACATTAATTCGGTATAGTCTGGAATATTGTTGCCTTGTTTGGGATCCCCACTATAATTCTCATATTAAAAGGATTGAAAATGTACGAAAAAGGTTTACAAGGATGCGTGCCTATAAACTAAATTGAAAATTTGCTCCGATATATCTTGACCGGTGCTCACTTTTTTGGTTGAAAACACTCCAAGTAAAGAGAAAATACTATCTTATAATGTTGACTAGAGATGTCATGATGTCTCATATCGACTATGCTCCAATAATCGGTCTTTTTAAAATCTTTGCGCCGGAGACATCTATTTTATATTTCATATCATAGAACAAACTATGGTGACAATGATGTGGTCAATAATTCGTGCGTGTATTTAACTCTGTTTGTGATTTAATTGACTTTAGTCAATAAAGAGAAACTTTTAAGATCAATCTTCAGTTGATTCTTAAGTAATTATGTATAATTATTAAGATTTTTTGAATGCATTTACTGTTATACTATATACTAAGATGATTATTCAATATGCATTTTAAATCTATCGTAATACTTTGTTAAATAATCTATAAGACTTTGTGTCGCTAGATAATACATAAATAAATAAATATCGCAACAATCGTATCTTCAAAGGTTTGTTTACCAGGTAATAGAAGTTGTTGATTTCCATCTACCTCGTATCAATTTCCTGACTGAAGGGCTCTAGAATAAGCTATATCCTTACTTACTAACTTACGTGGTCTTAACAACCCGTGTCCGGGTTTCGGCCGACCTCATCAGCTCTCGCTATATCCTTACATCAAGTTTTTCTTGATATTGTTGATCTCTATTTCTACTTCTTCGCTTATATAAAACACCGTCTAAATAGAATACACATAAAAACTATAATAATATCGAAATTTTTTTTCAAATTCTTGGATACTTCTAGGCCCTTGAAACACAATCAAAGAAGACTTAAATTGTTCTTCCGCAGAATTTATTTCGGTCAAATTGTAAAGTTACCTTGAGAATAAGTTGCTCCAAATAATGATACCATAAACACGGTTTATACTCTTTAAAACTTAAGAGAACATTATTCACACATCCGTTAAAAAATTCTACGTCATAATAAACACAATATCTACGTTAAAAATTTGCTGAATACTTGTGAAGACGTTTTCGTTAAAACTACTCGCTCATCTAGATTTTAACAACGGCTTAAAGGACATTTTAAGATAATTTTAAAACACAAAAAACATTTCAACTTCAACACTGTAACCAATCAAATACGTTTTTGATGAAATGTGATGTCACTTAAAATAATCTAACGTTGTCAAATTAGAGCAATTGCCTTATATGCCAGAGCTTCAGCTTCGAGTCTTACTTAGAACACTTTTTTCTGAAATAGTAGGGACAGGGTTGCATAGGAGAAAAATAAAAATGTAGGGTGAGGTGGGGTAATGTGTACCATGGGGTGATGTGTAATACGACGATTTTTTGTACAAAATGTAAACATATGTGCGAATGAACAACTGCGATATGTTCCTTTTGACAGAAACTTGTTTTTCATAAGTTTTGTAAGTCGACAGACATACATTTCATTAGTGTTCTTAAAAAGTTTGAAAAATTTTTGTTAAAAAGTTTTTTTAAGCTTACAAAAAATTGCGTTTCGGTTAAAATTTTCTTCAGATTTTAAAAGTGTGTAGATGTAAAAAGTGACTTACATAGGGGTGATGTGTAACACTCAGGGTGGGGTGATGTGTAATACTTCAAAGAAAAAAAAAAAACACAAACTCTGCAATGCAATCACTTCAAAGGCATTAAAAGCGATCTTCCCAGTTCATACCATTCAGCACATACCAAAATTCAATTGTGGTATGAACGCCACAGAAACGTTTACAGTTGCAGGAGGTGGCAAAAAAAAAATTAAAGGGAAAAAAAACCTAACAAATGGCAATAAAGCTACAAGTGCTCGTTCGCAAAACCGCCACTCTTCGTCGTCATACAAAGGAGATCGAGATTTCTGCATGATTTGTTGCGATTTATTGTCAAAACATTTAAATCACAAAAATTATCTTGAATGCAACAAATGCAAGCGCATTTTCTACTTTTTGTGAGCCATTTTATTTGTAAGAACTGTCACACCGATATGGATATTATTTTGAATTACTATTGAATAATTATTTTACATTTGAAATGTTTTTTTTTTGTTTTGCAATAAATAATGCCATTCATATATTCAATTAAAGTTAGCGATGAGTTTTTTTAATTTAAAAGTGTATGTGTGTGTATGTGCATTGAGAATCAGATAGATTTACGAGATATTGCTTTTATTTCATTAAGTTCTTATCATAATACTTTTACTAAACATAAAAAGTCAAAATAAACATTAAAAAATTAAAGTTCCTGGTCTTTAAACCAACATATTGTTGGTGTTACACATTACCCCACCGATTTGAAATAGACCAAAAAAATCATATTTAAAATTTTTGTTCTACATCCATCCATTTCTCAAAATATTGAACAGACATGAAAACACTCACTTCTTGGGTGCTTGAATGGGTTCTTCTGCAAGGGAAAGGCCTTAAAACTAATCAAAAATTAAATGTCTTAATACTTTTATTGAAACAAATAAACTCGTGTTACACATTCCCCCACTTCAGCCTACTTAAAAAATAAAATCTTTACCCTTGGAAATAAAATTTATTTTTAAAAAAAAATAGTTTTGGAAACATTAACCTTTTATGTACAATTGCCTATTACTTTTCTTTCCGTCGTTCGAAAAGTGTTGAGCAAAAAAAAAACGGTACCATTCTTTCTCCAGTGCATTCAAAGTGGTGACCATATAAAAACGGCTCAACTAATGGAACTTACAATTTCTCAGGGTACCTTTTCTCCCACTGCTTTCAAAAGTGGTAAAAAAAAACTGCTCATTCTTCAAACTCAAAATAGGCAAAAGTAAAATCAATTCGTACTTCTACTTTCATCGTACCTCATAGAAATAAAAACTTACACAAAAATAAAAACGTATCAAAAATTTTACAAAAGTACGTTCCCGTGCAACTCTGAATAGGGGATAATGATACAATATGTCGTCGAACATGACATGTCCATCCGACATGTTGTACCGTGCGAAAGCAAATCTGACGGTCGCATCAACGTTCGGTCCGACATGTCGGATGAAAATCAAAAATTGATTGATGATCAAAAAAATGCGAAAGGATGTCGGTCCGAACCGGTGCATTTTTCATTTTATTAAAATCGTGAACATTCATTTTTTTAAGTGGACAACAAAGCAGTAAAAATAATGAAAAAAATATGCCAAGCATTTCAGACACTGAATTAAGCACAGAATTTATTAAAATCTGTAAAATTTTGCTGAAATATGAAAAATTAAAGCATAGAAAATAGAGTAAAAATATTAGTCAATTATAGGAAAGTCAAAAATCGTTTAGCTATTAAGCCGATGAGATCCCTCTGACAATCTGCAAAGAAATTAAGTCAACGCACATGTTCGATTGTTCAAAAGCTCAACCAAATCATCCCGTTATTTTGTCAACGTACTTTTTTGCACGAAACTGCGTGAAGATAAATTCGTAAATCCAACGCTCACTTAGCAAAGACACAAACCCATGCTTCTAAAAAATACGAATTTTAAATTCTTTCTATTGAAAAGTACGAATTTAACTTAAACTACTAATTTAAATAATAAAACTACCAATTTAACTTCATTTGATAAGAAATTTTTTTGATATCGACTTGAAAACTTATATTCAAAACTTTTATAAAAAACTAAAATGTTTGGGAAAATATACAAAATTGATTCCATCGTCATCAGATCACAAGGCCATCAGTCATTTCTAAAAAAGTCGTAAATTACATGTCCATGGTACTTATTTGAATTACAAAAAAAATTACAAAAATCGTAAAACCTTAACGTACGATTTTTATCTTTTGGATACCAATGGACAGGTAACGATACTTTTTAACGGTAATTGACTCATTGTGGCGCGCTAAGGATTTTATCCATGGGAAATTTTTTAAAAAGTATTGAAAAGTGCAGGAGACGTAATCCAAAAGTAAATTTCCTTATTGTATGTGAGTGCCTAATGCGTTCAGGAGGAAAAAGGGATAATATGTCTTTTTTTCTTAGTTACAAATGGTGTAGAAAAAATATCAAAATTCTGTAGTATTTCGTATTTTATTGCACTTTTTGTAAATAACGTACCTGCGAGAAAGGTACAATGTGGTGATTTGCTACTTTTCAATCATTGATTCACGTTTTTTGATCCACTTTGTTCATAAAAGGGTAAAAATATCTTTATTTTTTCGTAACTTTTTTAATTAAGCTTTATACATAACTTTTCATATCTTAGGTTTTGCAGAAATCAAAAATTCGATCTATGTATAGATTTTTGTAGGTCACTGCATTTTAATTGTCAACTTAAATGTCAGCGTAAGCTTTTAGTACTAAATTCACACGTTTCTACTTTTTTGATTTTATTATTAACAAATCTGGTTCAATCAATTCAATCAATTGCTGAGTTTTCACATACAAACAATTTAAATTATAGTGAAAAATTCTTATACATTTTAAAATTGAAATCCACCCCCAGCCGCCCGTAGGAAAAATAGCTAAGTAAAAATTAAGTCATTAAAGCTCACGGTAGACTTTGATCGCGCTTTGCCTTATCATTCTTTATGTGTGTGTGAGCTATAAATATTTATATTTTTTAGTGACCGCGAAGATGGTTGTTTGATTGCCTTATTTGCTGTTTCTTAATATTAATTTCCTATCAATGATGTTAAGATAGCACTTAAAAGTGTAGTTTCTGTTACTATATAATAAGATTTTAGCTAATTATGTCAATTTTTTTTATAAATGCTATGAATGGATATCAATGTATTTCTATACAATATTTTACGTTATTTTTATATCCCATGATATATACCAAATTGTAAAGTTTGTGTTATTTTCAAGTTGACAATGCTTAAATTTCTGAAAAATTTTATTAAGTCGTAAAATGTACAAGAAATTGCGTCTATAATTGTGTCAAATAAATACACTCAAGTAATTACGTCAAAACACAAACCAGGCAGACAGCAATATTTTTATCGCAATGACGTTGACGTTGTTGATAGTTGTTCTCTGGTGTTGCTGTTGTTGAATGTTGTTATTATTTGACGCTGCTGGTTTCCGCCTTTCAGTGCAGTCGCTGCAAACTTATTTTAGCAACATCATCAGCAGCAGCAGCAGCTTTTCTTTTGTTGCATTCTCTTCAATGCCTACATCAGCTGTTGAGTGCAGGTGAGCAAATGTAATAGCAATAGTTTGAATTTATGCAGCAATGTTGCAGCTATGGTTGCAGCTTTGCTTACAGCGGTTTTTTGATTCGATACTATTTTCATATGAGTTGAGTTGTCGATTTAGTTAGAAAGAGAGAGGAAGTTGAGAGAGCACGTTGAGTTTGAGTGTTTGTGAAAAAAATAGGTGCAATCTGAGTACATTCATTGAGTTTGCTGAACTGATGACAAATGCGAATTTATTTATTTGGTTGAAGGACCCTTTCGGCTAAATTTTATAACTTTTAATACAACGCAATTTTTTTTGCGCACAAAACAAAATGTTGAACTTTTATTTGTTTTTGTTTTATTATTTTTAGGTTTTTCTTTTCTTTTGTTTTTGTTTTGTTTTGCTAATAATGATTAATTTTTAGCAATTTGCGGATTTGCGTCAGCGCTGCATCGTTGTGTGCGGCCTGACAGTTTTATTTTCTTGGAACTGTCGTCGTAAAACGTGTGTGTCTGGCAGCACAGTGCTGCCACATTTTGTTTTGTTGAACTTGTAATTTTTAAAATTATCACAATAACAAAATAAAAGTTATGCTTAAAATTAAAATTCATACGAATACTATTACCAATCTGCTATAGACTTTGTTGAAAAATTTGGAAAGTTGGAAATTTTTAGCTTTTATATAGAACATAAATGAATTTAGGTCAATGACGTTCCTTGCTTACTTCAGCTTACATAGAGTTGCGCAAACAATTTTTACAAGCCTGATAATATAACATAAAAAATAAGCTGTAAAAAACAATTTAGAAATACACATATAAGAATTCGTAATGAACTAATCAACGAATTAGTTGAGCAGTCGTTATTATGTAATTACTGCAATATTCATTCAATAACAAAAACGTAAATTAAAAAAATAAAAAAAATTATAGAAAAAAATTATGAAAAAACAATAAATAATAAAAAAAAAATAAAAAAAAAAATAAAAAAAAAATAAAAAAAAAATAAAAAAAAAATAAAAAAAAAATAAAAAAAAAATAAAAAAAAAATAAAAAAAAATAAAAAAAAATAAAAAAAAATAAACAAATAATAAAAAAAATAATAAAAAAATAAAAAAATAGTAAAAAAATAATAAAAAAATTATAAAAAAATTATAAAAAATAAAAAAAATTAAAAAAAAATAAAAAAATAATAAAAAAATAATAAAAAAATAATAAATAAATAAAAAAATAATAAAAAAAAAATAAAAAATAAAAAAAACAAATAAAAAAAAACAAAATAAAAAAAAAAAAAACTTAAAAAGAAATGAAATAAAATAAAAAATACAAAAAGAAAAAAAAATAAAAGACAAAAATTAAATGGAGCGGTGAGTTTTTGCGCTATGTATTTTGCTATATATTAAACACCAGAGGGCGCTGTAATACAAAATACGGTAAGGCGTAGAAAAGCGCGAAGGGTGATATATCTGCTTTTCTTCTTTATGTGTATTTATGTTCAACATTCTTATTTTCGCATATCTGGACAGCTGATGCCAAATTTTATTGTATTTGAGTTTGCATCAACACATGCGCAAATCCGTTGCGTCGTACGTTGGCATTGTTTTGACATTTAAATTTTCAGTGCATATTTAATTGCTATCCAGGTAAAAAAGACTTACAAAATAATGGCTCATTCGCAAAGAATTAACAAAAGAAATTGTGAAATACGTGGTAAAGATTGAAGGTACATAAAAATAACGTATGAAAGAATTCTTGACCATAAAAATATTTGCAAATATGACCTAAGCTAGGTCATTAAATTTTTCTATTTAATGTATGTAAATATTTAGTACATATTTACTTTAGTACATATTTATTTTCAAAATTTCTTAAGGATTAATTTAAAAAAAATACCGTAATCACACAAAAAAACAAAATTGTTAGTAAAATAAATTTTTGAACTTATCAATATTACTTGCGGCAAGAAAAAATGATCAGAAATTTAAAGTTTTCACTTTCGATGCAAGTTGCTCTGCTGTTTTTGAATACATTTAACTTAATTCTTTTTTGTCTGTAACGTCAATAAAAGTACTTTATAAAAGTAATTATAGAGGTTAGTTAGGCATTTATATTTTTTCAATTTTTGTTCAAGAAAGGTCCATAATATTTGATGTTTTCTTAAAAAAATGGCGCAAAAGTTTATGTTGCAAAAATAATTTAAATTCAAAATTAAATTTTTCACTCATTTTCATTGACACATTAATGCTACAGTAACATTACGACACGAGGTCAAAAGAGAGCATTTATGTATGAGAAAATTTACATACAGTGTTGCGCAAAACAAAAGCAACAATATTATTGCGCTGCTACAAAACCGTCTCTCTTTTTTAATATTGGGGACACACAAAAACTATTATAGGGAAAAAAAGCATATATTCATACATCATATAAAAACAAAATCGTATTCAAGTTTGGTTTGTGTTTTTTATTAAACTTAAAATTAATGTGTCTACATTCAATTTGTCTGAGTGCAAAACAAAAGCAACAAAATTAATATTTGGTGTAAGACCCATTATTCTTGATTACAGCTGCCCATCTACGCGGCATCGGCTCGATTAAATTAGATATAAGTGCTTCATACAGTAGAGTCTTATTGGAAAATCTTTGACCAGAAACTTTTCTCTACAGAATCCCGTTAAGATTGAAATTCAATGGAATTCAAGTCTGGTGGTTGTGCCGGCCAATCAAGGATTTGAATCCCATTGTCTCTAATGTAATCTTTGACGAGCTTTGAAGTGTGCTTCGGGTCGTCGTGCTGAAATGTCCACTGAAGCGGCATATTCCACTCCGCATGTGGTAGCATCTTGCTTTCTAAAATGTCTTCATATACAAATCGATCCATAATTTATTTATATTCCTATAATATATATAATAATTTATAGGAAAAACAAGGTCAGACCATGATACCACCGCCTCCGTGCTTAAAATTCATATTGCAGTTTCGGGCTTCAAGTCGTGTACCTGTGCGGCGCCGTACCGTGCACATCCCATCGGAATTAATCAAGTTGAACTTTGATTCATCGCTAAACAAAACTTAGCTTAGGTGCTCTTTTGCAAAAGTGAGCCTAAAAAACAATAAATTGCATCTGATTGTCACAATTTCAAATGGAATTATTCGAATTATAACAACTCACCTTTTTTGTTTATGCTTAGCTGTAAGCAAAGGTTTCTGTGCCGGTCGGTAAGTGCTGTGATGAATATCTAAACTAAGTGTCCGAACAACCTCTTTGGATGTGGCAAATGTATTTCATTTAAACTCGCCACAAACGTTCCTGTCATCACGCAGCGATGTCTTCCGCGGCCGCCCGTCTTTTGTGATGTTATATTTCTTTATTAATCTACAAACTATTGATCGATTAATATTAAATTGTTTCGGGATAGATATTTGCGAAATTCCCATTTTATAATCGGAAACAATTTGTGATTTTAGAGCTTCACAGTATTTATCACGTACCATTATAAATGGGATCAGTCAATGTAACAACTAGCGCAAAAACAAAACTAAACTGAAATGTTTATGACTCACAAACAACAAGTGTTTTACAATAACGGAACTTTTACCAATAATTTTTGGAACTTCTGTTCTTTTTTAACATTTTTGAAGTTTTGTTTTGCACTCAAACAAATTGAATGCAGACACATTAATTTTAAATTTAATTTAAAAACCCAAACCAAACTTCAATATGATTTTGTTTTTATGTGATGTATGATCTTATTCAAATCAACAACATATCTAATGATCTTAACCGTATTTTAGATCTGGTTTATATCGATAAAGATTTCCAGGTATTTCTCGACTTACCATCGAGCCCCATTTTTAATCAGTCTCATCTTCATGTATCTCTCCAAATTGACTTCTCATTTGATTGACTGACATTTTCAAAAGCTCAATAATAATATAAAGATTTTCAAAGACTATAGACATGCTTATATTGTTGGTATGAATAGTTACCTATCCTCGTTACCCTGGGATGCCCTATTACTAGAAGGCGAAAGATTTTCAAAGACTATAGACAAGCTTTTATTGTTGGTATGAATAGTTACCTATCCTCGTTACCCTGGGATGCCCTATTACTAGAAGGCGATCTTTTGTCTATGTATAATTTATTTTCCAATGTTTTTATGGAGGCCTCGGATCGTTTCATTCCCGTTAAACAAACCCAGTGTAATGGTAATCCGCCATGGTATAACAGGAGGAAACGTTTGTGAGATAACACTTCAAACCAGATTTTAAGATCCGAGTATCTATCTATTAAACATAATTTTGATATACTTAACCAGTTCCTTTATCGCAATTACTTAATATCTACTGAGACATGTCTTAAACAAAACAGCAAAATCTTTTTGGACTTTCATCAATAATAAGCGAAAGTCCAATGGTCTTTCTATTAGGATGTCCTACCTAAATGATGAAACTGATGATAGACGCGCTATCTGCAACTTATTCGCGGATTATTTTAAATCGGTATATACTTCTAGTAGAGCTCTACGATGACATTGACGTAGTTCGGCGTATAACTGTGCAGCGACTACGCTGGCTGGGTCATGTCCATCGTATGAACGACGAAGCTCCAGCGAAAAAGGTGCTCGAGGCGAGGGTCGCTGGTCAACGACGACAAGGGAGACCATGCCTCCGATGGATGGACCAGGCTGAGGAAGCCCTAACCGCACTTGGTGTATCCGATTGGAGAAGGCGCGCGCAAAGCAGAGGCGCCTGGCGAGAGCTGATGAGGTCGGTTGAAACCCGGACACGGGTTGTTACGACCAACTAAGTAAGTAAGTAATATACTTCTAGTACCCCAGTATCTGGACCTCCCTGTCCTAATCCACTCTTGGACAACGGCTCTATTTGCGTTGATGAATCGGAGGTGTTTGCCGAATTAAAAGCATAAAAATCAATACCAATGAGGGCCCTGATGGCATCGCACCTATAACACTAAGAAAATGTGCGTCATCGATTGCACTACCACTTTCGCTAATCTTTGCTAAATCTTTATCATCAGGAGTTTTCCTCGATTCTTGGAAATTATCCCACATAGTACCTAACCATAAATCTGTATCTTAACACGATATCGTAAATTATAGACCTATCTGCAAATTATCCGCTATTCCGAAACTGTTTGGCTTCATGTGCGGGAGATCCACAACCACCAACATGGTTCTCTTCTTAAGTAATATTATTCATAATATGGAGAATCACTTACAAACAGATGTAATCTTTACAGATTTTGCGAAAGCCTTTGATAAAGTTAACCATAACATCTTATTATCTAAATTTTCGGCTATCGGAATCCATTCCAACATGCTAAACTGGATAAAATCTTACTTACTTAATCGTCGTCAACGCGTTCAAATCAACTATATTACATCTAACCTAATTAATGTAACGTCTGGTGTGCCGCAGGGTAGTCACCTTGGCCCGTTACTATTTCTGTTGTTTATTAATGATCTCCCGCTAGTAATTAAATACTCCCGTTGTCTTATCTTTGATGACGATCTTAAATTATATCGCAAAATTAGATCAGTGCTCGACCGTTCCCTCCTTCAAGACGATCCAAACGCAATATTTGCTTGGTGTTAAACAAACCAATTGCCTCTTAACATCTCAAAATGTAACTATTTAGTTTTTGCGAGAATTTTGACTCTGCCCTCTTGTGGGCAGCTAACACATTAACTCTATACTGCTAGAACGAATTTTCACTAAAAAAGACTTGGGAACTAATTTAGACCCGCATCTTAACTTTGGTGATCATATTGATTACATTGTAAATAAGGAAAATTCCATGCTCGGTTTTCTTATTAGAAATAGCAAGGAGTTTAACAACCCGTACACTCTAAAATCGCTTTTTTCATCGCTTGTAAGGCCACACTTGGAATATTCCTCCATTATCTGGAACCCTTCAACAACCTTACATTCTGAACGTATCGAAAAAGTTCAACGTAAATTCACCCGATTTTATAGTAGTCTATAAGAGCTTGTACTCTGCTTGATGAAATGAAATAAATAAATATATGCTTTGGTTCCTATATTAATTTTTGTGTATCCCCAATATTAAAAAAGAGAGACAATTTTATAGCAGCTCAATAATTTTGTTGCTTTTATTTTGCGCAACACTGTAAATGATTGCCAACAATTCGTTTTTGCTCTGATGTTTTCAAAAAAAACTCCCAAACTATCGAATAAAATGTAAAATTTGAAAATATACTTTTGCAAGCTATCACCATCACACGCATCACGATTTTCCTAACTTTTTCTCATAAGTTTTAGGTGTTGAATCTACATTTTGCTTATTTCCTCGAAGTTACCGGTTTGAAAGATGCACACAAAATTCCTGCAATAGTTTGTGAAATGTTTTTTCAAATCAACGAATGAATTCAAAAATTATTTATATCAACTCCCGAGTAAAGACGGGTATCCAGCTAGTAAATAAATAAATAAATATTAAAACGCATGTGCCTCTGTTATCTGTCAGATAAAAAACTAAAATATTTAGTTAACCAGCTCTGTTATGTTAATCAAACTACTTGATTTTTTTTAAAGCTTAATACTTTTTTAAAATTTTCCAACGCAATTTATGCACACATTTTTTTGCTCCACTCCCTTTAACCTTTTTTAAAATATTTTTGCTTAACCTACTTTAAGTATTTAGTTTCATAAACATTCACAAAAATAAAAAAAAAAAAATTAAAAATAAAAAAAAAAATACAAGAATTTCACCTAGTTTTTGTATTGTTGCAAAAATTCCGCTTGTTTATTTTTTCTCTCTTTTTTTATTTCATACTAATTGCTAACAAAGCATAAAACGAAAAACGTGCGATAACATTTAACAAAAAAAATTAATGGAGCAAAGCAACTACATATTTTTGCTGTATGTAGTATTGTGTGCGTGTTTTTATTTTTACCAAGTTATTGAATTCATAAAAGAAAGCAAATTGAGCAAAATAAAATGAAAAAAAAAAAAAATAATTTTTGCATTTTTTGACATGGCTTTCAAATGAGATCAAACACATTTAAACTTCAAGTAATATAATAATTTTTTATTTTGAGCTCTTTTTAATTCAGATCCAACTAAGCTCAATTTGTTTTGAAAATGTTTTTTAAAAATTCCTGTATTTCGATATTAAAAACAATTTATGCAATTAATCTTACCGTACCATAGAGCAATTTTAAATAGTTTCCTAGTTTAAAAAAAAGGCAATCTCAATTTGTCCCATATTTATATCGAAAATCGATAATAATGAAATGTGCCTCACAAAAAATCTTTTAAATTGCACTGTAGAAAATATTTTTAAAGGATATAATATTAAAGTTTATGAATAAACAAGCCATTTCTAAGAAAAAAGTGCCAATTACTTTTTATGAACATTGTACGTTTAGAGTGGGACTTCCGATAAATTTTCTACCCGATCCATGTTATAAAATCACCACTTATTGGCGCCAACTTTGCAATACTTCAAAATTCTCACGAACGAACTTATCGTGAATTAGGTAAAGTGCTATTTTATTACTCAAAGTTTTTTTTTTATAGTTGATTTGACTGTTGAAGCCTTAACACAGAGAAGTTCTTGAAGAAATCAGACGTCACACGTAGTTTGTATTTTATTTGCTTATTTTTTGCTTACTAAACTAATCTTATCAATGTTAAATTAAATAAAACAAAATGTTTCAAGTATAAAATACCTGTATTTCAAAAAAAAAGAAAGAACCTCTCCAGTGCTAACCTTCTGTTTAGCAACAACAAACAAAAAACGCAATTAGTTGTTAGAAAAACGAAAACAACTAATACAAATTAATAAAAACAATGACAGTCAGAAAAATAAATAGAGCGCAAATGTTTGAAGTGAGAAGCAGAAGCAGCAGCAACAGTAGCGGTAGAGAAAAGTAAATGCATTCCATTGTTGCCAGCACTGTTTGTTTTAAAGCACTTTGTTTACCTCATTTGATGGAACCTTCACAACAGTGTTGCAATGTTGCAACAATGCTAGGCGACACGCATTTTGAGCATTTGATGTAATGTTTTGATTATAGAATTTAACTAATTACCTTCAAAATTTAATTTTGTTATCTATTCCAATTTCTAAAAAAACAAATTTTTTCTTTTGGAAATAAAAGTACCTAAATTTTTTTTTAAAACTCAACAGAAATCTTAAAAAATTGTTTTTTGAAAATAATATTCAACTTTTGATAAAATAAGTGCAACTATTTTAATTCAAGTTAAATACTAATTCAAGTAAAATTTTACTTTTATTCCAAAAATTTAATTTTAATTTTTAGAAAATCATATTAACTAGTATTCGACCATCCAAAATCGATTTTCTTTTTTTGCTGAACGCACCAATCCATAGCCTGAGCAGAATGAACGGCATCAGCGGCGCTCTTTGTCGCAGCGTCATCTCAAAATAAACCACCAAGATTGAATAAAATAAATAATTATAAATGTCTTTGCATGTGTTATATAAAGTCTGTACCAATTGTCGCCGCATCCTCTCTTTGTCGTGTTAACATCATAAAATTTGTCAAGATATGAAAATATGGCTTCTATATTTTGACAATTTTTGTTTGTCGCATGTTGCAGTCATTGAATTCAGGCTGTAACAGTTTCCTTGACACTGACGCGGTGGCAAATTCATTCTGTTCAGGCTATCGGTGTGTTCGAATAGAGAGAAGTTGAGAGAAAGCAGTAACAATATTGTTACTTGTTTTGTTTTTCGTTACAAAAAAAAAAGCAAAAACAAAGGAAATTTCTAATAAAGTGAGAGATTTGCTCACAAACTTGAATTCTTGCTTTCAATTCTTGAATCAATGTTCATTAATATAGGTTAAGTCACTTGAGAGAAAAGCACTCTTTTTCTGCCTTTGCTCGAACTGTCAAAGTAGCTGTTAGCTAAAAATTGTACAGATTCAGGTTTTTTTTTCTTGATTTCCTTTTATCCATTCTGACAGTTCGACCGAGCTTCTCTCAAGTGACTTAACCTGTATTAATGAACCTTGTCTTGAACATGATACAATGATAAGGTAGGCCCATGATACTAAGTGCTCTCACGCGTCAACGAAGAGTGGATAATGAGAAGCAACATTAATGTCAAAACGACGAATTTCGTAGAAATTGCAAATGAAGAAAATATTTTATGTTTCCAAGTTGCAAACAATGCGGTCGCGGGTATTAAATTTGTGCTAATTTGAGTGAAAATATTATATAAAAAGTGTAATAAAAACTATAAAATGTGAAAGAAGTCTTAAAATTGCAAAAAAACTGTAACATTTTTAACCTAAAAACAACTGCGAAACGTGAGCATAAAGAAATTCGCGATGAACAGCTGATTTTGACATCAATGTAGCTTTATTCTGCTTTCTACTCCATTCCTCTCCGTGATGACCTTACCTTATAATTCTGCCATGGTCTTGAATAATGTAGAAGAGGCCTAGCATTCTTGCTGACTGAATGAGTGTGTCCGAAAAGAGGAAAAAAAAAGCAACAACAACAATCACACAGCTGTATTATAACTTTTTCTCTCTCTCGCCTTCTGCTCAAGCACAGCAAGGTGGTGCAAAAACAACAAAATTGTGTGGCATTGCTTGTTGTTTTATATGGGAAAAAAAAGTGTCTTTAATTTGTAATTTTTTATCTTAATGACAAAACATTTGAACAAAAGCTAACAGTACTTTCAAAAAGTCCATAGGATGACACATAGATGGCATTATTAGATTTTTTCCATATGATTTTTATTTCGTACCAACCTTCAAACGAACTGTTAAACTGTTTCTAAAGTTTTTTTCTATAACTTATTAATTGCTATAAACTTTACAATGCAATAAAAATATTCACTTTCATTTCGGCACCCTTTATTATGTTTTGTCTCAGCAACTCGGGTCGAGCATGTCTGAGATAGTAGGAAAGAAAAACCGAAAACAACCACATAGCTCTGTTGAAGCATTTGCCTTTTTTTTAACTCCGCATTCTACTCTCTCACAGCAACGCTGTTCAACAGAGCTGTGTGACTTTGTGAAATATTTTGTTTTTGCTTCTTTTATATGGGAAAAAGGTGTTTTTAATTTATTATTTTTACCTATCTTCATGACAAAACATTTAAATGAAAATTATATAGTTTACAAGTAAACATGTTTACAACGTAATCAAAAAATGCACTTTCATTGCGACACCCTTTATTTTGTTTTGTCTCAGCATGGCGAATCGAGTGTATCTGAGAAGATGGGAAAGGAAAATTAACAACAACCACACAGCTCTGTTAAAGCATATGCCTTTTTTTTACTCTCGCATCTTACTCTCGCAATCTACACTCCCACAGCAACGCTTTGCAACATACCCAGAAGGAAATTTGCTGCTTACAATATCAATGCTTTATTACACACTATGAAACACGAAGCGATTCAAGTTCTAATACAGCTTTCCATTACTTTACACAGCACTTGGCCGCCTTAGAATCAATGAATTTTCAACACGCATTGTTTGCGGCAAAGTATCAAGTCTAGCTACTTCTTGCATCTGTAAATGCATGAATAAATAAGTGAACTTACTACTTTATCGATGTAACGGTGTGCTCAGATTCAGCATACATCGAGTATTAAGCAGTATATTGCTACATATACTTCTGTTTTTGTTCACAAAAGTAGCGCTACGGAAGTAATGTATGAAACCATGCAAGAGATTACACAGTGCTCGGGTTATTTCCTTCTGGGTATTTTGTTGTTTCTTCTTTTATATGGTCAAAAGGTGTTTTTAATTTTTACCTATCTTAATGACAAAACATTTGAATAAAAACTATATTGTGCACTTGGTATAAAGGAGAGCTTTTAAATGATATAAGTTTCATCCGAATCTATTGTCAATAAAGTGGGTAAAAAGAAAGGGAAAGATTTCTGTTTGCGTATTAATATATAAGATTTGACCATAAATCAAGTTCAACTAAAAAAGTTTAAGTAAAATTTGACTTTCTACAAATCAGATGCAACTCTTTTAAATATGGTAGTGGTATGCATCAAAAACCGCGCATACGTAACCAACTTCATATTCATTATACCTGCTTGTCATTTTTTTTTGACAATGACAGTCTAACAGTACGCTTAAAAAAAATTTAATTAGACTCATGTAGAATAAGGCAAGGTAGTGTTAGTAGTTAAAATTCTCTCTTGTGCTGGGTACCGCACCTGTCAAAACCAGGTTTTTACGAATAAAAGCAAAACAAATAACAAAATTTGCAAATTATAATATTCTATGTGTTTGACAGCTGCGGTACCTACCACTCCGAGTCGACACTACCTTGTTAAATATACCTTGATTCGACCTATCAAACTTAATATTTGGTCATCAAACCAAGTTTTTTATTTTTTTGGAAATGTCAAATTACGTGTCAACTAGTGTCCGACCGAATGTGAATTTTCTGCTGAAACTGAATGTTCGGCAAAGTGAAAATAATCGGCAGAAGGCCAAAGTCGAATATTAACAAAATTTTTTCGAGTAAAAAAAAATTTAAAATTTAGTCTTTTCTTTCGATATTTATTAATTTCTTTGATGTTGATATTGCCTAAACAGCTCATTAAACTTCTAATTTATTAATCAGCAACTCAAGATTGATAAAATGCAAGATCACGCATTATTTCCTACTGCGCAATACGTCACAATAAGCCCGTGATTTGAGCAAAGCACACTTTGTTATGAAAGCAAAAACAGGTTAAAAGTATACCAATCCGCATTACAAAGCAAAAACATTCGGCAAATATATTCGGCTATTTTAAGCCGAAGGTTAAAAAATCAGCCGATTATGCCGAATGCCGAAGCCGAATATTCGGTCGGAACAGAAAGTTTTACTTTATTGGTTTAATTTAAACAAAAATGCATCCGAAGACATTGGCGTAGATATGGCGGAAAACCGGAAGAATGGGGGCCATGAAGACCATTACCAAATAACTCAAAGCCCGAATCCACATGTATATGTATTGCAAAAAATTCTTTTTTTTTCTCAAGAAAGGACTCAAAATTTGATTTAGTTCAGTGTTTAGTTGTTCTAAATTGGTCAACAACAACAGCATATATAGTAGACCTTTAGCTGCATTTTCTGCGTTGAGGTAATTTTGGTCTGTGTATTTTTATAATTTATACAATTGTATAATTGTTATAATTTTAGGATATTGAGAAACATTTAAATGTTATTTATTTAAGCAATTTATACATTAATTCATTTACCATGATGATCAAATCGCCCGCACTGTTTTACAAATGTAGTTTTTCTTTTTAGTAAATGTTAAGTAAGTTTTTCGTAAATGTTTTTGTATAATTAAAAATGTTAGGTTTGAGGTGATTGAGGCATGGCAAGAACCAATATATTAAATTTGTTTCTTAATTACTTAATTTAATCACTATGGATTAAAATGTGATGTCCGACACGTACATCCGAACAGACGAATTTGAAATTTTTGGATTAATCCAGAAAAAATTAATCCAGTAAAATTATGAAAACTTTTTTTTCTAAATTGTAAATTATTTTAATACTACTATTTATCGAGAAATCGTAATTTTAAAAAAATACCTAGAAATGCATTTTTTATAGCTTTAAAAAGTAAAAAGCAAAATAAAAAAAAACAATTTAGAACATTCATTTTAATCAATAAATCTTGAAAATTTTGCAATAAAAAGTAAAAGTTGCACAAATTGATTTTAAGTGTTCCCACTTCAAAAAACTTGACTCAAGACTCGTTGAGTTGTTGCTTAGAAACTGTTCTGTCAGTGCTTCTAATAGCAGGCCTTGCCAATTATTATACTAGGCTAGTTTGATGATCAATAAGAATTTTCAGTCTATCTCTACCTCTCTCTCTCTCTTTCTCACACACACACTCTCTCAATGAACCAGTCACTCCAGGAGCCAACTAAGTTGAGCACAGCAATATTGAGCAATATTAGTCTGTGAGTTGAGTGCAAATAACGAACGTCATTGAAAATAACAACAAAACAAAAATTTAACTAATACTTGTTCACGTTGCAAACGTGAGTCGGCGGTAAAGTAGACAACAGACCCAATTCAAGCTGTTGACAACAGATAGATTTTAATTTTTTTTTGTTGTTGATTTTGTTGTTAGCCAGGTGTTATCACCGAAACACTGAGGTAAGAAACTTCTAAGAAGAACGGGAATCACTCACTTTGACAATGAAAAAAAAAACAAACTAGAAAATTTGTAAATATAAAAAGCACAATAAAAAATACCAAGTTCATTTTACAATAACAATAAGAGAGAGCAATACCAATAATAAAAATCTTACTAATTGCTATAATACAATAGCAGCAGCAACTGATTGACTGAGTCACAGAACTAAGAATGAATGACGTTTTGCAAAAAATTTGTTGTAAATAAATTAAAAAAATGCCACACACACACGTTTTGTAAAAAATTTTGTTGTAAATAAATAAAAAAAAAACAAAATCCCGTACACACATATTAACAATATGACAAGCAATGCCAGCCAGTCCAAGTACTGGACGGACAAGACGGAAGCACAAATTGTTGGCAAATCTGTAAATTCATTACGACTTGCATTTATTATTGCTCAGTTTATTGTTATTGTGCGTTTTTATTTCTGTTTGTTACATTGCTGTCAAAGTTGTAGTTGGTGATCTTAACATTGCATTTAACGTTGCCAACTTTTGACGTTTTGCATATGAATATGAATATGAATATATGTATACATGAATATATGTATACTTGAATATGAATATGAATATGAATATGAATATATGAATATGAATATGAATATGAATATGAATATGAATATGAATATGAATATGAATATGAATATGAATATGAATATGAATATGAATATGAATATGAATATGAATATGAATATGAATATGAATATGAATATGAATATGAATATGAATATGAATATGAATATGAATACGAATATGAATACAATGTGAGTATGAATAAGAATATGAATATGAATATGAATATGAATATGAATATGAATATGAATATGAATATGAATATGAATATGAATATGAATATGAATATGAATATGAATATGAATATGAATATGAATATGAATATGAATATGAATATGAATATGAATATGAATATGAATATGAATATGAATATGAATACGAATATGAATACAATGTGAGTATGAATAAGAATATGAATATGAATATGAATATGAATATGAATATGAATATGAATATGAATATGAATATGAATATGAATATGAATATGAATATGAATATGAATATGAATATGAATATGAATATGAATATGAATATGAATATGAATATATGAATATAAATATAAATATGAATACGAATACGAATACGAATATGAATATGAATATGAATATGAATATGAATATGAATATGAATATGAATATGAATATGAATATGAATATGAATATGAATATGAATATGAATATGAATATGAATATGAATATGAATATATGAATATATGAATATATGAATATATGAATATATGAATATATGAATATGAATATCAATATGAATATGAATTTGAATATGAATATGAATATGAGTACAATATAAGTATGAATAAGAATATGAATATGAATATATGAATATATGAATATATGTTTATATGTATACATGTATACATGAATATGAATATGAATATATGAATATGAATATGAATATGAGTATGAATATGAATATATGAATATATGAGTATATGAATATGAATATATGAATAACAATATATGAATATGAAAATGAATATGCGTATGAATATGAAAATGAATATGCGTATGAATATGAATATGCGTATGAATATGAATATGAATATGCATATGAATACGAATATTAATATGAATACAATGTGAGTGTGAATAAGAATATGAATATGAATATGAATATGAATATGAATATGAATATGAATATGAATATAAATATAAATATAAATATAAATATAAATATAAATATAAATATAAATATAAATATAATTATAAATATAAATATAAATATAAATATAAATATAAATATAAATATAAATATAAATATAAATATAAATATAAATATAAATATAAATATAAATATAAATATAAATATAAATATAAATATAAATATAAATATAAATATAAATATAAATATAAATATAAATATAAATATAAATATAAATATAAATATAAATATAAATATAAATATAAATATAAATATAAATATAAATATAAATATAAATATAAATATAAATATGAATATGAATATGAATATGATTATTAATATGAATATATGAATATATGAATATATGAATATATGAATATATGAATATATGAATATATGAATATATGAATATATGAATATATGAATATGAATATGAATATTAATATGAATATGAATATGAATATGAATATGAATATCAATAGGAATATGAATTTGAATATGAATATGAATATGAATATGAATACAATATAAGTATGAATAAGAATATGAATATGAATATGAATTTGAATATGAATATGAATATGAATATGAATATGAATATGAATATGAATATGAATATGAATATGAATATGAATATGAATATGAATTAGAATAAGAATATGCGTATGAATATGAATATGCATATGAATACGAATATGAATACAATATGAGTATGAATAAGAATATGAATATGAATATGAATATGAATATGAATATGAATATGAATATGAATATGAATATGAATATGAATATGAATATGAATATGAATATGAATATGAATATGAATATGAATATGAATATGAATATGAATATGAATATGAATATGAATATGAATATGAATATGAATATGAATATGAATATGAATATGAATATGAATATGAATATGAATATGAATTTGAATATGAATATGAATTTGAATATGAATATGAATATGAATATGAAAATGAAAATGAAAATGAAAATGAAAATGAAAATGAAAATGTAAATGAATATGAAAATATGAAAAAGAATATGAATACGAAAATATGAATATGAATACGAATATGAATATGAATATAATATAAGAATATAACTATGATTATGAACACGAATATAAATATGTATATGAATATGAATTGAATAGAGGAATATGAATTGAATATGAGTATATGTATATATGAATATGATTATGGATATAGATATGGATATGAATATGAATACGAATATGAATATGAATACGAATATTAATATGGAAATGAATATGAAAAGTGAATATTAGTATATATATGAATATAAAAATTAATAGGAATTTTTTTTTAGATAGTCATGAAAAATGTAGTGTGCAAAATTGATAATGAATAATTTTAAATTGAATATGAAAAATGACATTTAATATGACAATAAAATTATAGTTAAAATGAAAAGCACTGAAAATGAAAAATTAATTAAAAACAATTAAATAAAAAGCAATAATGAATTATGGAAATGTGTATGTATTTGAAATGTGAAAGATTAATAATAAAGAATGAATAATGGAAAATTTAATTTGAACATAGAATAGGAAAAATTAATATGAATCGAATAAAACTGAAACTGCGACGAAAACGAAGTCAAAAACAAAGACTTTGATCTTGATAAAGTAAAAAACAAGGACCAAATTCATCAAGACCATGACGGACATAAAGACAAGGCCAATAATCTTCGGATTATTGTAGAAACCAAGTGCTCTTAGAATAAGAATTGAATTATGTAAATATTTCGCTTAGGTGCCATCGGATAACATTAGTTTCCGTGACACCTAAAGCAGACACCGTAACCGATTCAAGCATAAAAGCGCAAGATCCGTGACACTTAAGGGAATCATTTGAATGGTTTCAATTTTGATTCCAAGAGCACTTGGTTTCTACAATAACCGCGCATATTCAAAACAAAATCAAGACAAAGGCTAGTATCAAATACAAAACTAAAACTATTGTCAAATCAAAAACTTGCTTGGTTTTCACTATGTCAATTTCAATGGTCAATTGCTGTCAATCAAATGCAAAATGCCAACACGTTGGCATTTTTTCTATGTTTGTCAATGGATAAAAACTAAAAACAGTTGAATTATCGAATTGAGCTATACAAAAATATAGAATAATTTTATGGAGGTGATATTTTAATTGATTCAGTTTTATGTTATACAACTCACATAGTGAATACCAGGCTTTAGACTTTTGTAAGAACCACGACTATGACTTAGATCAGAAAGAAAACTAAAACTTGAGTCAAAACTGATATCAAATGCCGAATCGAATTAATAGTTGAAATAAACTAATGTCATGCATGTTTTTAAAAATTTTCTGCTTAGGTCAGTTTTGGTTAAAATATAAATTTTTTCCGACTTTTCAAATTAAAAAAGTTACTTTGTTAAAAATCAGATTTGTTTCTCCCGTTTTTAAAGCTTTGCACAATGAATACAATATTGCAAAGGTTTCTTGACACTCACAGATATGTGTCAATATTTAAGGCGCAAAATGCTGCCAGATGTCTAATAATACGCACTTCATGCTTAAAGAAATCAAAAGATCATCCACCTTTTACCATAATTACAAGGTTATTGACTTTATTATTACTAAAAAAAAACATGAACAAATTTTAAAAAAACTTAGAAGTTGATAAACGAAAAACAGCATGAATAAGATCAAGAGCGAGCTTTCAAGAGAGCGGAGATTAAAAAAAAAGAAAAAAACTAAAAATCGTTGTTAATTGACTTAATAATAAATCACCTAATTTGGACCCAGGCATATCCACACAGAAATTTTTAAATAATTAACATTTGTTGTTGCTTTTATTGGTTTAATAAATATATATATATATATATGAGTATATATGTGTGTGTGTACAGTTCCAAGTCTCCGGCAGAAGCATAAACAGTGAAAACAACATAAAAACTGCGAATAGAAATGGTAGAAAAAAAAGAAAACGACCACACAAAAAGCGCAAAACGTAACGCATTTAAACACAAGCGTGATTTAGAGCGCTCTTTTTGCAGGTGGGTTGAGGTGAGAAGTGTTGAGTTGGTGGTGAGTTAAATTTGGCAACGCTACATAAATGCATCTATTATAGATCTTCAAATAAATTAAGATTTTAGCTGTGTAACCTACAGCAAACTTTGACTTTACTTAATTGAACGTCAAAATTTTATGTCGGAAAGAGAGAGAGAGAGGAAAAACAAAGTCAAAATGTTGAATTTATTCAATAAATGCGACAAACAAACCGTGCGGCAAGTCAGCAAAACTAAATGCTTCATCATTATTTATATAATGTCTAAAAAAAAAAAAAAATAACAAAAAATGTAAAAAAAAATTAGGTCACATATGACGAAGATGATGACATAAAGTAACTAGACAAAAACAGCAATTTATTGTAGGAAGTTCGCTCTTTTTCGCTATATAATTTTTACGCTCAAGTTTTCTAAGCTATTTTTAAATTTTTACTTTTTTCACTATTTAAATTAGAAAGTTGCTTATCTATCAATATCTTTTGGATTTTTTTAGAAAGTACTCAAAATTTATATAAGAACTGCATAACTTTAACGTCAAGTATGCAGAAAAAAAAATAAATGTATAGACATTATTAAGAGAATGAAATAGATGGAGTAAGTAAAGCTAAAGGCTATTAAAGACGTAGAAAAACCTATTATTGCGATAGTTACATCTAAAAATCAATATAATCAGGCAAAATTTTGAGGTTATCTTAACCTTTGTGTAACGGAGAAAAACAGGTCGGGAATTATGAACTTTTAAATTTTTCTATTTTTGCTTATATGTATATTCACTGTTCTATTATTACCTGTAAAGAAAATAAACACAGCTTAATAGCTTTTTTCTCAAATAATAAATTCTCTTCTTTGTAGTCGTGAAAGTTTTAAAATCAAACATTACATAATATGGCAAAATGTCTTTTTACTTCCGGTGTATCCTTTATATTTGTTCTATATTCAAAAGCTTTTTAACTGTCTATATGATGATCATTCAAAATTTCTTGATTGCACGTGTAATCAAAACAATTATCAACATCCTTGCTCTCTGCTCTTTTGCGCACTTTTTCTCTCAACCAAGGTTGATTTATAAGGTTGTCGCAAGGGAGAGAGCGAGTGCCCATAATTGTCAAATCGAAGTTGACATCTCATAGAAAATCTGCAAGTGCTCTCTATTATCATCCGTTTTTCTTTCGTAGTCATTCGCAAAATTGGCTGGTTTTGACAATTATGGGTACTGAGAAGAGAGTGCGATTAGCCCTGCGACAACCTTATAAATCAACCTTGCTCTCAACTGTTTACACGGTTTTTTGTTATTTCAAACAACAGTATGTTCCAAAACCTAGTAAAAAAATTTCACTACTAAAAAAACTTTTAATTATGAAACAAAAGAAATGTGAAACTTAGGTTCACATCGATCTTGTCGATCTTTTATTTTTACCGGATTTTTACTCTCCTATAACAAATTAAAAATAAGTCTTTGAATGTGCAGTTTTTTATTAGGCCAAAAAAACTCATTATGTTCGCTGTTATATTTGGTCAAAGCTTTTTAAAGAAAACAGGCTCGAAAATATTACGAAGAATTTTTCTCTGAGAAAATCTTCGTAGACCAAGAAAATTAGCAACATAAAGCAGGAATGGTATAAAACGGGTTAAAGAGATAACATTTGGAGACCTTCCTAATGTAATGTCATTATAAGATGTTAAAATTTAACCAAGCTAGAAAAATATCGTGAATATTCAAACACCAATAACCTCGACTTATTAAAAAATAGAGCATTTTTGGAAAAAAAGAATTGACAAGAGCGAGGATAAATATAGAAGCATGGGGGACTACTAAAAAGAAAGAAATCGAGTGTCATATAGAATGATGCTTTGGGGACTAGTTTGTACATCAATAATCAGCAGTTATGCAATGTTGAAAAATTGTCTTTTACATTGACAGATTGACAGATTAACTCTCTGGATGCCATAGCCTATCCTATTGTATACATATTTTTTCTAATAAAGATATAACTATTAACCCTGAGAAAAAAAAAGTGATGGAAATATAAATATTTCGTTAATACAAATTACCTAAAGTTTTGACTTGATGAAGTATAGCAAAGCTTCAGGAAATAAGTCCCCAAACTAATAATTAATTAGAATTACAAAACACATACAAATTTGTTTCATAATAAAGTGAAGTTCTATGATATAAAGTCCCGAAGGCAATTAAATAACATTCCAAAAATGGTATAAACAAGACCCCAAAAATATATAACTATAGTTCGGCTTTTTTTAAATAAAGTCCCAATAAACGAAATAACATCGTAATTATTCGTCGTTTAAGATCTCAATTATTTACTTTAATTAATTTTTAGTTTGGCGACTTATTTCATAGAGCCTAAAGCTTAAAAAACAAAAACAACGAAATTTGTTGTCGGTCGCTCCTGATAGCAATGTTCTTCTTTTAAATAGCCTTGAACTTGTTCTTGTTTCAAGTCTTAGTTTTAATTTTGATCAGAGTCATAGTCTTGCCCTTGTTCTTGGTCTCGGTCTTGGTCTTAGCCCCGGTCTTGGTCTTAGTTTTGTTCTTGATTTTGTGCATTGTCTTTGTCTTAACCTTGGTCTTTATCTTGGTCTTAATCTTGATCTTGGTCTCGGTCTTAGTCTTGGTCTTGGCCTAGCCTGAGTTTTGTACTTCTTCTTGGACTTAACTTTGCATAGTCTTGGTCTTTGTTGTCTTAGAAATCTTTGACTTGTTCTTGATCTCGGACTTGGTCTTGGTTTTGTTCTTGGTCTTGGTAATGTTATGGTAATGGTATGGTAATGGTATGGTAATGGTATGGTAATGGTATGGTAATGGTATGGTAATGGTATGGTAATGGTATGGTAATGGTATGGTAATGGTATGGTAATGGTATGGTAATGGTATGGTAATGGTATGGTAATGGTATGGTAATGGTATGGTAATGGTATGGTAATGGTATGGTAATGGTATGGTAATGGTATGGTAATGGTATGGTAATGGTATGGTAATGGTATGGTAATGGTATGGTAATGGTATGGTAATGGTATGGTAATGGTATGGTAATGGTATGGTAATGGTATGGTAATGGTATGGTAATGGTATGGTAATGGTATGGTAATGGTATGGTAATGGTATGGTAATGGTATGGTAATGGTATGGTAATGGTATGGTAATGGTATGGTAATGGTATGGTAATGGTATGGTAATGGTATGGTAATGGTATGGTAATGGTATGGTAATGGTATGGTAATGGTATGGTAATGGTATGGTAATGGTATGGTAATGGTATGGTAATGGTATGGTAATGGTATGGTAATGGTATGGTAATGGTATGGTAATGGTATGGTAATGGTATGGTAATGGTATGGTAATGGTATGGTAATGGTATGGTAATGGTATGGTAATGGTATGGTAATGGTATGGTAATGGTATGGTAATGGTATGGTAATGATATGGTAATGGTATGGTAATGGTATGGTAATGGTATGGTAATGGTATGGTAATGGTATGGTAATGGTATGGTAATGGTATGGTAATGGTATGGTAATGGTATGGTAAAGGTATGGTAATGGTATGGTAATGGTATGGTAATGGTATGTTAATGGCATGGTAATGGTATGGTAATGGTATGGTAATGGTATGGTAATGGTATGGTAATGGTATGGTAATGGTATGGTAATGGTATGGTAATGGTATGGTAATGGTATGGTAATGGTATGGTAATGGTATGGTAATGGTATGGTAATGGTATGGTAATGGTATGGTAATGGTATGGTAATGGTATGGTAATGGTATGGTAATGGTATGGTAATGGTATGGTAATGGTATGGTAATGGTATGGTAATGGTATGGTAATGGTATGGTAATGGTATGGTAATGGTATGGTAATGGTATGGTAATGGTATGGTAATGATATGGTAATGGTATGGTAATGGTATGGTAATGGTATGGTAATGGTATGGTAATGGTATGGTAATGGTATGGTAATGGTATGGTAATGGTATGGTAAAGGTATGGTAATGGTATGGTAATGGTATGGTAATGGTGTAGTAATGGTAATGGTATAGTAATGGTATGGTAATGGTATGGTAATGGTGTGGTAATGGTATGGTAATGGTAATTTATTTTCTCTGAATTTCAATTAATTTTTTCTGAATTTCAAATAGAATTTCTGAATTTCGTCTGATATTTTCTGAATTTCAGTTGATATTTTTTTGAATTTCAAATGAAATCTGAATTTCAATTGATCTTTTCTAAATTTCGATTAAAACTTTTTTCTGAATTTTAATGGATCTTTTCTGAATTTCAATTGATATTTTCCTAATGTCAAATGGGATTTCCTAATTTTAATTTCAAATAGAAATTCTGAATTTCCATTGATCTTTTATTCATGATTGAATTTCAATCAATTGATCTTTTCCGAATATCAAATAGAATTCTAAATTTCTGATGATCTTTTCTGAACAACAATTGATATTTTCTGAATTTCAAATAGAATTTCTGAATTGCAATTGTTCTTTTCTAAATTTCAAAAAGAATTTCTTAATTTCAATTGATCTTTTCTAATTTTCAAATCGATTTGCCGAATTTCATTTGATCTTTTCTGAATTTCAGTTGTTCTTTTCTAAATTTCAATTGATAATTTCTGAATTACAATTGGAAATGGTGTAGTAACGCTATAGAATAATGAGTGAAGTCATCTACGACACAACGTTTATGTACTGTTAATCTCAAATGAACTGTGCTCTCAAATTTACCTTAACATACGCAATGTGCATTGATCAAAATAAATCGCGAAAATAATCTTATTTCCCATATATGTAGATGAAAAACAATCAAATATAGACAAAAAAATGTACTCTTCAGTTAGAAGACCTGAGGTTAGAGTAGTTAAACTTTTGAGATTAGTTGCCGGGCTTTAGGATATTAATATGTCAACAAAATTGTATTCTCTCCGTAAATGTTATTTTTTTTTCTTAACTTCCCTCAAATTTAATTTAATTTGTTTATTTTAAATCTGTCTATTAAACTGTAGATTTTTTTATCGAAGTAAGTGAGATGTTTTATAGTTTCCGTAAATATTTCCGAATGCAGCGTGCTTTTTCTGTACCTTTGGTTGTAATCTTCAACTTGCGGTAATATATATAAAAAAAACACTAACGTAAGACGCTATTAACAGGAGTAAACTTACCACTTTTAGATGTTTTAAATCAGTAGAGCACACGAAATTTTACAGAAGAGCAAATGATTTTTAAAAGACAAAATCAAATACAAGATATTGTGCATTGTACCTTTTGGCAATGAAAAAAAAAACAAAAATAAAAAAACAAAAACAAATCCTGTGCGTTAATACACAAGCAACGGGTAATTTGCAGGCATTTGTTGCTGCTGCGCGGCTTGTTGCTGTATTTTGTTTTTTATTTTTTTAGATTGTGTTGATGTTTTTTAAACGTGGTTTAGCTTTCGCATAAGCACAAAGACAAAAATTTGTATGGCGGGTAACGCGAGCAAGATTAGCTACTGGATGAGCATGTCTGTTTTAATGTTTGAATTAGCTATTTTTGATTATTTTTGATATATATATAAAATAAATAAATAAATAAAATACAGTCCATGTTCATTTTGGTTATTTTACCCTCGTGTGAATAGAGCTTATATAAACCAAATCGACATAAATTGAGAAGAATACCGACTGCGAATAGACGCCGCCGCAGATGTTACCGGCAACCGGTTAATTCAAGAAATTCTATAGCGAATCTTTTTAGTGCGTCACAGACTTAACGCAGAAGCAAATGCTTCTAGCTGCTGCTGCTGCTGCTGCTACTGCTACTGTTGCAAAGGTTAACGTTCGCTTCAAATTTGAGCAAATTTCTGGTTTTTGTCGTCAGACGTCGCGTTGTGTATAATGTGCTTGGCGTTGTTTGTTTTTGTTCGTCTTGTTGTTTTTTTTTTATTTTTTTATTAAGACTGCTTGCTCAGTTGACGTTTACCGTCGCTGGTTGCCGTTCGTCTTCATTTCTGCTTCTTTTTCTTCGTCTTCTACTTCTTTTTGATTTCCTCTGCATTTCAAATTTTATTCTCTTTTGAAGCTTTAATAAATATTTGTTGTCTCTGTTGTTGTTGCTGTTGTTATTTTGGTTTTTGTTGCTGTGCCGAGCCGGTCCGCGCATCGAGGCCGCCGCTTCTACTTTTATTATGATTGTTGTTGTTGTTGTTCTTCGTGTTTTACTTTTTAAAAATTTATTTTTTGCTCATTAAATACTTTATTTTTACTTTTTTTGTTTTCTTTCATGCTAAGCTTTTCTATTTCTTTTTCCGCTTTATTTTCGCTGTTGCTATTTCGTGAATTTTTGGCCTTTTAGCATAATGTTTTTTTTTGTTTTTTTGTTTTTTTTGTTGGTATTGTTGGAGCTGGCATTTGTGGCAACCGTGTGTTTGTGGATATGTGTTTCATTGCGTGCGTGTGGTACTTTTGGGGGTCTGCTTGGGAATTTTTTTTTTTTTCAATAATTTTTGTTGCTGGGCTAACTAACGGTGCGATACGCTATGCTGCTGTTCACACGCTATGTTCCCTTTTGTTGTTGTAAAGTATTTTAGAGATTCTTGTTTTTTTGCTCTTTGAAAGCAATTCTTACAGCATTTTTTATTTATCTACAGCAAAAGTAAAAACTTTATCTGATAACTAACTATTTTTTAATCTATCTTTGCATGAAAAGCAACCGAAAAAAACGCATGTAAAATATAATTTATACTTTCAATTAATATTTTAAATAAGTAATTACGGACAATAAAATATTGCATTGAACAAAGAAATTCGAAAGTATCACCTTTTTAAAACAAACTGGTTTTGTGATATACTCAAAAGAGACAAATACCACCGGACTATTTTTGTCAGTGACTGTCAAGTCAATATTAAGTAGACTATCAATTTAAGTGAAATTTAGAAAAAATTAAATTTTTCTGATTATATTAGGGCAGAGGAACCGTGACCTCCAAAAACAGGCTGGTCTGTCTGTACAAAGTTATTAAAAATCGATATTAAATCTCAACAAAAGTAGCTGTTTTGAGGCCAACAAAACCAAATGGGTTCAAAAGACATTTTTTAAGTATCTCATCTGAGGAGAGTATGGGTTATTGGGTTCATTGAACACCAAAAAACGATTAGACCTAGAGATCTTTGACGAAATATATTTGCAAATATACTAAATTCAGACATGGTGGAGTATAAGTGATACCTTACTGGACTGTCGAAGGCAACTTTGCAATCGACAAAAATAATTTGTAACTACCCTGTAGGAAAATCAACAAATTTCAAAGTAGTTGATAAAGTAGTTTTTTGTCAACCACAACTAGTTCAAATTCTGACTTTTTTCCATAGAACGAACTAACATATTTTGTATGGTGATGTCCGCTAAATAAGTCAATTGACTTTCGTCTGCATATATTTTCAACTACTTGTTAAATTAGTTAAATCTAAATTAGTTTTTAACTACTTTAAAATAACCAATTGAAAACTATTACTGATGGCCTAAAGTTAATAATATTTGATGAAATAACATGGTTAAATATATATAAACTTGCAATTTATTAATTAAATAAAAATTTGCAATTAAAAAATGTCAAAATCAGAGTAGTTGCCGCCTTAATATAATTCAAAGTAGTTTATCAATCACTTGTTTTTAAGTAGAATTTCCATTACTTTATATATAATGCAATAAAAACTATTTAGAATTGAAGTGGATGCCGCCTTAATATAATTCAAAGTAGTTCACATACTAGTTTATTTTAAATTAGTTTTTTAATTAGTTGTTTTTAAAAACAAGTTAGTTTGTTCCTATAGGGTAGTAAGGAATGGATCTTCGGCAGAGTACCGAAGTTAAAATATCCCCTCACGGCCGTATTGAGGTATATTCGAAATCTTTAGCCGTCTATAAAACGTTTATGTATTATCTCCAAAAATATTTGTGTCATACGCTTATCTTTATTTTACCCTAAGGTGCCACTGCTCTTTATGCTAAAGAATATACATGTGCAAAATTGATTGGTATGTATGTGGAAATTCATACAAACGGTGTAAAACAATTTCATTTAAAATTAAAGAGCCACGCTCCCGATCAATTCCACCCAATTTTCTAGACTACTGACTGCAAAGAATACACGCTGAAAAATAATAGGCCTTCCCAAACATAATTTGCAGGAACTATAATATTTTTTTGCATGTTTCTTCGAAACAACTAATCATAATTGGTTCCACATGTAATATGATTAATTAATGCAATTTTTCTTTACATATATATTTGCATCTTAACATTATTTAATTGTACCTTAGCACTTGTTGTTTGAATTTAAAAACAATACAATTTGTTTTAAAGAAAATATGTTTTCATAAAAATATATTGTAATTAGAAATGGGCTGAGAACACTTTTAGTCTATTACTATTTGTTTGCTTGGAAATATTATTTAGTCAAGAATAACATTATAAATTCACGCTCAAATATATATTAATTGGAGAATACATAATTTAATTGCAGTCAAGCAATTATTTTCAACACGTTAATTAAGAACTACATAATATATTTACCGATGATTACACTATATTTACTTGGAAACATATTTCACCCACTTTGCCAGCGAAGCTTCAAAACTCACCTTTTTTTACTGCTGAACCGCCTTATTTTTCTTTTATTTTTTTTTTATTTTATTAATTTGAATACTCAAACAGTTTTAATTTAAACAAACATTTTCAGAAACACTTTTCACAAGAGCTAATCTTTTCAACACGTTTGGCGCGGCTGCTTGAAACTTAAAATGACGCGAAGACTTGGCAACTGTTAAAAGCAAGCGCATAAAGCAACAAGGTTTCCGCTATTTTTCGTGCAAGTGCAAAAGAAACAGATATATGTATGTCTAGGCGAAACACATAAAAGAAAGGAGTTCGTTCTGTTTGTTTTAAATGTGCCGAGTTCTGTTCTTTTCGAGTTTAACAGTAATGCAAATATATTTTATTGGGTAGAAACACACAATTCTATTTTGTCACAAGCATATTAATGTAGACGTTAGTTTTTTGGCTAAGGCTTATATTGGCTTATATTAATGTTGAACAAAACTAATATCTTCTTATATCGAAAAATAATGTTAATGAAGGAATGTTCTTAATCATTAGGTGGTTCCCTCTGAAACCAAATTTTTGTTTTTGAAACCAAACATATATAAACATATTTTTTCTCTGCGTTAATGGAAAATTTGGAAGAAATCGGACAAACCGTATGGAAGGAGTTCGATTTAAATTAAAGTAGGAGACGCCCCTGTTTAATTCCGCCCAATTTTTTAGACTAATCACTGCTCATTATTCCTAAGAATATATTTGCCAAATTTGGTTGAAATTAGAAAAACGGTGTAGGAGTTTGATTAGAATTAAAAGTGGCGCGTCCCTTGTGCAATCCCACCCACTTTTGTAGGTTTAAAACTTGTCGTTATAGTAAAGAATATAACATATGTGTTAAATTTTGGGTAAAATCGGTGAAATGGTGTAGATAGAAATAGATTAAAATTTAAGTGCCACACCCCTGTCTAGTTCCGCCCACTTTTATAAACTACAAACTGCTCCTTATGACAAATAATATGTGTGCAAAATTTGGTTTAAGTCAGACAAACGGTGTAGAGGGAGTTCGGTTAGAGTTAAATTGACACGCCCCTTGTCCAATCCCACCCACTTTTGTAGGCTTAAAACTTCTCATTATACTAAAGAATAAATGTAAGAAATTTGGTTGAAATCGGACAAACGGTGTAGATGGAGCTAGTTTAAAAATAAAGTGCAACGCCTCCCTGACTAGTACCACCCAATTTTGTGAACTTAATACTGCTCAAATTACCAAGGACAATATGTGCAAAATTTGGCTGCTGCCAGACACACGGTGTTGAAGAAGTGGGATTAAAAGTAAAATGCCACGCCTACTTTCTAAGCCTAAAGACTTCACATTACTCTATATGTGTACATAGAATATTTGTGCAAAATTTGTTATGGGTTGTATAAACAAGTGGGTGGGATTTGGAAAACGAAAGTTTTTCTATTTTGATGACGTCACTTTGTATGGGAGATAGGCGTGGTTTCCATCCGATTTTGCCAAATATCATAGAGATGTTTTATATTATATATCAAGGCTCATGTGCAAAATTTCAAGCCATTTCTAGAATCTTTGTGGATTTTTAAGAGATTTTACGTTAAAAAAAAGCCAATTTTTTTTGAGGTAGGCGTGGTTCTTATACGATTTTGTCAAATATCATCGTAATGGTCTAAATTAAATATCAAAGCCAATGTGGAAAATTTCGAGGCATTTCTTTAATTCGAGCAGCTTTTAAAAAGGATTTTACGGTTAATATAAAGCCACTTTGTATGGGAGGTAGGCGTGGTTTTCATCTGATTTTTTCAAATTTCATAGTCAGGATTTATATTAAAGATCAAAGCGTACGTGTAAAATTTTAAGGCATTTTTTTAATGTTTGTGGATTTTGAAGAGATTTTACGGTTAAAATAAAGTCGCTTTGTATGGGAGGTAGGCGTCGTTTTCATGCGATTTTTCCAAATTTCAAAGTCAGGATTTATATTAAAGACCAAAGCGTACGTGTAAAATTTGAAGGCATTTCTTTAATGTTGTGGATTTTTAAGAGATTGATATAAAGTCACTTTGTATGGGAGGTAGGCGTGGTTTTCATCCGATTTGGCTTATTCTCGAACTTGATCACCATTTTTTATCACCAAAGAAGCTTATATTTTGAATTTCATCGCGATAGCTTTCACAGACGGACACATGGCAATCGACTCGGGAGTTGATGCTGATCAAAAATATATATATTTTTCTATACCTGCCACGCCTCGTTATTGGCGTTACAAACGGAATGACAAAGTTAATATACCCCTTACGTAGTACGCGTTGGGGTGTAAAAAGGTATAAAAAAATGTTTTTAAAAAAAATATTTTTTTGAGTTTGATCAACTCTTATTTCCTTAACGTACAAGGAAACTATAATTAATTTTAATTTTTTCATAAAACTATTCAATTCAGTTTTCAAAACTGGTCTTAAACCTTACGTAGCTATCATACTTTTGAAGTTATTGCGTATTGTAGTGATATTGCCTTAAAATTAGACTTTTTTTTACATACTTTTACTTATAACTATGAGAAGGATGAGATTAGACCCGCTCCCCCCTTTCCATACGATTTTTTTCTTGCCTTAACCCAAGGAATCACCAGCGTTCGGATTGACCTCGCTATCCGATTCACCCTGTATTTGTAATTTCAAAAAGAATTAACCGCCCGAATGCGCTCGTTTTACATCTGAAGTGTGTTTAAAAAAAAAAACGAAATGGCCATTTCAGCCCTTGAAAGGACTGTGACCGAGCTTTGATGATCAATTATGTTGTGCGTGTCTTGAAATGTTTGAACACAAATGATCGAGAACTGGACCTACATGCTTTATGCCGACTCTGAACGGCTTATGTTATCAAGAAGATTTTCATGGCAGTTTTTATTCTCTAAGGTTTGCCATTGTCTGCAGAGAGGTGATGGCCAAACAGAAAAATTAATTCAATTGAAAAAACTTTCTGTGTCAGGTGGGATTCGAACCAGGGTTCTCTGGCGTATGGGCCACGCACTCTACTCAATACGCCACTGCCGAATGTGTCTTTTGGTTTTTTTAAATAAGTTGTTAATAGTCGTGCTTTAATGTCGTTAATGTAATTTTCAGAATTGAGTTTTTTTCTGAAGGAGGGAGAGGGGGAAGGGTTGACAATAATGTTTATTGACCACGGTTGGGGGGCTCAAATCCCCCATGTCCTCTTATCAACGCCTTTGATTGTGTAGCATATATTTTTAATTTTGTGGCATAACCTATGATATATAACCTTTTTTTATATGTAATACTTACATGTTTCTTTTCAATTTTTGAAGTGGGATATAGGCATGGCAAATGTCTAAATCTGTTCATATTTCGTGTTGTTTAACTAAACAAAAAACCATACCAATTTCTTTAAATGGAAAACATCCATGTACATTGAAAAATCATAATAAATTGACTTTTCACATTAATAATGTTATATCTCTAGAACATCATGCGTTCTTATCAGGTAAATCTACGCTGACGAACTTAGTACTCTTTTGCAATTTTATCATTACTAATTTTGAAGCAGGTCTTCAAACCGATGTCATCTCTACCGATTTTTCGAAAGCTTTCTACAAAGTCTCCCATAAGCACTTAATAATTAAACTCGCCTCCCTTGGATTTCACTCAAACCTCTTATGTTGTCTACAATCATACCTATCTAACCGCCGCCAATCATTAAAAAGAAAACAATAGCGTATCTTATGCCTTCGAAGTTGCCTCCGTTGTTGCCCCCAAGGCAGTCATCTGGGGCCCCTTCTATTTTTAATTTTTTATCAACAATCTTCCTAGAGTCATACGACACTCCCAATGCGTTCTTTTCGCCGATGACCTTAAACTATTCAGGCCTATTAAATCGAACGCGGATGCTAGTCTTCTTCAAACGGACAGAGACTCAATTTTTACTTGGTGCGGGCTAAATCAATTGCCACTTAACATTTCTAATGTATCTGTTAATACAGCATCTGTTAACGTAGCTGCAGTTACGTCAGCAAGTAGTAGCATGGCTGCTTGGATCAGTGGGTAGATCGATGGACAGGCACCAAAAGTTCCAGGTTCGATTCCGCACGGCGGGCAAAGAAATTTTTTTTTTCTCTTCTCTTTTTTTTTTTGATGAAATGTAATAAAATTTACTGGTGTGAAATTTACTTTATATTATTTTTTAATTTAAAAGTGATTTTATTAGAAAAAAAACCATTATATTATCAAATCTATCCTTCTTTCGTGTGTCTAATGACAGCTTTTTTTTTTTTTGCAGAAAATAGTTCAAAACTATGCTTAAGCCATCCATGCTAGTTGTTTTGTATTTTGGGCTTAGGTGAATCAAATATTTATTTTTTGGCAAGGTATCGAAGTATGTGCTTTCAAAGCAATGTATTAAACAATAAATTGCTTAGGTGAATAAGCATAAGTTTATAATTCCCATACATTTCTCTTTACCCAAGCCGACTTAGTTGATTTACCTATTGCTTTTTTTTTCTCGGTGTAGTCTGTAAGATATTATAGTAATATTATAGTAGTTTATAAGAGGTAGTGTTCTGATTGATGAAATGAATAAATAAATAAATAAATAAATTTTAGTATGCTCATAAATTTCATGCTCATAGCTCTTAGATTAATGGAGTTATCGAATTTTGACGCATACACCATACAAGGTGAACCAATGTGGATTGAATTAATTTTGTATTTTTCCACACATTTTTTTTTTTAAATGCTTTTAATTTTAAATTTCCAAGTCGATGTTAAAGTTATTTCTTATCAAATGAAGTTAAATTCGTAGTTTTATTATTTAAATTCGTACCCAAAGTTAAATTAGTACTTTGTACAGCAGTGCGAATTTATATTGAAACCAATTAAATTGGTTTGCGTACTGTTAAGATGCATGGGCTTGTGTCTTTGCTTAGTTAGCTTCGGATTTACTTACGAGCGGCGTATTTAAGAAAAGTAGTGAATGTAAATTTTTTTAAATTTCAATATATATTAGTTTCAATTTCGAATTTAACTTTTACAATTTTTATTTTTTCCTTAATTTTAAATTATTTATGAATTTTAATTTATAAGATGTATACAGGATGTCCCGAAAATAGATCCCCGCTCCCATACGATTTTTTGCTCAGTTCGACATAACCTTTCAGCTCCGTAAATAGTTGCACTCAATTGCGGAACACCCTGTATAGCAAAAATACACTTTTTTTTTAAGTTTTGCTTTGCTTTAAAATTTATGTTTAACGAAATTTTTGTATTTTTTTGTCGCCTGCAATTTATACAATTTTATACCAAGCAAAATATATGCATATAGAAATTATTTGTTTATATGTCTTTCTCATAGTTTTATATGAAATTTTTTAATTTCTCCACTTTTTGCTTTTAAATTTGTTGCATTCATAACTTGTTTTTCGGCGCTTTATTTCTGCTTCACATGCGTTGCGTTCATTTCATTCTGTCATCCTTTTTTTTCTTATTTTTTATCTTTTTTTTTTTAATTTTTTAACTTAACAGAATCTTATCGCTTGTGAGACACTTGCACGCATTGCATCATTGCTTGTTTTTCGTTTCAGCTGCCAGCGCTTAAAATTTTTCGCTCAAACTAAGTGTGTGTGTGTGTGTGTTTTTTTTCCTCTGTTTCCTAAATCAAGCTTTAAGTTTTTGTTTTATTTAATTTTATCTTTCCTTTATTTATCATCAAATGATTCCAAGAATTATACCGGCTTCAGCAACAGACTTTCGCAGCTGCCTAATAATTTTGTTTCTCGTTGTATGGCTCTCTGTCGCATAACACGACTTGTTTGTCTCTAAGGTTGCAAACATAGTGAACGCCGGTTCAGACAGGTAGGCAGATTTCACATTGGAGCAATAAAAAAAAAACCAAGTTTGCTTTAATGTGTTTTCTGATCTGATCTGACTGCCTGTCTGAACCGGCGTTCACTATGTTCGCAACTTAATATACGCCTATCATACTCTGACTCTGACTGTCAATTGTAACAGATTTAATTACGACTTTTTTGAATGTAGCCGCATTCACTTTAAATTTGAATTGTACGACCTATTTTAAATTCACTTAACCCCCGATAAACTGTCGTTGCAATGATTGTTCAGAAGTTTTTACCATCAAAACACAATGTTTGATCAAAATACGATAGTCCTGTTTTTCCAATTTTTTTAATGTTATAAATGACTGTATACTTCAACTCTCAACTTGTGTCATAAAACATCAACTGTCAACTAGTGACATTTGAGCCTCTCAAAATGAGCTGTGTTCATTTCCTAGTGGTGCCATCTATTGAAAAATCCCGGGACTTTTTAGCCCATGTAGTACACTTAATCAATTTAATATTTTTTAGACTTTGATCCAATTTTTCTACTCTAGAAACTAAACTGTTTCATAATCAGCGTAAAAAGCTCTTCTAAAAAAGTACTTCAGGTCTCTGGATAAAAACATTTTCCTGAATTTGTAGACTAGTGTTATTTTTGTTCACTGGTACATTCCTTTTTAATTCCTAAAAAAATTATTTAATTCAAAATATATTCAATAATTCTAACTCTCTTTTGCACTCTCTTTCTCTCTCTCTCTCTTACAGATATTATACATCAGCTTCTCCAAAACTACTTGTGATTTGTAGCTGTCAAATTGTAGTTCAGCTATCGACTACACTGTGCGAAAAAACACAGTGAATTAAGCAGAGTTCTTTTTATTGCACATGTATTTTAAAGCAAAAGAATAAAACAAATCAAACACCAAAACTTGTTGCATAATCTTCAACGTTTAGTGTAAATAAATAACTTTAACGAATTTAATTCAAACTTATATAAAAAAAAAAAATAATAATTAAATTATAACGTTTCAATCAACATTAAAGTAATTACATTTCAAATCAACCTCGACATTGCATAAATTTCGTAAAATGTTTCGTTGTCATAATTTTGTCGCTTTATTTTTGAATGTAAAAGATTCGCAAAGTACTTTTACCCATAAAATGGGACACAGTGTACCAGTGATTGAGTTTTTGTAAACGAATAAAAAAAGTGTTAAATATTTAAAAAATATTATTCAAAAACATCATAATAATAATTATATAATAAAATTAAAAAATAATTAATATTCATCAATAACTTACACTCCATGTAAATAAAGTGTAATTTATCAAAAGAAAAGTTGTAAAATACTTTTTTCTTTTTTTCTTAATATACAATCAAAGATACTTTTCTACGCGCATTTCATAAAAAATACATCATACATAAATGTATAGGTTAGATGATCAGAGCGGTGCCGCCATGGATAAAACCAAGCAGAAGTGTAAGTATTTTAATTTACACCAAATTTTTAAAAATAATTATTGATTTTGAAACAATTTAAAACATAAATACAATCGTTAGTATTACACAAACTCAACCTACATATGTATGTATTTGAAATGTTGATGAAAGCTTTCCTAGCTGAAAGCTTCGAGACAAGTCAGTTTCTTGCTAGACGGTTCGATGATCTGTTTCCATAGCGATCTTCGAAGACTTCACCAAAAAAAAAGTTTAGGCAAATTAACAATAAACTTATGTTAATTTATTCAATGGCTTCGGCAATTTGGTGCCTTCCAAGATCATGGATAAGACAACAAGTTTTATTTGTTGATCTATCGAATCTTATTTGAATGATAAATTGTCGATATTTTGTGCAATTTAACATATATTCGTTCTATTCAAATCTTTTTACATATTTTTACATAAGTTTAAGTGATGATTAAAACAAATTTTATACATAGCCTTTGTGTACTTTAACAAGAATTTTCTCAATTTTTAAAAGTTCAGCTTCAACAATTCAAGCAATTTATTTTTGTAGAAATTATCGAAGTTTTAATTTTGAAACCATGTTTAGTTTGCACAAATACTGTTGTCTTACACATTTTACACGTTTTGCCACTCAGTACATTTTCCTTTCACAAAAGCCAACTTGTATGTTCATACTATGGTTTTTTCTCTCGGTGTAATTGAAACAAAATTCCACTTTGTCCTGCAAGACTTGTTGTTGACATGTCCTCAAGGACGGCGTCAAGTCATGTCTTGCAAAACAAATGCATATAAACAAAACCAAAATCCTGTATGATTTTGTTTTTTCTCTTCAATTGTTGAAATGTTCTCTCCAATTGTAAGATGGCTCGTTCTCCAGGATTTAAATTTCAGGGAGGTTGCACGTCTTATAAAAAAAAAAACATTTTTCTATTTGTCATCATTTTAAATAATTTTACCACCATCATCATTTATCTTTTTTTAATCGTTTTACAAAAAAATTACACAAAGCGCTCAACAAAAAACACAATATATATTAGTTACCACAAAAAACCAATTAGCAAGTGTTTTCAATCAGCAACCATCATCCAGATGGTTCCAAATAACAAAAACAATTCGATTAATAGAGATGATGAACATATGCATACGAGTCTTGCAGAGCGTTTGCATTGACCTCTTAGCATTAACAAATTTTTTATGAGAGAACATCCCTTGCTGACAGTTTAATGACTTGTCTTGCAAAGCGTCAGCGTTCACTCTGAATATGCGTACTCAGTCTTCCAGATGGTTTTGAAGACTTTGTCTTTGAGGATTCATATTCCAACTGGGTTAACTTTGCCACCTACCTGTCTCTAGCTACTCGTAAATGCTACATGGCAATACCAACTTATGGTGGCAACATTTGTTACTTTTTCTCATGACAAAAAATTGCTGATAGGTAAACCAAAATTAAAACTATTAGACATGCAAGTCGACTTTATTTTTTTAATTACTAAACTATTTTCATATGAATTGATTGATTTAATAGCGATTCATAGCTATTTTTAGATATTAAGCGTATTTCTTTTTTTAATCGTGTTTTTTAATGTCAACATATTGATGAACTCTGCCGAATGATGAATTTATTTGATCCCTATTAAACACTATTAAAACCTTAAGAAAAAATTAAAATTTCGTATCAATCACAACTTCGGGATTTAGAAAAAGAAGGAATATAACAGAAACTATAAATTTGTGTAACAATTTTTAATGATATCAGAAAAAAAAAAAATTATATAAAAACTGAGTGTTTCAAAACCCATAACTAATAAAAGTTCTTCAAATTCAATCCTAGATAGAAATATGTTAGAATAGTTTTATGAATGGTTTGTTTATGGTCATGAACAAAATGGAAAGTGAGACAATAATTAACAAGAGAAAAACTTTCAGAAACAATCTGTATATCCTCCCCTAAAATCCATAAAGAAGTAGCAATAAAAAAAATTCAATAGTATGATAAAACTGATCAAATAACATGTTCATACAAATTTTTTAACTCATACGTCTAAAAATAGCATTTAAATTAACGAAATTATAAAGAAGAATTGCTTTTAAATCTAAAATTTGTATCATTTATAATAATGTTTTTGTTTTCTCCAATAAAAAATAAAAAAAACCGGGGTGCAGTCGTCAGGATTGCCGATGAAAGCGTTAGCTTCTTAGCATTAGATGTAAAATTAAATATGTACAATATTAATTGAAAGAATAAACAAGAACACATTTCTAAAGGCGCATTTATAGTGCCGTTCCGAACCGAGATGGAAAGCTGGAAAACGTCGCACATACAATCATATGAAAAGCTCAAAGTGCGTATAGTGCCAGCCGAGCAAGCAGCTTAAAGCGACTTGTGCTCTGGTATTCAGTGTGTCGATTGTTGCTCTCACGGTTTGCATGTGTTTTGTTTTATATAAAACGTTGCTTACTTATTATATTCGTTAAATAACATGAAAAAGAAAAAAACAACAGGGAAAACTCTAATAAAATACTTATATAATTTTTTTGTTTTGCCGTACAAATTAATTTTTTTAAATGATTGATGTCAAATGATCGACCGTGTAAATTCAGCATTAAGGCAAATATTTAGAAGTCTTTCGATGAATCGCTTTACCAGCCGGTTGACTTTTTCCCCCCTATTTGTTATGTTGTTTTTTTCTAACAAAAAAATGCCGAAAACTTTTTAAGCCATGTTGCTTTGTAGTGTTTTTTTTTTTGCCCTCAAAGAGCGTTTATTTTAGTTACTTCTTTCACAAAACCTCAAAAAACAAATTTTTTTTTTTAGCTTTCATTCTATATTCCTTCTATATATTTGCAAATAGCTAAATCTTGTATTTGTGCGTCCTTTTTGTTTTTTGAAGCGAAGTTTTTACACCTCGTTTTGTAATTTTTGATCGTACGTGCGTGGTGCATACCTCCTACCCATTTGATTTTGTGCACAACAATAAACAAAAAGAGTAGCAACAGAGCAACAAAAACTTTTTTTTAGCTTAATTTTGTATCGCTTTGTTGCAAAATCAACAATAAGCAACAAAACCTAAAAAAAAAAATTTTAAACAATTCAAACCAGTGGGAAGATCAAGTGGCTGAAATGCGTTCCAGCTGAAGCATAGATTCGAATAATCTTGGGTTAGCAAACATCTAATGTACGTTGATTTAATGTGTTTTCTTAATAAACACTTATTTTTTGTCTAAAAAGAATACGAAATAAAAACGCAAAAAGGCAACAAAAACAGCAGAAAGCAATTGCAAAAAAGTCAAAACAAGCTGGTACGGCAAGTGACTTAAAGCGGCTTGCAGTGTCTGGTAGTACGTTTCAGCAGCGTTTTTTTCGCATTTTTACATCTTCTTGTCCGCTGGCTTGAGGAAAGCAAAAAATATGCACGACTTCACGTGGCTTTTTATGCTTCGATTGTAAAAATAAAATAAAAAAATGTAATATATACAAACCCGAAATAGTCAAAAACCAGCTGCAACAAGTCGGCGGCGGTAAACGCGCACTTTATGCTTAACAAGCTACTTAAAGCATGACGTGTCTTCAGCTCGGTCCTGCACAGCAACCAGCCGGCACTAGAAACGCGCACTAAGTTTTTAATTTTTCAAGTTTATTATTGAAATTGATAGCAAAACTCGCTTCAATAGCAACAGGTGTGTATGCTTTACATACATATTCACAGAAAGCACATTTGTTTAAAAATTTCTATTCGTATTATTTGCCTTCAATTATAGTCTGTGTCAGCACCTGGTTTGAGAATTCGCTAAAAAAACAATTGTTAAGAAGTGCGACACGAAGCGACACAGATAGTAGATTGCATTGATTTTGACAATTATGGTAGCTGAGAAAGAGAGCATGATCGTCCACGATACTATCTTCTTTTCTTCTACCATGAGCAAGTCATAATCATGTTCATACATGCAAGACATAATCAGCACCGCTCAATTTATGATTCCTTTCTTGCATATAATGCACTTATATTTGTTTATTTACATATACTTATGTTTACATATTTATTTATTTTTTGCATTTTACTGTAGGAAATTTCATCAAAAAGGAATTAAATACTGTCTTTTTTACAATTAATATCAGTGGAGCTCAAGAAATTTAGCAGATGGGCCAGATTTTTTGAATTCAAAAAGTAAATCAGAAATATTGCATCTACTTACTTTGATGGGCAAGAAATAAAATTGAAAACAAAAATCTAAGACTTAAAATAAAAACACAAACAATATTCATTGCGTACCAATTTCTAGTCCACCAACAAAAAACAATTCTTTAGCGATCGCACAAAGTAACGATGCAATTAACATCAGCATCGAGTCGAATGAGAGTTGTTTTTTATTGCGTTTGCATGCATTTGTTGTTGTTTAAGCGGATTGAAAAAAGTGCTGGCCGTCGAGAACAGCTTGTGTTACTGCTGTTGGTGCATGTTTTTGTTTTTTCATAAGCACAAATGAAAAGTTTATAATAGAAAAAAAAATTTGTAACTAGCGCTTGTGAACTCTTCATTTTACTCATGTATAATATAAACTAGCCGGCCACAGTGCGCGGCTTCGCCACGGGCGTTTTTCTTTATCAATAAAAAGCGCTAAAACGTTTTTGTTCCTCTTTGAATGAGTGTGTATAGATAGAGAGAGAGGGCGCAAAAACTTCACATAAAAAAAAAAATCTAAACACGCTAAAGGTGCTGGCGGATGCCGAAGATACCATATTTGTTGAAGCTGAAAAACGCTTCATGTATAATCATATATGTGGAAAAGCTGAAAGAGTTCGTAGTGCAATCTTATTTCGAACTTAAAGCTGCTTATAATTTGGTTGCTCGCTCTCACAGTTTGCATTTTTGTTTCATTTTATTGTTTATGTTTTACCGTTGCGCATTTCTTTAAGATGATTTTCGGCGTGATTTTATCAATTTTGCTTTTTTACATCATTTTTGTTGTACATGTTTTATTTCTTTTATATTTTTTTTGTTTATATTTGGTGTTGTTATTTCGTTTTATGGTGCTTTTTAAGATATATTTCTGCAATTGTATCTTCGGTTTCGCTTGTTTTCATAGTTTTTGTTGTTCTTGCTGATATACTTGGATATTTATTTTTTTTTCTAAACTTTCAACCATATTTATGCTATGTGTTTTCAAGTTTCTTTTAACGCATTTGCTATTGTTTTGATAATTTGTAATTGTTTTGAGCATTTGTTATCAATCATCATTATGTGCGTGGATTACTTTAATATGCATGCAATCAGCGCGCATTATGAAGACCAATAAGCTTCTTTAACCTTTAAGCAATAAGCGCGCGTTATGAACACAGTAAGCTCCAAAAAGCTTATTTATGCCCAAGCCCAAATAAGCTTCGTCATAAGCGTTCACAATAAACGCGTTCTAAAACAATACATGTCAAACGAAATAAAAAACATTTAATCCTTTTTTTTTGATTTATTTATTTTTTTATTTTTTTTGTTATATCAAGGCTTACTCGAGGCTTGCCTTTTTTGTGTAAAGATTTCTTAAAAATCTTCAATAAAAAGATTTCTTAAAAATCTTTACACTTTAAATTAATATAATTATTAATACAATTTCAAAAGGAAACTGCCCCTATACTTGTTTCATAAAAATCGGACCAGAAGTTTAGAAGTTTACCAGGAAACAAAAATTTGAGTTTAAATTTTATATAATAGTAAAGATATTGATATAGATATAGATATAGATATAGATATAGATATAGATATAGATATAGATATAGATATAGATATAGATATAGATATAGATATAGATATAGATATAGATATATACATAGAAATAGATATAGATATAGATACAGATATAGATATAGATATAGATATAGATATAGATATAGATATAGATATAGATATAGATATAGATATAGATATAGATATAGATATAGATATAGATATAGATATAGATATAGATATAGATATAGATATAGATATAGATATAGATATAGATATAGATATAGATATAGATATAGATATAGATATAGATATAGATATAGATATAGATATAGATATAGATATAGATGTATATAGATATACATATAGATGTATATAGATATACATATAGATGTAGATGTAGATGTAGATGTAGATGTAGATGTAGATGTAGGTGGAGATGTAGATGTAGATGTAGATGTAGATGTAGATGTAGATGTAGATGTAGATGTAGATGTAGATGTAGATATAGATATATCTATAGATAGATATAGATATAGAAAACTTCGTCAAAGCTAACGCTTCAATAAAATTATTTCTGGCAAAGGTTGAATTTAAAGTTTTAAAAAATTTTAAGTTTGATTTGTCAAAAATTTCTTTAAACTGAAGAAGTTTAATTTGAAGTGGAAAAATTTTAATTTGAAGTGAGAAAAGTTTGACAAACAAATGTGTTGTTATAAAATCGTAGCATTTTAAAATGTTACTTTATTGCTTAATTTTTTCTGATTCACTCGCTACGCCTCATTTAATTCTCATTTAGAAAACGACCATTAACAAAAGTAACAGTTGTTTGAGATTTTATTTTTTAAAATGTTCTTTAACCCTTTCAGAACCGTCATACACAATTGTCCTATCTGACTTTAAATAATTCTTTAGAGGCCAATTTTCAATTTTGAACTTTATTACCTAAGTAATCGGTTTTATTGATCTTTTTTACATACCTATTAAGAAAAAGTAATCGAAAAAAGTTATTAAAGACAGTTATGTATCGTTTTTGTTTGCTATCTCCAACAACTGCAAAAATTCCTCGTGGTAAGTAGTTAAAAAAATAAAAAAAAAAAACATTGTATACTATATAAAAAAAAGTGTTATTCTGCTAGAATGTGATGTTAATTTTACGCACAAAATGTGTTTTTTTTTAAGTGCTTAATTTTTCTAATTATACTGTTAAAAAAAAACAGATAGCACAATTGTGCGCTGTGGCTACTTCTTCATCTTTTCGTGTAAGCGCACAATTGTGATATCTAATCATTTTTAGGTAAAACATTAAATTTACAAAATGAAGACGACTTTGAAAATGTTTTCGAAATGCTGCAGCACTCTGAGGATGATTTTTCCTCTGATGACGAACTCTTAAACGTGTCATCTACTCACAGAAACAGAGCATTCAATGCTCTCCAAAGTGATGAAAGTTCGTCCGAAGAAGAACCTCTACCAGGTAATAATATACCATATTTCAATAAATAAATGTGAGTACGTTATTAAATATATATTTATAATTTCAAAGAATCTATGCCACAAAATTGTGTTGATCTGGAGCGAGGCAAGGAAGCGATATGGCGGCAAAAAGAATTCCCAGTGCATCAAGTTCCAGTTATGCAGGAATGTCAGAATTTAGTAAATCTTGGAACACCGTACGAATATTTTTCTAAATATTTTGTGGAAAGTCATTACGATAATGCAGTTTTTTTTACTAAAATGTACGCACTCCAAAAATTTAGCGCAGAGCTTGATTTATCCACAGCCGAAATAAAAAATGTTTATGGATGCTCTATTATCATGGGTTGCCTCCGTTATCCGCAAATACACATGTACTGGGCCGAAGGTTATAGAAATCAAGTAATTGCTGAATCAATTTCGAGACACAACTTCATGAAATTAAGAAATATTATTCATTTTGTTGATACAAATGTTTCCAATTCAAAGAATAAGTTATGGCGTATCCAGCCTGTAATTGATTTAGTAAGAAATCGCTGCAATCAACTAGCCACTGATATTACATCATATTCCATTGACGAGCAGATGGTGCCTTTTACCGGTAGATGTCCAGCGCGCCAAGTAATAAGGTCAAAGCCACGTCCAGTTGGATTAAAAAATCTCGTTTGCGCTACTTCTGATGGATTAATTGTTGACTTTGAAATATTTCAAGGTGCGGGAACTTTTCCAGACAGTGGATTAGGGCATGGGCCGTCGATTGTTTTAAGACTTATCAAGAGCTTACCAGCTGGCAGTCATTTATTTTTCGATAGATTTTTTACCACCATACCTCTCTTAGAAAAACTAGAAGAGCTCGGATTCAAAGCAACGGGCACAATAATGGCCAACCGATTGGGAAAAAGAGTTCATTTTCCACTAGATAAGACAATGAATCGAGGAGATATGTGCCAATTTGTAAAGGACGACAAAGTTGCAGTGGTGAAGTGGTGTGATACAAAATGTGTAACAGTTGCGTCAACTGCTTGTGGACAGCATCCCGTCAGTGAGGTTGAGCGTTGGGTCAGAACCTTAAAGCGCCGTATGCCGGTCCCTGTGCCAGCTGTAATCAAATTGTACAATTCTGAAATGGGTGGCGTCGATACAAGTGACCAAATGATGGAGTATTACCGCATCCAAATGAAAACTAGAAAATGGCCCGTTAAGGTCTTCTTCCATTTTCTCGATCTTGCGGTGTATAACAGCTGGTTCGAGTATAGAAGAGATGCAAGGTTAATTGGTGTTCAAAAGAATCAAATAAAAACATTTCTTGCCTTTAAATTGGAACTGGGAGAGGTGCTAGCAAAACAAAAAAACTCTCCGCCTCAAATTGTACCACCTTTTCAGCTACCCGACGGATTTCATGGATCAAAGTACCGCCCACACAATGCCCCTGATGACATTCGGTACGATCGTTTTGATCATTGGCCGCAATTCATTGATGGAAATGTGAAAAGATGTCGAAATGAAAACTGTGAAAGCCGAACTCGTGCAATATGTCAAAAATGTAAAGTAAGCTTATGTATCGCTAAAGACAAGGACTGCTTCAAACAATATCATACAAAATAAGAGGCGTTAGTCAGCAAGTAATTTTTTTATGAACCTGAATTGATCTCATCTTTGTTAATTATCTTGAATAAAAGTTTTTTTTTCATTCTTTTAAATTTTTTCCTGATATTTCATTTACAAAAAAATTACATAGCACAAATGTGTATCTTGGATGTTGAGAAGCCAAATAACTCGTAAACGGCCAAGTTACACAATTGTGATAGGTCCATTTTTTCAAAATCCTGTACACCAAAAATTTTTAAAAATAGTTCTTAGGTATTCCCCAAAAAATGGTTCAAATAACTTTATTTTTGCAATAGTTATAGAGAAATATCAACTCGATTCTGAAAGGGTTAATTGTACTTTTATGCTTTCTAATTTCTTGATTTGGTACTATCCTGATGAAAAAAAAAATCCAAGCATGTTCCAAGCAAAATTTCAATTCAAAGTGTGTGCATTTCTTTGAAAATATTCCATTGACTCATGCTTGCACAGAATTGGTGGAGAGTTTTATTTTTTATTTATTTCTAGAAGTTCTATAAAAATTTATTCCTTTTTAGAAACAGTGACACAAAGTCAATTTTGTATGTAAGTGTGTCCAAGTCAAAACAGATACACACATCCATCCATTTACACATATTACAAAATATTTAATGAACAACACAGCCACAGATGTGTGAAAAATGAGATATTTTTATACCATGCTTGCTCCTGCGACGACATATTGGGTTAAATATAGTCCATAAGAGTTTATTTTTTTTTTTACTTTTTGCAAACTAATGAACTTGAAATGAAATGACAAACGATTTTTGATCAGCAAATTTACCCACTCTTGTCCTAACTCAGTCTTAATAGCCAATAAACCAATAAAGGATGAGTTGCAGTTTACGGTTGACCTTTACTTTGTTGCGCTGCTGTTCATGTTAAACTGTAAATTTGCTAATTTTTGTAAAATGTTTGGTTGAAGAGCGATGAGCTGTTAACATGTTGCAAGCTGTTTGCTGTTTGAGTGCATTTTGTGGAGGGGAAAAAACGGTGGGTTCATTTTTTAATTTTAACCCACATGAGAGCAATATTAAAAATAACTGTATGAATTATGCAAATATGTAAATTGGATGTAATATAAGTTTTGTCATTAAGGGGACCAATCGCTTATGAAATCATCAGCATTGCCAGATGATTTTATTGCAGCGAAACGGGACAAAATAAAAAATGTTCAAAAAAACAAAAACGGGATTTTGAAAACATTACGGGACAATTGAAAAAAGTTCAATGGTATACATGCAAAGTGGTAAGCTTATTATTTGGGCACTTAGTTATTTTTATCAGTTTGATTGTAGGAACGTTCTCTAAATTCGTTGATGAATTTATTGCATAACATAAAAGCTGTTTAGCATGTTAAACAGAAACAGTGAACCTTCTACATGACAGAATAAATTAAAATTATATTGTATTTACATTCCAGTTGGATAAAAAATACTATTTTTTCTGAATAATAAAAGCAGCTGATGACTCATTGTATAAGTTTGCCTGTTCGTAGAGTTCACCTAAATCGTAGAGTATGAAGACTTTGTCACGAAGTATGACTTAGGAGGCGGAGGGATCTAAAATTGGCCAAAAACATGTAACGTAATTTATGAACAGCCCATTATTACAAAAAAGTATTTTGACTTTAGCAGTTTTGGATTGTGTAAATGTTTTTTTTTTTCAAAACTGACAGCCCCGATGAACAAGTTCGAGCAATATAAGCTAAAAATGTTAAATAATTTATTTTTCTTCAGACATTTTTTACTAAACCTAGAAGCTCCAATATGGGTACCTCTATTTATAGGTGTCATGTCTCTGGGAGGCCTCCATGTCGGATTATTGCCATATCAGATTTCATCTGGGAACCCCCCTGGCGACCTGCCATTCCTTCAAAAACCCGAGAAATACAAATTGAGAAATCTTTAGGCATAGACTAGACCTTGGCCTAAACCACTCAAACCAACCACCCATTTTTACTAGGGAAGACCTTGAATTTGAGGCCACGGTGGAAGTGCCTAGGTGGTAAAAAGCGCTTGGAAAGCTCAGAAAAAACGCAAAAAAACTTTTCAATAAAGCTAAGCTGACGGCAGAGGCGGACCCAATATAAGCAAGCTTTAACAAAATACAACATTGAATTGAGAAGATCAAAGAGGACCACGTGGCGGGAGTACTGCGAGAGGATTGATAGGCTCCCAGTAGCGTCTAGGCTACAAAAGGCACTATCAAAAGATCACTCCAACGGTATATGTACAAAAATCTGACGAAAGCTACAATGAAACCTCGGATGAAACAAATCTCCTTTTATTAATGACGCATTTTCCGGGATGTGTATTTGCAGGAAACAGCCCATCCGTCTCTGAGGCAAATCACTCAGTGACAGGTGGTCAAAGAGGTCTTCCAGGCAAACTTTTCACTTTCGATAGTGTACATTGGTCTATATCTAAATTCAGCCCATACAAATCTCCAGGACCTGACGGAATATTCCTGTGCCTTTTACAGCAAGGGATTTACTCCATTGTCCTTCCACTTATTCGGATTTTTAAATTCAGTCTTTCATAAGCCATGTTCCTCATATTAGAAAGAATTACCGCAGAATTACCTAAGTCATACAGACCAATCAGCCTTAGCTCCTTCTTTTTAAAGAAAATTGAGAAAATACTGGAACTTAATACTAGGGAGGCTAGTGTTAAGAATATCCCTCTTAACAGGGTTCAGTTTGCCTATCAGTCTGGCAAATCTACAGTCACTGCAATATATAGTCTAACCGATACGATCGAAATGGCTTTTGAGTTATGTGTCTTTATTGATATTTAAGGGTTATTTGATAATACGTCATACAACGTGATTAAAGAGGAGAATCATACAATGGATTCTAATCAGGCTTAAAAACAGAATCGTAACATTTGAATTTGATGGAGCTTGCAACACTTTCACTGCCACTAGAGGTTGCCCTCAGGGCGGGGTATTTTCAACCCTTCTGTGGACCTTAGTGGTGAACGAACTGCTCGCAAGTCTCAACAACCAGGGTTTTGGCACCAGAGGTTATGCGAATGATTATGTTATTTCAAGTCTGGGTTTTCATGAACCAACAATATCAGACAGAATACAGAGTGCCCTACGTATAACTTCCAAGTGGTGTCAGGAAAAAGGGTTAAGCATAAATCCTGACAAAACCATCCTGTAGCAGGATTCCCAAACAGTTAACGATAATCGTAGTTGTCGTTATCGGTCATTGTGCATGCACAGTTTCATAGTAAATGACAGTTTTTGCTAGTTAACTACAGCGACAATCGTCGTTAAGGCGTTTGGGAATCCCGCAACTGGTATAATTCTCTAGAAAAAGGAGTTTAAATCTGAAAAGGCCGATCCTATACGGCAAAATCATTGATTTTTAAAACGAGGTCAAGTACTCAGGGGTGACTTTTGACCAGACACTTCTTAGGAACACTTATTTAAATCTAATTATAGGCAGGGCAACTCGTGCTCTTTATGCCTGTCAACGCCTGCATGGAAGAATTTGAGGTATACAACCAAAAATGATTAACTGGACGTTTATTATCATTGTTAGACCTATGGTCACGTATGCGGCACAAGAATAGCGTGCATTGGAATTACAGGGGCAATGAAAACGTGCCCAACTGAGGCCCTTGGTGTAAAAACTGGCCTGACTCACTCAACGATTGCCATCGAAAAAAAGGGGCGGGTCTTAGTGCATTAAGAATGGACGGAATAAGGAAGTCAGGGAATTTTAAAGGACACATGAAGATGCTTGAATGAAACTTCGAAGATGACCCTTTTCTAAAACTCCCAGACAGGATGCTGCCAAAATTAAATTTCTCGAAACGCTATAGTGTTGTTATACCCAACAGGCAATTGTGGAAGAGTGATAGCTGATCCTGGCTCACAGGTATGGTATACTGACCAAATTAAAAAAGGCTCTTCCAACGGGCCATTCTCCAACCATATTCCAAGCGAAGATTCACGACATTGAGGTATATGTCCGGGAATGTCTCCGTAGGAAATCTATGGGGGCACATATTTACATATTATCATATAGTCAAGCGGCACTAAAGGCTTTACTACAGTCTTATAAGCTCAAATCAAGACTAGTTTCTGAATGCGTCGAAACACTAAATGCACTGGGACAAGGCAGCAAAATGGCATTGTGGTGGGAACAAGGTCATGAAGGTTTCGATGGCAACGAACGGGTGAATTGCCTTGCCAAAAGAGGAGCATCCCGACCTTTTATTGGCCCCGAACCATTTTGTAGTGTTGCTAAAGGCTACTTTGTGGAAAAGGTTAGGATCTGGGAACACAATAAATTTCGGTGCAACTGGAACAATACTAATGGACAAAGGCTAGCAACGGAATTTCTAACTCCAAGTAGATCCAAATCGAAAAATTTAATCAAGCTAACCAATGCAGACCTTAAAATTCTAACAAGTTATCACTGTTTATACATGCCCAATACAAACAACCACTACACCCATGTTTTCACTACTTTTCTGAAAGCTTCGGTCTTTGCATTAATAGATATGAACTTAAGTTTTTACGTAGAATTACGTCTTATAGTGCTGTTTTTATACAAAGCACATGCAACGTTTTTGGTCACTTTTTGGAATATAGCTACAGTCTTTAATATGCATCGAACAAAAAAAAAAATATGTGCCAAAATATCAGTTAAATGACGAATGAAATATCTAACTTTGGATTTTGTCAATTCTATAATACGGTTACAACATTTCGTGGGATAAACATCATGCATAAAATGCTTCAGTAGCTGCTTATGTTGCACATCAAGGGTCGTCGTTATTGCAATTAAAATATCGTTTTTTTTACAATATTTTGACACAGATATAAGTTCTTTACTGCAGGAGAAATAATATATTCATATTTCACCGATATTAGAACAACAAACTCATCACCAAAAATGACAAACTAAAAAATTCTACGTCTTCACTTACAATGAATGCTATTCGTTCCGAAAGTCTGGAGAGAGGCGAAAGTTGTCTTTCTTCCAAAGCCCGAAAAAAAGGACTATGCGGAGGCGAAGTCGTTTAGACCGATCAGCCTTACGTTCTACCTCGCGAAAACGATGGAAAGAGTGATGGTTGACTGCCTTGAGAGCACATCGCTGATGCATAATCCCCTGAGTAGATGCCAACATGCATATATAGCAGGTAGATCTACAGAGAGCGCTCTTCACGAATTAGTAAGAGTTGCTGAAAAGGAGCTGTTTTCAGGAGGCATTGCGAATTCCACATTTATGGACATCAAGGGTGCTTTCGACAAAATATACTTTAGCCTATAAGGCCTTACCGTAAGCGCAGGAAAATCAGACAATATTCTCTACTAGAACGAGCGTAGGTCTAAGGAACCTCTCAGACTTTTTGGAGCTGAAATCAACAGGACCACAAAAGTTAAATATTTATGGGTAACCCTTAATAGCAAACTGAACTGGAACGAGCATGTAGAAGATAGGATTCAAAGAGCCAAGAGAGTTCTGTTTCAGTGTAGACGCGTTTGTGGTCCCAAATGGGGGCTAAAAGCAGAGCCTATGAAATGGGTCTACACTATGATGGTTAGACCTGTCATCATGTATGCTTCGGTGATTTGGTGGACAAAAGTCAACCAGAAAACCTTTATAAAGAGACTGGACAGAGACGAACGGTTGGCGTGTGTTGGAATAACAGGTGCAACACGCACCACTCCAACAAGCGCAATGGAGGTTATGTTAGGTGTGCTGCCTTTGGATTTGGAAATAAAGAAAACGGCGGCGCTAGCATCCGTCAGGATGTTGCGGAATGCTACGTGGCATGGATCAACGGCCCTACATGGTCATATGCGCATCCTTGATATTGCACATAGAGATGTCAGGGAGGCGAGTATGCCTATAAACGGAAGTCAGAGAGTAAGGATAACAGAAAAATGTTATAAAACTCTTATAACAGATGGAGACGTCTGCGAAGAAATCGCTAGTAAAGATATCAGTATATTCACAGACGGCTCTCTGATGAATGGCAGAACCAGGGCAGGCGTTTACTCAGAACAGTTGAGCCTATCGTGTGTACTGAGGTTAGGGAGGTCTGTGTCTGTGTACCAGGCTAAAATGCTTGGTGTGGTGCATGTATTGGACCACCTGATAGATGACCGGGTCAATGGCAAGAAAATTATCATTGCCCTTGACAAGCAGTCGGGGATTAGGTGCATGCAGCGTACAGGCGTCACTTCCAGGCTGGCCATAGAGTGTCTAACCAAACTCAATAGGTGCGCTCAGACAAATGAGTTCACACTTATGTGGGTGAGAGGACATTCCTTAAGCAATTAAGTAATGGATGGACTCGGAAGACCGTACAAGGTGTGAAGAAGCTGTTAATTGCAAGCAATCGAAGGCGACCGTGAAGTGGTCTCGTAGTGAGGCTGCTAAAGTTATTCGTTACAATCGAAGGACTTTAAGCTGGCTTACTGCACTGGTCACAGGACACGGTCCCTACATGTACCATCTCAGCAAGATGACTCTGACCGAGGACGATGAGTGTAGGTTATGTATAGAGGAGCCTCTTCGCCAGTGCCCGGCATTGACAAGCATAAGATTAACCATTCTCGGACGTCCATTTATTGGCGAAGCCTAGATTGGTCAACTGACCTACAAGGATATGCTTGAGGTGACAAAGGATGCTTATATAAGGAGCATGCTCACTTATGAGGGCTCCGAGCAGTAGCATCCTTGTCCTATAGGTACGAAAAGGGACCCACTGTGGCCCGCTTCGGCTAATCCCGGATTTATTATTATTATTATTACAATGCTATCGAATCTGTGTCTTTTTTTTTAATTATATGCATACTAAAAGAGCCACGGGACAAAACTTGTCCCGGCGGAACATATAAAATTAAGCGTAAAATACGGGATATCTGGCAACACTATATGCATTGCTTTAAGCTCAAAAATATCGAATGTTAAAATAAAGATTCTAATGGACCAAATTAAACTACAAAATACAAACTATAAAAAAGTTGGTGGTAAATTTTTAAAGATCTTTGAAAATTCTTCAAAATGTTTGAAATTAGTTTTTAAAGAAAATGTTTGCGAAAAATTGATAGCATTAAAAAGTTAATTACAGATTTATTTTTTCACTTCCGTCTTGCATACCTAAAGAAACATCTTAATTTTCTTTATAAAGTTAAGAGATTCATCTGAGACAGTTGTTTTTTTTTTTAATCTTTTCGAAATTTCTTCGATTTTTGCACTTAATCAATCTTTGCACAAGCAACAAATACTTTTTCAATAATTGTTTTATTGCTTTTGTGAATCTGCATTCGTCTCATGTATCTGGTGAATAAGTTTGTGCCAAAAATAAAGCCACATTCGCGCGAAATAACGTTACGAACGTAGAGTTATTGAAAAAAAATCAACTTTATTTCTCGAGAACCAACTTAAGACTGACTTTACAATGCATTTTAATATTACAGGTAAAGTACAAAATGATTATGTTGCAAAAGTTTGCGAGTTATGAAATGTTAAACAAACAAAATAAGCAAATTATGAAATGTTAAACAAACAAAATAAGCAAATGAAGAAGTGTGTGAATTATGAAATAATAAAAAGCGAAATAAGCAAAAATGTTAACTTAAAGTTAAAGTGCTGATCTGGCGTCTGCTGTGTTTCCTGTGTTGGGCGATGTACTTTAATTATGTTATTCTAGATGATATAACTCCTCCCTCCTTAGAGTGAAGCGATGGCCATGAAATCTTCGAAGATGAAGTGGCAGGAGCGGCGTCTATGTGTCCTGGATTTAGTGTTATTTTCTGTTGAGCTTTTTTATGGATAACAATGAGGATCAAGATAGAGGAGATACATATACTGGTTACTATGACTATAGTGATGTGGTTACTTTTAGTCCCTTCTGATTTCAATATTGTTATTTCTTTCTGGTTTTCAAAGTGGTATTCTTTCAATTTCTCGAAATTTAGTGCTTCTATAGTTTCTTCTGCATGGATTTTGTTGAGAAATGGTGGGAAAATATGCACTTTGTCCCAAAATATTTTCCTATCTTCCTTGTAGATGATTCCATTTATTTGTATCTGGCAGTTTTCATAATGTAACAATGCTGTTCCTCTTAGTATGATATTATTTTTGTTGCAGGTTGAGTGGATAGTCGTTGATGGTACATTTATGAGCAGGATGTAGTTGGGTTGAGGTTGTTGGATGGATTGTAGATGTCCTACTTCGTTAATGGTGCAGGAAGCTTGCCTGTTGTCCATTAAGTTCTTAATGCATTTGTTGTCTTCTTTTAGTTCTTGAATGTCTTCTTGTGGACAGTAATAAATACCTTCTATCTCTGGGCAGGGTGCATTTAAACATTGAACGTCTTTACCATCATAAAGAATATAGGGTTTGGTGGATATTTGTTTGGTTTTATTTATGGGAAGTGGAATTATGTGGTATAAGGAGAGTTCACTCTGGGATAGGATCGGGATTTGTACATTGAAAATTATATTCGAGTTATTGTAATAGGCTTGAAGCTTTAACAATTCATAGATATGCTCGCTTGACTTAATTTCAATATTTTGATTTTGTAAGATATCATAGATTTCGGAAATTTCTTCAGGGCTTAATATGAGCTTAGGAATGATATTTAATTTAGCAATTATAATTGCTTCAGCTATGTCGTTTAGGTGATCTGTAAGTATGTCGATGTTATAAACTATTTGGTTGAGATATTGGGAACGGAAGAATAAATCGGTTTCTTCTCTTGTTCTTGATTTTTCTCTTTCTTGAAATTGATTAAGAAATTTTTCTATTGTATTCTGTTGTGTATTAATGTGTCTGCTAATATTTCCGAATCTTTCTATCATTTGTGAATTAAGAGCTGTTTGCTTATTAACTTCAGAATTAATTTTGTCTTGATTTAAGGTTAGACTATTTATTTTTTTATTTAACTCTTGGGCATCAGACGCATCCATATTACCGGTTATAAATTTGATAACGGTACCCAAACCATCTGCCAAGCCTCTTTTATTACGTGGCTTTGTTGAAAGCAAATTAAGTTTAGACTGTAATTCTTTTAGCTTGAACTGAATTAAATCTGTGTTTTGTTTGAATATAGGCATTGTTTTAAAAGTAGTTAAGGATTTAGTAATTCTGTCGATATCGTTTTGGTGTGTGTCAAGATTAACTATGTGGATCAGATTATTGTAGTTGAGGATTGTACGTGATTTTCCTAAGTTTAAAGGTAGGATTCCGAGTCTATTGTTTAGATCATGCACTTCCATGATTTGCGCTGCGGTGAGAATTAGCCTGTAAGTATATATAAAGGGTTTGGTGGTTCAGTTTTAATATCGTATTTCTTTTTCTTTTTCTTTATCTTTGCTTTATGTAGTTTTTGGTTATTGGTTGTTATTAGTGTTACTTTCCTATTTTCTTTAACCTTATGTTTGCTAAATCTAGGCGTTAACTTATTTCTTCTACATTCTTTCCTATATATTAAATCATTTGGTTCCCAATTTTCGGGATTTTCTCGCTTCTCGTTTAGAGAGTCAATTCGCTTATTAACTACATTTTGAACTTTATCTTTAATTGTGGGGTATAACTTTGATTGGAATGCATTAAGCTTTTCTAGGTATTCGTGTTCTGTATTAAATGAAAGGGTTTTATTGAATTGAAATGTTCTTCCATAGAATAGTTCGTAGGGTGTTAATTTTGTTGCTGAATGTATAGCTTTGTTATAAGTTATAAGAGTGTCTAATAGTATTTCTTCGTGATCTAAATCTAAATTTTTCTCTTTTTGTTTTTCCTGAATAATTCTGTAAATCTCAGTTAGGGTAGAGTGTAGCCGCTCAACCGGTGCGTTGCTACTACTTTGCTGAAAAGCTGTATAGTGTAAATTAATTTCATGTTGTCGGCAAAACTCCTTGAAGATATTTGAGGTAAATTCGGTTCCTTGGTCACAAACTATTTTTAATGGAGGGCCGTGAAGGCTTATATAATGTTTTAGTGATTTTAAAATTGATATGCTATTTCTAGACGTAAGAGTGTATCCAGCAGCAAATCTTGAAAACTTGTCTATTATGGTTAATATGTGTTTATTATTAATAGTGTAAATGTCAATGTGTAATATGTCAAGAGGCTTTAATGGGGATTCTGGAGATAGATATTTTACTTTGGCTGGGTGTCTGTCATATTTTAATAATTGACATTTCTCACAGTTATTTATAATGTTAGTGATTTTTGGTTTCATGTATGGAAAATAAAATTGTCTTTTTAGATGTAACAACGTTTCTTCGATACCTCTATGGTTTGATTTTTCATGGTAGTCATTAATGAGTTTATCCTGATCGTCATTTTGTCTAATGTCTTTTAAGATTTCGGTGCATCTGATTAATTTAAATATTTTATTTCGTGAAAAATGTTTTGAAAATGTATTTTGTAAGGTTCTAAATGTTTCGTCATCTGTATATATTGCGGATAATCTATTAGGTGGCATGAAATTTTTAAGAATTTCTACTAGGTTTGTTTCTGTAAAATTATCTCTTCTTATTATTCTACGTTGTCTGTTTTTAAAAATAGTTTCAACTGTCATGGATGTTCCAACGTTTGATTTTTGTAAAATAATTTGTATATTGAATTCATTGAGAGGTCTCTCTGAAATAGGAATTCCCTCATTAAGGTCTTCGCTCGCTGAATGAATAGTTGTACCGCTTGTGCCTAATACTGTGTTACTTGAATCATTAACATTAATTTCTACCTGATTGGATAGATTGCTGTTTTCTAATTTTATTCTACTTAGCGCATCTGCATTTGTGTTTTGAGTTCCTTTTTTGTACACTATTTCATAATCGTACTCCTCGAGTTTGAGGCGCCAACGAACTAATTTGGAATTAGGTTCCTTCAGACTCATGAGCCAGGTGAGTGGTTTGTGGTCGGTAACGATTTTAAATTTGTGTCCAAACAAATACGGTCTAAAATATTTGGTTGCCCACACGATTGCCAGTAATTCTTTTTCTATAGTAGAATAGTTAATTTCTGTTTCAGTCAACGTTCTACTGGCGTAACAAATTGGAAGATCGCTTCCTACAGGTCCTTGTGAAAGGATAGCACCTATTGCAAAGTTACTAGCGTCAGTAGTAAGTACAAATGGTTTAGAGAAGTCCGGATATTGCAAGATTGGATCATTCGTTAAAATTGTTTTACAAAGTTCAAATGCTTGGATATATTTTTCGGTTAATTGTACTGTTTTGCCTTTCTTTAAATATTCTGTGAGTGGTTTAACTAATTTCGCAAAGTCTTTAACAAATTTCCTATAGTAACCAAATAAACCTAAAAAGGATTTTATCTCTTTTTGTGTTCGGGGTATCGGAAAATTACTGATGGCATTAATTTTTTCTGGATTGGGTTTGACGCCCTCAGTGGTGACTAAATGTCCTAAGAAAGCTATTTCCTTGTGCAAAAATTCAGACTTGTCTAGTTGTACCTTGAGATTTGCTTGACGAAGTTTTTTGAATACTTTTGTCAGGTTTTCAATGTGCTCTTGTAGGGACGTAGAAAAAATTATAATATCATCGAGATAGACAAGGCAGATTGTACCTTGTAATTCTTTCAAAACGTTATCCATTACTCTTTGGAAAGTGGACGGTGCGTTCTTCAGTCCAAAGGGCATTCTTATGTATTCAAAATGTCCGTTCTCTACAGTAAATGCTGTTTTGGATATATCTTTTGAGTGCATTTCGATCTGGTGAAATCCGCTGGCCAGATCGAGAGTAGAAAAATACATACATTTTCCAAGTTTGTCAAGGATTTCGGTTATATTTGGTAGGGGGTAGCGATCGGAGATGGTTTTTTCGTTCAGTTTTCTATAATCAATCACAAGTCTCCATTTTTGTCTACCGCTGGCATCCTTTTTCTTTGGAACTACCCAAACTGGAGAACTCCAGGGAGAGTAGCTTGGTCGAATGATTCCTTGTTCAAGCATGTCATTAATCTGTTTACGTACTTCTTCTTTATGCACATAAGGATATCGATAAGATTTCGTGTATATGGGTAATTCGTCTATTGTAGGAATTTTATGTTTAACTTGATTGGTGAAAGTTAAATCTTGGCCTTCTTTGAAGAAAATATCTTCATAGTTCATACATAGTTTAATTAGAGCTTTACTTTCCTCAGGGTTGAGATGATTGTGTCTAATTAAATCTGTTATTTTTGCCTTTGTGTTTGTTGAATCATAATCGAAGCTAAAGTTATTTAGTTCTACAAAATTAGAAGATGAATATGAATGTACTCTAACTGGTTGCTCAATAAGCAGAATTTGATCTGAGTCAGATTTATTTACGATTTCCATTGGACAGTACCAACTATTGGCTGTATAAATGCCTTCTGAAATAAATAAATTGGGATTTATCATAATTCTATCTGAGTAGACGTCACCATCACGAGTGTCTACTGGAATTTTTATTATTACTTTGGAATTTGAAGGAATGATTTGTTTACCTGAATTGAGATTAGGTTTAAATTTAAGGGGCATTATAGTGGTTTTGGTTATTAGTGTTTTATTCTCCAAGTCAATTTTAGCACCTAATTGTGTAAGCGCATCTAGCCCTAAAAGTCCGTCAAAATAGTTGTGAAATTTAAAGATTAAAAATCGGAAGTATCCGTTCATATTAAATTCGTTGAAGATCGGTATTAAAGTTTCTTGTTTTAAGGTGTGGTGATTAAGTACTGTTGTTATAGTTACTGGCTTGCATGCTGTTCTTAATGTTGGATCGATAAATTCTGGATTAATAAATGATGCGGATGCACCAGTATCAATTAAAAAATTTAGTGATCTACCGAAAGGAGAAGATATACTTATATATGGCAAGGTGAAGCCGTGTTTATTTATTTCTAAGTATCCTGTGGCTGGAGTGAGGCATTTGATTGAAAATTCTGTTCATCTACTATTTCATTGCTATTTGCGGTTGGTTCTTGTGCTGCTATATAATTTGAGGAAGGGTCAGTATTATTGTAAGGATCGTAGTTGTCGTATGAATTGTTGTTGAAATTTTCACACTGTACATGGCTATTAGATGGGTATATTTCGTTTGGGTTTACATTGTAGACTTCTTCTATAGTAAATCTAGGTTGTGTTTGTGTATGATTTTGTGCTTGTGTTGGTTGTCTAAATTTTGAAGTACCAGAGTTTGTATCCATTGGAATAGGTGGTGGTTGTCTTAGTATATTATTTTGTGGTCTGAATGAATTCTGAGGTGGTCTAAAGTTTGTAAAATTATTGTTTGGTCTAAAATTTTGGAAGTTATTATTGGGTCTGAAATTGGAATAATTATTATTGTAATTGGGTCTAAATTGTTGTGTATATCTTTGTAGCGGGTAAAAATTGGGTTTTATCATCTGATTATTGGATTGCTGATATTGTGGTCTGTTAAAATTAAATGTAGGCTGTATGTTTCGGTTAGGAATATTCAGAATAGCTCGATTTCCAAAGTTTGGTTTTTGGTTTTGATGATTCGGGCTATCACTTTTTAAATAGAACATGTTTTGTTCTTTTATACAATATGAGTAAGCTGTTGCGAGTGTTTCGGGTTTCATCGCTCTGATCGAGGATCCCAAAGGTTCTTTTAATCCGCTCAAAAATGTGTTAAGGCACATTTCCGAGTATAGATTTCTTTTTGATGTTATAACACTATCTTCTCTTTCGTGTATAAGTACATGATTGTTCATGGTCGCTTGAATTTCAACAATTTCACTAAAAAATATTTCTACTGTCTTATTCCCTTGTCTTAACGTATGTAAATCACGTATAAGTGAAGTTTCAGAGCGCTTATCGGAATAATGAAGAATTAAATTTGTTTTAATTTCAGTCCAATCTAAATTTGTTCCATACATATTGAGGACTTCGTTTGCAGGTCCTTCTATTTTATTTCGAATCGCTCGTAATAATATCTTGGCATATGGTGTGTTTAGTATCGGAACAATATATGCGAGAATTTCTTCGACGTTACTAATGAATTCGTAGAGCAATCTTGGATTTCCGTCATATTTTGGAAGATCCTTTATTGCGTCTGGAACTCTAAGTGAATTAAAAATATCGTTCTGTGCCATGTTTATTGAAATTTGTTCACTAACTACCGCTGTCAAATTTGGTAAACTGTCTGAAAATTTGTTTAATTCTTCACTTTCTTTGATAGTATGTAAATTTCTATTATTTCTTGTATATGGCCCACTTGATTTACTTCTAAAGAAAGTTCTTCTCATTTAGTTAATATTTCTTATTTAGTTCTTAATTAAAAAAAAAATTTATTAAGTTGCACGAATTTTATAACTTCTTTTATAATTTTCTTAGTATTTGGATTAGGATTAGGATTTTATTTGAATTGGATTTCTTTTATGATAATGACAATGTTCACTTACATCTGCAAGAGAATTAGGTAAGTTACTTCCTTCATTGAGTCCTTAAGTTCTGCACGTTGATGTTCCCTCAATGTTATCGATATTCCCTCGATGTTCTCGTTTGTTGTTTGTTTAATTGTTGAGTTGATGTTCGGATTGGCTTGATGAAGTTGAACTTCAGCGGCTTTATTAGTGTCTATATTATCGATGTTCACTCGATATTGAAAAAAATTTTTTCACTACACAATTATTCCTTTAAATATTTTATTTATTTTCGGTAAAACGCCGTTAATTAATAACTATTTTAAAGAATTAACCGCTGCCAATCCTGCCGACTGCGCCAAATAACGTTACGAACGTAGAGTTATTGAAAAAAAATCAACTTTATTTCTCGAGAACCAACTTAAGACTGACTTTACAATGCATTTTAATATTACAGGTAAAGTACAAAATGATTATGTTGCAAAAGTTTGCGAGTTATGAAATGTTAAACAAACAAAATAAGCAAATTATGAAATGTTAAACAAACAAAATAAGCAAATGAAGAAGTGTGTGAATTATGAAATAATAAAAAGCGAAATAAGCAAAAATGTTAACTTAAAGTTAAAGTGCTGATCTGGCGTCTGCTGTGTTTCCTGTGTTGGGCGATGTACTTTAATTATGTTATTCTAGATGATATAACTCGCGCTTGACGCTTTTTCGTCCTGCTTTTGTTTAGTTCGTTGGTTTATCTCTGCTATACATTTGTTCGTCTGATTATCTGTCTGTTTCTCGCTCGCTGCCTCTCAAATAACTCAGAACTTATGTTTGTTTGTTGACTTTTTTTTTGTTCATTCTGTCTTTCTTTCTTTCCTGCTACCTCTTCTACTTTATTATTGCTCTTTTTTTTTTTTTGGTTTTTTTATGGCATATTCTTTCCATATATCTTTCACGGTGTATATTTTTATCTCTAAAATTAAAAATATTACTTAATTGATTCTTGAATTTTCTCTGTTGCTATGTTTCAAAATGCAAATCGTTCAACATGAAAAAATTTGTGCTTTTTTTAACATATGTACATATACATTTATTTGTTTTTTTTATCATCTGTCTTTAGTTCATAATAAACACATTTTGACTTTTGACAGTGCCAACAACATTTTTAACCAATAAAAAATGTTTTCATTCATTCATTATAATATTTTTCAAAATTTCCGAAAGAATTTATATAAATAATCAGGAATTTGAATTCTATTTTAAAATTTCTCTATTTGAAGACATTTTCTAAACGTAGAATCAAATGCAAAGGAATGTTTTTAAGGATATATAAAGTTGAAGTAACAAAGTGCGTGAAGATAAATTCGTAAATCCGACGCTAACTTAGCAAAGACACAAACCCATATTTCTTAAAAGTACGAATTTTAAATTCGTACTATTCAAAAGTACGAATTTAACTTTAAGTACGAATTTAACTTTAAGTACGAATTTAACTTTAGGTACGAATTTAACTTTTAGTATGAATTTATATGAAAAAACTACGAATTTAACCTTGTTTGATAAGAAATGATTTTTAATATCAACCAGGAAACTTTAAAGTCAAAACATTAATAAAATATAATAACAGTAAGGGAAAAATACAAAATTAGACCAGAACTGAAAATTCGGTACAGAATTGAATAAACTTCCGATTCAGGTCATAAACAATTTTTTAAAAAGTTACGAATCATATGTTTGTGATATTAAATTTGAAATAAAAGGTCGTAATATCTACATTAAGGATTATTATTTTTTAAAAACCAATGGACAGGTAATAAAAGCATCTCTTCAAGGGTATATGACTAATAGTGCCGCGATGAGGATTTTGGCCAAAGGAAATTTTTTAAAAAGGAGTAATCGATCGATTCATAGTGCTTAATTTTCATTAAAAAAATATCAGTTCCAAAATGTACGATTTTTAAATTTTTTATTTTAATAGACATGCAATTAAAGCACCTTTTTAAGGACATATGACTCATTGTGGCGCGCTAAGGATTTTGGCAACAGAAAATTTCTTAAAAAGTAGTGAAAAGTACTGAAGATCCATGGTGCTTACTTTGAATAAGAAAATCTCAGTTCCAAAATGTACGATTTTTAAATTTTATATTTTAATAGACAGGTAATTAAAGCACCTTTTTAAGAACATATGACTCATTGTGGCGCGCTAAGGATTTTGGCCACAGGACATTTTTTAAATAGTAGTGAAAAGTACTGAAAAGTTCCATGGTGCTTACTTTGAATAAGAAAATCTCAGTTCGAAAATGTACGATTTTTAAATTTTATATTTTAATAGACAGGTAATTAAAGCACCTGTTTAAGGATATATGACTCATTGTGGCGCGCTAAGGATTTTGGCCACAGGAAATTTTTTAAAAAGTAGTGAAAAGTTCTGAAAAGCTCCATGGTGCTTACTTTGAATAAGAAAATGTCAGTTCGAAAATGTACGATTTTTAAATTTTATATTTTAATAGACAGGTAATTAAAGCACCTTTTTAAGGATATACGACTCATTGTGGCGCGCTAAGGATTTTGGCCACAGGACATTTTTTAAATAGTAGTGAAAAGTACTGAAAAGTTCCATGATGCTTACTTTGAATAAGAAAATCTCAGTTCCAAAATGTACGATTTTTAAATTTTATATTTTAATAGACAGGTAATTAAAGCACCTTTTTAAGGATATATGACTCATTGTGGCGCGCTAAGGATTTTGGCCACAGGACATTTTTTAAATAGTAGTGAAAAGTACTGAAAAGTTCCATGGTGCTTACTTTGAATAAGAAAATCTCAGTTCGAAAATGTACGATTTTTAAATTTTATATTTTAATAGACAGGTAATTAAAGCACCTGTTTAAGGATATATGACTCATTGTGGCGCGCTAAGGATTTTGGCCACAGGACATTTTTTAAATAGTAGTGAAAAGTACTGAAAAGTTCCATGGTGCTTACTTTGAATAAGAAAATCTCAGTTCCAAAATGTACGATTTTTAAATTTTTTATTTTAATAGACATGTAATTAAAGCACCTTTTTAAGGACATATGACTCATTGTGGCGCGCTAAGGATTTTGGCCACAGGAAATTTTTTAAAAAGTAGTGAAAAGTACTGAAAAGTTCCATAGTGCTTATTTTGAATAAGAAAATCTCAGTTCCAAAATGTACGATTTTTAAATTTTATATTTTAATAGACAGGTAATTAAAGCACCTTTTTAAGGATATATGACTCATTGTGGCGCGCTAAGGATTTTGGCCACAGGAAATTTTTTAAAAAGTAGTGAAAAGTTCCATGATGCTTACTTTGAATAAGAAAATCTCAGTTCGAAAATGTACGATTTTTAAATTTTATATTTTAATAGACAGGTAATTAAAGCACCTTTTTAAGAATATATGACTCATTGTGGCGCGCTAAGGATTTTGGCCACAGGAAATTTTTTAAAAAGTAGTGAAAAGTTCCATGATGCTTAATTTGAATAAGAAAATCTCAGTTCCAAAATGTACGATTTTTAAATTTTATATTTTAATAGACAGGTAATTAAAGCACCTTTTTAATGATATATGACTCATTGTGGCGAGCTAAGGATTTTGGCCACAGGAAATTTTTTAAAAAGTAGTGCTAAGTTCCATGATGCTTACTTTGAATAAGAAAATCTCAGTTCGAAAATGTACGATTTGTAAATTTTATATTTTAATAGACAGGTAATTAAAGCACCTTTTTAAGGATATATGACTCATTGTGGCGCGCTAAGGATTTTGGCCACAGGAAATTTTTTAAAAAGTAGTGAAAAGTTCCATGATGCTTAATTTGAATAAGAAAATCTCAGTTCCAAAATGTACGATTTTTAAATTTTATATTTTAATAGACAGGTAATTAAAGCACCTTTTTAATGATATATGACTCATTGTGGCGCGCTAAGGATTTAAGCCACAAAAAAATTTTTAAAAAGTAGTGAAAAGTACTGAAAAGTTCCATGGTGCTTATTTTGAATAAGAAAATCTCAGTTCCAAAATGTACGATTTTTAAATTTTATATTTTAATAGACAGGTAATTAAAGCACCTTTTTAAGGATATATGACTCATTGTGGCGCGCTAAGGATTTTGGCCACAGGAAATTTTTTAAAAAGTAGTGCTAAGTTCCATGATGCTTACTTTGAATAAGAAAATCTCAGTTCGAAAATGTACGATTTTTAAATTTTATATTTTAATAGACAGGTAATTAAAGCACCTTTTTAAGGATATATGACTCATTGTGGCGCGCTAAGGATTTTGGCCACAGGAAATTTTTTAAAAAGTAGTGAAAAGTTCCATGATGCTTAATTTGAATAAGAAAATCTCAGTTCCAAAATGTACGATTTTTAAATTTTATATTTTAATAGACAGGTAATTAAAGCACCTTTTTAAAGATATATGACTCATTGTGGCGCGCTAAGGATTTTGGCCACAGGAAATTTTTTAAAAAGTAGTGAAAAGTTCCATGATGCTTACTTTGAATAAGAAAATCGCAGTTCGAAAATGTACGATTTTTAAATTTTATATTTTAATAGACAGGTAATTAAAGCACCTTTTTAAGGATATATGACTCATTGTGGCGCGCTAAGGATTTTGGCCACAGGAAATTTTTCAAAAAGTAGTGAAAAGTTCCATGATGCTTACTTTGAATAAGAAAATCTCAGTTCGAAAATGTACGATTTTTAAATTTTATATTTTAATAGACAGGTAATTAAAGCACCTTTTTAAAGATATATGACTCATTGTGGCGCGCTAAGGATTTTGGCCACAGGAAATTTTTCAAAAAGTAGTGAAAAGTACTGAAAAGTTCCATGATGCTTACTTTGAATAAGAAAATCTCAGTTCCAAAATGTACGATTTTTAAATTTTATATTTTAATAGACAGGTAATTAAAGCACCTTTTTAAGGATATACGACTCATTGTGGCGCGCTAAGGATTTTAGCCACAGGAAATTTTTTAAAAAGTAGTGAAAAGTACTGAAAAGTTCCATAGTGCTTACTTTGAATAAGAAAATCTCAGTTCCAAAATGTACGATTTTTAAATTTTATATTTTAATAGACAGGTAATTAAAGCACCTTTTTAAGGATATATGACTCATTGTGGCGCGCTAAGGATTTTGGCCACAGGAAATGTTTTAAAAAGTAGTGAAAAGTTTCATGGTGCTTATTTTGAATAAGAAAATCTCAGTTCCAAAATGTACGATTTTTTTTTTTAAAAAATTTCCTGTGGCCAAAATCCTTAGCGCGCCACAATGAGTCATATATCCGTAAAAAGGTGCTTTAATTACCTGTCTATTAAAATATAAAATTTAAAAATCGTACATTTTGGAACTGAGATTTTCTTATTCAAAGTAAGCATCATGGAACTTTTCAGTACTTTTCACTACTTTTTAAAAAATTTCCTGTGGCCAAAATCCTTAGCGCGCCACAATGAGTCATATATCCTTAAACAGGTGCTTTAATTACCTGTCTATTAAAATATAAAATTTAAAAATCGTACATTTTGGAACTGAGATTTTCTTATTCAAATTAAGCATCATGGAACTTTTCACTACTTTTTAAAACATTTCCTGTGGCCAAAATCCTAAGCGCGCCACAATGAGTCACATATCCTTAAAAAGGTGCTTTAATTACCTGTCTATTAAAATATAAAATTTAAAAATCGTACTTTTTGGAGCTGAGATTTTCTTATTCAAATTAAGCATCATGGAACTTTTCACTACTTTTTAAAAAATTTCCTGTGGCCAAAATCCTTAGCGCGCCACAATGAGTCATATATCCTTAAAAAGGTGCTTTAATAACCTGTCTATTAAAATATAAAATTTAAAAATCGTACATTTTGGAACTGAGATTTTCTTATTCAAATTAAGCATCATGGAACTTTTCACTACTTTTTAAAAAATTTCCTGTGGCCAAAATCCTTAGCGCGCCACAATGAGTCATATATCCTTAAAAAGGTGCTTTAATTACCTGTCTATTAAAATATAAAATTTAAAAATCGTACATTTTGGAACTGAGATTTTCTTATTCAAAGTAAGCATCATGGAACTTTTCAGTACTTTTCACTACTTTTTGAAAAATTTCCTGTGGCCAAAATCCTTAGCGCGCCACAATGAGTCATATATCCTTAAAAAGGTGCTTTAATAACCTGTCTATTAAAATATAAAATTTAAAAATCGTACATTTTCGAACTGAGATTTTCTTATTCAAAGTAAGCATCATGGAACTTTTCACTACTTTTTAAAAAATTTCCTGTGGCCAAAATCCTTAGCGCGCCACAATGAGTCATATATCCTTAAAAAGGTGCTTTAATAACCTGTCTATTAAAATATAAAATTTAAAAATCGTACATTTTGGAACTGAGATTTTCTTATTCAAATTAAGCATCATGGAACTTTTCACTACTTTTTAAAAAATTTCCTGTGGCCAAAATCCTTAGCGCGCCACAATGAGTCATATATCCTTAAAAAGGTGCTTTAATTACCTGTCTATTAAAATATAAAATTTAAAAATCGTACATTTTGGAACTGAGATTTTCTTATTCAAAGTAAGCATCATGGAACTTTTCACTACTTTTTAAAAAATTTCCTGTGGCCAAAATCCTTAGCGCGCCACAATGAGTCATATATCCTTAAACAGGTGCTTTAATTACCTGTCTATTAAAATATAAAATTTAAAAATCGTACATTTTCGAACTGAGATTTTCTTATTCAAAGTAAGCATCATGGAACTTTTCACTACTTTTTAAAAAATTTCCTGTGGCCAAAATCCTTAGCGCGCCACAATGAGTCATATATCCTTAAAAAGGTGCTTTAATTACCTGTCTATTAAAATATAAAATTTAAAAATCGTACATTTTGGAACTGAGATTTTCTTATTCAAAGTAAGCATCATGGAACTTTTCACTACTTTTTAAAAAATTTCCTGTGGCCAAAATCCTTAGCGCGCCACAATGAGTCATATATCCTTAAAAAGGTGCTTTAATTACCTGTCTATTAAAATATAAAATTTAAAAATCGTACATTTTGGAACTGAGATTTTCTTATTCAAAGTAAGCATCATGGAACTTTTCACTACTTTTTAAAAAATTTCCTGTGGCCAAAATCCTTAGCGCGCCACAATGAGTCATATATCCTTAAACAGGTGCTTTAATTACCTGTCTATTAAAATATAAAATTTAAAAATCGTACATTTTCGAACTGAAATTTTCTTATTCAAAGTAAGCACCATGGAACTTTTCAGTACTTTTCACTACTATTTAAAAAATGTCCTGTGGCCAAAATCCTTATCGCGCCACAATGAGTCATATATCCTTAAAAAGGTGCTTTAATTACCTGTCTATTAAAATATAAAATTTAAAAATCGTACATTTTGGAACTGAGATTTTCTTATTCAAAGTAAGCATCATGGAACTTTTCAGTACTTTTCACTACTATTTAAAAAATGTCCTGTGGCCAAAATCCTTAGCGCGCCACAATGAGTCGTATATCCTTAAAAAGGTGCTTTAATTACCTGTCTATTAAAATATAAAATTTAAAAATCGTACATTTTCGAACTGACATTTTCTTATTCAAAGTAAGCACCATGGAGCTTTTCAGAACTTTTCACTACTTTTTAAAAAATTTCCTGTGGCCAAAATCCTTAGCGCGCCACAATGAGTCATATATCCTTAAACAGGTGCTTTAATTACCTGTCTATTAAAATATAAAATTTAAAAATCGTACATTTTCGAACTGAGATTTTCTTATTCAAAGTAAGCACCATGGAACTTTTCAGTACTTTTCACTACTATTTAAAAAATGTCCTGTGGCCAAAATCCTTAGCGCGCCACAATGAGTCATATGTTCTTAAAAAGGTGCTTTAATTACCTGTCTATTAAAATATAAAATTTAAAAATCGTACATTTTGGAACTGAGATTTTCTTATTCAAAGTAAGCACCATGGATCTTCAGTACTTTTCACTACTTTTTAAGAAATTTTCTGTTGCCAAAATCCTTAGCGCGCCACAATGAGTCATATGTCCTTAAAAAGGTGCTTTAATTGCATGTCTATTAAAATAAAAAATTTAAAAATCGTACATTTTGGAACTGATATTTTTTTAATGAAAATTAAGCACTATGAATCGATCGATTACTCCTTTTTAAAAAATTTCCTTTGGCCAAAATCCTCATCGCGGCACTATTAGTCATATACCCTTGAAGAGATGCTTTTATTACCTGTCCATTGGTTTTTAAAAAATAATAATCCTAAATGTAGATATTACGACCTTTTATTTCAAATTTAATATCACAAACATATGATTCGTAACTTTTTAAAAAATTGTTTATGACCTGAATCGGAAGTTTATTCAATTCTGTACCGAATTTTCAGTTCTGGTCTAATTTTGTATTTTTCGCTTACTTTTATTATATTTTATTAATGTTTTGACTTTAAAGTTTCCTGGTTGATATTAAAAATCATTTCTTATCAAACAAGGTTAAATTCGTAGTTTTTTCATATAAATTCATACTAAAAGTTAAATTCGTACCTAAAGTTAAATTCGTACTTAAAGTTAAATTCGTACTTAAAAATAAATTCGTACTTTTGAATAGTACGAATTAAAAATTCGTACTTTTGAGAAATATGGGTTTGTGTCTTTGCTAAGTTAGCGTCGGATTTACGAATTTATCTTCACGCACTTGAAGTAACATATAAAAATAAATTTTTATTTTTAGTATAATTTTTTCAGAACTTAATACTTAAAAAAATACTTAAAACTATGCCATTTGGAATACATAATGATTAGGTATAATTTGAATAATGATATTTGTTTCACGAAAATGAATTTACGGCATTTTTATTTATTTTTTTTTTATTTAATATTTATTTTTCATTTCAAGAATTCTTAAAAATGTTTCGGCAGCACATTAACACTTTTTTCTTTGTTCTTTAAGAATGTGACACATACCTTGTTTTCAGGGAACAACAGTCGATACAGTTAGATCTTAGAAATATTTTTCAACATTTCCCATTGAATTTTTATTTTAATTTATTTTACAATTTGTGGAAATATTAGTTACCAGCTGGAATACCTAACGTTGCCCGGGGGGTGGTGTTAGCATTCAGGGTGTGTATATATAATAAATCGGGGATTGGCCAAAGCGGACCCTTTTCGTCCCCATTGGACAAAGGATGCTACCGCTTGGAGCCCTCATACGTGAGCATGCTCCTTACATAAGCATCCTTTGTCACCTCAAGCATATTCTTGTAGGTCAGTTGGCCAATCACCTCAAGCATATTCTTGTAGGTCAGTTGACCAATAAATGCTTCGCCAATAAATGCACGTCCCATAATGGTCAATCTTATGCTTGCCAACGCCGGACACTGGCGAAGAATGTGTGCTGCTGTTTGTGGCTTCTCTAGGCATAACCTACATGCATCGTCCTCAGTCAGAATCATCTTCCTGAGATGGTACATGTAGGAACCGTGTCTTGTGACGAGGGAAGCCAGCTTAAAGTCCTTCGATTATAACGGATAACTTTTGCTACCTCACCAACAGACCACTTCACGGCCGCCTTCGATTGCCTGCAATTAACAGCTTCTCCCCACCTTGTACGGTGTTCCGAGGCCATCCATTGCTTAATAAGGCTTGCCACGTTGTCGCCTATGGCGATACTTGGCTCCGGTCCACAGAATCCTTCTGCTGACCCTTCTCTCGCTAAAGAATCAGCATTTTCATTCTGTTCTATGCCTGAGTGTCCTCTCACCCACATAAGTGTGAGCTCATTTGTCTGAGCGCACCTATTGAGTTTGGTAAGACACTCTATGGCCAACCTGGAAGTGACGCCTGCACGCTGCATGCACCTAATCACCGACCGACTGATTGTCAAGGGCAATGACAATTTTCTTGCCATTGACCCGGTCATCTATCAGGTTGTCCAATGCATGCACCACACCAAGCATTTCAGCCTGGTACACAGACACAAACCTCCCCAACCTCAGTACACAGCATAGGCTCAACTCTTCTGAGTAAACGCCTGCCCCGGCTCTGCCACTCATCAGAGAACCGTCTGTGAATATACTGATATCGTTTTCAGCGATTTCTTCACAGACGACTCCATCTGTTATGAAGACTTAGAATTTTTCTTTTGTTTAATATATGTTGTGATGAATTTGTTATTATTGTTAATTTTTTTATTAATGAAAAAAAAAAATATTTCGTAGAAATATGATTTTAATATTGTTCCCGCTGTAAAGATCTTATATATATTTTATGTTTAATTGAATATTTCAAGTTTTGGCAAACATAATAGCTGCATTTCCGTGGCACTGGATCCAGATCAAATCTCAGTGGAACAGTTTTAGTTCAACTTTATTACAATTTGGCAGCACTGGCGATGATATGTGCCAAAATACGAATGCGAGCAGTGAGACAAAAATTTGAATAAGAGTGATTTAGATTTGCCAACTATGTTCGTTTTGGAAAAATGTGCTTTAAGCTAGGCAGCATTTTAGGATCAGAAATAGAGCCAGGAAAAGAGCTCTAATAAGAAAAGGCTCTAATTTTTGTTTTTGCATTGCGAATAAAATAGAGCCACCCTCTAGATAATTGACCAAAGGAATGCAGCTAATATATTTTTAATATGGAATTAATATAACAATAATAGGTGTGTTTCCGTACTCTACACTGTGTAAGATTTGTGTAAGTTCAAACTGAGAGAGTAAAAATGAATGTGAGAATAGTTGCAAAAGTACGGAAACAGCTTCTAGTAAGTTTCAAGCACAAAAGAGCTGATTTTAACTGCATACATGTCAAACGTAAATTGCGCCAATTAAAACTATAGTCAATTTGTTTGTGAAGTGGATGCTTGTTCTTCTTGATGCTTGTTCTTACTTTACTCGGAGACTTGAGTTCTAGCACTCTCGAGAGAGCGCTCCAGAGATCGGTTTTATGCTTGTTCTTCTTCTCCCATTTTAAGCACAGAAAGAACGAAAACAGAAAATAGTGTCCCACAAGTTACACAGTGTGAATACGGAAACACACCTTATATGCGTTGTGGTCAAATTTCCCCTTATACAAAATTTCTTTGACAAAATTTCCCTTTACAAAATTCCCCTTTACAAATTCCCCTTTTTTAAAATTGCCCTTTACAAATTTTCCTACTACACATAATTCCCACTTTATTAAATTTCCCTTCACAAAAATCCCTTTTACAATTTTCTAAAAAAAAAAATTTTAAAGGAAAAGGTGATACTGTTGTTTTGTTTACTAAAGGTTTAAGCATTTATTATTTTCTGAGTGTATGGTTGCGAAAAACAGAACTTTGTAAAAAGGGAATTTTGTAAAAGAAGAGTTTTTAAAAGGGAAATTTTTTAAAAGGGGAATTTTATAAAAGTGAACTTTGTAAAAGGGAAACTTTGAAAAGGTAGAATTTTTTAATTAATAATTTTGTGAGGTGGAATTTCGACGCGGACCAATTTGGAAAGGGGAATTTCGACCCTAGAATTAGAATTTATTAATACATTTAAAAAATAAATAAAGTTTTCATAGCACAACGATCATGCGCAGTCTCCGCATCTAATCTGCGTAGTAGTAATACAATTTTTTTTTTTGTTGCTACATACATCTGTATTATTTATTGCATTAATCTTGCTGAGGTTTAACAAAACAATAACAAATATATATGTAAATTGTACATACATATTAAAACCAACAACAACAACACAAGCAGTTACTGAGAAATATTCGTAAAACAATTCGTTTCAACAAACGATACGATGTTGCGTTCGTGATTTTGGCACGAACCAAACCAACAATCAGAACAACAACATAAGCAGCTACTGAAGCATGTTATGCACAATTTTTCCTAAACAAAAATGTGAATTTTTCTTCTTAGACTTAGCTATTTAGTGACTTTATTAAAGAAGTGATAAAATTCGTTTCATTCGGCATGTAACTTATATTTTGGCATATATTTTATCTTTGTACGATGAATATTAAAGGCTGTAGGTATACTCCAAAAAGTGAACGAAAACGTTGCATGTGCTTGAAAAAATTTGTAAAAATGACCCCCCATACAAACCGCGCTGTAAAACGTGATTCTACGATAAAATTATTGTAGAAGCGCTGCAGTTTGCGACATTAATAGCTAGTTACCTTGCGATTACATATTTATAGTAGCTTTATAATTTAACTTTATCTTGAGCATCGTAACTTAATGTGTTTTGTATTTTCAAAACTGGTGACTGACCTCTATATATGACGCCATTTATCATCTCACTTGATCACTGTTTATAATTGGAAGCACCCGACGATTTATTGCTGTGATTTATGAATAACCAATACAGAAAAAATAAAATTGAGAGCTCTCATTGCTCTCAAAAAGTTATTCACACTTGCGCGCTATGCACTACGTTGTTGTTCTGACGCTTTTGAACGAACGAACGAAATAATAAAAAACACTTGAGTAGAATCGAAAAACGCAACAGTAACAATATTTATTTTTATTTTAAATTACAAATATACATAACGCCACATATCTATGCAATTAATTTTTGTTGTTGTTATTGTGATTTTTTGCTTATATTTGTCGTCTAGTTAGTTATTTTCTATTTTTAATACGAACACAACAACAACAACAACAAATTTAAATTCTAAGTGGTTTCTTCTAGCTGCTCTGTGACATTGCGTTGCTTTGTACAAAATGCAGTTTGTTGTGAATTTTTGTGCGGTACGGAAGACATTTTTATGATGTAAAAAAAAAAATAAATAAAAATATAAAACAAAATTGTAGCAAATAAAAATAACACAAGTGTTGATGTACTTTTTTTGTCTACTTTTTGTTTATAAATATGAAAAATATTTCTTTTGAAACGAAGTTATTGTAAAAAAAAAAAAAAAATTAAGCTGACTGCGAAGTTATTTTAAAGAACAAACGTAAAAAATTTCGCAAAAAATTAAATAAAGCAAATATTTGTCTTTGACTGTCCTCTTTCAATCTAAAAGCGTCCAAACTATGTCAGCAGCTGCCTTGTGCTACCTGCAGACCATCGTCAATACGTCCAATCTTAGCACCAGATTCAAGCATGACTGGGAGTTAAATGGCGGCGGTCATCAGCTGGTCAGAAATCGTAAGTTCACCAACCTTAGCCAACAGATTTTGTTTTCGCCAAAAAACCTTAACTTTGCTGCTGCTACCAAACAGCAAAAACCTGTCTACAACATTTTACAAAACTTAACAACTAGTTGTTAATTATTATTATTATTATTATCATTATTATTAGCTAACTGTTCTATATGACAGCAAATGTCAGCTTGTCGCTTTGGATTGCTTTGAAATTATGCAACAATCAAACATGTTGAAGAATTATTTTCTACCGCATATATAGCTTCTTTCTATGCTATTTTTATGTGAAATGTTTTTTCGCGAAATGTTTTGTACACAAAAATATTTGCGTTAATTTCTTTCTTTGCTCATAAATTTGGTTAAATGGCTGTCTGTTTGTCTGCTAGTCGTCTTGTTTGTTTGTCCAACTGTCTGGCAGGCAGGTGCATATAAATAATTATAGCTTTCTTTCCTTCTCAACGTACATTGGACTTTGCAATAATAAAAAGGCGTGTTTGGCTCATGCTATCAGAGTTCTCAAAATTTGATCACACAATATTTAAAAGTCTACAATATTAAAAAAAAAACAGGAATTTACAAGCTGTTGAAATATATTCAATTAAGTATTCACAGAATGTTGCACAGCAATAGTAGTCACAGAGATAAATTTTCGCAAATATTCTAAAGCATTACTTGCGAAATTTTTTGTTTTTGGCCCGGGAAATGCTTATTTCCAAGTTGCCGCCCTCATTTTTGCCAACAGGCAATCAGCCATAATGTAGGGTGCTTAGGAAAGAGTCGTTTCATGAAACTAACGCACAAAGCAGAATTTTTTTTATAGATGTGACTTCGTTTACTTGGGCAGTATTGTTCACTTTGAACAAAGATTATCTATGCAATGGGTGTCAAAAATCCCCCAAAAGTCTCTAACTTTGATTCGGGTACTACTAGTTTGTGTTTGCTAGCGTAGAGTACTAAATCTATGACAGCTGTCAACCGGCAACTAAAACCGGCAGATCATGCGCAGCGTCAAACGTTATCGAACGTATCTCTTAGTAAGCCTGAAAAAATTATTTGCAAAAAAACAAAATAAATATATGACTTTTTGCCGCAAGAGTGGTCTGCTGGACCATAGTGCAATGGTCCGAGAATCAATTGAAAGTCAACCCACTGTTTTAACGCAATATTCTGTTCAGTGATGAGGCAAATTTTTGGTTGAATGTGTATGTCAATTAAGAAAATTGTCACATCTGGAGTGAAGAGAGATTCTCGAGGCACCATTAAATCCACTAAAAACTCGTTACTTGGGTGCGCTTTATGAGCCGTTTGAATCATTGGCTTGTACTTCTTCAAAAATAAGGCAGGCGGAAACGTTACCGTCATTGGCGATCATGGCTCTATAGCATGACTAACGTTTATTTCGTGCCCCAAGTGAATGAGGTAATTATTGAAGACATGTGTTTCCGACATCCCACATGACGGCGCCATAAACAGCGCCTCAAAGAATCGACCGATTACGTTATTTCTCGAAATGAGCCTGTCAGTTGGTCACCAGCATCGTGCAACTTAATTTATTCGGACTATTTTCTCTAAAGGTTCCTAAAATCATTGTTTTACGTGAAGAAACCAGCCACTTCTGACAAATTGCAAGACAACGTTGTGCGAACCATTGTCAAGATACGGTCCTTATTGCTTGAAAAATGGTCGAAAATTGGACTTCCAGAATGCGCTGGACATTCGAGCCAGCTGCTGTGCCCACATGCCTGAAATCTATATATAAATAGGTGAAGGCAAAACAGTTCAGTACCATTTTCTTCTGTGTTGTTCCAACCGATTTTGATAATTTTTTTTTAAGGAATCAGAGTAGGGACAAGCATCAACGAATTTTTAAAGAAAAATGTTAGCTGGAACACCCGGCGTCGCTCGGGGGTGGTATGGCATTCAGGGTGTTTCTTAACCGATTTTAATGATTTTTTTTTTTAATGAATCAGAGTTGGGAGAAGGAGTGCACTGAATAGTTTTTAAAGAAAAATGCTAGCTGGAATCAGGGATGATGTTGGCTTTACTGTAAAAGGGCCAAAATTCATATAAAAATAGGGCCAATTTGACATTAATAGGGCTTTAAGATTTAAAAATTCTAACTCAATAGCAGAGGCCGTACCAATTATGCATTTTATTATAAAAAGCAAAAAATAATAATTATATTTTGACTTTTAAAATTTTGAGCAAAAAGTAATAATTATTTCTAGTTTTCATTTGTTAGGACAAAAATGAAAAGCAAAATCTGACCGATATTTTGTTGAGCACTAAATAACTGGTAAGTTCTGATTTTTATTTTTTAAGGCAAAAATAAGAAGCAAAATGTGGATCTAAGGTTACGGTTCAACCAAAGTTTTACTAATTTTAAGGCAGGAAATGCACGCTCCACGCATGATGACGATGATGATGATGACTCATTTAGAACTGTAATTTCAATGATTAAATGAAATCACTTCCATCTTAAATCAAAAATTTTGGGTGGAAGTGATATAGTTTCAGGTTATTCTTTCAAAATATTTTATTTCACGCTTTGTTTGTAAAAGTTAAAAGGACGCCAAAATTAATCTATAGATAAAGTGCTTCTAAAAGAAAATTTTTAACAAAAAAAATTTTTCTGATAAGTCAATCCTAAATTTGATAAATAAAAATAAAAATTGTAAAGCTTTTCCACAAAAGCCACACACCAGATATTTCCATCTTGAAATAGTCGTAGAATGTCAGAAATGAATAAGCAATTTAATGATGACTCTCCTTCAAATTTTGCAAGAAGTCTAATTAATGAAGCGGGACTTGGGTTCACTCTTTTCATCTAAACTCAACTTGGGAAATAAACTAAGCTTGTTGAAATTACTAAAAAGTATGCTCTTAATGGGACAATGACTGTATTTAACAAAACTTGTTTTACTGAGAATAATTTTAAATGCGTAGGAAATCTCGCCTTTACATAAAATACAAACAATAAAAAATAACATAAGAAATAAAATGAAAAATCACCCAACATTTTTCATACGAAATTGGGGTGAATGAAATAAAAAATGAATGGGAAATTCAAAGGAAAAATCACCGAAAAAATTGGACAATTTAGCACATTTTTAACGAAATTTAGCTTTTTGCTGAGGGGTTTTTTTTTATACAAAAATCACCTACTCTTTTGGATGCAGTTTCGCTTTCTGTTTTTAACTGATAGTTCACATTGACTACTAGTGAAATGGTAATTATAACTCTTTTTTATTTTTATCACTTGATCCTTATGTTTTTTTAAAAATTTTAAATTATTAACTTAAATCGATCGAGGGCTATCCGTCCACTCTCTCCCCCCGCGGTTGTCTTACATGACCTTTACATGATCACAAAAAGATAACTTTTTTCTTTCTCCAGCTATTTCTATTTACGAAATAAATCAAAGATAGCTTACAATTGGCTTCCAGAAATTACGATCGAAAAAAATTACAAAAAACCCGAAATTTTCCACACAAAATCGGGCTTACTTCGTCGAAAAACAATTATCGAAATTTCTACCGATTATGTAATTTTTTCGGGTGTTTGTACCAATAAAATTACGATCTTGTTTGCAAATACTTGAAATGGAAGAAAGGCCCGAAAAATAAGCGTGTAATTTAGGGCCGAAAAAAAATCGGGCATTTTCGCCAAATTAAAAATAAAAAAACGCCCGAATTTTTGTTTACCCAAAAGTTAAGAAATTTCAAATTCATTACGATTAAATGGTTCGCCCTTTTACGGAAGGTAAAAGAATATTGTTCCGTAAAAGAGCAAATAATTTTATCATAAAAAAAACACCATATGAACCTTATCCCTACATAATGTCCATGGACCCCTTGTTCATGAATTACATCAAAAAACAAATAAAATTAATGAAATCTTTGCAGATATCTTTACAGGGAAATATTAATTTACTACTCAAATCTGTTCTTTTATACTTTGATAATCTTATTTGGAAATAAAGACCGAAAAACTGCTGAAAACTTCGGTCGTAATTTCCATTTTCTTTCGAGTCTTATTTCCAAACTATTCGAGTATTATTTCTTTCTTTCGGGCTCAATTGTCATTTCAAATTCGGGCGTTTTTTCCGAAATTTAATGCTTCCAAAATTTCGGGCTTTTTTGCCATTTTTTTTCGGGCGTAAGTTCTAGAATCCTTATAATACTTGTTCGTCGTCGTCTATACCAGCAACAATATTTTTAATTTAGAAGCAAACCCCTTTGTGACGGCGGATATTGGTTGTGTCATTTTATTTTTGTCAAGCACTACAACGCCGCTGAATTGCATTTTGGAATCTTTTTCCAAAAAAATTTTTCATTTTATTTTTTCGGCGATTTTTCTTTGGCATATTGAAATCATATACATTAACCAGTTAAGCTTCCAATTTTTTTTCGGTACAATTTTCCAAAAGGGCCTAAAATTAATAAGAAGGGCATCGGGGCTTTTGAAATGAAAAAGGGCCCAAAAAAGCCCTAAAAGCCCCCAAATATCATCCCTGGCTGGAATAACCGGCGTCGCTCGAGGTTAGTATGGCAAAAAAGGTCTAATTTCGACCACTGGTGTACTTTAGTCAGATTTAAACACTAATGGCATAAAAAAAAATCATTATAATAAAGTCAAATTTTAGTTAAAAATTATGTAATCTCAGTATTTTATTTTAGTTCAAAATTCTACACTTCTAAAAGCAAACCTTTATTATTTTACAAGCTTTTTGTAGGCACGATTATATTTTAGGAATATATTCAATTATATAAGCGATTTCATATTTTATTTCAATGGCAATACTGTTTGCCTAAGTTGTGTTTTTTATTCGTGCTCTAAAAATAAATTTAAAATTGTTAATTTCCGTAAAATTATTAAGCAAAGAATAATTCGAGTCGGTTTGCTAAGCATTGCTGAGGATCTTCATCTTTATTGTTCCTGTTTTTCATCTCTTAAAACGCTGAAAAATCCTTTTCAAAATAGTGGCTTGCATACTATATATATATATATATATATATATATTTATTTTTTTTTAGTTTGTTTCTTATCTAGCAACAACAACTTTATGTTTAGTTTGTTGAAGCGAGAGCGAAACCTTGGTTTTTAATTTGAGTTGCATTTTGACGCTAGCTCAATATTTTGTCGCTGCTGCTTCTCAAACTGTTTGACAAATAATTTGTTTGATTCTCAAACTGTCACTGAAATAGAGTTGCCATAGTACTTTTATTGCACTTTTTATTACACTTGTAAAAACGTTATTCACCGCTTCAATTGTTTGGTGCCCTCGATATAGTTGTTACATTGACGACATAGAATCAGTTCAGAAAAAGTTTTTTTGTTCTGCTTAACCCATCTTTACTGCAATTTTAATTATCACCTACCACCTTATGAATATCGTCTGCAACTTTTAAATCTTCCTACTTTAAATAATCGGAGAATTATGCTAAATGCTACTTGGATTTTTAAACTTTTACATGGATATGCAGACAGTCAATACTTGCTGAGCAAAATTTACTTTAATATTCTTCTCCGACCTAGAAGATCTTTTGTGTTACTTTACGTGAACTTTTGCAGAACTAATTACTTGCAAAACAACCCAATCAGAAGCGCTTGTGGGAACTTTAATTTTGTTTCAGGTGCAATTTCTTTAAATAAATCTGTTTACTCAATTAAATTTAACATTTTAGATTATCTACAGTACTGCCACTAATCTGAATCATGCTTTTCAAGGATACTTAATATTTTCCTGTAATGTTTGGTAATTGTATAAATAATTTGTGAAAGGTATTCTATTATCTTTAAAATGGTACCACAACAATAAATACCGGTTGTATACTAAGAAAAATTTAAGTTCTTTTCTTAAAAGAACTTATAACAAGGAAATTTTCTTAAAAAATCGATAAATTGAAATTTCTTCGGCCATTCTTATTTATTTTGAAAGTACTTCGAATCCATTGTCAAATCGCGGCGCCCAGGAAATCGTAATCTCCCACTTGTGTATAATAGTATATGGCAGATATATACTCATTTCATAATTTTGGAGGCTTAAATTAGGTAGGGGCGGCAGCCGGTGCATATACAACAGCTGTATATCAACTCACTTAGATTAGGTAGATTCATTTTGATACCGCTGCATACGGGTCGTGTTTTTGGTTTTTATTGAAAACGATTTAATTTCGATTGATACATTTTCTTATCTTCGTACGCTCACATAAACTAAAATATTGATTTTTCAATTTCGATTGCCGAATTTTGAAATTAAGGGGCCCATTTCCAAAATTTTGGCTTACCTTAGCTTTTTATTAGACTCTGTGTACTGTACGTTTCCAGTTAATAAATACTCGTATATACGATCCTTTACCAATGAAAAAATTATATTTCAACTCTGAAGCTCCGAAGCTTAACTGTGCATTTGACATAAATTTTAGGTCCACAACTAACTCCAATGATTATTTGTTTAACACTTAATAGGAAAAAATGACTCAGATTTATTCTAACACTCCTCAAATTGACTCTTTCTTTGAGACAGCTGAAAATTATGATCTTGTGAGGTTATTCATAAAAATGTCGAATACAGATATAAATCTTGTTGATAAAGTTTCTGCAAATTTTAACGAAAAAGCGCGTCCTTCTAATGAAAAAAAATGCCGCGATTTTTTTTACGAACATCGTATAAAAAAGCAAAGAAAAAAAGAAAGCAAGTTAAGAAAAGTTATGAACAGGATTTGGCATTCCAACACACGCAAAAAGATATGTTATTCTTAAGATTGAAAAAATAATTACTGAGTGACAGTTAATTCAAAAAAAAAAAAAAATACTGAATAACATTGCCCTAGTAAACCTCTATAGTGAGGTTTCAAGAGCTTAAATATTTTTCTTGCATACAGAAATAATAAACGCGCCATACTAATACCAGAAAGTGTCTGAACTCAATCGAAAGTAAACTTTTTAAATCTAATCCACACTATATAATTTATGTTTCTTTTGAATTTTTTTTTTGAATTTTAAGAAAGCTACTGCAAATACCGAAAAAACAATAGTGTTTTACTACTTTTGTAATAAAAAAAAAAAGCCAGTTTGTTCAATTAAATATTTTCTTTATACTTTTGGTTGATAAAAGTTACAAAAAAGTAATCAGTGAATTAAGTTCTGGACTAAAATTTTTGTCATATGCACGTTTCTAAACTTCAGAATCCTAATATTTTTTTTCATTAGGAACGGATCTCAGATATCATAGGCCTGAGAACTTGAACATTTTCGAAAAAAAAACTTATTGCTAATTTTATCATCAGTAATATGTGGTTGGTGGTGAAAAAGTCTTATCGCGTTGTCTGAATCTTGTTATGCTTAAAAGAAAAGTATAAAGAATTTAAAAAAGTTTACACTCTATTTTTTTTTTTTTTTTTGTTTTACTGGTCTATAAAAATACTTTGAGCGGTTCGAGCATGTCCTAAAAAATACCCGACCCTAATGAAAAAAAAAAATCATCGTGTGTTTTTACACCTATATAATGATTAAAACCCGTAGAAAAATTAATATTTTAATTTTTTGGAAACAGCCTACGAGTACATAGATTTCGCATGATAAGGCCTCAATTTTTTAGAAATATGTGCAATTTTCTAGAGCATGTTTTTGTCAAAATGCAAAAATTTGTATGGGGAAACATACAATAACTTTCAAATGTTTAAAACAACGCCATTAAAAAAAAAAAACGTATTTTCAATATTGTTTAATATTATTATAATTTTAATGGAGGCTTTGTAACATTTTTCCGAAAAGGTTGGCTGCGGCAGCTGAAAATTTAAGAGGTAATAGGCAATTCTCTGGAGCTCATTTTGGCTAAAATACAAAACAAATTAGTTTAGTTTCGTTTATTGAGTCTATGGATGTGAAATATCCTTACGTGTTTATATATCCTTACGTATCCTTATGTGTTTTCGAAGAATTCTGCGTACCCGTGGTACACAAAGGATTTAAAGACTCTTCGCAACAACAGGAATAGGGCATGGAAGAAATACGTCTGTAGCTTAGGCTCAAACGACCTAGAAACTTACAAACGTTTGTTTCTGGAATTTGAAAATCGCTCAGCTACATTATATCACGAATATTTAGATAATGATCCAAAGAAATGTTGGGGATTCGTAAACACAAAAAAGAAATTTGATGGATTTCCTTCTTCATTTAGAACTCCTGAGGGATTTACTGACAATCCCGTCAAAATTTGTGGCCTATTCGCCAATCTTTTTAAAGAATCATTCTGCTCAGATTCTTTTACTCCTGATGGAGAGTACTTTGAATATATGAATTCCGAACCCAGAGTATCTTTGGAACATATATCCTTCACTCCAGAGGATATTTTAATGTATATTAGATCGATCGATGAGGAGTTTGGTGCTGGACCTGACGGTGTTCCTGCCGCAGTGTTAACACAATGCGGTTCCGTTTTGAGTCAACCACTTTCTTTATTATTCAATAAATCTATTAACGAAAGTTATTTTCCACTTTTTTGGAAAAAATCATTTATAAGTCCTATTTTTAAAAAGGGTTGCAGGTACGATGTCAGTAACTATAGGCCTATCGCTAAGCTCTCATCGATTCCAAAACTTTTTGAGCGGATGGTGTATGATCGGGTGGAAATTCACTGTGGGGAAGTCATAACAACTCGTCAGCATGGTTTTGTGAATGGCAGATCCACTGTGTCTAATCTTCTCGATTTTACAACATTCTGCTTAAATTCTATTGATTCTGGTAACCAGGTCGATTGTGTTTACACTGACTTTAGTAAGGCATTTGATAAGCTACCACACAATCTAATCTTATTTAAACTTGAGTTAATGGGATTTCCACAATATTTTGTGAACTGGATTAAATCGTATTTGGTGGAGCGATCTTATCAAATACGTTTCCGAGGCGCATTGTCTTCTGAATTTATTGCTGGATCAGGTGTTCCTCAGGGTAGTCACCTTAGTCCTCTTCTATTTATTTTAGCTATCAATGATGTAACTCATGTCATTGAACACACTCATCTGCTTATTTATGCCGATGATATGAAAATATACAGAACGATTAATTCTAGAGATAATTCAGATCTACTCCAGTCTGATCTAAAATCCTTTGAAGTTTGGTGTTCTAAAAATAATATGTTTTTAAATCCAGATAAATGCCAAACTATGACCTTTTCGCGAAAAAGGAATAATTTTATTTTTGATTATAAGATTAAAGATACTGCCTTGAGTCGTGTAGACACCGTCAAAGATCTAGGTATATGCATGGATTCAAAGCTGTCGTTTAACATTCATATTGATAATATTTGTAAAAAAGCATCTTCAATGCTTGGTTTTGTAAAACGCTGGGCCAAAGAATTTAATAGCATGATTACAACTACAACGTTGTATTATGCAATCGTGCGTCCTCACTTAGAGTATGCAAGTCAAGTTTGGTCCCCAAGTTACAATGTGCATGTTGATCGAATAGAAAGAATCCAAAAACGTTTTGTTTGCTTTGCTCTAAGGGGCTTAAGTGGAACTGACATATTAGACCTTCCTCCTTATGAGGATCGTTTAAAACTATTAAAAATGCAGTCTTTAGGTGATCGAAGGAAATCGGCAGATATCGTATATTTACACCAGCTCATTACAGGTGTATTCGATTCTCCAGAACTTCTTTCTCACATAAATTTTAACACTAACCGTAGAAGCAGTAGAAACGCTAACAACTTAATTTATTTGCCATTTAGTAGAACAAATTATATGGCTACTGCTCCTTTAAGTCGCATGAGTTCCTTTGTTAACAATTGCAGCGTTTTTGATGTTAATTTGTCAAAAGGTCAACTCAAAAGTAGATTAAAATTAGTTGTGTAATTAGATCTATGTATACGCATGGTTAGTTGTTACGTCTTGTGTTGTCCCTGAGCCCAACCCATTTATTGGTGGGTAAATTTTTCCCACATTAACTTGTTTGAGGTCACGGGTATCCATAACATTGATATTTTTTGCAATGATTACTGGGTAGTGGCTTTAGATGGGTTAATGCTGAGGAAGTGCGATAAAGCTGTAGTAGCTGAACTCTATTGTTATTGCATGTTACAAACTAAAAAAATTAAACGTTTCATGTAGAAGATATTAAAATAATATAACAAATAAGTTCATTAAATAAACTTGAAACAAAGTTTTTAAAAGATGATTTAGGCATTGAGAAATCAAACGTATATTTTAAAGACAAAAAAAACATTACACACAATCACACAAAGAGCTGGTGTTAGGTTTATTTAGGACGTAATTCGTTCTGTGATATTTAATGTAAAAGAGTTTAAAAGAACGCAACTGCCTTGAAGGAATATTGAAATTAATTAACTTTAATAATGAGGAGTCATCAATATTACCCGAGATGATCATATACAAATATTAATAAACTGATTTTTCTTCTAATTTCAAGTGTCTTTAAACCCAATAATAAACAACGAACGAGGGTAAATTTGAATTAAAACTAGTACAACGAAGCATATACTTAGAAGCAGTTTTTTTGAACTTTTTCTAGCCTTGAAGAATGGATTGCCGCTGAATGATTCCAAATAACCGAAACATGCTCTAGTCTTGAACTTAAAAGAGAACTATAAAGTGCTTTTATTGTATAAGGATCCTTAAACTCTTGACTGTTTCTACGAATGAAGGCAAGGAGGGAATAGACTTTGGGAAGTAAAAAGTTTAAGTGATCTACGAAGGTGAAATTGGAGTCAAAAATAACTCCCTGGTCACGAACTGTATTACATCTTTGCAATGGGATATCTGCCATTGCATAGGATGTTATTATTATATTCTTTGATTTATTAAAAGATAACTGACAACACTTTCTAAAGTCAAAAGGTAACCCATTACGGAGACTCCAGACATAGACATTATTAAGGTCTATTTGCAAAATACCGAATCATCCCAATTTTTTATCTGCCAAAAAACTTTAAGTCGTCCGCATAAAGAAGAAATTTAGAGTAACGAAAATATTTGCATATATCATTTATATACAAAACAAACAGCAATGGGCCCAATATACTACCCTGAGGAACGCCAGAAGATACTTTAAAGCAATATGATTGAGAGTTATTAATAGAAACATAGCAGCGTCTACCACTTAGATAAGAGTTAATCCATTCCAAGAAAGTGGAGTGGCACACCATTTTAGGTGTGCTAACGACATATGGGAAACTTTATTGAAGGCTTTAGAAAAATCTGTATATAGGACATCAACTTGAATACCCGATTCTAAAAAAGATATACAGTAATTTGAAAAAGTGAAAGGTTAGTTACTGTAGAATTTCCAGCTATAAACCCATGCTGCTCAAGACAAATGTGTCGCTTAACAAGAAATTACAATTTAGGTTTGATGACTGACTCAAACAATTTTGAGATATTAGTTAGTTAAGAAATAGGCCGATAGTTGGTTACATCATTCTTTTGACCATTTTTAAAGATTGGAGTGATAGCTGCAATTTTTCAAGCTTCGATAAAAGAACCAGAAGACAGAGAATTATTGAAGATAGCGGAAAGCGGTTCAGCTAGTGTAGCTGCGCATTTAATTAATAAAATAGAGGACAATCCATCGTTGTCAGATTTAGAAGATCTTTTTAGTTGAGACAATGAACTTAGTACATCATCAACTGTCACTACCATAGAGCCAATATCGAAACCTAATTCAACATTATCCAACAGGCAGCTATCATCATCATTATAGATTGTATTGGTTTCAAAACTAAGTATATATTGCTTGTACAAAAATTTATTTAAGAAATTAAACTCTCTTGCATAATGCTCGAATTTGAGTTTTTAACAACTAACGTTAGTAGACTTAAACAGGTGGAAAAATTTATTACGGCAACTTGTAGTTATTCTGCACAACCCGAGGAATATTGTTTTTGCAAATATTCAAAATGGTAGATTTGAAAATGTCAAAGCAAGTTGCGGTGTTTTTTCCATAAAATAAGTTTGTCCAATTAATTTCATTAATCAGTAGATCAGTTATCAGTTTCATAGATCAGTTAAAGCATTGAAATTACGTGAATTAAAATTAAATACATTGTTATTTTGCTTGGAAGAGATAAATTCATAAAATTAAATTTCAAGAAGCAAAGGAAAATGATGAATACCAGCAGGGCTAACTGGGAAGACAAATTCTGCTATATAAAATTTAATATCACTAGAAACAAAAATTAAATCAGGGTTTCTATTCAATTTATTTTTAAAACAATTAATTTGTGCTAAATCAATGCTAAAAATGCCGTCAATTAAATCAATTTCATGGAGTTGATTTACATTAGTTGGAGTGAATTTTTTTGAATTATTTGGAAAATTCATAGTGAAAAGAATGGTTTTTTTTCAAATCCGTCCATCCGTGATGGTCATGTATTTTTTTCGCTATTTCTTGCTATAAAATAATTTTGCATATCAAATTTAAAAAATTGCATTTATGGATGTGGGATAATTTGTTGGGGAAATGTACCAGATTACCGATTTCGGTTATATTGGTTATATTCGTTTATATTTATAAAAACCTGTTTCCACGAAATTTCATGATCCTGCGGCAACTCCTTCTATTTTTTTCCCCTGCGGCTTATATGGAGCCGTGACACTGTGCAGCGTAACGTCGTTGTCGTCGTCGATATGTTCTATGCATAAGCTGTGACATTTAAAACATACTTTCCATTTTAAATATGTAAAAATTGTATGAAAACCATGCCTATCGCCCCATATAAAGTAACTCAATTTAAATAATAATAAAGTCTTCATAACTTTGAATATTCTTAAACACAGCTGTGGAACTATTTCAACTTCGGCCAATTCGTAAGATAATTCTTAAATAACTAGTTTTCATTTTTTTTTGAAGCGAAGCTTTTTACTCCTCGTTCTGTGATTTGCTAGGAGTGAAATCTGAAAAATTTTCGACAGATTTTTTTTTGGAAATTTGATGGTTTCTTTGTTGCTAGCGCTTATTACAACAAGGAAATTTAATACTTTAATATTAAATACTAAAAATATTTGTTGGTCCGTCTATGGGGATCGAACCCGCGTCTTCTTGAATGAGAGTCCGATACACTATTCATCAGGCCACAAAGACTTTCAAAGAACAGCTGTTAATTCAATCCTAATTATAACAGAAGCTATGCTGCAGTATATCGTCACCATCTATCAATAGATATAGGATTGTGTATTTGCTATGCTACAAGAAAAATTTGCTTTTATTTGCCACAAGGTGTCTCCAGCATCGGTGTGTTTGCATTGTGAATGCGTTTGTGGTGTTGTTGGTACGAGGAAAATTAGCAATGCCCACAACTGCGTTTTTAAGCATAGAGTGTAAATTATTATCTAGAGATTGCATCAACTCTGCTAAATCTCTGGCATGTGTTAACAGAGTTATTTCACTTAAATACATGAAGAAAAAAAACTCTGTTATCCTCTGTAAACACATGCCAGAGATTTAGCGGAGTTGATGCAATTCTAGATAATAATTTATACTTTATGTTTTAAGTATCAAAAAAATAGATGATATCAATAAATATGGATTCAACACACCCATGCATTACATTGGCAAGGTATCTAAAATGTTTGCTAAATTTTGTTTCGTGTGCGTTCCTTAAAATATATTTTTGAAGCGAAGCTTTTTACTCCTCATTCTGTGATTTGCTTGGAGTGAAATCTGAAAAATTTTTGAGAGATTTTTTCGCTAGGTAGTACGTTGTTGAAGGGAAAAATTTGTTCAGTGCAGCCAAGTTCACAACCATGTGTGGAGAGTTAAAATGGAGAGTCGCTGGCATTATATGCCCGTATATGTAATTGGCGTGAAATTTGACATTCAACAATAAAAAAATAAGCAGTAAATATGTTTTCTGTACATATGTAATTTATTTTATGTTATTTTAAATTTTTGAATTAAAAAGTTAATTTATTAAAAAGAAGAAATTATTAAGCTATCAAATCTATGTAACTGCGAAAAAGTTTCGCTTCTCTCGTGTGCCCAACGACACACGTGGCAATACTAGAAAAACACTGTATATCGAAAAATATTGACACTAGGGTACTGCAATTTAATGTAGAGGTAGACGCAGTTATTACAAATATGGTCAAGAAAATGGGCGATATTCGACAAATGGGCGTGGCAATATTAGAAAAAGAGTGTATCTCGAATAATATTGAAACAAGGGGACTGAAAGTTAGTATAGGAGTAGGCATTATTATTTCAAATTAAGATCAAGAAAGTGGGCGTTATTTTCAATTGGTATGCTCCTTTCTAGTATTTCAAAACTTTGGTCAAACTATCAAACCGCCCTATAAAACTTCCCTATAAAGCGAAATTCTCCCTATTACGAATTTATTTCCTTCCGGATTCGCTATAGGAAAGTTTGACTGTATTGAAAAATTTTGAGAATTTAAATTCCTATGAATTTTATTTGTGTAATATAGTAAAACTTTTTGATCATTATTAAGCATCCTTTTACCACCTTTTTTACCTTTATATTATTTTATTAGAATTTAATAATTAAAAGATTTCCTATTTCCTATTTCTTGCAGTGTCCGCAGCTTATGTATCCAGCGCGGCGGCTGGTGTTGAAACTGGACGACAGCGTCATGCTCCACTTTATGGACGTTTTGTGGTCGAAGAAGAGCTTCCAGCCACCCATCGAGAGGTCATGCATCATGTACGTTTTCAAATATTATCTAAAATACTAGTCTAGAAAATGTAAAAATAATTATTTTAATCTTAATAATTTGTTCACGTATTCTTTTTTTTTTCATATTATATTTTTACATATATTGTAAACCATATTAAAATTTCTCCTAATAATCTAATTATTGTAATTGCAGCGATCTAGTCCAACTTCATCGTCGGAGGTGCGAGCAATGCAAGCACGAATACCAACACATTTTCGTGATCCAGCAACGGCGCCATTGCGAAAACTTAGTGTGGATTTAATAAAGACATACAAGCATATAAATGAGGTAAAAACCATGACCAAGAAACGAAACTACGGGGGAAAAAAATATAAAAATAAGACACAATTTAATTTTTGATGCATAATTTTGTTATTGCTGCTTGCAAATAACTTAAGAACGATCTGAATTAGCTAAAGCGTATAATTTAGTGAAACTAGGTGAAGAATGCTCAGGTGGCGGCGGGTAGGAATTTTAGTGCTTGTAAGTGTAAACAAATAGCTTTGTAAACAAACCAATTAATCAATGAACAATACTAAATTTCGCTCTGTTTGTACTTGTACTACTTTGTGCAATATTAACTGCCAAAAAGCAATTTCCGCATTTCTCGTTTAATTCTAAAGCATAAAAATGGCATAGTTCTCATTGATTGAATGGGTCTAATGCATAAAATTGAGATAGTTCTCGGAGATCGATCTGATGAAATCAAACTCAAGCAGAGAGTCACAAGAATTTCTCACTGTCTCAATCAATCCTCTCGCTGTTGTCTCATTCGACAACAGACGCTTCAGACTATGCAATCAGTGCTGTGCTTTCACATGAATATAGACCCATAATGTTTGCATCCAGTACCAGGTTGTTTAATAAGTTTCTAAAATCACACGTAGATGGCGGTAGTACGTCAATCAGAGCTGTAAACTCTGCATTCATATTTAGAATTTTGTGTACAGCTGCATAACGACAGAGGAATCCACTCAATGAATCCACAATGGATTCATAAATAAAATTTTTAATTCACATTCCATTTAAAAAAATTGATTAATTATTAATTTCAAATATTAATTTTCGTTATTCAGAAAAATTAATCAATTTTTTTTTATTCATATGAATGCTATTCGCAAATAATGCAAATCACAAAGAATTTCAGAATTTTCAATTATTCGTTTTTATTCATTATTCATTTTTTATTTATTATTCAATTGTTATTCATTTGTTATTCATTCTTTATTCATTTAGTATTCACTATTCATTTTTTTATTCATACAACCCATAAAAGCCATGCATAAAAAATAATGAATAAAAATAATAATGAAAATAATGAATAAAAAACGTACAAGTCTTGAAGACTATTCACGTCAAGGACGTCCAAAAAGTGTATCAACACCAAAAACCATAGCAAAAATACAGGATATGGTATTAGTGTGTGAGCAATATTTTAAGTGAAGTTTTGGGTTTCAAAAAGGTGTGGGCACAATATGTGCCGCATTCGCTAACAATGGAACAAAAACACATTCGAATGAGAATTTCTCGGCAACCTTTGAAGCCTTTTAGAAAAGGACTGAATGAAAACAAGAAGCTAAAGGGTAGCGTTAGCCTGGTACTTCGGCTCTTAAGCGAGTTCGTGGAAAAACAATTAATTCTGAATATTATTGCAACCTTTTTTATCAGCACATCGCCGCAAAGAATCGTGAAAAGCAACCGGCTAGCAGTAGAAAAAAAACGATTTTGCATTAGGACAACGCACCTGCTCACAAAAGTCAAAAAACCATCGCTAAAATCAATGAATGAAAGTACGAATTGTTGGAACATCCACCCTATTCGCCAGATCAACCTCCCTCCAGCTTCTGGCTCTTCTCACATCTCAAAATATTCATGCGCGGAAAACGATTTTCATCGAACGAAGAAGTGATAGCGACAGAAGGATATTTTGGAGAACTTGGAATCCATAAATTAGAGGACCGTTGGCACAAGTGTATTGAGCTTCTGGGAGAACATATCAATTTCTGGGATAAAAGCATTTCAAGCCATAAAATTATGTTTTTATTTCTATTCAAGAAACTTAGTGGGCAACCTGGCTGGCACCCTTATAAACCCCGAAGAACGTGGAGTTATAAAAATAAAAAGGAAATGCTCACCATAGTTTGCTTCCTAAACACTTTTTTATAACTTGTATGAAATTTTATGACTTGTATGGCTCAGACAATAAAAATTTTTAACGATCACCAACCGCTTACATTAAAAAAAAAAAAAAAAAAAAAAAAAAAAAAACATGCAATAACAATAGAGTTCAGCTACTACAGCTATATCGCACTTCCTCAGCATTAACCCATCTAAAGCCACTACCCAGTAATCATTGAAAATATCAATGTTATGGATAACCGTGACCACAAACAAGTTAATGTGGGAAAAATTTACCCACCAATAAATGGGTTGGGCTCAGGGACAACACAAGACGTAACAACTAACCATGCGTATATATAGATCTAATTACACAACTAATTTTAATCTACTTTTGAGTTGACCTTTTGACAAATTAACATCAAAAACGCTACAATTGTTAACAAAGGAACTCATGCGACTTAAAGGAGCAGTAGCCATATAATTTGTTCTACTAAATGGCAAATAAATTAAGTTGTTAGCGTTTCTACTGCTTCTACGGTTAGTGTTAAAATTTATGTGAGAAAGAAGTTCTGGAGAATCGAATACACCTGTTATGAGCTGGTGTAAATATACGATATCTGCCGATTTCCTTCGATCACCTAAAGACTGCATTTTTAATAGTTTTAAACGATCCTCATAAGGAGGAAGGTCTAATATGTCAGTTCCACTTAAGCCCCTTAGAGCAAACTGAACAAAACGTTTTTGGATTCTTTCTATTCGATCAACATGCACATTGTAACTTGGGGACCAAACTTGACTTGCATACTCTAAGTGAGGACGCACGATTGCATAATACAACGTTGTAGTTGTAATCATGCTATTAAATTCTTTGGCCCAGCGTTTTACAAAACCAAGCATTGAAGATGCTTTTTTACAAATATTATCAATATGAATGTTAAACGACAGCTTTGAATCCATGCATATACCTAGGTCTTTGACGGTGTCTACACGACTCAAGGCAGTATCTTTAATCTTATAATCAAAAATAAAATTATTCCTTTTTCGCGAAAAGGTCATAGTTTGGCATTTATCTGGATTTAAAAACATATTATTTTTAGAACACCAAACTTCAAAGGATTTTAGATCAGACTGGAGTAGATCTGAATTATCTCTAGAATTAATCGTTCTGTATATTTTCATATCATCGGCATAAATAAGCAGATGAGAGTGTTCAATGACATGAGTTACATCATTGATAGCTAAAATAAACAGAAGAGGACCAAGGTGACTACCCTGAGGAACACCTGATCCAGCAATAAATTCAGAAGACAATGCGCCTCGGAAACGTATTTGATAAGATCGCTCCACCAAATACGATTTAATCCAGTTCACAAAATATTGTGGAAATCCCATTAACTCAAGTTTAAATAAGATTAGATTGTGTGGTAGCTTATCAAATGCCTTACTAAAGTCAGTGTAAACACAATCGACCTGGTTACCAGAATCAATAGAATTTAAGCAGAATGTTGTAAAATCGAGAAGATTAGACACAGTGGATCTGCCATTCACAAAACCATGCTGACGAGTTGTTATGACTTCTCCACAATGAATTTTCCCCCGATCATACACCATCCGCTCAAAAAGTTTTGGAATCGATGAGAGCTTAGCGATAGGCCTATAGTTACTGACATCGTTCCTGCAACCCTTTTTAAAAATAGGACTTATAAATGATTTTTTCCAAAAAAGTGGAAAATAACTTTCGTTAATAGATTTATTGAATAATAAAGAAAGTGGTTGACTCAAAACGGAACCGCATTGTGTTAACACTGCGGCAGGAACACCGTCAGGTCCAGCACCAAACTCCTCATCGATCGATCTAATATACATTAAAATATCCTCTGGAGTGAAGGATATATGTTCCAAAGATACTCTGGGTTCGGAATTCATATATTCAAAATACTCTCCATCAGGAGTAAAAGAATCTGAACAGAATGATTCTTTAAAAAGATTGGCGAATAGGCCACAAATTTTGACGGGATTGTCAGTAAATCCCTCAGGAGTTCTAAATGAAGAAAGAAATCCATCAGATTTCTTCATTGTGTTTACGAATCCCCAAAATTTCTTTGGATCTGTCAATATTCTCAGCTTAACATTATCTAAATATTCGTGATATAATGTAGCTGAGCGATTTTCAAATTCCAGAAACAAACGTTTGTAAATTTCTAGGTCGTTTGAGCCTAAGCTACAGACGTATTTCTTCCATGCCCTATTCCTGTTGTTGCGAAGAGTCTTTAAATCCTTTGTGTACCACGGGTACGCAGAATTCCTCGCAAATTTGAGACTATAAGGTACTGATTGAGAAAACACAGCAAAGAGTTCCATATAAAAAAAATGTATGGAGTCATCAAGGCAATTTACATTTATATATTCTAAAATTGCATTAAGTTTACCATGAAGCAACTGATTCAACTTCAAAAAGTCAGCATTTTTAAAATTGAATTCATAAAGCTTATCTGCTGAATTAGAATTTACTATATTTGCTCTGTCGGATTTGTACCAAATACTCAATGGTGGATGATATTCATCAACAGTAGTTAGAGCATGAAAGGCCCTCTTAACAACAACATTGTTACTGTCTGTAGTTAAGACCAGGTCAAGAAGTCTTTCAAGACTATTATAAATACAACTCACTTGTAAGTCTGAACATATATTATCAACAAATATATGTTCTTGGCGGGTCTTCGAATTAGATGCACAATAGTACGTATCATCGTCAGAAGAATGCCATTTTAAATCAGGTAGATTAAAATCGCCCAATAATAAAATGTCGTCATTAACGTCAAGTAAATCAATTATGTAATCTATGCTCTCCGCAAGGCTTGCATAGACCTCTACACTACTCTTAGGAGGAACATATGCATTAATAACATATACATTAGAGTTACAATGTATAACTTTAACGCAAATTAGTTCAATATTAGAAGAGCAGGGAATGTCAACAATAAAACTGACAAAGCAGTTCCTCACAGCCAAAAGGACACCACCACCGACAGAAGAAATATCGTCAGTGTATCTGTCTTTTCTAAAAACTTGAAAACTATTGTCAAACAATTCCAAATCAGTAATGCTTCCGTTTAGCCATATAATACATATCCGGTAGGAATACATATCCGGTATTCCATGTTAAATCGAATGCTTTTCGAAACTCACATATTAAACAATTTCAAAAGGTCAAAAATTACTTCAGTCTAAAAAAATTTCATCAAAACAGTCAAAAAAAAAAGGACACTATAAGAAGACGACCCATTCAAGGTCTCGAAAATATATGCAAGTTTTTTCTGTACGACTTACGGTTTCGAAATTACAGCTGTTTGAATACATGTACTAATTGTATTTTTGGAGATATTTTCCAATTTTTTACAGTGTCTAACTTAAAAAAGAAACTGTTTTCGCAAAAACAAAAAAAACACAGTTTAAGTTGTTTTCACGAGCACTACTCACCTACAAAGTTAAAAAAAAATCGAAATCACAAAGGTCAGGTTTTGCTCAAAAATAGTCGAATTGATATGGAATCATCGATATACATCTTGATATGATGCTTTAAAAAAATAATGACATTTGTATAATTTAAAGTCGTCGAATAAAATAAATTATTCCTTCCCCACAAATATATTTTCCTACACTAAAATGTCAATTTGTGGTAAACACCATGTTTGTTTTAATCATTTTACAGATTTATAAAATACAATCGAAATAAAGTCATTGTAACAGTGCGTTCAAAAAGTCCACAGGATGACACATAGATGGCGTTACTAGATTTTTCTCCATATTATTTTTATTTAGTACCAACCTTCAAACGATGCGTATAAAAATTTGAAAACAATCTTACAACTGATTCGCGAGTTATAGCATTTTGTGTGCTACTATTGTTGTTGAAAAAAAAAAAAATGGAAAAAAGTGAATTTCGAGTTTTGATAAAGCATTGCTTTTTGATGAAAAAAAATACAGTGGAAACCAAACAACGGCTTGATAAACATTATCTGGACTTTGCTCCATCGAGACAAATGGTAGAAAAGTGGATTGCTGAATTTAAACGTGGTCGTACCAGCACAAATGATGCAGATCACAGTGGACGCCTAAATCAGACTGTTATTCCACAAAACATCAAAAAAAATCCACCAATTGGGGTTGAACGATCTCAAATTGAAGGTGCACGAGCTAGCTAACATTGTAAAGATATCAGATGGTAGTGTTTTTACCATTTTACACGAACATTTGGGTATGCGAAAGCTCTGTGCAAAGTGGGTGCCCGAATTGATGCTTTAGAGGAGTGTTTGGTGCTGTTAATCCGCAATAAAATCGAATTCAATCGTTAATATGTAACAATGGATGAAACATGGCTTCACTTTTACACACCAGAATCCAAAAGACAATCAGCTGAGTTGACAGCAGTCGACGAACCGAATCCAAAGCGAGCAAAGACCCAACAATCGGCTTGTAAGGTTATCGCGTCTGTATTTTGGGTCGCGAATGGAATAATATTTATCGACTATCTCCAAAAAGGAACCATCAACATCAACTATTACTGTGCACTTTTGGATCGATTGAAGGCTGATATCGCCAAGAAACGGTCACATTTGCAAAAGAAAAAAGTGTTGTTTCACCAAGACAATGCACCGTGTCACAAATCAATGAAAACGATGGCAAAATTGAATGAATTGGTCTTCGAACTGCTTACCCACCCACCGTATTCTCCAGATTTAGCCCCCAGCGACTTTTTCCTGTTTTCAGATCTCAAGAGAATGCTTCCTGGAAAGAAATTCAAGTCCAATGATGAAGTAATCGCTGAAACTGAGGCCTATTTTGACAAGAAAGAGAAATCGTACTATAAAAGTGGTATCGAAAATTTGGAAAATCGCTATACTCGTTGTATCGCTCTCGAAGGCAACTATGTTGAATAATTTAATCGAGTTTTATCAAAATTTTGTTTTTTTCTTACTTATCCCACGGGCTTATTGAATCACCTGTTATTGCTTCAACTTTTTCTTTGAAATAGTAGCATTTCTTGAGTTGTTTAACGTCGGCGCTTATATAAGCTTTTGTATTCATAAAGAAATTAATATATTTCTGATAATAAAACATATTAGAAAATAGAAAAAAAAAAATTAAATAAAAAAGTTATTTTAAAATAATTTTTACTTTGCAGTGTTTTTGTAGTAGGTTTTTTTCAAAAGTTTTTATTTCTTCCTTTTTAGAGAATATGATAAATTTTCGTAAAAAGTATATAAACTACATAAATACAATTGTTCTTAAAAGATTTGTTCTATTCAATTCTGAAAGTTTGTTGGTTATTTCAAATATCTGTCTCCTAAATTTAAATTAGAAGTCGCGTGTTTTGAAATAATTATACCCCTTCTTGTAACGAGTTTATTACCCTAGTGCCAATATATTTCGAGATATAGTGTTTTTCTAATATTGCTACGCCCGTTTGTTAAATAAGCGCCCCCTTTCTTGACTTCGTATTTCATTTCAGTATGCAAGCGTTAATATTAACTGAGATAGTGTTTATTTAGTATTGCCACGCCCGTTTGTCGAATAACGCTTACTTTATTGACAGTAATTTTTAATAATTCTGCCTACCCCTGTACTACAATAAATTTCAGGGCTCTAGTGGCAATATTATTCGAGATACACTGTTTTTCTAATATTGCCACGCCCAGTAGTCGAATACCGCCCACTTTATTGACCGTAATTTGTACTAATAATGCCTACCCACTGAACCATAAGCGAAGGTTTTGAGTAAGGTGAGAGTTTTGCGAACGTTTTTGGTTAGAATTTTTTGTTTTTAATTTTTTCTTTTTTATTTTGTCGCTTAAAAGTGCTTACTATAAAAGATTAAATTCGTGAAAGCTTTTCCCATAAAGAAAAATTGTACATATTTTGCGAAATTCATTAAAAACTTATTTTGAGTCGAAAATAAATCATTTTTGTATCATTTCAGTAGGTAAGACTTCCTTGCAAATGAACCATTTTTTGTTCATAAATGAGTTCGGAAATGAATCATTTATGTTTCTTTTTTGCATTCTGAAATGAGTTCAGAAAATAATAATATTTTTATCATAGCAGTAGGAAACAATTTCTTTATATATGAAATATCAAAATTATATATGAAATATCAAAATAGTTAAGCTATTAATTGGGGAATTTATTTGATTACGTTTTTGCATGGAATTTTTTCGTGGTTTTCATTCTAAAATCAGGCCCAAGATTTTAATTTTTGATAGAAATGTTGAAATGTTGAAAATTTTTATACGTGTAGCAGTACATCCATCTCGCACTGGTAAAAAAGTTCATATGACGTTTGTACGAAGGTTAACATTTTCATTTTAAGTTCCTTTATTTACCTGATTTTAGAATATAAAGAGAACCATTTATGATTCATTTGTGAACTCATTTATGAACAAAAAAATGGTTCGTTTATGAGAAATTATTTCCTACTGCTATGATAAAAAAATTATTCTTTTTTTAACTCATTTCAGAATGCAAAAAAGAAACATAAATGATTCATTTCCGAACTCATTTATGAACAAAAAATGGTTAATTTACAAGGTATCATTTACCTACTGAAATGATACAAAAATCATTCATTTTCGACTCAAAATAAGTTTTTAATGAATTTCGCAAAATATGCACAATTTTTCTTTATGGGAAAAGCTTTCACGAATTTAATCTTTTATAACAAGCACTTTTAAGCGACAAAATAAAAAAGAAAAAAATAAAAAAAAAAAATTCTAACCAAAAACGTTCGCAAAACTCTCACCTTACTCAAAACCTTCGCTTATGGTTCAGTGGGTTGTGTCAATATTATTCGAGATATAGTGTTTTTCTAATATTGCCACACCCATTTGTCAAATATCGCCCACTTTCTTGACTAACATTTGTAATATTTGTGCCTACCCCTACACTAAATTGCAGTACTCTAGTGTCAATATTATTCGAGATACAGTAATATCTAGTTGTGCCACGCCCAGTTCTCGAATACCGCCCACGGGTACCTCCGTTCTTATGATAGCTATCTGTTCACCAAAAATTATTGCAATCAGTCATATACTTTAGGAGTTATCGATGTACATAGACTTAAGGCGGTCTTCTCATTCAAAACCCGTTTTTTGGACCCTTTTTAAAAAAATTCTTATTTGAAAACGCAAAGAATAATTGAAAACTTTTTTTATTTATTGTATTACAAAAGGTTCAAAGTAAATAAAAAAATTTTTTTTGCCTCGATACGTGGGCTGTTCAAAAAGTAATGAGACTTCAAAGTTGGTGGTGAAAAAAAAGGTGTCGTCACGGCGGCCACGATTCCGGGTCTCCGGAGCGTCTGAAATGAAAAAAAAACGGGGTTATAATCAGTATAGATGTAATTCTCGGGTGAACCTCAAGCTTAATTTTGTGATTTTTTTTGACAAAATGGCGGCCATTCAAAAAAAAAATTTCAATTTCGGGTTTTTTTTTTGTAGTTTAGTGTAAAAAAAAAATAGTAAAAAATTTTTTAAAATTATGGTCGAGGTTCACCCGAGAATGGTGACAATTCTGCGTCGATTCCATTTTGTTTCATGAAAATCGGTTCAGTTGAACTGGAGATATCATGGCCGCCAGTTCGAAAAACGTGGGTTCGAGATAAACGCGTTTAAATTTTGAAGTAATTTTTTTGGGAAAAAAAAAAAAAAATCAAAAATGTTTAAATGCAGTTCGGCGATGCCAGCTCCATACAGGCCACCTTCCTCTTTTTCGTAGAAACTGCTTTCTGCTGCCCTCTCTGCTCTGCGAGACGTTCTGCCAGCTTTTGATGATGCCGCAGCTCGAGTCTCTGATCGGTTCAATCTGTCTTCATTGCGAGATAGTGCGTATTCGTATGCGTTTTTGCCAATCGCAATACCCATAAAACCCATAATTTTAAGTATGGGTATAAAACCGTCGTTGAAGAGGCACGTTGCAATGAAATTGGCCACTTCGATGGTGCGTGCGCCTGAGTTGATGTGTTTGGGCGAAAGTGACCAAAGAACAGAATTGTAGGACTCATTGGAATTCTGAGTTTCAGATCCAAGGCATCTTTCAAGCAAATTATCTGCCGACAGCGCTTCGTAAGCTGGTTTTATTACCTCCATCACCTTCTTGTCCATCAGATCTTGCTTCACAAAAAAGGCTGTATCTTCTAAAGTATTTCGAATTTCGAAAAATCCTTTTAGGGGCATATTCACAACTACCCAAGCTATAAATAAATGCAAAAAAAAAAGTTTAAAAAAAAAGTTGCTCAATGAGAAGACCCCCTTAAAAAAAAGAAAAAACAAAAACAGAGAAACCGACGAACTTGAGAACCTCCTCCTTTTTGAAGTCGGTTAAAAATCAGTGGTGCTTACCTTGGAAAATGTGAATAAAATTTTTAGTGGCAAAAAAAAAATTCAATTTTTCATTAAAATTATGGTTAAAAACTACACCGCAAAGAAGATCAATTCAAGATCTACAAAATATGTCCTTAACATTTTTTTTTGTATAATTAGTGGTTTTGAAGATATAATTGTTTTACTATATGTTCGAATGACAAATTTTGATTTTTTATATAACTTATTATAACTTTGTATAACTTAAAAAAAAATAAATAAAAAAATATAAAAAAATGCAAATATTTCTATTTTTTAGTACTAGTACTATCGACGCACAAAACTTAAAAAAAAAAATTGGAATCATAAAAATCATTTTTGGGTCAAAAGCGTCCGATTTGACATGGAATCACCGATATTAATGGATTCCAATTTTTCGATCTGCGATATTTTCAGTTGACCTAGACGAACGATCACGAGATGAGCTCTTTCAAATTTATCGATTATTTTCACTATATCTACTTTACGAATCGTGTTTCACAATATTTTCACCGTTTTTGTAGTGAACTTTCACTATTACAATGCGTTGTGCGAGTGTGTATCGATCCATATCTGAAAAGTTCCTCGGTTTTCTTTGTCAAACGTCATTGAATAATAGTTGTTTGTTGTCACCTAAAAAAGTGGGTAATTTAAAATGATACCTCTTGTTCAAAGACTCTTTACAATTTAATTGGCTAGACTCAACTCGTAGCATCTTCAGAATTTCAGGATGATTTCTTTAAAAAGAAGAATAATCTTAATTAAATTATATTTTAAAAAAAAAAATTAAGCAAACATTCTACAAATTACAAGCTTACTTGTGTTATTTACAATTTTTTTTATTTTTTCTGGCATTGGTAAAAAGTTTTCCCCCCACCACAACAATTAAGCTTTGAAAATAAATTAATTTAATTTATTTAGTTTTAATATATCTTCGTCTTCTATCGGTTTCGAAATAGCATGCAACGTTAATGATTAGCTTAACCTTGACCCTAGTGGGTGTGAGTTCCTCAAATGATGTGTGCTGACGCACAGCACGATTGACAATCGAAATTTTATCTTATATTTGTTGCAAATTAATGTGAGCGCAGTGCTGAAAAATTAACAATATTTAAATTTAGATAAAAAATTTGTGTTGCATTTGATGCTGTTGCTTTGTTGACAGAAAACACACACACACACATATATGTGGCATTGGAATATCCGTTAAAAATTGGCAACATCATCAGGAGGCAGCACTGTCAGTGAACCAAACAACAATAACAAAAACGATGACGACAATGACGACCAGATTCGCATTGGAACTTGTATCGCATTGATTTCTGCAGCCACTTTGGAAAAACTTGAAAAAAGATACTTCATCTGAACTCTCGTCGCACACTCACTCTGTTGCATGTTCATGCTCACTCTCTGGTTTAAAGGAGGTTTTTTTTTGTTGCAATTCTCTGTTGTTGATAGGCTCAAAATCATGTTAACATTTTTATTCACAAACTCACTCACTTGAGTTTCTACTCTAGATTGTTGTCCTAGTCACAGAGTGTTTCTGAGTTGGCCTTGAGTGAGTGCTTGATTATTGCACCCCTGAGCAAACAGGCTCTTCTGCTCTCTTTAAATGCGTCAACGCTATACAACACCCAGTTTATAGCTTATTTTTTATATGCGCTCGCAAAATTTGCAGCCAAAATCAAGCTTATCAAATTACAGTTGGAATGTTAGGAACAAAGTGGAATGACTCAAAAAAAAAAAAAAAAATATATAAAAATTAATTCATAAATACTAAAAACTACCATGTTTCAAAAACATGCTCTCCAAACAGCGTTATTTCTCTCACATCTGTAGCACATTCATTAAAGTCACATAGACCGGTTGAAAAATTAAAAACTTGTTTGAATTTGAATTTCCTTCATTTTCTGAAATTCATCACTTCAAATCTTTTTAAAATTTACTTAACATTATTTTGACAGTATACATTTTTGTTTGTTTTTTTTTTTCAAATTCTAAAATTTTAGTACTCTAAATTATTTCTTTGTTTAATTTTTTTTTCTTATGGGTTTTACAAAAGAACTTGTAAGCTTTTACTGAAATACAAAATCTGCTCCATTTTTACTATTTCATATTTGCTAATGTATAAATTTTCTTGCAGGTTTATTATGCCAAAAAGAAACGACGAGCACAACAGACCCAAGGTGAGGACGATTCTTCAAATAAAAAGGAACGTAAACTTTATAACGACGGTTATGATGATGATAATCACGATTATATAATAAAAAATGGAGAGAAATTTTTAGATCGTTATGAAATTGATTCTCTTATTGGCAAGTTTTAATACATATTTTAATTCTCTTAACTTCAATTTAATAATTTATTTTATTTGTGCTCACTCGCTGCAGGTAAGGGCAGTTTTGGACAAGTGGTCAAGGCCTATGACCATGAAGAACAATGTCATGTTGCGATAAAAATTATTAAAAATAAAAAACCGTTCCTAAATCAGGCACAGATTGAGGTTAAATTGCTGGAAATGATGAATCGTGCAGATGCTGAGAATAAATATTATATAGGTATGTTTTGTTTTGTTAGTTGATTTTATTTAATTAATTATTATTAACTATTTATTTCGTTTCAGTTAAACTAAAACGGCATTTCATGTGGCGTAATCATTTATGTTTAGTTTTTGAATTGCTCTCCTATAATTTATACGATCTACTACGAAATACAAATTTTCGTGGTGTTTCATTGAATTTAACACGAAAATTTGCCCAACAGCTCTGCACTGCGTTGCTCTTTTTGAGTACACCCGAACTGAATATAATACACTGTGATCTAAAGCCCGAAAATATCCTACTTTGTAATCCGAAAAGATCGGCTATCAAAATTGTCGATTTTGGCAGTTCATGTCAATTGGGACAACGGGTAAGTAAAACTGCACAACAATCTAAAAAAAGGTATTCCTAAATTTCCAATATGTAGCAGCAATTTAAACAGTGGTGGCCAAAAATGAGGACAGCTTTTAAATTAAAGGCTTATTGAGTTTCTGTTGACTTGGATTCCATATGATGTCTCTCTTTTTTTTTTGTGAGCTTAGGAGAATTTTTTGTAGTTCGAGCCGACCTTTACTTCAATGCTTATAGCTCGTCCCAAAATTAACATATCGTTGATGTAAATTAACCAGAGACTGCAAATAATAATTATTTTTAGATTTTGAAACCAAAAAAGCATGAACAAAATTTTAGTACCGCATTTTTTATGGCACCATTAGAATCAATTCTCTCAGTTTGTAGAACATGATTTTAAAAATGTTGACTTAAATTTTTGAGCAAAAAATCCGATTATTTTTAATTTTTTTTAAGGCATAAATATAAAGCAAAATTTGCCCGATATTTTTGAGCACAAAATAAGCAGTAATTTAGGAGAAACTAAGATAATATCATTGTTTTCTAATAAGTATAATTTTTTAGTACAGCCAACTTTTCTATTTTTAAAGATATGTTTATGTTTTTGATGTCATTACAAAGAGAATTGAATTAATTACCAAATTGATTATAAAAAAAAAACATTTATTACGTGAAATTCTAAGAAATTTGCAGTCAAAGTTGAAATTTGATAGCTTCAACCGATTGATTTCATCTTCACATGAGCACAGCTCTTTAACGGTTATGTCGGTGGGGCTTGTTGATATATTGTTAGAAAGGTGATTTTATTGTCTTTGCAATGAGCTAACAAAAAAAGTTTTCTGTAAGTTAGTTTTTCTGCTAGAAATAAAAACGTGAATCAAAGTCGTGACATGTAATTGTATTTCTGTAAGTTTTTCTGCTTAAAACAAAAACGTGAATCAAAGTCGTCAAATATTAATTAATCTTCTAAAAATGTGAAAATAGACACGCCCCCCTCCCCCCACCCCTTCTATACGATTTTTTGCTCAGCTCAACATAACCTTGAACCACCGTAAATAGTTGCACTCAACTGTGGGACACTCTGTATAAAATTGAAGTGCGAATTTTTGTTTCTTTTTTAATAAAAAAAAACCGACCACCTGTGTCCTGCTAGTAATAAATAAAGAGATCGCTTTTAATTACACTTTAAGGATCATTTTAGTATTTAAAATTAAATAACTTAATATTTTAAGCTAAAAATAAGAGCTTGTCTGCATTTTCGCCATGTAAATTATAACGTCGATCAGTGTAAATTTGCGCTGCGGCACTGAAAAGTTGTTCACTGGCAATACTAGAACGAGGAGCAGGTAGGTTAGGTTAGGTATGTAGGGTCGTGACCCGTTACCGGCGCTTCCGCGGAGCCTATAGGTCCATTGCGAATCCCTTTTTATATTTGTGGTACCATGTTAAACCATTGTTCCGATTTGTTTCTCAAACCATCCTGTGCTTTTTATGAACCTCCAGATGTCTAGCAGTAGTGTGTTTACTAACTCTTCCAAGTCTTTGAAAAATCTTTTCCCCATATGTCAGAGTCGACGATTCTGTAGACTTGGACATTCGCATAGTAGGTGAGTTATTGTTTCTGTTTCCTTCGGATCTTTGCAGCTCCGGCAGAAGTCTGGCGCTGTTATGCCCATTTTATTGGCCATAACCCCAATGGGGCAATTACCTGTTAACTTCAACAAGAATCCGAATTTCCCATTTGACCAAAAGCAGAAGGCTTTTAGTTCTTTTCTCATTTAGCTCCGGCCAAAGTCTTCGAGATATGTTGTAGTCACCTCTGGAAGCCCAGTTTGTGTTAGCAATATCTCTGGCTTTTAGGTCTATACTCCTTTTGACGACGCCTATTAGAATGTGCACATCTGTATCAGCTCTGTTTGTACTTGCGGTTACTCCACGCCTCACCAGTTCATTCGCTGCGTAGTTCCCTTCGATATTCCTATGTCCGGGAACCCAGCAGAGAGTCACATTGTGGGTATTGCAGATACTGTTCAGTGCAAGTTTACAGTTTTACACCGTTCGAGCCTTCGTCGTTTTACTGTTCAGTACTTTGATGGCCGCTTGGATATCCACAAAAATTGCTACCCTTGTGTGGGGTAAGATTTTTCCTATAAGTGGCCTGTGCGCTGCAGTAATCAGGGAGTTTAACACTTTTTCATTTGCAGTGTTTCACAGCATACACCCGATCCAGTTCCATCAATCAAATTTTGGAACCATCAGTATATAAATAGAGATTGCCGTAGAATTCTACAACCGTTTCTTCCCATTCTTGTCTGCTGGGGATGGATGTTGTGTATTCTGTACCGAATCTCACACTGGGTATGATATAGTCGGTTGCTCTTCTTGATTCCTCGGTTCCAAAGAGATTTAGAATGGATACATGTCCGAATGTGTAGTTTTTCCAGGCTCGTGATTCGTTGAGGCGAATCGCGCTCTTGGTCGCCGAACATTTAAGGAACTCTTCTATAGTGAGAAGATTTAGCATCATATCCAGACCCGCCTGTGGCGTAGATCTCATGACTGCTGTTATTCCTATGAACGCTAACCTTTGAACCCCTGTTAGAGAGCTAAGGTAGCTCTTTTTATGCGTTATCGTCCACCATACAAGAGAGCCGTAGGTAAGAATCGCAGTATACATCCAGTGAATTATGTGCGGTCCCAGTCCCCATTTCCTGCCAAATGTTCTCTGACATGCGTATACAGCGCACAGTGCTTTTTTCCTTCTTTCCTCTGTGTTGCGTTTCCAGCTCAGCTTGTTATCAAGGATAATTCCAAGGTGTTGGGCTTCAGTGGAAAGCTTCAGAGTTACTTCGTTGAGTTTCGGTAATGTGAAACTTTCTATTTTTCTTCTTCTTGTGAACAGAACGAGTTCGGTCTTTATTGGGTTTACACCAAGTGGATTCAATTCTGCCCACCGCGATAGCTCATTCAATGCCGCAGACATTAGTTCGCTAATTGTTTGCAGGTATTTCCCGTATATTAGAATGGCAACGTCATCGGCATAGGCTATCACTTTTGTTCCTCCAGTTTTGAATGCAGTGAGAATTTGTCAACCACAATCAGCCAGAGAAGGGGGGGATATAACTCCTCCTCGCGGTGTGCCTCTTGTGACTTCTTTCCTCACCACGCTCAATTCCATTTGTGAGCTTATACGCCTGCTATTGAGCATTTTATAAATCCACTGGGTTATTTTACTGTTAACTCCTTTGTCTACTAAAGCACTTCTTATATAATTTGTTTCTGTAGCAGATAGGTATCTGACTGCCACATTTTTTAATAAGGAAAATGGACTGTAGTGCCAGTACTCGTAAATATTGCTATCCCTTGGGCTCATTTAAAATAGTCTTAATATGTTCTTTGCCACTCAATAGATTAATTGCATATGTACTTGTAAGCGTGGATGACATTTCTGAATCGTGTGACTCCCAAAGAAAATTAGTGCTGCTTCTTTTGGAAGGCAAATTCGAAGGCAGCATGTTACACTCACTTTCAACCAATTCCCACATCATTGTTCGAATCAGAAAATAATTTAATGTGCTCATCAATTAAGTTTTTGCGTGGAACGAGGAATGTAGAAACTAGAAGTTCAGAACGTGTTTTTATGTTTTCGAATCGATTGTTTATTGGTATGTTTAAACGCTCTTTAAGTACTTTCACTTCTTCTGAATCATCTGTATCCGGATCAAGTTTGGTGCGTAACATAGCTATTATAGGAATTATAATCGAAATGCACGCTGAATCAGCAGATAAATCCAGCGCCCCCTGATAAAATCCTTTTAAAACATTTAATACATTTTTTATTATTTCCCCACTCTCTTGTAAAAGGAATTTCAATAGAGCCACGTTCGGCCATATAAAGGTTAATGGCGGATTTTTGCTCAAACATTCTCTGTAGCATTAAGTATGTGCTGTTCCTTGTTGGAATATCTTGAACTAGGATATGATTCGGTAAGCTACAGGTAGTTTGCAATTCACTCAGATGTCGAAAGGCCTGTTCACTCTTTCTAAAATGTCCTGCAATTTTCCGACATTTCTTAATAATCAGATACATTTTTTTATCTTTAAAAATCGAATCTTTAATGCACAATTGGAGTGTATGTGCCACACAACCTACCGAACAATATTCTCCAATACGTATTGCTGAACCCATATTTGCCGCATTATCACTATTTTGTTTTCAACACTAAAATCATTTACTATTTCAATAAGTTTTATGGCAATATTTTCACTCGTATGATCCAGCTAAAATTACTTTGCATCTACGTGGTCCGTCTATAAAATGAGCTGTAAAACTTAAAAGTGAACACGTATTCCTTGGATTGCTCCATATATCTGTAGTGAAACTTATCCAGCGAGCTTTAGAGAGCATTTGAACCACCTTAATTTTAACTTCGTCGTATGTGGCCGGCATTAAAATCGTTCTAAAATACTTTTCAGTTTTCTTTTTATATCTGCTTGGGACATCTGGATCACCAATATGAAGCCTCTGGAATTCACTACCCTCAACAATATTATATGGAAGCATATCAACCAGTATAAGATCCATAATTGACTTGCCAATGTGCAGAGCTACAGGATGGTCGTCCGTTGATTTTTTACGCTCTAAAACTTCAGGCAATGATAGCTACACTTTCCTTTTTTCGGGTTGCCTTGTTTCTTCTACAGTTCGTTGTTTCAATCTATCCATGCCATCTTGGGAAAGCAGGTACTCCTCCCACTCCTCAAGATGGTTTTTTTCTAAATGCTTTTTTAATCCACAGTTTGTGGCCTAGAGATAACTCCGTCTTGCACACTTTGCTGAACGCCGTGCTCTTTCGTTCAAAGAAGTCCCAAATGGGATTTGAACGCGACATTTTATCTGAAAGCATTTAATTTTATTTTAATTTGTCTCAAAATATAAATTTATAATAATTTTATATACCAAAGTGCTTTTGCAGCACCGCAGAACTCGTTCTGGTCTTCAAAAAAGCAGCTGCACTGCACAATGGATTTAGAACATAAATTAATTTAATCCTAGAATACTAACCTACGTAAAATTTACTCACTCCTTACGAATAATATAACGCATAGTGAATGGAAGGTTAGCATTCATCGGTTAATTTGAATTACAAAAGAGATGTGAAAATTGACCAAGATGTTATCGATAGCATAAAATGAAACACAATGCATTTATCGTGTTGTGCCTGGGCCCAACTCACACGGTCAGTCAAATGACTGGGAATTTTACGTTTTTGTTCTCCTTTACACCATTTCAAATTTAAATCTCGCTTTTATCAAACAAGTAATAACTAGTGTCCGACTGAATATTCGGTTTCGGCCATATTGATGCCGAATAGCTGAAACTGGCCGAAACCGAATTTTCGGTCGGACAATACTTGTAATCCAATACAATTCTTGATCCAATTTTAATCCTTCACACTTTTTAAAGTGAAGGATGGCATTTCGCAATTGATAATGCACTTAAACGATCATATTTCACCCTTTAAATGGGTATATGCTATTCTTAGAACGACTTTCCTGTATAAAATATATGAATTAGTCGTATACGAAAAAATAAATTTTTCAAACTTTCACGAATTTTATTTCCTAAACCATTTGAGACCGACCTTTTTTTTTGCAGAAAAAAAAAAACAACAAAATCCCCAACATTGGCGGATTATTTGGGGATTTTTGAATAAATTTTAATATGTTCGTTTTTAAAAGTTGATAATAAGCATTAATGAAGTTCTTTAATGCAAAGTCATTTTAATTTTGGATTGCGAAGCGATTAAACGTATTTATTAAAGAAAAAAAAATATATAATACTCTGTCGCATCACAATATATGTTTGCCATAAATAATAAAAATATTCGCAAAATATTCAGTGTGTGAATAGTCATATGTGTGTTCTTTTTTATTGCTTTATTATCTACCTGCTGGTGTAGTAAAGCAACATGTTTTTACTTTCGTCGTTTCTTATTTGTGCATAAAACCAAGAGAGTATAAGAGCAGGTATGAGCATAGTAGAAAAGCGATAGAGTAAACTTTTTATTCTACAGCAAGCGAATATATTCAAGTACCCGAAAAAGCATGCTCATGCAGGGCTCTAGTGTCTAAACATATTCAAAAAATTTGGCTTTCTCGTTTTAATCTATAAAACAAAATTCAATTAATAGAATCCATAATTCCACCTTTTTTGACATGCATCTGTTAAGTTAACGTAACCAAAAAGTGAGTCATCATCAAGCCACCATTGTGCTCATTATCAGGCCACCATTGTGTTCATTTAACCTTCCAGTCATCAATGCTCTATATCGTTTTTAATATTATCTTCTTCCCTTCTAGATATATCAATATATTCAATCACGTTTCTATCGCTCACCCGAAGTCCTACTCGGAATCCCATATGATTTGGCCATTGATATGTGGTCACTCGGTTGTATACTCGTCGAAATGCATACAGGTGAACCACTATTCTCCGGCTGCAATGAGGTCGATCAAATGAATAAAATTGTCGAAGTCTTGGGTATGCCGCCGAAATATTTGCTTGATCAGGCGCACAAAACACGAAAATTCTTTGATAAAATCGTTGCCGATGGATCGTATGTGCTGAAGAAAAGTCAAAATGGACGTAAATATAAACCGCCCGGTTCACGCAAGCTACACGATATACTAGGTGTTGAAACTGGCGGTCCCGGTGGACGTCGTCTGGAAGAACCAGGCCATTCGGTAGCCGATTATCTGAAATTCAAAGACTTAATATTACGAATGTTAGATTTTGATCCGAAGACGCGTGTCACACCGTATTATGCCTTGCAACATAATTTTTTTAAGCGCACCGCAGATGAGGGCACCAACACAGCCAGCAGCATAGCAATATCATCGCCATCGGTTAGCTCAACATCGTCGTCTGCATTGGGTCAACAAATAGTGTCGGCATCATCAGCGGCTGCTATAGCAGCAGCGCAACATCAAGAACAACAAAGTCATGGTGAGTACATTTTGCATTGCTCTAATCAAATCTATTGATAGAAACTATTGAATGATTTAATTTAAATTATAGTGTGTTAAAATGCCAGAGATTATAATTTGTTGTTTATTTAAAAAAATTTGTGTCCTTAGTTTTTACAATTGTTTCCGTTTTTTTTTTTTTCTTTAAGTTCTTTAATTTAATTTAATTTCTAAATTGATTAGCAATATCTTAAATAGCAAACATTTTAGATTAAATATTAGAAATTAAACGCTAGCAGACATTTTAAATTAAATGTAATAATTTAGGACATGGCTGAAGTTCTTTTTTGAAAGGATGTTGATTTTGGGTTTTGGCCGTAGAAAAGAAAAAAACAATTTTTGTAATTTTTTGTAATTTATTTTGTTGTCCGATATTTCGACTTAATCTTAATGAATTACAAAAATTGCTTTTACTTTTGTACGACCAAAGCTCAAAATACGACAGCAACAATAAACGTAGAAGGCCGAATAATTTTTCAGAACGTCTTTCCTTTAAAGTCATTGTCATTGTCAGGAAGCTACTGGCTGTATTTCTTTATTCATTTCATACGTTCGGATTGACTTATTTTGTTCCTTTACTCATTCTTGATTATCCGGAACATTCCTTTTTGTGTTTCTTTATTCATACGACATACTCCGAACGCGTTCTTTTTGTACCATCAACTGAGGTAGAATAAAAAGAATATTCCTTGTGTTTGAGGTTATGTCCAGTGTTGTTATTTAATTGATGGCAAAATGGCACAAAATTAAATTGGTAAATTTTTGCAATTTAAAGCTTTTAATTGAATTTATTGACAAAATGCATATATACAAAAAATATATCATACATATTTGTGTTCATAAAGTTTGCTGGTTACCAATAACACAAATGCGTTCTCTATTTTCCAATTTTTTTCTTTAATCATTCTGTTCTGGATAAACAACGGCCTATTCTATTCCTTCCATTCTTTATCTGAAATGAATAAAGAAATACATCCACTATGAACAAACTCTTATTCCTATTCATGTCAAATTGAGTATAGTTCCTGTACTGACGCGATAGTGTCGATATTTAAGGTATAAGTGAGTGTGTTCGAAGATATTGGTACTTGCTTTCAAGAACACATTAAGAGCTAAATTTAAAATTTTCCATACCGGTAAAATCGATTTTGAGATTTAAATAAATCCGTGATCATGAACAGTCTGTCATAAAATGAGAAAAACTACCCACAACTACAGATCTATATTTTAATCGTAAATCGTCGTAAGCTGAATTTGACCATGATCAGGGATATGAGAACGGGGCAGATATAAAAGCTAATAAAATTCAATGAATAAATCGATTCATCGTTTCGCGCATAACCTACCCAGTTGAACGATTATGGACACCGTAATGTGCGTAAATTCCTCTGTAAATTTCACGCACAGAACGCGAATTTTGGAAATAAATTTCCACGTTTTGTAAACGTTGTTCCGGTGTAAGTCTTTGCATGTTAAATTATCAAAATATACTGAACATAAATGTTAAACACATGTGTTTACTTTGACAACTGTCTTCACTTTAGGAAATTCGATGCCTCTAAAAAAAAGCACCCTTTATAATTCTCGGATTATGTTAAAAATAAAAGCTCCCTTTACACATATTTAGCCGGTAACAGAATCTGGAGAATGGTTTTAAAAATTTTTAAGGCCTGATTTTTTTTTTTTTCCTAAGTTATGTCTTATAAATTCGATGAATATACTTTGAACTACTTAAACCCGAACATTAGGTTGTTTAAAGCCGAGCTAATAAACCTCTTAATTCTCTAAGGACTTAATTCTAGAACATTAATTTGGCCTTCAGGCTCCCCGACTATTGCAGTGTCTTCCAAGCGGAAGTAGTCGCAATACATGAAGCAGTAACTTGGCTTCAGATGAATGCAATATCCTCCAAGGATATCTACATTAAGGTGGACCTTGAAATGAAGTTTTTGCGATATTTTGGTAGATGAGGGCTCTATTCCGTGCCTTTTTGGAAAAAAATGACAATGCCGAAAAAAAAATTAAAAAAAAAAAAAATTAGGGGTTGCGCACGAGCCGAGAAAAAGGTCCACTTTGCCAAAATTAGGGGGGAAATTGCCATAGGTCATCAGGGGTCACCCGTAGAGGGGAAGAATGTATGGCCGACCCCCATTTACTTTTTACCGCCAACATTTTCCCCCAAGACACCCACCCCCTATCTCCTCCCCTTAGGGGGGTCACCATACTAAAATGGAGGTTGCTCAGTATTTTCGAAAAACACCATAGGTCATCAGGGGTCACCCCTAGGGGGGCAAAATATATGACCGACCCCCATTAACTTTTCATCCCCAACATCTTTTCTGAACAAACTTACCCTCTATCTCCACTCCTTGAGGGACTCCCCATACAAAAATAAAAGAAGCTGTAATTGAGTAGTACTACTAAGCACTTTTAATATAATATAGTCAAATTAACATATTTTTGTTCGCTGATGGGTATTTCTTGCGGTAAGAATCGATAACATGTAGTAAATACTGTTTCTCTTCTTCGCCTTGACACAGTATTCTATTATAATCTTGTATCATTTTTACTCCTCTTTCGGCAGTGTCGTTCACAACGCGCAAGTTATTTACAATTCTACGACCTTCTTGATAGTCTGCGCGAGATTTCCAGGTTGCTGGATTTGGAAGAATGAAATCTTGCGATATTCCAAATCGTACAAATAAATTTTTGGTATTATGAGAGACGAAGTTGCTCAAGTCTTTAGCCAAGAATTCCTCATTCACATCTTTGAATTTCACCTCGATTTTTTTAACGCTGGTGCTTTTGATTACGACGCGAGGAGCTGGGGGAACCGGGTCGTCTTCTTCATCTTCTTCGCCTTCTTCGTCTTCTTCATCTTCTTCACCTTCTTCGTCTTCTTCATCTTCTTCACCTTTGTCATTCTCATTTTCTAGCAATGCTTGGGCCATTTTGGCCTTCAACTCATTTGAAACCTTGTCATCGAAAAAGGCAAGGGCTATGTGCTCATCGGCGAGATACCATAGGTGACCGCTAAATTTCTTTATCATTACCCGAGATAAATCCTGGTCAACGGACTTGTACTCGACGATGTCCTTCAAAAACTTCCAATCTTGATTCGGCGCCTCAGCTGCTCGAGAAGAACCAAACCATGCCTTGACGTAAAGTCGCACCACAAAAATACAAACGTGTCGAATACCATTCAATTCACATACAGATAAGTGAAAAGTTCTCCGAAACAAAAACATCTTGAGGCTGTAAATGGCTTTTGCCATCCATCGAGCATGGGAAACGGGTCCTGGAGGTCGGAAATGGTAATTCTCAAGTTTTTCACCCAGAAACAAAAGAATTAATTGTAGCATTTCTTTGTAGTCATCGCGAGGGTGTTTCTCCTTCAATTGATCTAAGCAAAACTCCTTTATGCCGACTTGCATTGCCACAGGAATTTTTCTGACGACTTGATCGTCTATCAAGCCAGAATGGAATGGTTTAACCTTTACAGCGTCCCATTCCTGTTTGAAACGGTCAAAGCAAGGAACGCCTGGTGCACTGGTCTTTCCCATTTTTGTCTCAAAAACTTCCCTTAGCACCAGTTCGTATACGTGGTGTCTGCAAGGTAAATATAAGATTTCTCTCTCCAACAGCCGCTCAAGAGCAACTGCGGCTCCGGAGAATGGGCCACTGTTCGTTGATGTCGTGTCGAAAGAAAGTCCTTGTATTCGATGTGTCATATGCCAAGATGCCAACAGTTGATAAACGGCATGTGCTATTCTCCGGCCTTTTCCTTTCCCATCTTCTACTTTGGGAACTCCAAGAAGTTGTTCTTTTTCTCCGTACGAGACAATTACCGGTAGACGGTCCACCTTCTTTGTACCCACAAAATCCAAAAGCATTTTGCCATCCCAATGGACTACGAAGGATTTAGCTGCGACAAGCGGGAGATAAATGAAACGCGTTGAAGAATAAGAATTCTGAATGAGAGCAAATAAATCTATGCGATCTTACTTCTGGATTGTCTTTCACATAACTCAGCATGTTCTCTCGATTTGAACGCCGACATCTCCGAAGCGACGTACGGTTTATTGTGTATTGTTGAGGATCGCGTCCAAATGCTTCTGCCGCCGCTATCATAATGCCGACCGCGTCTCGGTCAGTCACTTTGCACTTGTCCAAAGCTGATAGCACTCGTTCAGTAAAACATTGTTTGTAACCTCTTCTGTCACCAACATTTGATGGGCCAGCTTCTGCCGGGAAGTTTTCGTCCTGTCTCCCATTATCATCGCTTGAATCACTGCTTGAAAATTTAACCACTGCAATTGAAAGAATTTCATTTGAATATAAACATTAGACGAACACACAAAGCGCGAAATAGCTTACCGCCTTTAGCGAACTGATCTCTACTAGATTCCGTTGCACGTTTGCGTCGCAACTCTTCTTGTTCTTCGCGCTCAGCTTTTCTTTTCCTCGTTCGAGTATCAGTAGCGTCCACACCTCCCATAGTTCCTGGCCGGCCATCTTCTCTTTGCTTTAGCAGAAACTCAATGTCTTCGGTATTTGTCATTTTCTCAAGGGCGTTGGCGTGTGCGATGTCGAAAAGATTATCCAAGCTATCAGAAAATTTATTCTCTTTTTCTCTAGTGGACTCAGTCTTTCTGTGAGATGACTTTCTTAAAGCATCCCACTCATCGTGCAGCGCAGCTATTTTTCTTGTAACATCTCCTCTGGCTTTCGTCGGAATAGCTGCTTGGCGCCAAAAAATCATCACTGCGTCCGCGACTATAACCGCACTATTTTTCTTCGACATTTTTCGTTTGCGAATGTTGAAGAAATGCATTCTTAGCACTTGCTTCTTCGACGGTAATTTGGTCCCCGTAATATTCATGCTTGGATAACCAATCAAAAAAATATCGTCGCGCGATCTAAGTTGTGTTGTCATCTTAACTTTTAAAAAACGGGAGAAAAATCAATTTACTTTTCGCGGTCGTCAGCACTTGTTGAATGACAACAATCGATGAATGAACTGCTATTTATAACTACTACGTATTTTGCAATATTTTACTGCCAGGTACTGATGAATGGGGGCATCTGCTACGTGTGCGTTTCAAATTTTTCAAGACTTTCCAAACAATGACCACTCTTGAATATTGGTGGAATTTCTGTAAAAAAATCAAAAAAATCTCGATATTGTGCAACTGTAAATACATAGATTTTCAGTATTTTTGTATGGGGAGTCCCTCAAGGAGTGGAGATAGAGGGTAAGTTTGTTCGGAAAAGATGTTGGGGATGAAAAGTTAATGGGGGTCGGTCATATATTTTGCCCCCCTAGGGGTGACCCCTGATGACCTATGGTGTTTTTCGAAAATACTGAGCAACCTCCATTTTTGTATGGTGACCCCCCTAAGGGGAGGAGATAGGGGGTGGGTGTCTTGGGGGAAAATGTTGGCGGTAAAAAGTAAATGGGGGTCGGCCATACATTCTTCCCCTCTACGGGTGACCCCTGATGACCTATGGCAATTTCCCCCCTAATTTTGGCAAAGTGGACCTTTTTCTCGGCTCGTGCGCAACCCCTAATTTTTTTTTTTTTTAATTTTTTTTTTCGGCATTGTCATTTTTTTTCAAAAAGGCACGGAATAGAGCCCTCATCTACCAAAATATCGACACAAGGTCCACCCTAATCTACATATTATCTGAAAGTCAGGCCGCCTTGAAAGCCCTAGAATCTGTTGAAACAGCATTCAAAACAATAATTCGCTGCCGCATATCCCTAAATGAGATGGCAGATCAGCTCAAAATACACCTATGCTGGATTCCCGGACATAGAGACTTTCTAGGAAACTGCAAAGCAGATGAACTCGCTCGCACTGTAACAACTAAGCAACTCTCGATAGTGAATCTCGATGGTGAAATAAAATTTAAAAACTAAAATAGAGCTTTTACTTGTTTAGGTTGAATATCAAGTATAAAGGGTTGAATATGTAGTGTAAAAACGTAAATTTGAAGTGTACAAGCCGAATTTGAAATATAATAGGTTGAATTTGAATTTTAAAAGATTGAATTTGATTTGAAAAATGTAAAAAGTTGAATTTGAAGTTTATAGCCTGTATCGTCTTGTCACGCTGATAAATTGCCATTGCCATCTAATGAGTAGTTTGTCATCACTATTAAAACAAAATAAGCTGTTTAATTGGAAGCAATTTTTAAAACTGAAATGTTTTTTAATTTTGTGCCAAAATTGTTCTTAAGAAAAATAAACGATGTATATAAGAATCTCCCCTGGTTGATATTCTGGCTACGCCCACGATCACTGCAATTGCACTATACGCAATAAAGGTGGATTCACTGAGTTTTTGCGCTCTATCTCTCTCTCCATACAATGAAAAGCCGACTTTTGTCGGTTGTAGGAAAAGTGCGCCGTTTGCTTAGAAGTGAATGGGGCCTCAGTAGGCGGGCTGTGAGCCTCATGTATGAGGGTATATTTGTTGCTTGCGCAACTTTTGGCGCTCCTATATGGGGTGACGTGGTCAGGTCTGTTGTGGGATATCGCAAGATACTCTCTTGTCAGAGAGTCGTTTTGATTGGGTGCATGCCGGTGTGTCGCACGGTGTCTACGGATGCCTTGCAGGTTTTGATGGGGGTACCTCCGCTTGATCTTGTAGTGATGCGCAATTGCGTAGCCTACGGGATTAAGAAAGGCGTGCCTTCGTTGTTGTTTGATTGGATCTCGCACTCTGATGCAAGTATTATGAATGAGGATGAAAGAAAAGCTAGACTGTCCGAATGTGTGATATCGAGGTCTGACCAAGGACTTTAAAACTGGTACCACGGGCAGTCAGCGGCCCCTGGCGTATGCCAGGCTGACTGGTTGGGATGGCCCTTCGGGGAGTCTTCGTGGTGGCTGTGGTTTACTACCCATATCGCGGGCAGAGCTATCCAGCTCAGTGTGGTTTGCACTCTCAAACCGGGCGCCATACCCTTTGTATGGAAGAGGTTTTAGATATTCCTCCACCCCTACCAAGGGTTGCGAAATGTCATCACAACATGGAGCTAATTTGGTACCTTTGAATCCTCAAAGGGGCGTCGACCGACGCAATATCTCGGTCCCAATGTTATGGAACATGTAAACTTAAGCCTACACGGCAGGTGTTTACATTAAACACAACATTCATTCATTCTCCATACAATGTGAAAGTAACAAAAATTTGTTGCGCGCACTTTGACTTTATTAAATTAATTTTAATTTTTTGCGGAATGTTTTTCAACCGGCCAGACTTGAGTTCTTAAGTTTTTGAAATTTTTTTGGTAGATTTATAATGTGGGCAGCATTATGTCTTGTAAATTTCTTAAATACCGAATTTGGTGAACGTTTTACATGTCAGTGAATCAAAATCGCCACATTTTCTTTTTGAGGGCAATAGAGCGGTCACAACAAATCGCTGGAAAAAAGTGTACCGGCTAGAGCTGTATCGGAACGTACTTTAGTATTATTTTTGGTATGTTTTATTTTTTAGGTACGAAGTATCAAAGTAAAATTACAAATATAATTTTCGATTTGTGTATTTTTATTTTGTAGAATGGGACTTTTTAATCACCACTTCTGAAAGCAGTGACAATAACTTTTGAAAACAGTGGATGAAAAAGGTACCCATAAAAATTTCAAACTTTTTTCTCATTTTGCTCATCACTTTTGAAACGACGTGAACAAATTTATTTTCAAGAAAAAATGTTACTGTTAAAGTAAGCTTTTATTTTTTCCTATGCAACCCTGAGCGTGACTACAAGTTGAGCTTACTCTGAATTCGATTAAGCTGATAGACCAATAATGCCTGCCAAGACAACATTAATTATGTATAGAAGTTTTGTTCAAGGAATCTTATTATTTTGGATTGTAAAGGATTTTGCTATATCTTTTCGGATGCAGACATGCAACGCTGCTTAATGTGGCTCCGAAATGTAATTTTTCACAGTTTAGTACTCTAAATTTTAAAACAGATCGTAAATATCAGAATCATGAATATGCAATATTCTTTCTTTATACATATATTTCATATGATATAGCATCAATTTTTTTATTAAAAGTCGTAGGAAGAAAAAATCTCTTTAAAAAAATAAAAAAAAGACTTACAGTCCTATTCTACTAGCTTAACAAAGCTCACCACATTAACAAAATAGTTAATATTAACAAGTTGTTAATGCTCCGTATTCTGGTGAAAATTTAAAAGCTCTTTTCTTTACAATTTTGTTTATGCTAGAGAATAGTTGTGAAAATAATAAAAATAATAAAAATTATAATATAATATTGAATTATATTTAATAAATATATCTTATTTATAAATAAGACTGTGAAAAATGGAAGAATTTTTACGTGTTTTAAGTTTTGATAGTGAAGAAGATCAAAGAAAGACGATTGTAAACGTCTTCAAAATGAAAATGATTCATTCAATCTATCTCTTTATCTATTTTTTTATATCTATCCAACTCGAAATACACTTAAATATCGAAATGAAAAATCCAAATATAATAATATACATATGCTAGCCAAAAGTTGAGCGAGCTGCCGGCAAAAATTGTATATAAAATAGGAGCTGCTCCTGCGTGGTTCACTCAAAATTTGTTTGGCTATTAAAAAAAAAAAAATGTAAATTTGTGTTTTAAATAAATAAAATCTTGAGATTACTTAATTCTTTGCATTTTTCATTTTGCTTGCTGATATAATAAACAATAAAATTTCATCGGAAAACAGCTGGCGTCTGAATGCTGTGAGTTTCACATACTCAACACGTGTGGTGAACTTTTAAGCTTTTTAGAGCTTTCAAATTGTAAATGATTTTTTAGAATATGAACATTTACATTACATAACAATAAAATTAACAAATGCTCCTTAACAATTCCTTGTTAAGTTAACAAGCAGAATAGAGCTGTTAGTCTATTCGGTTATATGAAAGGTAGACCTATAATTCGGCCGATTTAATTTATTTTTACACCAACTATTTGTTGCTATAAAATAATAATGGGTATACAATTTTATTATTCTGGAAATTTTTTTTTTTTTAATTGAGGGGATAATTTTGGCCGTGTGGGGGTCAAACATACAGGGTGCCCCGCAATTGAGTGCAACTATTTACGGAGTTGAAGGGTTATGTCAAGCTGAGCAAAAAATCGGATGGGAGGGGGGGTCTATTTTCACATTCTTAGGAGCTACAGGGCTAATTAATATTTCACGGCTTTGGTTTACGTTATTGTTTCTAGCAGAAAAACCAAGTTACATAAAACTTATTTTGATAGCACATTATAAAGGCAATAAAATCACCTTTCTAGCGGCAAATCAACTAAACCGTTACCGAGCTGTGCTCGTGTGAAGATGAAATCAATCGATTGAAACTATCAAATTTCAATTTTGAGTGCAAATTTCTTAGAATTTTGCGTAATAAATGAAATTTTTTGAGATCAATTTTGAATTTATTCAATTTTCTTAAAAATCTTAAAAAATAAAAAAGTTGGCTGTACTAAGAAAATTATACTTAAAGAAAACAATAATATTATCTACTGCATAACTATTTGTAATGTCATTATTTATCATTGTTTTCTTATAAGTATAATTTTTTTAGTACAGCCAATTTTTATATTTTTAAAGATATGCTTATGTTTTTGGTGTCATTGAAAAGAAAATTAAATTAATTACAAAATTGATCTAAAAAAAAATTCCGTTTATTACGCAAAATTCTGAGAAATTTGCACTCAAAGTTAAGATTTGGTTTCAACCGATTGATTTCATCTTCACACGATCACAGCTCGGTGACGGTTAAGTTGGTGGGGTTTGTTGATATACCGTTGGAAAGGTGATTTCATTCATCAAAATAAGTTTTATGTTAGTTAGTTTTTCTGCTAGAAACAATAACGTAAACCAAAGTAGTGAAATATTAATTAACCCTGTAGCTCCTAAGAATGTGAAAATAGACCACTCCCCCCCGCCCCCCCTTCTAAACGATTTTTTGCTCAGCTCGACATAACCTTTCACCTCCTTAAATAGTAGCACGCAATTGCGGGACACCCTGTATAATATTATTTTTCTTATTCTTCACAACATTTCTTCTAAAAACATACCTAACCCCAATCTGCCACCCTTCTGGGGATCCCCATACAAAAACCGTTGCTATGTTTTCTGCTTGCCTGGTACCAAAAATAATTTTTATATTTGAAAAATTAAACAAATTGTATATTTTTAAAATAGTTTTTATTGTGTTTTTAATTTAAATTCTGATCTTTAACTTAAATGTCTCAAAATATTGCCCCATAAATGGAAGTTTTTATTAGAATTTTTTCTTTTAATTTTTTTTTTTTTAATTTTATTTTAATGTTTTATTACTGTAAAGTTTTTAAATGCTCTTTTATAATTCTTATTAGATTTTATTGTAAACAAAATTATAAAAAGAAATTGTTGTTTTCTTATTACTACCTACACAATTATTATAATTGCACTTTTGTTGTTTCAACTATATTATGTAGAATGTTGTTTGTAAACTATATTTTGTTTTTATCTTAAATGATCTAGACTAATGTTTATTAGTTTTTTTGTTTTTTAAAATATTAAAAATAATGTCTATATTTTGTTTTATATTTAGAAATTATGTTTTATTATGTAATATTAAAATTACATTTAAATATTATTTGTGTATTTTTATGTCACTCTTATTTTTTTACTAACAACACATCACATACACATTTTATGACATTTATATCACTAACATTGTTGTATATTTACGCTTAATCGATGCTAACAGATGATCGACGATGACCGGTAGTGCCTCGGGAACATAGCAGCATCACATCATCATCTTCATCGTCAACAGCTTCCTCAGGTGGTTCATCGGCAACATCAACGTCAGGAACTGGGCCAGAGTTAAAAACACATCATTTGGTCTAAGCAACAGCAAAAACGAAAAAAAAATTTGTTAAAAACATAGAAAAAAAAAAAGAAAAGAGAACACCTACACACCACATATACAAGAGAGATGCAGCAGCGACTACAATAACAAGCAAAACCACAAACACACACACACACACACACACAAGCACGTATTTATAAAAATGTAAACATAGTTGAGAGAATGTTAAAAAAGACATCGTATACTGCGTTAAAGTAAAAACAAAAGCAAAATTAAAGTATTTAGTCTTAGAAAACTAGTCTAATTAGTGTTAAACGTTAAGAGAAAAGTTGAAAAAGCTTTCGTTATTATTTTAATTTTGAACTCAATGCTTTATTGTAGCATTAAAAATTTTGCATTTTTAATGTTTTGTTTTAAATTTTCCAAAAGTTTTTAAGCATAGAAGTACATACATTCATTAAAAAACTTTTTGTTCTCTGTACACTGTTTAAATACACTGTGCGTTTATAGGTATGTTATTATTATACTATCTATATATATGTATATGTATTTCTATTCAAGAACAACAATAAATAGCAGTGTTTTTTTTTTGTTAAAGTCTACAATAACAACTACAACAAAAACAAGATTAACCACCAGATTAGTTGGTTTAACATTGTCGTAATCGAAATTATTATTATTAAAACTCAGCAAAATTTATATAAATTAAACAATATAATGTTCAGCAGCAGCAAAATTGTAGTTTAACTTATAATATCAAAAGAAAAAAAATATATGTTTAGGCCGCTACAACAACTTCAAAACAAAAAACTTTGTCACTTTGGTGAAATACTAGCAAAAAAAACAAAACAAAAAAAAATTAATAATAACGATGCTTAGAAAGTTAAATTTAAACTGTAACTAATAACATTAAAAAGATAATAAAATTTAAAGCAAGCAAAAACAAACTAAGTATGTGTATTAAAAAAGAAACAAAAACCCAAAAAACAAAAATGTTATGAAAAACTTTCGGAAATCCAAAAATTTATAAATATTTTTTTATGCTTTGGTATTAAACAAAAATTAACTAACACAATAAAATTAAAATTTTCTAAAAATAATAATGAAACATAACACAACAACAACAACTGACTCTTAAAAAAAAACTTTTGGACTCTATGGCAATGTTTATCCAATTAATCATAGTTTAACGCTCAGTGTAGTCTATCTACTGCTTTTCTCAAAATTGAGTCTTATTTAGTTTTGTATATAATGCAGCAGCGTACTTTTATTGAAAAAAAATTTTTTTTTCTTTACCCATTTACAATAAAGTTTATAATTTCTCAAATTATCAAATATGTAAGAACTGTGGAAAAAAACATTTGCAATGCGTCTTTAAAATAAGTTTTTTTTTTCCTAAATTATTCATTTTTTTTATTTATATGTTAAAATAGTTTTGAAAATCATATTCTTGTGATATTTGGTTATTTATAAAATAAGTTTGTTTTGTTGTTAAAGAACAATCAATATTTTTTTAAATGAGCCTATTTAATTTGACTAGTATCTATCGCCTGTGGTCAAAATTCGAACATATAAATAGTGTTTTTTTTTAGAGGTATAGAAATGGAATACCTCTGAATATGGAATAAAACAAGGATGAATTTTTAAAGTTGACATGAAATCGACTTTATTCAAAACATAATCTTTTTTATATAATTTATAATTAATTATAATTTCTAACGTATCTAATCTGGAGGTTCAATTTGCAATCACTTACGGCAATTACGCGGCGAATGTTGTCCTCCAAGTGGTCGATCGTTTCGGGCTTATCGGCGTAGACTATCGACTTGACATATCCACGATCTTGCAGGTAAATTCCCGGGTCCGGAACGTGAAATTATGCGTCTGCCAAAAGTTTGCTTCAGTAAATCAATTGTGGCACGAGCTGGGTGACATGTTGCACCGTCTTGTTGAAACCACAGCTCCTGCCCATCATGGCTGCTCAATTGAGGAACGAAAAAGTCAGTAATCATGGCTCTATAGCGGTCACCATTGACTGTAACGTTCTGGCCAGCATCGTTTTTAAAGAAGTACGGACCAATGATTCCACCAGCCCATAAAGCACACCAAACAGTCAGTTTTTCTGGATGTGACGCTCTCTCAACATACACTTGAGGATAATCTTCACTCCAAATACGGCAGTTTTGTTTATTAACGTAGCCATTCAACGCTAAGCTAAATTCTCTCATGGAAATCGGGATCAATGGCAATCTTGTTTTGGGTCCATTCACCGAATCTACGCCTTGCTAGGTTATCGTGTGGCTCCAATTCTTGCACGAGTTGGATTTTGTAAGCACGCAAACCAAGATCTTTCCGCAAAATCTTCCATAAAGTGAATGAACATATATCCAATTCCTGTGCATGATGGCGGATAGACTAATTCGGCTCTTCCTCTACGTTACGCTCTACAGCAGCAATGGCTTCTTCTGTACGCACTGTACGACGTCTCTGTGGATACGTATTATCATTTAGAGTAAGCGTGGTGCGAAAAAGGTCCATAGTTAGTCGAATAAATTGCTCTGATGGACGATTATTTTGACCGTCAAATGGACATAGTGCGCGATACGTATTTCGAACAGAACCATTATTTTCAAAATAAACTTGCACAATTTGGAAGCGTTGTTCAGGCGTCAGTCTATTCATGTGGAAATGTCAAACCAAACTAAACACAAATCACTCGACAGCTGACAATATGGCCGCCAGTTAAAATAGTGTTGCCAACTTTAAGTTATATACCTCTAAAAAAAAACATCCTTTAAAAACCGAATTTTGTTTTGTTTTTTTTTTTATTTTATTTTTTGCTGAAAAACATTTGGTAAAGTTAAAAATAACATTAAATTGAGTTATAATTTTGAATAATACAATGAACCAAATTAAAATTAATGATTATTGAAGTGAGTCAAGGTTTTGTTGGATTTATTTTGTAAAGATTATATTAAGAAAACTAATTGGCATGCATGCATGGTGAACTATTGTTTATTTTAATGTTTACTAGTCTTCTGGATTGGTAAGAATAAATTTTCCAGAAGAATTCGACTTTACAACGCAAATTCAAATCAATTTTAAATTTTAATTGCATTGAAATAAAGTTCGTTAAAAAAATCAATGTCGAAAACATAAAAATTTGTTTTTCCATAAAAATTTGGCATCACTTTTACTTTCCTAATGAATTCGCCACCAGTTCTCTCGCTCAGAAGAAAGCACAATGTGAGCGACAAAGTGAAAATAGAAAAAGAGTATTTTGGCGTCAAGTGGCGAGCTTTCCTTACCTTCTCTTTGTGTGGATCTTCAAGGTTTATATGTAATTTTCTTTGTGTGTACGTAATCATCTTAATACGTGTGTACGTAATCATTTAAAAATAAAATTATTTGTCAGAAATCATTATATTCAAATGTATCTAAAATTATCTTGTGATTTGCAGAAATTTATCGCATTTCTTTTGTAGATTGTAAATAAAAAAAAAAAATTTTTGAGCTCAAAAATTAAATTTTAAGCGCGTGTAACTTTTTTTCCTATGAGTGGAATTGAAAAATTTCTTCACACGGACCTATTGATTTTTTATGAACTTTAATTACAAAATATAAAATGGGCAAAGTTTTGGGGGTCGTAGTGCAAAAAAAGTTAAAAACTGAATTATTTTATTGAAGATGACCTCAAAGGTCAATAACTTTTGACTACGAATTGTTAGCATTTTTAAGATCTTTCTAAAAATATACTTTTTTTCAAAATCGGACATATTAAATCGGAACATACAAATAACCGAGTTATAACAAAAAGACCATTTTAGTTGTTAATGTAGTCCACTTAAAAAAAAAATTTTTTCTGGTCTGAAATCCTCTCAATAGGATCTTTCAAAAAAGTCGGTAACAAATCAAATTTTTTTTTCTTCCATAGGGGTCGACCCGCCCTAGTGCCCACTTACTGGCACCGTAAGGCCCTGAGGTCATAACTTTCGTTTGAAACATATTTTCGCGGTGTTCTTGGTTACTTGGTTACTTTGAAAGCTGAGTTCATTAGCTAACAAAAATTTCAAACGAATCTTAAAAATTTTTAAAATTACGATTTTGGCAGTCGATGTGACAAAAGTCTCGCAATTCGACCCTCCAAAAAAGGTGCCCAGCTACTGGCACCCATTTACACTTCGCTGTTAAAAATCGAAAATGAAGCATACGCACTAGTTTTTTTATTTTTATGTGTTGTTTATTCTTTCAGTTGTTTACACTGCTCATTTGAATTAAAAAATATTTGTGATATTTTATTAGCAATATAAATGGAAATAAGTGAAAAAAATGAAGTGAAAATGGGTGAAAATTATGTTTCGCTGTCTTGAGCTTCTTCCTCATATTCAGAATCACTTAAATCACAGTTAAATAATAAAAACAAATCATTTCAAACACCATTCGCAATCATAACAGTGACAATCGTATGCTTGCGCGATGTTCTGTCAAGGGTGCCATTAGGTGGGCACTGACGCTATTATGACATGACGCGAAATATTTTTTTCCATTTCACAATAATGATTGCTCTTCGAATTGTGAAAAATAAAAAACAAACTAGGAATTGCACTCATATTTACCCTATTATATTGATTTTTTCATATTTTTTATTTTTCGACGACCGTGCGACTACAGCAACATGCGCATACAACTCAACGATTTATGAATAGTGAACGCTTAATGAGATGATACTTTGATACTAAGCACATTGCCGCTGTCATCGCCACTAGCGTCAGAACTGATGAGTGCCAGTAGGAGGGCACTCTCCCCTACTATTTGCAGGTTTGCAAAAAAATAGTAGGCATTCTCCTTGCAAAAAGCTTTAACTCAGTTTCGCAAGAATAATTCTTTTTGTCGGGACATATGTGCATGGAACTAAAATATCATCTACGACGGGCCATTAAGTCTTGATCCTAACTTAGTGAATATATGGTGGCACCTATCTTTCTGACAAATTGGTAAATCAACTGACGTAAATCTGTGATACTTAAAAAGTCATAGTAGTGGTTGCAGCAAAAAATTAAATAGACAACTATTACCGATTCTGCCTCCTCTGTGAAAACCTAAAAAAAAACGGGAGCGGATCGAAATTCCCTTTCCAAAAAATTCCCCGTGTCCAAATTCACCTCGCAAAATTCCCATTTAAAAAATACACCCTTTTATAAAATTCTGTTTTTACGACTCTACACCCAGAAAATAATAAATGCATAAATCTTCAGTAAACTAAATATGTGGACAAATCAACAGTATCAATAATACATTCTTTTTGAATTTCTATTTTTAGAATATTTTTAAAGAAAAATTTTGTGATGGGGAATTTTTTAAAGTAGAATTATGTGTAAGGGGAATTTTGTAAAGGGGAATTTTGAAAAAGAGGAATTTCGTGAAAGTAGTTTTGTATAAGAGAAATTTTGACCCCAACCATTAAAAAAGGAAAACATTTTAAAAATTTCGCAAGGAAACCAAAGAAAACTTTACTTACCATTGTTGGTGTAGAAGATATCTGTCGGTTACAGTCGCAAAATCAGCGTCAGACGATTTAAATAAAACATTTAACAAAAAACTTTCAGATGATGGTTCACTCAAGGTGACAGTCAAGTCAAGGTACTACTACTTATTCTACTTATTTTTTTATTTTACTTTTTTTTTCTTAAAAAAAATTTGCAGTATTGCAATGGAAGAAAAACTTTTTCTAGATGATTTCTCAATATACAGTGACTCACAGCTTATTTTATGCAGTGCATACTTTCAACTTTAAGGCTCTATAACAACAAAACTAACGGGAATATAAAAAAAAAATTGTCATCATTTAAAATATCAAGAAGTTAGTATAGCAAAACATATTTATTTATTGTGAAAATATTAATTTAAATAGCTTTAAATTAAGAAAACAAAAAATACCGCTTAATTTCATCTCTCAGCTTATTTTATGCGCATACTAAATTCACTCTTCGGCAACTAACTGTAAATCCGATGATCGGTTGCTTACTTTTGTATGGTCTCTGAATGCTATTTAAAATTTGGTTTTACCTTTTTTTTTTTTTAGTCTTATCGCAAAAGTCAAAAGGTCATTACGTGTATTTTCTAATATGGGTCGCCGTACAACGATTGAGCAAAGTGAATTAGTGATTCAACACTATAAGAATGAACTGTCGCAGCGGAAAATTGTTGAAATTATTAATATAAATTATCTACGGTACAAAAAATTATTGAACGCTTCCTTCATGAAAATCGTGTCGAAAATAAAGCCAGAATTGCTTCAAATAAAATATTGATAATAAAATATAAAATATTTAATAACTGACAAGCGCTACATAGTACGGAAAATAAGGGCTAATCCCAAATTATCAGTTCCTAAGCTGGTCACTGAAGTCGAAAAGAGGTTGGGTGGGTAAGCCATGTAGTGCAGAAACACGACTTCAATGCCCGAGTAGCTAGAAAGAAGCCATTCATCAGCAAAAAAAAAAAAAAAAAAATAAACTAAGCCGACTTTCGTTCACATTACTCAACTTCCGGAACAGTGTTATTTTCGCAGACGAGTCAAAATTTAATACATTTTGCTCAGATGGTATGACCTATGTTTAGCGCAAGCCGAATACTGAGCTTCAAAAAGAAAACCTAAAAGCCACAGTAAAGCATAGCGGTGGTAGTGTGATGGTTTGGACTTGCATCGGGTGTTGGCAATCTAGTATTTATTGGCGCAAATATGAACAAAATTATGTACATTGACATTTTAAAAGAAAATCCGCTGCACAGTTTCAAGTCAATCAGGACAACTATCCTAAGCACATATAGGAAATTATGCAGTCCTGGTTAATATGGAATTGTCCGCACTTAATGACACCACTTGCTCAGAGTCCTGACTTGAATGTAGGACGGTGTAGGTGGTCGGGATTGTACCGTTATTAAAGTGCTTGTCTCGTGTCCCGTTATCGGACAATTTGTCCCGGAATCTTAAAAAAACTGACATTGAAAAAAATTTACTTTACAAAAGCAATTGTAAGCGCCCATTTCACCGTAATTTGTATATAAAATCTGAACATTTATTTCAAGTCTGACCAGTGTAAAAGGGCCTTTGGAATAAAAAGGCTTTTAGGCTCATTAAATTTATTAAATACAACAGATGGTAATAGAAAAAATGCTTAAAACAATTTAAAAGCAAATCAAAAATATATGAAAGACAGGCTCTCATCTAAAGGTCAAAAAACACGTTGATGTTCCTGATTTTACGTTTTCATAGGAGGAAGTAAATGAACACCTTGAGTTTTTTGACAGTTATTTATTGATTCTTAAAGTGTAAGAAAATCAATAATTCACCAAATCAATTGTTTTGGTGAATTGAAGTGAAATGTGTCAATACGCTGTCAAGCATCACGTTGAAAAAAAGGTACCCAAACGTCTCCATCCCACAACACGTTCATGTCATCAAAAATAAAAACCAAAATACTTTAGAGATTATATATTTATTGGAGCTTATATCAACAAATAGTTGAGAATTACAAAAATGGCGGACATGCGCATGTTCAGTAGCATTTTTTCTACATTTTCGCTCTTTAAAATGTTCAGAAAAATAAAGAAAAAACTTGTCTATTTATCTGAATTTAGGTAGAAGATCCAATAAGTTTTATTATTTTTATTTATTATTTATTTAAATTTTCATTACAGGGAATAAATCCTTATGCTAAAGACTACTAGAATCTTATATGAAGAGCATAAGTCACTAAAATTTAGAAAACATAGTTTTTCAGAAAACACATTTTAAGATTTGGTTAACGATTTTTTCGAGTTATTAGCTTTCCGTTTTTACAATGACACAGTGCATTTAGCGACATCTGATAGTGCCTGAGATAACTATTCTTTACACAGTATAGTAACGTATACAGGCGTGCATTTTAAAAAGATTACTTTATTTTAAATTTACTTTTTTATGTGATACTCATACGAGGGGTGCCTTTTATATTTCGGGATTAGAGACCAAAAACAAATATTAATCATCGAAAATCACTTTATTGTTTTTCAAAATATTCTCCATTAAGATCTATACAATTTTGCATGCGTTTGAACCAATTGTCGAAGCACTTTTGCCACTCTGATTGAGGTATCTCCAAAACATGCATTCTGAATGCCGCAACCGCTTCTTCGGGCGTCGAAAATCGTTGTCCACGCAGTTTATTCTTCACGGTTGGGAATAAAAAGAAGTCATTCGGTGCCAAGTCAGGACTATACGGCGGATGACCCATCAAATCGATGTTTTGGGTGCTCAAAAATGCAGTTGTTTGAGCCGATGTGTGAGAGCTCGCATTGTCGTGGTGAAGAGTGATCCGTCTTCGGCGGTTGGTTTTCCTGATTTCTTGAAAGACAACTGGCAAACAAATGGTTGTGTACCACTCAGAGTTGACTGTTCTGCGTTGTTCTAGTGGTACGGTTGCGACATGTCCATATTTTCCGAAAAAACAGGCGACCATTTGCTTGGAAGTGCTTCGTGCGCGAACAACTTTTGTTGGATTTGGCTCATCTTGAAACACCCATACAGTCGACTGCTGTTTACTTTCGGGCTCATACGCGTAAATCCACGATTCATCACCTGTTACGATGTCATAGACGTGTTTCGAAGCACCGCGATCGTATTTTTTGAGCATTTCCTTCGACCAATCGACACGAGCCTTTTTTTGAGCGATTGACAAATTGTGTGGGATCCAACGCGAACAAATTTTTTTGACAGTCAAATGTTTATGCAATATTGAATGTATGCTGGTCCCACTTATGCCTAAGGTTGCCTCAATCTCACGATAGGTAACATGACGATCTTGCAATATCAGTTCGCGCACAGCATCAATGGTTTTCGGAACAACAGCTGATTTCGGCCGACCTTCACGAAATTCGTCTTGGAGTGAACTACGACCACGATTGAATTCACCATACCATCGATAAACACTGGTCCTTGATGGAGCTTCATCGCCAAAAATTGAATTAAGTTCATCCATGCACTGTTGCTGTGTTAATTCACGTCGAAAATTGTAAAAAATAATCGCACGAAAATGTTCACGATTTAATTCCATTTTTAGACCGAGATGAATCTTTTAAGTTACTATAAACAACACAAATAGCGCTCGTATGTCAAAACGTTCTGAGTACGTATAAGCCAACAAATGTCAAACTTTGCGATAGAGCTTTCAGTTGACAGATTGCAACACCAGGGTTGCCAAATCCCGAAATATAAAAGGCAACCTACGTATTTTGTAAGCTACTCTTGATGAGATACTCATAATTTTCGTGAAAAAGATGGGTTCCGTTCTTATGCGATAACTTAGTGCAATCGTTATCGACAAAACCGCTTTAGAAACATATACTACATATCATATACTATCGAAAATTGGAAAAAAACAATTGAGTTTCCTCGCCGAGTTTCATGAGAACCTCCCCTTATATAAATATATTTTTTTAATTGAGGAACAGCAGAACAAAACACTTTGAACATATGTGACTTTTTTCGATTCGGCATTTTAAACCATTTTTGACTTGTCCCGACAAAAGCCTTTCAGGATCTGGCCAGCCTACTTGTTGTATGTCATAGAGAATTTGTGGCCAACGTTGGAAAAAAAGCAAAGAACAGCTGAAAAAATCAATTTTGAAAGAATGGAGAAAATCGTAGCGGAAACGACACAAAAATTAGTGGAATCGATGCTAAAATGATTAAAGCCAAAGGCTATCACACTGAGTACTAAGCTCTAAAATAACTACACCAAAAAAAGGTTTATTTTAAAGAAGTCAGTGCATAAAATAAGAGATGTGAGATGAAAGTAATCAGTATTTTTTGATTTCTTAATTTTAAGCTATTTAAGTTAATATTTTAACAACAAATGAATAAGTTTTGCCTTACTAGACTTCTTGATCTTTTAATTGATGCTAAATTTTTTTATATTCCTGTTAGTTTTGTTGTTATAGAGCCTTAAAGTTGAAAGTATGCACTGCATAAAATAAGCTGTGAGCAACTGTATTATTCAACTATTGTGGTTTATTTTATTTTTTTTATTGTATGATTTTTTTATTTGAATTTTTTTATTTCATTTTTTTTTATTTGAATTTTTTTGAAGCGAAGCTTTTTACTCCTCGTTCTGTGATTTGCTTGGAGTGAAATCTGAAAAATTTTCGACAGATTTTTTCGCTAGGTAGTATACTGTTGAAAGAAAAAATTTGTTGAGTGCAGCCAAGTTCACAACCATGTGTGGAGAGTTAAAATGGAGAGTCGCTGGCATTATATTCCCGTATATGTAATTGGCGTAGAATTTGACATTCAACAATAAAAAAATAAGCAGTAAATATGTTTTCTGTATATATGTAATTTATGTTATGTTATTTTAAATTTTTGAATTTAAAAGTTTATTTATTAAAAAGAAAAAATTATTAAGCTATCAAATATATGAAACTGCGAAAAAGCTTCGCTTCTCTCGTGTGTCCAACGCCTCACATGTGTTTTTTATATATTTTTTTTTTTGTTTATTTGAATTTTTGTTATATACTTTTTTTAATATTAATTTCTTTTATTTGTTTTTTATAATAATTTTTTTTTTATATTAATTTTTGCTTATTTTATTTTAATTTTTTTTTTTTTGTGTAATCATAATGTTCTCCATATTTTTGAGTTTCTTATTGAAAACAAAGCATTTCGTCAAGTTTATAATTTTTTTTTTTTTTGTTTTACTTACTATAAATTTAAATTTATTTTTAGACAATTTTTTTCTTTTTTAAATTGTATAAAATTCAAAATATTGTATAAACAAAGAGTACTTAAGAAATGCATTTATAGGTGAAAGTTTCACCATAGAGTTCATAAAATTAAATATTAACAATTAATGGAGCAAGCTATGTTCTGTAGAAAGTAGTTTTGTATATGAAGACTATTAAAACAAAATCGAACTATTTTGAAAACTAAATATATACTTATACATACATGCGTATACAATAATACACACACACACACACACAAAATTTACACAAACACACACACACGCACATGCATATATAAATACATACATTAACAAACATACTAGCCTAAAAAATAAAGCAAAGCAAAAAAAAAACCAAAAAGATCTTGTAAAAAGTTAAAGCAAAAAAAAAAATCAAGAAAAAAATTGGTTATATTTCTAAATATAACTATAAAAAAATAATGGAAAATTAAGTAAAGTTAAAAATTTACTTCAACAACAAATCATAGCATTTAATCCAACAACATTTGTATTATACATATATAAATATTTATGATAAATATTAAAAAAAAAAACAAAAATACTACAACTAAGCAAATCACAAAAAAGCAAAAAAATATTTAATATAAATTATTGCAAATATTTAAGTAATACTAATTCAATAAATGTATCTATAAGCTGTAGACATAAATTATTTAAGATACTAAATTAAATTCATAACATTATATAATAATAAAATAAAATACTTAAAAACAAACAACAAAAAATGGCGAACAAAAAAACAAAATACTTTTAGTTTAAAGAAAATAAATCTGAAATAATAAAGATTGATCTCTGCATAAAGTAATAAAATCTAATTTAAAAAACAGAAAAGCAACTAAAAAAAAAAAAAATCATAAAGTATGACAGTCAAATGTCAGCATGTAAAACATCATAATAATATCTATAATTTAACTAAAAATTAACACATAATTAAATTAATTTATGCAAACTAAAAAGTACGCAACTTAGTTCAGTGCGAGAAAAAGAAAAAAAAAACGAAACAAAATGAATACTTTTTAGTATATTAAAAATAAAAAAAAAAAGAAGGCAAAACTTTTATTATGCAAGCAAACAACTATATTTATTTAACTCTTTGGCAAAATTATATGAAATGAAATGCTGAAATAATCATAGAAAAAAATTTTTATTCAAATCTATGGCAACTAAACCCATAGAAGGTGTACAATTTTTTCAATAGAAAATTATTTTCTGTGCGGCCATCACAATAGAATTTTAGAAAAACAAAACAATAACTTAAAATTTTTCTTAAAGTTCATTAGCCTAATTTTAATGATTAAATTTTTTTCCAAAACATTTATTTTTTCTAAACACACAAGTGTTCCACCAGATGAGGCTCTTCAACATCACTGACACAAAGACCAAAAGTACAAAAGAACAAAATCCAGTTCCAGATTGAAAACTTAGAAGCTTATAATATCCAAGTTTTCGTTTCAGGAGTATGGATTGAATGATTACTATGCCTCAATAGCAATTGATACAATCCTTTTTCTATAGGTCTTTTATGTCAGCGATAAATCAGGTCCCCTCATCATTTAAGTGCAAAAAACTATTCCCGTGCTAACAATTTCAACTGGAAAATTGCTACTCCATTCTCAGTTTAAAGTACAGTATACCCACTTTCCATACCTACTACAAGAAATAGCCGCCAACACCGGGCTAAAAGGTAGGTCCTCCTTTTACACAAATAAGAAAATACATGTTGGCGACCATGATTGGTCTAAAAACATCTTATCTGAAACCATCATCATTTTTTCCTGGCTTTGAACAGTTAGGTTGTATCAAAACCGGGCGGAGTTCCTTGCTAGAATAGAAATTTGTTGTGTTTTACGTTGACCCCTACCGTGTTGGCTTAATTCTACGTTGTTTCATAATAATTGGGACCGAAACAAAGTGTCGGTCAGCGCCCATTTGAGCACTTTGGTTCAAAAGTACCAAATAAGATCCAGGTCGTGGTAACACTTCGCAACACTTGATAGAGGTGTATGTATGGCACGCGGTTTGGGAATGCAAACCTACACCGAGCTGAGTAGTTCTGCATGCGATTTGGGTAGTAAATTCACAGCCACCACGAAAAGCTCTTCAAGAGGCCAGCCCATTCCAGTCAGCCTAGTATATGCCAGCAAATGCCTGACACGGGGCCGCTGACTGGTAGCAGATTTTAAGTCCTTGCTCAGACTTCGTAGCACTCACCCTGGCTACTCCCAGTTTTAGCCCATCACAGCTCTGGAATGGTCACCAATCTCCTTGATAGAGCAGACCCTTTTTAGTTTTAAGAGGACTTCTGTCGTATAGATTTTATTCCTCAAATCCAAAGATCATCGGTAGATAGCTCATGGAATAGCCAACCAACATTTTAACATACAGATAAGATATGCCGTGAAATTCTCTTACATGAGCCTGTTTATGCAATACAAGCTAAAAACCAGTAAAGCATGCAGGGCACCCGGAAAAGCAAACACGTATCGGATGTCCCTTCCACATACGCAAAACATCACCCAGTGTCCTATTATGTAAAAGCTTTAAGCAACAAGTTACATACTGCTCTCAATAATAGTACCAGTTTGACTAACAGTAGTTGACGTACCTTCATTGCCATCTTCCGGTGAAGACGAGACCTATCCAATCTCTTGTATATTTAGGGAAATCGTATATAACCGGCAACCATTAAGTTATCGGGTCAGGGGTGGAATCGGCTAAAGTGATAATTGATAGTTGATAATCAAAACCATCGCTTTTGCTCCATATATGGTGCTTATCAAAATGATAATCTCTTTTTTCCTATTGATTTCATGCGACAGCGCTTTAGGTATCGTTTTCAAAAACGACAATCAAGACAGCGACTGTCAACTATCACTTTAGCCGATTTCACCCCAGGATTAAAATCCATTACCGAAAATGAGAGGTGCCTAAATACACCAACTCCACCATAGAAGTTGGATCAAGTATTGTATGCCTCACGTTAATACATAAAAATCTTTATTCAAGTCTCCTTGTCGTGGATAGATAAGCTCATCCCCATCATGGCGGGCCTAACTCTATTCACAGGCTTATTTGCTAAAAATTATATACCCATTTTTAGCTGATCCAAGGATGGCCGCCAACGCCAGGCTTCAAGGTGGGCCCTTTATTATACGTGAGGAGGACAAGATTAATAAATGCAGACATGCATGTTTCGTTTCTAAGGGCTCGTTAATAGTGCCGGCTGGTTGCCGTGCCGGACCGAATCGAGACAGAAAGCTGGAAAACGCTGCACATACAATCATATGAAAAAAAGCTCAAAGTGCGTATAGTGCCAGCCGAACAAGCAGCTTAAAGTGACTTGTGCGCTGGTATCCAGACGATTGTTGCTTGCGCGCACGGCTTGCAAGTTGTAAAAACTTTTTTAGCTTAGTTTTTTTGTATTGCTTTGTTGCAAAATCAACTATAATACAACAAAACCTAAAGAAATAAAGTTAAAACATTTTAAACCAGTTGCAAGATCAATTGAATCTATGCGCCTTGAAGTGCGTTCAAGTTGAAACATAGAAACGATTTATCTTGGGTCAGCAGCTGATGCACTGACCTTTTTTTAAACTGCTTTTTTTCTACGTACTTCTGTTTTCTTAAAAAAAAATTTTAAAAAACTACATACTGCCCGTAATAGCAGTATCAGTTTAGATTCCAGTAGTGACGTACCTTCAATCCATCTACTGGTGAAGACGAGACCTACCCAATGTCTTGCATATTAAGACAGATATGCCAGCCCGGTCGTACCACTGCGTGACCCCGTCGGTCAATCTAGACCTGTGTAGCATTCACACAACCAGTACGAGCTTCCCCGAAGGGCCAGCCCACAATAGTCATCTGGGCAAATCGATCCCGTCAATGAGGATCCACAACATCCCCGCAAAGAGACAAAAAATGCACTCATGCAATTATGAAGGAGTGCATATTTACACGTAACCGTGCTCGATGAGCACTGAAAAGGCCATTCTAAAAGCTCACAGCTGCCGGCTCAGTTATAAGCAATTTCAACTGGCTAGTACCTACAGAGGAGGACCTGACTTTGCCACTCTTATTCTGGCAGTCCGGATGATCTAAGGATCTCAACATCCAGATAGAGTATATAGGCCTTGTTCTCAGGGACTGCCGTGCTCAGTATGAGAACCCCAAGTTACACACCATTTCAACACTAACCTCAGCGACATTCGTGTCAGTTTGAGGGACCAGTTCAAACCTTGACGGGCAAACTCAAAGGAAAGCCCGAGAGTCAACATATAAAGCACCGTATGTTAAACACTCACATCCAATTTTAATTCGCCAATTCTAGTCTCAATGCAGTGGATAGATATGGTCTACCCCATCGACGAGTAAGACTGTCCCCGTACTAACAAGTTTTAAGGTCAATTGGTACACCTTCGCAGGCTTGTTCCATATAATGTACGTTTTCTAGACAATAATTTGAGTAAAAATCAAAATTTGTTGTCTAAGGCCAAATAGCGGCCGAACAAGGCCTAATTTAAAAAAATTTTCTCGATCGAAAAATGGGCGTATGCCGGACATTTTGGCCGAACAAATCTCGGGTGTACAGCGGTCGTTTTAAAGTAATTTCAGTCGCCGACCAAAAAAAAAAAAATTTCCTACAATAGTTGTACAGGCTAAGCAGTTGGTATATAAATGCATAGGTTCGTTTTGTGGAGCAGGCAATTGTTTTTTTTTATTAATATTTTTTTTCTTTTTTCATAGCATGCACGATGAAACTAGAGCTTTTTAATGATAAAGATTGATATAATTTAGAAATTTGTGATGTTATTTTTATGCCAAAACAATAAATTTTTGCATTATTAAAACTTTACTCAAGCTGAAGTATGATTCGTGTCCTACCCAGAAATATAAAAACATTATCTAGGAATACGCTTGATCCAGTACAACAGTGTAATTCTTAGATGTAAGAAGTGCAGTGCCATTCAACTATCTTTTACTATTCGATACCAAAGATGAAACTTAGAAAATGTCTCAATAATTTGTAATGTTCTAGATATAAGTTTTAAGACAATTGAAAGGTGTAATCAGTGGGTATCTTCAATACCCCACTGAGGGTACAATGGTACTGACAAAAAGCTCGGAACTATAAATTTTGCTCTTCCATTAGGGAAACATAAATAAACGGAAGATACAAGTTTGTGTGTTATTGAGCATAAATATTGAAACATTAAATAATATTATCTGAATGTACCCAAAATACAATATGATTCACTAATGTTATCGTTTACGAATCGCATTTCATTCTTTAGCAATTATTAGAAGCAATTCATTTATTTATAATATCGCGAGCGGGAGAAATTCTTCCTTCGTAAACGAATCGTCAAAACCGGAAAAACCAATTCGTTAACGAGTCGCCCAAATTAAAAAAAGCAATTCAATAACAGGTTTCCAAAACTAAAAAAAGCAATTCAATAATGAATCATATAAATTATTGTATACACGGAAAAACTCTCAATGTTTCATTATATTATTTCAAACTTACCACGTCAAGAATCAAAACCTCGTCATCTGAATGCTAATACGGCACCTTAACCATTCGCGGGCGTAGGTTCAAACCCCAGCTTAGCCCAAAAAACAATTTTTTCTTTTGTTTTATTTTGTTATTTCCCTCTAAGAAAAACGAAGTAATTTTCTCATATAAGACAAAGAAAACGAACCGATTTGCGATACGAAAACGTGCCGTATATGTAAACTTTGGAATAAGAGAATTAGACAAAAAAAAAAGTAATCATTTGAATGTATTGGTACTACAACGCCAAGGCGTTGCAAAAGCGGTACGTTTACGAAAAGTTTAACGTTGAAATAATTTTGTTTTATTTTTATATGAAAAACTATGCAAGTGTTCGTGTTCGTATACGGTACGGTTTCGTTTCGCAAAATGCGTTACGTTTATTTTTCTTAGAAGGTTAGGTTTTTTTTTAAGATTTGACTTTACAAAAGTTCGAAATTAATTTTATTTTTTGACCAACTGTTCTTCATATAAAACTTAAAAAGAAAAACAAGTATTAGCTGAAAACGCGTATAAATAACTTACTTACTACTTAGATGGCCGTGACAACCCGTGTCCGGATTTCGACCGACCTCATCAGCTCTCGCCAGGCGCCTCTGCTTTGCGCGCGCCTTCTCCAATCGGATACACCAAGCGCGGTTAGGGCTTCCTCAGCCTGGTCCATCCATCGGAGGAATGGTCTCCCTCGTCGTCGTTGACCAGCGACCCTCGCCTCGAGCACCTTTTTCGCTGGAGCTTCGTCGTCCAAACGATGGACATGACCCAGCCAGCGTAGTCGCTGCACAGTTATACGCCGAACTACGTCAATGTCTCCGTAGAGCTCATACAGCTCGTGGTTCATTCGGATGCGATAGTCATCGCCGACTCGAACAGGACCGAAGATTTTGCGAAGAACTTTTCTCTCGAACACCCCCAGAGCGGCTGCGTCAGTTTGCGAAACTACCCATGCCTCAGCGCCATAAAGCAGCACAGGTAGAACGAGCGTCTTGTAGAGTGTTAGTTTTGTCGATCGAGAGAGGGCTCTGGAACTTAGTTGCTTACTGAGCCCGTAGTAGCACCATTTCGTTGTTAGTGTTAATGGCGGTGCCAAGGTATACAAACTCCTTGACTACTTCAAAGTTATAGCTGCCGGATGAAACGTGGGAGTCTAAACGCCGCGCTCCCTTGTTTGTAGACAGCATATACTTTGTTTTACCCTCATTTATCGTCAAACCCACTTTGGCTGATTCCTTTTCGATAGCGGCGAAAGCAGCGGTAACATCTCTCTTGGTTCTGCCAACAATATCAATATCATCAGCGTACGCAAGGAGCTGGACACCTTTATAGAAAATGGTGCCATTACGATGCACACCGGCCTTTCGTACGATCCCCTCCATGATGATGTTGAAGAGATCGCAAGACAGTGGATCGCCTTGCCTGAAACCTCTTTCGGTATTGAAGGTTTCGGAGAGGTCATTTCCTACCTTGACGGAGCTGCGTGTGTTGCTCAACGTCATTCTGCAAAGTCTAATCAACTTTGCAGGTATACCGAACTCAGACATTGTTGCGTATAGGCAATCCCTTCTCGGGCTATCGAACGCAGCTTTAAAATCGACAAAGAGATGGTGTGTGTCAATTTGATTTTCGTGGGTTTTCTCCAGGATTTGTCGTAGCGTGAAAATCTGGTCTATGGTGGACTTACCAGGTCGAAAGCCACACTGATAAGGTCCAATCAGTGTTTTTGTAATCGGCTTTAATCTTTCACACAGTACGCTTGAGAGAACCTTATATGCGATGGAAATAAGACTGATACCTCTATAACTAGCGCAGATTGTAGGGTCTCCTTTCTTAAGTATAGGGCACAGTACACTGAGGTTCCAATCGTCGGGCATGCTTTCTGCTAGCCATATTTTGCTGATGAGCTGATGCATGCGCCTTATCAATTCATCGCCGCCGGTTTTAAACAATTCAGCTGACAGGCCGTCAGCACCCGCTGCTTTATTGTTTTTGAGTCGTTGGATAGCAACTCGAACCTCTTCATGGCTAGGTGGTGATACTTCCACTCCGTCATCGTCGATTGGTGGCACTGCACTGCGCTCTCGATGGGCGGCATTGGTGGAATCGTCGCCAGTAAGTAAATTGGAGAAGTGCTGTCTCCACAATCTAAGTACACACTGTGTATCCGTATTCAGATCTCCATTTTCGTCTCTGCAAGTGGATGCTCCGGGCTTGAAACCTTGGGTTAGACGCTTAACCTGTTGATAGAATTTTCGTGCATCCTTCTTGCCCTGGTATACCTCTAGTTCCTCACGCTCACGCTTTTCCTGCTCTCTTTTCTTGCGTCTGAAAAGGCGCCTCTCTTCCTTCCTCTTTTCGCGGTAGTTTTCTCGCACGGCTCACGTTGCAGCTGACTGAAGCGCTTTTCTGTATGCGGCGTTTTTTACTGCAGTCGCGATGCGACACTCCTGATCGTACCATTGGTTCCGAGGTTGCGGGCGCCGGAAACCAATGACTTCTTCAGCGACAGCGCGCATGGAGTGGGATATATGCGCCACCGGCGTCGTCGAGTCCAGAGGTTGGTTGGTTGAGCTTAACCGAGAGTTGAGCGGAGTAGGCTTCGGCAGTCCGTTGTAATTGCAGCTTAGCGACATCTAGCTTTCGTTGCATTCCTGTGCGTATGTTCTTTGCATTGCATAATCGCATGCGGATCTTGGCTGCAACAAGATAATGGTCGGAGTCAATGTTGACCCCCCGAAATGTACGCACATCTAGAACACTAGAGACATGCCTTCCGTCGATTACAATATGATCAATTTGGTTTCGCGTTTTTTGATCAGGGGACAGCCAGGTGGCCTTGTGGATGTCGAGGTGCTTAAATCTGGTGCTACTAACTACCATGTTTCGTGCCGCGGCGAAGTCGATCAGTCTTAGACCGTTGTTCGTAGAGTTCTCGTGAAGACTGAACTGACCGACAGTGGGGCCAAAGATGCCTTCCCTTCCGACTTTCGCATTAAAATCGCCGAGGACTATTTTCACGTCATGAACCGGAAGGTGGTCATATACGTCCTCAAGACTAGCGTAGAAAGCGTCCTTGACGGCTTCGTCCTTTTCCTCCGTCGGGGCGTGCGCGCAAATAAGTCTTATGTAGAAAAATTTTGCCTTGATGCGGATCGTGGCCAATCTTTCGTTCACAGGTGTGAACCGGGAAACAAGGTGGCGTAGTTTCCGGCTAACAACGAATCCACATCCGAATTCGCGCTTCTCCGCATGGCAGCTGTAGTAGATATCGCAGTGTGCTTGTTTAGAGCAGCCTTGCCCTTTCCATCGCATTTCCTGGATGGCGGTGATGTCAGATTGTATTGTTTTGAGGGCTTCCGCCAGTTGGATAATGGCACCTTCCCTATAAAGGGTTCGGACATTCCAGGTGCATATCCGTAAATCATTGTCCGTTTTTCGTTTGCGGTGGTCGTCAACGTAATTGGGGTTCTTATCCGAGGCTGGTTTAGTTTTCATTGGGCAGTAGTAATGTGGCGGGACCCAAACCCTGCGCACATTCCATGTTTAAGGTCTATGGATCGACCCGCCGCTCAAATTAGCCGTCAAACTGGCGGATGCCAGTTTGCCGTTGCCCAGGGAACACCACTTGGGGGTTTGAGTCGACTTGAGACGATTTCGACATGGATAATGCTGGCCTCGCCAGGTTGAGGCGGTCAGACACGTTGCCATGTGAAGGTTCGCCCCCTGTTCCCCGTATAAATAACGGTGAACTTAAAAAAAAGTCCATATTACATAGTGGGTTTCGTTATACATTCGTCAAAACCGAAAAATGCAATTCATTAATGAGTCGCTAAAACTACAAAAAGCAATTCGTTAACGAGTCGCCAAAACTATAAACGCAATTCGTTAACGAGATTTTATTCATAGGAAAATTTTGAAAAAAATTATTTGTGGAAATTATTATATAAAAAACAGACCCGAAATAGAATAACAGAAGAACAAATTTTTGTGATATTCATATCAAAAACTTATGAAAAAAAAAGTATTTTTCACATAAAGGTGAACAAAAAACATATTCGCTAAAATGACGTATTAACTACAGAAAGTTAGTAAAAAATACTTTTTTAAAAAAAAAACATTTTTCATATTAAAAGTCTGATGAAGTCGAAACGAAACTATCCGAAAACAAAAACACGATTCATAAGCGAATCGTTAACGAATCACCCCCTTGGACTGACTCGCATGTTTATTAAGGAACAGTAGCTCTTCCAATAAAATTTTTAAAATCTAATTATTGAGTAGTTTGCCCTCATAAGTTGGCAGCCGAACATTAATCGTTCCTATTCATATTTTAAATCTTACATCGTGACTTACTCAAATGAAATTTTAATCAAATGAATATATTTACTATTTTTCCCCAGAATATCTCTGTGTTCGCATTTAGACTTTAAAATATTTTCTGTCATTTTCTAAAAAAAATTTTTGTATTTCCGTGGTTATTTCAGTTTTTAACTTTCATATAAAACGATACTAAATTTATAAGAAAATCGTATAAAATAATTATTACACATATTATTCATTGATAAAGAGAAAGAAAAGCAAATTAACAATATTCAAAAAAAAAAAAAAAAAAACCAACAATGTTGAAAACATTGCAAAATAACAATAAAGTTGAAAATGAAATTATTTAAAAACCAATGAGCTATTTTATGGGAATTCTTGCAAAACAACAACAAAATTATTATAACAAAAATGATTGACAACAAAAGTAATAGTTAAAGAGAAATGGCAAAAATAGTTAAAAAAGAACTAGTATTCGAAATAATAAACAAACCAAACAGAAGAGACACTTAAGTTTATTCAATTGCTGCCTGCGTTCACAATTTGATATTTGTGTATAATAATATCAATAATACGAGTTATTTACGAACATGAAACATGAAACTATGCAAAAAAAATGCAATATTTCAAAAAATTGTTCGTTACAAATTTTCAATTTCACAACTTAGGTGCTTTTATTGAACTACAGTTGAGAGCTTATATGATGTGTAAAATTGTTTCCCGTTCTTATGTGTAGTTGAATTAATTTTAAAAAAATTTTGCATTTATTTTTAGCAAAAATTTAAATTGTTAAACTTATATTTTCCTTCGACGTTTAAATTTTTTATCAAAATTTATCTCTTGCTTCAAATTAAATAATTTAATTTTGGACAAAAAGAAAAAAAACAACCAAAATTCACATTTCGAATTAATTTCATATGAAAAACATTTTTCAAATTAATTTTCAGTGAAAATCAGTTTTTCAACTTGAATGTTAAAGCAAAATTTAAATTTAAATCTATTCTCGTTTAAATTTTTAGTAAAAATTTGCACTAAAAATGAGTTTTCAAATTTATTTTTAGTGAAAATTCATTTTTCAAATTACAAATCAACTCTAACAGTGTACTATGAGACAATTTTGTTATATTGCAAGTTCAGGAAAAATGTTTTTTTATGATAAAACTGTTGAATAAATTTTTATTTTCGTAGTGCAAATTCGATTTTCAAACTTCTGTGTGAACACAGTATTTATGTGTTCACACCTCCAAAACATGCAACTACACCATTTTCAATTGTAATTCAGTAAAGAACAATTGAAATTCAGGAAAGATGATCAATTAAAATTCATAAATTCCATTTGAAATTCAGAAAATATCAATTAAAATTCAAAAACTCCATTTGAAATACAGAAAATATTAACTGAATTTCAGAAAAGATCAATTTAAATTGGGAATTCCATTTGATATACCGATAATATTGATTCAAATTCTGAATTATATTTTAAATTCAGCAAAGATCAATTTGAAACTCAGAAAAGATCAATTGAAACTTAGCAAAGATCAATTGAAATTCAGAATTTCATTTTATATTCAGGAAAATTCAATGAAATGAAATGAAATTCAGAAAAGATCAATTAAAATTCGTTAAATATCGATTCAAATTCAGAAAAAATCAATTGAAATTAAGAACTCCATTTGAAATTCAGAAAAAATTAAATGAAATTCATAAATTCCATTTGAAATATAGAAAACATCAATCGATATTCAGAAAAAATCAATTGAAATTCAGCAAAAATATATTAAAACTCAGAAAATATCGATTAAAATTAAGAATTTCATGTTTAATTCAGAAAAGATCAATTGAAATTAAGAATTTCATGTGAAATTCAGAAAAGATCAATTGAATTCAGAAATTCTTTTTGAAATTAAAAAAAAAAAAAATTTGAAATTCTGAAAAATCTATTGAATTTCAGAAAAAAATAATTAAAATTTTGTGGAAATAAATTTTAAAATTAAAATTTAATTTTAATTTATTAATTTAAATTAATTTAAAATTTTAAAATTAAAATTTATCTTGTATTTTTAGGGCAACCGTTATCATTACCATTACCACTACCATTACCATTTCCATTACCATATAATCATATTTTTTATTATAAAGATGAAACTTACATAGATCCAAATTTAAACAATTTAAAATAATGTAGCAAGTAAAAATCATATTTTTAATTTATCGCTATAATGACCATTGGTTTTGGTGTTTGACCAACAATCATTATGTGTTATAAGGTCAAGTTAAATTTTTGAATTTCCAACGATTTTTTCTGAATTTTATTTGATATTTTTATGAATTTGAATTTATATTTTCAGAATTTCGATGGATCTTTTCAGAATATCAATTAATCTTTTCTGAATTTCAAATGGAAATTTTTAATATCATTTGATCTTTTCTAAAAATCAAATAGAATTCTGAATTTCATTTGATCTTTTCTGAATTTTATAAATTGATGTTTTCTAAATTTCAAATGGAACTCCGAATATCAAATGATCTTTTCTAAATTTCAATTTAATTTTTTACTGAATTTCTATTCTTTTTTTCTGAATTTCAATTGATATTTTCTGAATTTCAAATGGAATTCTGAATATCAATGGATCTTTTCTGAATATCAAATGGAAAATCTGAATTTCAATTCATCTTTTCTGAATTTCAAGTGGAATTCTCACTTTCGGTTGATCTTTTCTGAATTTCAAACGGCTATTTGAATTTCAATTGATCTTTTCTGAATTTCATCAATTGATATTTTCTGAATTTCAAATGGAATTCTGAATATCAATGGATCTTTTCTGAATATCAAATGGAAATTCTGAATTTCAATTCATCTTTTCTGAATTTCAAGTGGAATTCTCACTTTCAATTGATATTTTCTGAATTTCGAATGGAAATTTGAATTTCAATTGATATTTTCTGAATTTCGAATAAAATTTCTGAATATCAATATATTTTTTCTGAATTTCAATTGATCTTTTCTGAATGTCATCAATTGATATTTTCTGAATTTCAAATGGAACTCTGAATATCAGTTAGTTGATCTTTTCTAAATTTAAATTTATTTTTTCTGAATTTCAATTGCTCTTTTGCGAATTTCAATTGATGTTTCTTGAAATTCAATAGAATTCTGAATATTAATTCATCTTTTCTGAATCTCAAATGAAAATTGTGAATTTTAATCCATCTTTTCTGAATTTCAAGTTTAATTCTGAATTTCAAATGGAATTTCTGAATTTCAATTGATCTTTTCTGAATTTCAACTGATGTTTTCTGAATTTGAAATGGAATTATAAATATAAATTGATTTTTTTAAATTTCAAATTAAAATTCCTGAATTTCAATTTAGTTGTTCTGAATTTCAATTGATCATTTCTGAATTTCAAATGGAATTCTGAATGTCAATAGATCTTTTCTGAATATCAAATAGAAGTTCTGAATTTCAATACATCTTTTCTGAATTTCAGTGGAATTCTGAATTTCAATTGATCTTTTCTGAATTTAAAACCAAATTTCTAAATTCCAATTTTTTCTGAATTTCAATAAGATCTTTTCGGAATTTTAATTGATATTTTCCGTTTTTCAAATGGAATTCTGAATATCAACTGGAAGTTCTTAATTTCAATTGATCTTTTCTAAATTTAAATTGATTTTTTCTGAATTTCAATTGATATTTTCTGAATTTCAATGGGATTCTGAATTTTAAATGAAATTTCTGAATTTCAAGTGATCTTTTCTGAATTTCAACAGATCTTTTCTGAATTTCAACTGATATTTTCTGAATTTCAATTGATATTTTCTGAATTCAAATAAAATTCAGAATATTCATCAATCTTTTCTGAAAATCAAATGGAAGTTTTAAATTTCAATTCATATTTTCTGAATTTCAAGTGGATTTCTGAATGTGAATTGATATTTTCTGAATTTCAAATTTAATTTCTGAATTTCGATTGATCTTTTCTGAATTACAATTGAAAACAGAGTAGTTCTGACGGAGAAAAAAAAGACTCTTCTCTGACGGCAGTCTGATATAGTTCGAATATTTTATAATTTTTACCCATTTCCATAAACCTAAACTGAAAATAAGTAATGCCATAATTAAACAATGAAGTAATTACTATGATCGATCAATGTTTGTGTTTTCATAATGGATTTAATACAAATATTACTTTATTAATAAATTATATTTAATTACTTGATTTTTTCTACCAGCAAACATTTAAAAATAAACATAAAAACAAAAACAAAAAACTTAGCTAAACAAGAATAAAATCCGTAAAAATATTTATTATGTAAAATTATTTTATTAAGAAATGACAAACAAACATAAAAAAAAACTAAAAAACAACAAGGATACAAACATTTATTATAATAATAATAATAACAACAACAACAACAACAACAAGAACTTTAAGTTACAACAACAAAAACATATTTAGCAAAAAATTATAAACAACAAAAAAAATGGCAAAACCCTAATAAAAATTTATGATATAATCATCCAAAAAACAATGAGCGCTCTTTTACTCTATGTCTCTCTCTCTCTCTCTCTCTCCCTACTTTTTCCCTCTCTTACAATGCGGCATTTGTGAAAAGGTTATATGTATATTTATTTATTGATTTTAAGATTTTAATTCGTTTTTTTTTATTTCTTCCAGGACTTTTACTACATCCCGGCACGCATTCCTCATCATCTTCATCGACCACATCCTCTTCTAACGTCTCTGCCAGCAGTCAGCAACCCAACAGCCTGAGCAGCATAGGCGGTAGTGGAGGAGGTGGTGGTGGTGGTGGTGGAGGTAGTGGCGGTGCTGGAGGCGGCGGCTCTATGTCATCGGCGCAGCATGCCAACGCCATGCTACACACACGCTCTATGCGTGCCTACGAACATCCAATGCTCAAGTCTATGTACGAAGCTCAACAGCAGCAGCAACAGCAGCAGTCACAGGCTGCTGCGCTACTTGCCGCTCAACAGGGTCTACAGGCGCTACTCTCACCACCTACCTCTGTCGGCGGCGGTATTGGCAGCTCCACATCCTCATCGGCCACATCGCAGGGATCACATCAGCAGCCCTTACAAACGCAGCAATCGCTGAACCTCAACAACTACCCGCACGCCATGGATTGTGATCCGCCCGCGCAACTGCCACCGCCACCACAGCCGCTACGTTTTGCCAGCAGCAGCAGCAACACTAGCACTTCCGCCTCGAATCAAACAACACACGCGCATCAACTGCAGCACGCACACAGTGCTGGCAGCCGCAACAATGCCAGCGTTAGCAATCATCATATGCGCTCAACGCATCAACAGCAAAAACCGCCGCATGCACTGGTCGCTCAGCATCATGCGCAGTTGCAGCATCACAGTTATGCGCCAGCGTCACTGCCACTTGATTTGGGGCATCATGCGTTATCGGCTGCTGCTTCACATCTAATGATGACAGACTCTAGCGTTATATCTGCATCTGCCGCTGGTGCTAGTGCAAGCGCCACAAATTCTGGACCCGCCAGCTACTCCTCGTTGATGTATAATCAGCATGCGTTTGTCATGCCAGCACCACCACAGCCCACAAGCGAAATGCTCAACAGTCAGCATCATCTGCAGCAGCAACAGCAACAACAACAGCAGCAGCAGCAACAACAACAACAACATTTAAAAAACTCACGTGGTGATAGTGTCACACGCGTCGTTGGCTCATCGAGCATGGCTGGTGCTGCTGTTGGCGCTGCTGTTGCGGCAGTCAGTGGCACAAGCGGTGATTCCTCATCGCCGATGGTTGGTGTTTGTGTTCAACAGAGTCCTGTAGTAATTCATTAGTTTATTAATAATAATAATAATAATTTAATTATACATACATACAATTTAACGCAAAATTAATTATATTTACTTACATACTTCGATCATTTTTTTTAGTACATTTTACATTAGAGTGTAATAATTGAAAATTATACAGAACAACAACAACAAAAAAAAAAAACAAAACAAAAGCTATTAAAATAAGTTAGGAAAAATATAATTCCTATAAAAAAGTTGATGTTTGGCGGTTCTCATTTGAATGCATTTTTAGTTTGTGTTTCCAATTTTACATGAGCAGATGATATGTTGCTGAATCATGGGTAGGTATTAAGAGTTATCAATTGCAGCAGTGCTGATACCGCAGTCATTGTACCGCCTAGAAGTTGATGTATAAAGAGTTATAACTGTCGTACATTTTCCAAGACTTTTCATTTAATTAACATCAAATCATCTGCATAGTCAGATATTTGAGACGAGGAACCGTAAAGGCCGCGTAAAGCGAAACGAATGAATCTTCATTATATGACTTTAAAACGCATCGAATGGGAATTACATACATAGCGCACACTAAATACAAAACAGTCACAACTTAAAATTTACAAATTTTTACTTTTTAATGTAAAACTTTGTTTTTTGCTTTACCTTGAAATTTTAAAATTTTGAGCTGTGACCGTTTTGTATTTAGTGTGCGATATATCAGGTGTAGTAAAAAGAAATGCATTATTTTTCCAATAGATGACTTAAGTAATCTGTATGTCGCGTTGTATAAGTGCGATAGCATTAGAAAAATAATATTTTGTATTAAAAAAACTTTTCCGACGGTTTTGTGATTGCTTGACCCAGCTTTGTTTAACCCTATTATGTGCGGCTGGGCTTTTCGAGGCCATTTTGACTTTGAGTAGCCGTAACATTGTTTTCTTGGCTCTGCGCGCCAAAATATTTTAAGTCAACTACCGCTTATGTTTTCCTTATGAAATAAAACCAGCTAAAGATTATTTGCATTGATTTCGTAGAGCAAACCTGATCTGTTTATATATCAAGGTGGCAAGTGGACATGCTGGGCCTCACGAAGCCCATTCGTTAAATGCATGGGAAATGTATGTAAGCTGCTAAAGAAAACATTTTCAAACACTATGCGTAAAGCTCTTGTGTGCATGCGGTCAATTGAGCTTTCACTAAATGAAAGTTGGAAGCTCGCTTCTTATAGATTTAGGTCAGAAATATGCAGTTTTATTTTGGCATTGACCGGTTAAACATATAAACCGGCTAAATATGAAATTAAGGTATGGTGGATCTGTGATGCGAAGAGGAATTATTCACTAAAGGGTGAGATATGCACCGGTAAATTAGAAGACGACTTACGAAATGGGCAGCAGGGCAAGCGAGTGGTGTTGTCTTGGGCACGAATACTTCACGGAACCGGGCGTACAATTTATTGCGGTCTTTACTTTATCTTCACTTCGTTGGCTTTGACTGAAGAACTGTGGGCACGGTCCGCTCAAATAAACGGTTTATCCCGGAGGAGTTCAAAAATTCAAGGAATCGTCAGCTGGAGGAGACTTTTTATGGCTTTTTGCTGAGCAAATTTCATTGTGTTCATATGTACCAAAAAAAAAAAAAAAACAAAGCAGTAGTTTTGCTGTCAACCGAGCATTATAAATCTAATATCGACAATGCCAACAAAAACAAACTATACCAAATTCTGAACTACTTTGTTGTAAATAAGGCAAGCGTTTATAATATGAACCATATGCTCTCTGGCTACTCATGAAAGCGTGGCATAAGCCGTTGGCCACTAGCCATATTTGAGAATATATAAGGTGTTGGTAATCTGGCACCATTTATTATTCACGAATCCTTGCAACCACCACGTAAAACGGATAAACGTCGTGAATCCAAACGATTTTGAGAACCCAGTTAGTTAATCCTCACATGGAGAATAGGGCAATGAATAGCCACGTTAGCGCGGGCCTAATAATAGTGCAAATAAGGCGAATACAAATGTTTTTGTTATTTATTATAAAAAAAAGATCCAAATATAAGTACGCTAGTTCTTCCTTTATTATTACAGACACCATCGCATTACCCGGAACTGTACCCAGCACCAAGCACATCTACACGACCAGCAAAGAAGGGACGGAAGCACTGTGTGGTACAATGCTCATCACGACAATGAGCGACGAAAAACATTCATGTCGTGTGAAAAATGCAAAAAATCCATGTGCCTTAAACACTGCTCTATGAAGAAAACTTGCCTGTGCCATGGCTGTGCTGCCATAAATTCAGAAAAAAACCATTCACAATTTTTGCCTCAATATTGATTGCTTTAATTTATATAAAATTATTAAATAAATCATTTAAAAGTTAACTTACGCTGTATATAAATATTTTTTTAGTTTTTAAGGCATCCCAACCTCACACCTTCTTAACACACCCCCTAAAAATGACACCACACGCAGCAATTGCATCACACAATACATCTACTTAACAGCAGGTGCCGATTGGACACCCATCTGGACGAAAATCATAAGGGTATCTGGCCATGGCTTATGGGCCTCCAGTACTTCCAGTAATTTTGGTTTCGAGTCCGATCGTCTTGTAACCACTGTTTCAATTACCCAGAAGTTAAACATTGAAAATTGGCATCTCTTGAATAAGGCTGGATACAAAAAGAAGCTCGATGGGTATGGGTGCCATACGAGTTTATGCAAAAAAAAACCTCGGACTGAATTTCCATTTGCAAATTACTGCTTAACAGCAACAAATTCGACCAAGTTCTGAAGCAAATGGTGATCAAAAGTGGGTTACTAACGACAAATCGAAAGCGATCGTTGTTCGAATTACGGTAAACCGACGCAAACGGCGGCCAAGCCATAATTGAACTTGAATCGAAATATGAATCGGAAAAAAAAATTAAATTAAAACGTAAAAAGTGCTATCAAATGTCAAATTCATAGTGATTTCATTTCACTTTCACTCGGAAGTAAAATAAGATGCAGAACCTGTCCGTATATTATGATTAAGACCAAAAAAATATCTGATAATGTAAAACTTCTTTATTTAAAGCCCTCATTGTGCTACAAGATCTTTAAAATTCACTCAAGATTCAAACAGAGACTATAGATAGAACTCCAGAATTAAACTTGTAACTGGTTCCAATTAAGCTATATAAGTTATTAAGGAATAGTTTAGAACATGACTTGAGCACGATAATGATGTTGCAGTTTATTAGCGCGTACCCCCAACTTCATTTGCCACTTGGCCTGAACACGCTTCATGACATGTATATCACGTGCCTTGCGTGCAGCAGCATTTTGTTGGGTATTTGTCCAACCCAGGGAACGATATTCACTTAATAGTTTATGCAATTTGCGATCGGATTTCTTAACTACCACAGCGCGATTGGGATTGAGGCGTTGTTTATAGTAGCGCAACAACGATCTATGACCAATGACAGCACCGGATGGCAACACTAGCTGATACTCATCACCATCGAGTAAGTCGGGCACGACTTCTTCATCAACATCCATGCCCTCTTTCTGTTGAGGTAACAAATTATTTCGTTTAAAAAAAAGCAACTGAATGATCTTACGTTATCTGGATAGCTGGAGCTATAGTCATAGTAATCTGCATATTCGGCCAGAGCAACACCTTCGTGCAAGAGCTGGCAGTGCCCCTTGTCAATCATGTGCTTGCGCACAGCGTCTATGGAATAGAATGTCTTCCCACGATCATTACACCAGAGGCAGATGAAGTAGTTGGCTACCTTCTCGCCCAAGTAGAAAAGTAAACCTTCAAGATCAACGCAGTATTCAGTGTCGGGTATGAAGAAAGAGTGAGCTACAGACATGTGTTTCAGATTCTCAAGCATGTCTTCGCTAGTGTGTGTGCAGAAGAGACAATCTTTTTCGGTAAGCGGATTTTCGCAAATATCTTCCCATTCATCAGAGTCAATCTGAATGATATTATAAAAATGAAATGGCAAAGGTTTAAATAGCTCATACGTGAAAATATAAGTACCTCCTCTGACGCATCGGACATATCCTCAAAGTCATCATCGCCATCATCTTCGTAGACAACAGTATCCTTTGACGAGCTTGCGGCCGCAACAGCCAATGCAGGATGTGGCTTGGGCTGCACCACGCTCTTAGTAGTAACTTCTTTCTCCTCTCCAGACTTTTGTTCTGCATTAAATTTGATCAGATTATCTTTATGTTTCTTGCTATTCAGATGATTATCGTGTGCCTTCTGATTGCCGAATTGTTTGCGACAAGCATTGCAATAGAGACACATTTCCTTCTCGGCGTTTGCAATAGCCTCAGCATTGCGCATCTGAAGCACCCGTTTTTGGAAGTCTTCGGCCGTTACGGGTGGCAATTCTGCGACACGACGCTTCAGATTGTAACGGTGCCAATCCGTCTTGTAGTGATCACGCTGCAAGTCTGCGCTGGCAAGTTTAACGCTGCAACTAATGCAAGTGAATACGGACATTTTTTGCTAATTTTTTTATCGTTGATGAAGTTATTTCACAATTAATTTATTTTTTAATATCTTTATTTTACTTGAGAAAAACGTATATAAAAAAATTAAGAACACGTTCACAACAGCAGAAAGGAGAATGATAAAAATTTTACAGCTGTCAATTGAGTTTTAATAGTGTTGCCAACGACTTTTATTCATACGACTAATATTCATTACGTTGTAAATAGTCGGTTGTTTTCTTCAAATAAACTAGCACATTTACGGAATGTTCTTTTATGTTGCATATATGTAATTAAATTTAAACTCTTGATTTATTTATTTAACTTTAACTAAGTTTTTGGAAAGATTTTATATACTGTTTTTCTCGGAAATGCTTGCCATGTTAATTTATCTCTAGTCATCCACAACTTACAAGCAATTAATCCAAAAAAAGAACCAAAAAACTTGCCAACTTCACGATATAAAGGCAAATTTAACAAACTAATTGGAAAAAATATTCAAAAGAATTTAAGTAATAGTTTATAAGAAAAAGCTTCAAAATTTAAGTACATATTTAAAAAAGTTTAGAATGTTGTTAGCGATTGCAACACAATTCATATATAATTCCTTAGAACTGTGAGCGCGAACCTCTCGAGCTGTTTGAAAATTGTAATTTTAAGATTTTTTGAATTTAATCATTCTGAAATTTTTAAAAAAAAATAAATAAAATTCGAACCTTAAGTGTTTTTTAGATCGAAATAAAATCGGTCAAAAAATAGTGATTTGTTGACTTTTTTGAAAAAAAAATTATAACAGTTACCGTTCCTTTTCCGGGTTCAGCACAAGAAAAAAACTCCCGAAATAGTTCGCAATATTATAGAATATTCATATTGAATGTGACTTATATCCATTTATTTATCTTCTTAACCTAAACCTGATTCAAGATAAATCAACATAATTAATTTTTTTCTACCTGAATTATAAAAAAGGTTATCAATTTGACAAGTAACAAGTTGTTATCATAACACTTTTTCATTTTAGAAACATTTTTAATTTAGCATTTAGATATGATTTCCAAGGCAGTGAAAAATAGTTGGATTGAAAAATATTAGCAATATTGCTCTAAATGTGGGAAAATTAATATTAGCTAAATTTAAGTAATAATATTCCAGTTTAACTCAAGACGCTGCCCAAATCAACTCTCCATTGTTTACTCCTCCAAGACATTGTCCAACCACTGTTGTATATCCTCTTTATTGCCCTCGACTACAGTTTCAGCTGCATCAGCTTCAGTTTTGTTCGCATCTGACACTCCTGTTTCAATCAACTTTTGCTCATCGCCCTCCGAAACTTTCCCTGCACTTGCTGTTGTCATATTAAGCAGTTCATCTAGCTCATCATCTTTGTCGTCTTTATTTTCCACCTTTGTGGTACTATGTTGTGATTTGCCTGAAGCTGTCCTATTGCCGCTATTTAATTTAATCTTCGGATTACTTTCATGTTCTTTAAGCACGTGCTGGTATTGTTTATCAGCCTTTTCAGCAGCTTCGTTCATTCTCACTAGCTGCTCCCGATTAAACATAGAGGACGCATAGTCCATGCGTTTGTAGAACGGTATCGTTTGCAAGCCCACATTTAATAGCTTCAAATTAAGCGTAAAGTACTCACTAGCCTCTGTGTTGAGCAGCAGCAAATCGTCTGTGTCCCAATTTTTTTCCGATGAGAACTGAAAATGTCCACCTATTGAGGCGGGCATTTGTGACATGATGTTGAAGTCACCGGCGCTTAATTGCGGATGTTGCTCTAGTTGTTTTTCATTCAAATCCAGTTCATGCAGATCCCGCGGCGGCGTTTGACTTATCCATTGCGTAGTTGAGCGCATACTGTAGCGATCATCACTGGAGTCCGCAACATCAATAACACCACGCATTGCTTCCAACTGCGAGCTAGATGAAGTATTATTACCAGTTTGTACGACACGTTGAGATTTCGTAGTAGCCTTGCGACTTGGCTTCATTTTGCTACGTTTTCTGTAATTTCAAGTGATGCAGTGGCAATAAGTTTTAGAAATGACGTATCAATTGCTACTCACTCTCTGGACCGATTATCCTTGAATTCCATTGTTGTGCAGGATTTTGCAAAAGATTTTAATATTTACGTTTTTAAGTTTCTGTGGAAACCGCAGAATAATTAAAATTGTCAAATGTCATATACAAGGTTGATATTTTTGCATAGTGCTGCCACATCATTTACGTTTTCGCTCAGTTTTTCATAACCCACTACACATAAAACTGATAAATATGATATCATTCAGTGACACAGGAATTGCGTTGTTATGGCAAACCAGTTTCTACACTTTTGGCAGTTACAGTTGTTTTCGCTAAATATGGCCGAAACTGAAACCGAAACTTCAAAGTCTCTTATTTTGTATGGCATAAAATTATGAAAAAATTAAAACTTTGAATATCTTTTCAAATTTATAACACATACGTCACTTTTCAACCCAAATTATACTCATTACCAATTAATGAGTATTGGTAACAAGAAAACTAAGTTTTTTGAAAAAAATGCTTATTGTTTTAATCTTTTAATGATAGTTTTTTTTTAATTTTGTCGTTACATTTTGAAGAGTTTTGGCAAAATATTGGATTATTGAATGCAAATATGGAAATCGTAACAAAACCGACAGTTCGGGTCACGCTGACGGGAGCACTCAATGATAAAAATATAAAGTGGGCACTAAGAAGTCAATAAAATGTTTCAAGAAAAAAAGATCCGTTAGAGTTACAGTAAGCATTCAATAATAAAAAATTCAGCTTTCCTGGAAATGAAATTTTTTTTTTTCTTTTTGTCGTTTAATTTTGAAGAGTTTTGGCAAAATATTGGATTATCGAATGCAAGTAAGAAAATTGTAGCAAAACCGATAGTTTGGGTCATTTGGCAGTGCTGACAGGAGTACTCAATGATAAAAATATAAAGCAGCCACTAAGAAGGCAATAAAATGTTTCAAGAAAAAAAGATCCGTTAGAGTTACAGTAAGCATTCAATAATAAATAATTCAGCTTTCGTGAAAAATTCCGGACATGATTTTAATAAAGGCATATTTAGTATATATTTTTTTGATCCCTTCTGGATTCGCTTTAGGGAAGTTCAGTTGAATATTCTGTAGCATTTTTCTCTTTTAAAATGTATTAAAAAAACTCGAAACAATTGGTAGAATATCAACTTTTTTAAAACAGTTAATGTGATAGAGAAAAAATAGGAAATAAATACAAAACAAATCGTATTTATGCAAAACTTACTCAATCAAAAATATAATTATCCAGCTATGATAATAGAAAGACACGTTTAACCCTAGAAAGATAACCTATGTCTGCGAGACGTATGCTGCTTACATGTCTTGCACTCTCTCTCTCAAATAAGCTTATCTTTCTAGGGTTAATCTAATAAAAAGAATTAAAGCCACATGCAAGCATAATTTTAAATTAAATCAAATTTTTACAAAAACTTCCCATATCATTACCTTAAAACCATATTGGTAGCAATAAACTTATGTTATCTACAACTCTCCTTCCCCTCTCCCCTTCCAACCATCCCTCTATGGAAAATCTTTGATACGGGCCTGACTCAAGGTCATATCAAATTGGTAAATTAATAATAACATTAAAATTGTTTATTCAGGCCATACTTCGTTGATATTATTTGTGTTTTCTGGGCGCCCTCTCATATCTAGCAAAAGCAATATAATATTGAATATTTATGAATTCATTGTCACTAAGATATTATAAACACTTAAGCAAGCAAGTTATAGAAAATATCTATAAAATTCACATTTTATTACTCTCTTTCAAGAAATTTCATTGGCTGAAGTTACACAATGCTCGGCAAGCAGCGTTTTGGTGGGTACGTGCTCACATGATTGAATCAATCAAAATTAATTATTGTTTTTCTATGCAAGCAAAAATAAACTCTCTTCGAGAGTGAAAATTAACTTCAAACACTTTATCAGCTCAGCCAAAATTTTGATTGAGCTCCAACCTGCATCAATTAGTCAAATGGTTGCATTTTTTTATTTGTTCTGTTGCTTACTAGCAAATTATTTCTAAGAAATAAGTTAATTGAATACAAAAGTAGTTTTGTGAAGAGAAAAAGATAGTAGTATGAAACCCCTGCGAACTAAGTGAAATGCAGCACAACATTCCAATTGAAAAATTTAAGCTCTATGTTTGTATTTATATAAAAGTGCAATTTTGTAGGCAAGGGAGCTTACAGAAATTTTTATAAATGAGATTCAAGTCAAACCTTCTCTGTGGGACATTCGAGAAGCTTCCTATCAGCATAGAGCAATTAAGGAATGTGCGCTCAATGATATTCAAACATCAATACCCGTGTTTCACCAAGGTTTTCTCCACACAGATTTTATACTGCTGTTTAGTTTTTCAGTTTTTGTCATAATTTCATTAACTGTATAATTTTTTTATGACAAACTTCTAATGGTCATCTAAATAGGTAAAATTCTGGTGTAATAGGTAAAATTTCCTAATGTGATAAATTTTAGTCCTAACAGATTAATTATATTCCCGCCATTGTTTTTAATTTTCTAAAATTTTTGTGCACACAGAACGACACAAAACTCCAAATATAGTGAATACACACAGAAAGATAAAAATTCACAAAGTAGTAGGTAGCAGAAAAGTAAGAAATGCCTGGATGGATCCTTCAATCAAAAAATCATGTGCGAACAGGCATAAGTCAAAATTTTCAGAGAGAGTAACAGATAGCAAAAAAAAAATCGCGATATACAATACTTTAATCATTTGATTAACGTGTGAACACCTTATTGTTCCTTTTAATGTGAAACTGTCAAAAAAATAGGGAGAATAAGCGGTGATGAATACTTTGTAGACATAGCAAAATATGTCAATTTTTGCTCGCTGTGGCTCAAGTCAGACGAAGATAATTTGATCGGCGTTCAATAAACTATTTATACTCTCTTTCATATTTTGATCGCTGGTGGGTCAAACAACAATGATGTGGCCTTCGAACAACGTTTGAAATTTTCATATGCTTTCTACCACGCAAGACTATTTTGAATGCTGATCGCTGTAATGTACAGTGTTCAAAAGAAATTTTGATCGCTCTACAATGTGTTCATTCGCTTTAGCTCTCGCTTTAGAAAGCCACAACAAAACATTTTGAGCACAGATCGAACGACCTTCATCTGACTCGGGCCTGTACAATACAGCGATCATCGAACAAAACAGTGTCATGTGGTAAGAAGAATCTGAAAATGCCAAACGTTGCTCGGTGGTCACATCTATGATAGAAGACAGAAGGTAGCTCTTACATTTTTTTTGGTGATCATAGCTTGTCAAAAATAGTATAAAGTAGATAACGGAAAAATTGAAGCAAAACCAAATAAGACGTAATATATGCAGACGTATAGCGTTGTTCACATTATCAAATTTCTCGCCAAACAAGTCATCAAAAAACTTGACAAACAAAAATATATATGAAATTTGACGACAATTGACTATGAACACTCGTCGTATTGTTTGTCAAATCGTTTGATGAACATAAAATTATTTTGATTTTTCTGTTGGTTGCCCAACGATTTGCTGAAAATTTGTTAATGCGAAAAAAAAAGGATTCAAACTGAACATATCACACAAAATTCAAAATAACAGAAGGTTTAATACATAAATTTATAAACAAATTGAATTAAGACAATCTTAAGACAAAATGGCCGATAAAGAAGAATTTTGAAATAGAACATGCAGAAATTGTTTCAACATTGCGATTTTTGAGCACTTCAGTGCTCAAGATAAAAATGAATTTGACAAAAAATTTAAAAATGTGAACTTCACCAATGACAAGCTATGATCGCCGCTTGTGAGAAAATAAACAGCTGTCAGGGTTATCTAATTTCTAATATCATGGTCACATCGTTGTCGTATAACCTATCAACAGTGGAAATGAGAAAGAGATAGCTAAGAGATAGGTAGCTGTATGTCAAAGTCAGCTGTTCGAATTTTAGTTTTTAAATTGTTGCTGTTGCTCTATCACTTGACGTATATAGCTTTGTTGTTCTGTAAAAGTTGCCGTTTGAGCAGTCATTTCAAAGCGAGCCTACCTTAAAATTGCATCATGGTCATTTTTATGGTGAGTTTTTTATTGCTACCGGTGAAAAAATTTAAGTAATAATTGATTGTTATCGAATTTTTCGAATAGAGAAGTAAAAGGTACTTTTCAGAAAGTTTCATAAATTATTTTCGACTTAAACTATTTTGCAGGATATAATAATAAAATTGTTAAAAAAATAAAAATCTGTTTTTAGTCAAACAAAATTCAAGTAATTTGTAAAGAAATCTATCTCGTATATAAGACTTCTCGTCAAAATTAAAAGCGTACAGAGAGAGCATGGTTGAATTAATAAGGTTTGCTCAGGGCTGACTGTGCTCTCTTCCCAAGTGATCATAGCTGTCAAAACCAGCCAATTTTGCAAATGAATGAATAAGAAAAACAAATGAAAACAGGAAGAGTTGCAGATTTTGTATGAGCTGTCAACTTCGTTTTGACAGATACAATAAATTGCTTGCCCCCCTGCGCACCCCTCATTAATCAAACAATGAGAGAGAGAGAGAGAGAGAGAGAGAGGAAAATATATAAAAGGAACTCCCCCCGAAAGCTGATAGCTATATTGATTTTATCAGCTCAGTAGTTAAATTAATCAACTTTATGAATAGTCGAATTCAACAAATCAATATTTGTGTAATTTATCTCAAATAGATAATTTGCAAATTGTATTGAATTTTAAAAATAATGGCAAAGCTTGCTATTATGTCATAAGCCATATTAGTGTCCTTTTATCCGTCAAAGCGTATATTTATGCAATGAATACCCTGACGATAACGCATAACTACAGAAGCACTTAAAATCAATTCAGCTTAAATTAACCGTAAAATACACGAATTTGCTACAACAAGTGCCTCTCATCAGCTTATCAACAAAATCTTCGGAAAAAAAACACATAATCAAACACAACACAAAGATTTGTCAAACAAATTAAGTCCTTAATAGACGAGTGTACAGCACGAGGGTTAGTTTGGGATAGATATGGAGTGCATAAGGCATGTCAACTTGGAATTGAGAGGGAAAAACACCCTATCCTTGATTGTTGCGCTAATTTTGAGTATTATTTTCACACTGTTTTGCGGTGGCTTTTAATTTGCTTCATTTTATTTTTGTATTGTGGTCTATAATTATTTAGCCCGGGGTTATGTATGCTAATGTAAATAACAAACTTTTACTTTTGAATAAATTTAACAATGAGAGCTAAATGATAGATGAGAACAATTTGGAGATTATCGCTGAGATGATATAAAATAAAAAAAATATCTAAAGAAAACGAATTTATCAGCGATTTATAGGAGAAAGCAGTCATTAAAAACTTAACGATGTCATTATGTTATCAAAATCGGACAACACTAGATAAGATATTGATATAAGATAAGAAACTTTAAAATTACCACAATTGTGAATAATTTTTTTTCGGTAAGTCTTTTTTTTGAGTATTTTAGAACCTTCTTTTGAATAAAGCATCAAATTTTCGAATAAAATATATATGAACTGGTATTACTATTATTTGTTTGTTAATAGTTCTTCTATTCATACCCCTATCTGCCACCCTTCTGGGGATCTCCATACAAAAAACAAACACTGTCGATTATAGCTCATTTCTATCCCGAATTTATCCCTTACCCTTCTTTTTTTCTTCAATAAAATGTTTAAAATTCTCCTAAACGTACCTAATCCCTAACTGCCACACTTCTGGGCTCCCAATACAAAAAACTGGCGATTATAGTTCATATCTCTCAAGAATTGATCTCTAGAGTGGTTAAATATACGATCCAGTCCTATTATTTTTTACCCTTCAATCTATCGACTATCTACCACTCGTCTGGGGGTCACCATACAAAAAACACAAAAACTGTCGTTTAAAGTTTATATCTCTGCCGAATCAACCCGAAGAGGGGTCAAATATTTGAGCTAGTCCTATTATGTTTACCCTTAAACACTTTTTCTGAACACACGTAACTCCTCTCTGCCTACCTTCGGGGATCCACATATAAAAAACAAAAATTTTTTTGTTCTTCAACATATTTTTTGAAACCTACCCCCATCTGCCACCCTTTTGAGGGTCTCCATGAAAAAAAAAACACGAAAACACATTGCTTGCAATGCTTTCTGCTTGGCTGGTTTCTGACTCAAAAATGCAGTCATTAACACTGCAAAAGTTAACATTACTGTACAATTAACAGTGATGACGATATAACATTGCTAACGTTAGCAGTGCTGAAGTGAATTCATAACTTTTAGCCCTACCAAAAAGTGCTCAGCGCATCTTAAAAAAAAAGTCACTTAAAAAATTTAGTGAATTTAAAAAAGTTGTGTTGAGAAAAGAAAACGTTATAAGTTGTAAATTTCTAAAGAAAGCACTTTAACAACATATTCCCATATTGAGGTTGTCCACATTTTGACATACATTTAAAAAGTACTTAGGACAGAAAATTAATTAAATAAAATATTATATGCAACTTTATAGTTTAACAAACACTGAAGAGATATTATAATTTAATTTTTGTTTCTTTTTTTTTTCTTTTTAGAAACACATATAAATATACTAAAGTTGGAACTTGAAGCCTTGAATGTGCGCATCTTATTCGTCTGTCCAGCCACTTCACTTGTAGAAAAAAGAAAAAAACGTAGTAGCTAAGTTTTGAAGATGAAAAAGCGCATCGCATTCATTGCACGACATTTTATACAAAAATGTCCTCGTTCAACATTCTTTTTGCATAATTTATCCACCTTCAGCCCAAACACTTTTGTTTGTTTTCTTGACAACTTGTGTACTCTTGTATTTGCTTGCATCTTGTATCGCGTAACTTGCTTGCTTTCTCATTATGTATTCAATTTTCGCAATTATTTTTTATATATTTTTACACAACTCAAAGTCAAGCAAACAACTATGTAATATGTCAAAAAATTACAGTCGGTCGGATTTTGATGCGGTTCATAGTTAAACTTCAGTTAGCTCTGAATTTTATTTATCCGGCTCTTTAGGGAAAAAAAACAATTTTTGTTGACAAAACGTATATATTTGAAAATATATAATTTATCAGAATATTTAAAGATTCATTAATTTTTTATAAGTTAGATAAGGGGTACTCACAATGTGGTATTTTACGATATTTGTATTCTGATTTTGGAGAAGTTCTTGTTTGTTCGATATATTTCAGAAGTATCTATTTCAATAATAATTGACCATCTATCAAATTTAAAAAGAATAATTTTAAAGTTTTTTATTCATTAGGGAAAATTTGTATAAAATAAAACAATTTTCTGTAGATGTACGTTTGCTACACATATCAAAACCTCGAAATAACCAGAGATATCTTAATAATATGATATGAATATTAATCTGATATTCACGTTTTATAGTTTTGAAAAAGCTTATTTTTAATATTAAAGGTGCTTTAAATTATTTTATGGTTGAAAATTCTAAAAAAATTTAATAGATATCTGTAATCTTATTAATTAGCTTTAAAACCCATTTCAAACTGGTTCCTATTTTATATGCTTTCCAAGTTATAGCGTTATAACTGATGATACCTAAAATTTTTTTCTTGTCTTGTCTCAAATAATCAACGGGCAACGGAACACATCTGGAACACCTTTTATATACATAGGGCAGAGGATTGCATGTTCCACTGTTTGCAGATTGCCTACACTGCTGTATTTTGACATTCTAGCAGTGTCGTAACCTAAACTCCGACTGACATCATATGAATACATAGTTGTCACTTTTATGGCCGTATTTTCATCTCACTTAAGATCTTTTTGTCTGGCAATAAATTCTATTAGAAAATTCCAGTGGGAGAAAGAGTTTATTTTACTTCATATGAAAACGGAACTGCCAGACAAAAAACTTTTCAAAATTTTTAGTTTTTGAGAATTCAAATGATTTCTAGCTTCGGATTGTGACTTTTTACTTTCCGTTATAGTATGTTCACACTAAGGCCGAAAAGCCGCTTTTCGAACAATAATGGCTTTTCAGCTGAAAAGCTACATGATATTAATTTTTTCGCCATAGAAGAACTGTCAAATGAAAACCTGATATTAGTTTGCTTTTCAGCGAAAAACTCTGAAAAATTAGAAAACAACCCTGGTTCAGAAGTCTGTTCGTTGAAGTAAAGTCAAAATCTATTACAAAAATCCATGTTGTCACTGATATTTGACATTTCGTCTGTCTGTTTTCATTTGTTGTGATTTATAAACAAACTTACTTCCCAATTATAAAACAACCTGGAAATTGAAAATAAATAATACATGGAGCGCGTGAAGTAGAGTGACCTTCATGAGACGATATTTGTTTGCTAAGCCAAGCACAATGAAACAAATCGCTATAATAACAAACATATGGCTACTGTCTGTCAAATGAAAAGCTGCTTTTCAAGTGTGAACACCTTTTTCTCAAGAGGTTTTTCAGCTGAAAAGTGGCTTTTCAACCTGTGTGTAAACATGCTATTACCTAGTTATGCAGCAAATTAACAATACGCTGATTGCATGACATGTTATGATCAAAAAAACAATGGGATGGCAACCTGTAAGACTCTCCCCTATATATGTACAACAGTACTGCCAACTACTGTTGGCAAAAATTCGTAAAATTTTTAAAAAAATTAGGTACTAAAAAGGCAGAAAAAATATCAATTCAATTTCCAATTAAAAAAACGTTGAAAGTACTAATTTAAAACAATCCGTTCTTCTTACATAATGTTCTTGTTGGCATAGCTTGCATTCAACCCAATTAACATTAGATATGATCGGGTTATATTGTAGTCGTGGCAGCACTTCTGGTGCCTTTTTATGCCGTATCTTGACAACTAAAATAATTATTATCAATTTTCTTTTTAAAGACATAATGTCAGCATCAAAATTGAGTAAGCACACCAAAAAAAAAAAAATTGAACTTGTCTTAACTGCACAAAAAATAAGCGCAATCAATTAAATGGTATCACTCTAAATAACACTTAATTTTTTGTAAATAATTTGCACTATTACTATATTTACAAAAACAACAACGACAATTCTTTTTTTTCGCAACAAATAAAATGTTCAACATTGATGGCAGTTAATTATGAAATAAAATCGATTTTCGAATTCGAACATAGAGATGATAATTAAACCCCCATACACAAGGTTTTATTTTTGAGATGATTATTTTGAACCATTCACAAGATGGCATTTTTTAAAATGAAATATTTTTAGCACATATTAATAAAAACATACAAGTACAACTTAAACATTTATCTTGTAAAAAATCGCACACATTGAAATAAAATTTTCAACTCACTTCATATTGAAAAAAGACAACTACATTTTGTTCTTTTTTTATGAAGTATTCAGTTTTTTGTAAAGAAAAAAAATTATTTCTTGTGTTTTGGAAAAGGTAAATAAAAAGATAAATTTTGTGAAAATATTAAAAAATTAAGCAACAAAAAGTTTTTACAAATGAAATGCGAAAAAAGTGATGCAAAAAAGTTTTCGGAAAAATTAGAAAGTTTCAGTGCTACAACAAAAAAAAAAAGATAATTAAAATAAATAAAAAATACTTCTTTACTTTTTCGTTATAGGGTATTCATCACCCTATAACGTGTGTGAAAGAGACGACTGTATACTTGAAACTCTTGTTCTTCACACCGGCTAGGAACATTCGGTTAATTTTTTCCCGATACTCGTACAGAAATAATTGGTAAAATCCGAAAAGTTTAACTGGTAATTAGCTGGTAACTACCAGTAACTTTTTTTGCTGGGTTAATTAAGCTAAATTCAATAAATTTTTTTAAAGTTTAATCTGCGGATTTTTTGAAAGTTTAATCTGCACATTTGGCAAATTGTTTGATTGTTTTGGAAACCTTAAACAATCGTTTAACGCTTGTTTAGTAGTACGCATCCTCTACGCAACCTTGCCTAAATTGTTATTCATTAATTTTTTTTTATTCATTGCTTAATTTGGCAAGGTTTGTGTCTAAACAATTGAAAATCTTTTACAAAAACGAAGAATTCTGGTACATTTGCCAATCTGTTACTAAAAAAGTACTGCAAAGGCCAGATATGGAGCATATCTATGATAAATTATCATAAAAATCAATCTCAATCGAAAAGATGACAAAAAATTTTAAGGTTAAATTTACACAGCTTTTAAGCTTGGTATGCTGTAGAAACGAAAACCAAACGAAGTAGTTTGGTGTAGTCGAAATGTTTTGTGTGGAGAAAAAGTACAAGCTTTTATGGTTGATTTTTTGATCATATTTTTATTGCTGAAATTTTATGTACTTTAAAAGGCAAGACAACACATTAATAAACTAAATAAATTTGTTTAATAACAAATTAAACATCAACACATATTTATCAAAATAATTTTTTGTCATCTTCTCGATTAAGGTTGATGTTTATGATAATTTATCATAGACACGCTCCATATCCGGAGCTTTTTAGTACTTTTTTCAGTAACAGTTTCTGTCGGCAATTAGACTTTATTTTTTGAAGAACTCGATATTAAAATATTAAAATAAATTTTTCTTTTGGAATGTCAAAGAATTTAAAAATGTTATAAAAAAACTCAGCTTAATGCATAAAAAAATAAAATATTAAAATATTAATAATAAAATATGAATTAAAAATAAATTGTTAAAAATGGTCGTTTTTTCCGCCTGAGAAACCAGAGACCTACGGTAATATAGAGTAATAGCTTGAACACATTGGCGACGACAACAGCATTATGTCTTATGACAAGCTGTCAAATTAGGAATAATTCTATACGGACGACTACATCATTACGCCAAATTTTTCTGCATTAGAAATGCATGCCATAATATTGCTGTCGTTGCCAATTTATTCATGCTTAAGCTGGGAACCAGCATGCTGTAGCTTGTAGTATGTAGTGAGCTGTCAAAAGTTAAAATGTACTAAATACACGAAATCGCACAGAATGCGTGGTGCGTTTGTGGCTCGTAGCTGTAGTTGTTCAACTTAAATTTAAGGATGACATTTCTTAGTTTGCTTGAAATGTTCTCACAAACTTAGTTGTCCTTCGTTTCAAAAGTAGTAGCTTTTATAAAAAGTACAGCCTAACGAGCTCTGCGCTTGATATGGAAATTTGCATTTTATTTTCATTCATATTTTATATTTTAATTTCTGTTTTAATTATGCAGTCACATGAAAAGATTATCAACTTATTTTAAGAGCAATCTAATATATTGAAGACGAAACAAAAAGTCAAAAGACGAAACGCTAAAAAAAGGCGCTAAAAATAATTATGTATTCAAAAATAAAAAACAAGAGTGCCATACAACTTATTTGTTCATACCCAACTTGTATGGAACGACTGAGGTTTCACATATATATTTGAGTCAGAGTTATGAGTCAGAGGTGGGAGCATTATGTGATATAATGTCAAAGCAATTATATAAGTATATTCAAAATTTTTAAAATACTATGATTTATACATTTAAACAAACATATACAATTATTTGAACAAAAATTAACTCCCATCTTTTTGCCACAATATTGGAAACACCATAAATGCTAGAGCAAAACAATCAAAGCAAAAAAAGTTAACAAAATCTCATATTTAACCTGCGGCAATTTATTTTAATGATTTTTAAACTTCTGTCAACAATGAAGATCCGAACAACAACAACAACAGTAATAGCAAAAACAACAATATATAACGTTCAACAACAACCACAACAAATGACTATTATATCATCATTAGTGCTCCGCACTTGACTTCCGGCTGAAGGACTTTCCATATTGCGTAAAAATTGCGCAGACACCACCAATTTAACAAGATTTCTAAGTACTTCCAGGCAAAATAAAAGGGAATTTAAAACATTCACAAACCTCTCAAATGCTTTATATTGCTTTTTATATACATACATACACACATACATGCAGCATATAAAAGTTTTTTAACACAAAAGCCTGACAAGTCTGGTAAAGGACGATTTATTTGTGGGAATTAAAAAAAAAATGTGTAAATCTGTCACTTTATTTAGGACTATGCAGTAGGCGGGAGATTTATTAAATGCTTGTTTTTCCGATGATTTCGCACTGGGATAAATTGTCAAAAACTTATAGTGCTGTAGGCTATCTTTGGGTAATTGGAAAATTTTTGATATGCAACAGTTACAAATCAATGTGTTTTGATGTGAATACATCTTTTGAGTCAATATTGGAGGCAGGGGCGTACCGAAACCATGTTCACAGGGAAAGTAGTTTGGTATGAGGGCTGGGGGGGCGAAATATATTTTCTGTGTGAAATTTAGTTAGCAATCTTGAATTTATACTAATTGTTTAAAGAAAAACATGGAATAATATTCGCAACAATTATAAAAAACAACTTTAAATGAGACTGAACGAATGATACGACTAAAATAAATTCGCATGTTTAAAGCATGATACAAGGAACAATGTAGTAATAACAGTTCTTTTGGCGATCATAGATTGTCAAAAATGGTTCAAAAAAGTAGAAAAAAATATTAAGTAAAATATGATTAAATGCACGCTAACTACAAAGGAGTTACAACTCAAAATAACTGAATTTTCAGGAGAAGCAAAAAAACTATTTAAGCTAAAATGATTGTAATATCGTTAGATCGGACATTTTCTAATACCGACGTCTTCAACGCTTTATCTTCTATGAAATGTTCTGTTATGTCTGATATTGATGGATTGTCTTCTATCTTACTTATAAAGTGTGCCTTTGCGTTTTCAAAGCCTCTTTGTTCGATTTTCAATAAATCATCGTCGTGTGGAAATCAAATCGTGTGGAAATTTTATTGACTGCTAGAAAATTGCCTCAATAACTCCAGTTTTTAAGAGTGGGCTTGAAAATGATATTTCCAACTATTGCCCGATTTCAAAGTTATCTAATGTTTCAAAATTATTTGAGTCTATAAATAAATCAAAACTTTTCTTTTTAGTGAAGAACTATATATGTAGTGAACAGCATGGGTTTGTTTTCTAATTTGTGTATTTCATCTTTTGAATTGGGCCATCAGGTTGATGTGGTGTACACTGATATTTTTAAAGGTCTTTGAAAAAGTGCCTTATAGGGTGCTTTTGGTAAAGCTAGCTAGAATGGGATTTCACTCCGCTTTTTTAATGTGGATTGCGTCTTATTTAGTTGGTAGAAAGTGTTTTGTTTCTATTAATAATGTTCAATCATATTGTTATGCTGCATCATCCGGGGTGCCACAAGGAAGTATTCTTGGGCCCCCTGGTTTTCATCTTATTTATAAATGATAAACGTAAATGTTTTCGTAAGTCACAGTTTCTCCTGTAGGCTAATGATTTGAAGTTATTTTCCAGAATTTGTAGTGCTGATGATATTACATCACTTCAATCTGACCTTAATAACGTTTTTGATTGGAGTATTCGCAATGCCCTGCCGCTTAATATCAAGCTACTTTTAATAAATCTTTTACTCCACTAACTTCCACTTATTTATTAGATGGGATTCCTCTGGCAAAAGTCCATATTGTTAGAGACCTTGGTGTGATTTTTGATTGCAAGTTTTCCTTTATTGATCACTGAAATTTCCTATTGCCAAAAGTATACTCACTTCTTGCTTTTATTCGCAGGAATTCTTCAGAATTTCGTGATCCGCACACGCTCAAAGTTCTTTATAATAGTCTGGTTAGGTCGAGACTAGAATACGCCGCCATCATTTGGAATCCAAGTTATGCGATCCATACTTTGAGATTAGAAAGAGTCCAGAAAGCGGCCACCAAAGCAATGTTGAGATCTCTCTATACCCCATTACCCTCGTATAATGTGCGTTGTTTGCTAATGGGTTTGAAATCATTGGAATCGAGAAGAAATATTCAGTCCTTATTATTCATTCATGATATAATCTCTTGTAAAATTAATAGCCCGGCATTGTTACAGTTAACTGGTTTTATAATATTCCTCCGAAGCAGTTGCGGTATTTCAAAGTATTTTTTATTAAGCAAGTTCGTACTAATTATGCTCGAAATGAGCCAATTACCAGGAGTTTAATGCTATTTAATGATTTGTGACAAAACTCACAGAAAACATTATTTAATATAATTTTTTTATTAAAATGTATTTAGTTCAAATTACAAAAAAAAATTGTTTCAATGCATTAAAAAAATATAATGTATTCGTTTCAAAATTTTTAGTTATTAAGTATAACTTAAGTTTATGTAGTAAGGCTCATAGCAGTTTTTAGGAATGTGGTTTTTATTTGCCAGACCTTAACTGTTCTTTTGCTTAACTTCTAATAGCGGCAGACTTTCGGAATATTCCGAGAATAGTCTTAAGTAGAAAAAATTTGCATATTTTTTTTTGCATCAAATGTTGAATATAAACTTAAATGTTAACTTTTAATTAGTTTGGATACAAGCTACTTACTCTATGCAACTCCAAGGCTTAAAAGGCTTTAAGTAACTCTTTCTTAAGCAAGCTCTTTGAAAGTTGGTATTTTTATGTCTTTAAGTTACGAGTTGAAATCGCAGCTCCAATAATATTTGAATAAAAATTAATATGTTACAATGAAAATAAAAATTTTGTAAACTTATTACTTTGAGAAAAAAATTAAAATTTAATTTTATTGAAATACCATATCGAAAAACCATGTCAAAAAATATGCGAAAACATAAAAATTTTCATTTGGTCAAAATGGTCTTTAGGACAAAAAAGTTCTCACATGGCGATATTATAGAACAACAATTAAAATTTTATTTATTTTTTGCTTTCAAACATATAAGTTTTTGATTAAATTAATGTATAAAAAAGACACATATCAAAATAAAACAGTCGATTTTACTTACTTTTTTTAGCTATAGGATCAAAATTCAAAATAGTACATTTTAAAATTTTTCACTTGTTGCAACACTTTATGTCACTCTCTCAGCATTATTCAAACTCTATCAGCATTATTCATAATCTCATTTTAGAGGCTGCGTAACGACCTAAATACATTAATTGCGGCTAGAATGACAAGCTGGCAAATTAGGAACGATTCTATATCGACGACAAAGCCGCAGTAGCAAAGGCGGCATTACACCAGCGGCATCTCTCTATAAGATATACATGTAAAAAATGTTGACAGATGCTGCACGGCCGCAGCCGCAGTCAATGTGTCTAGGCTATAACTTTAAACCAGCTTTAAACAACACATCGTATTTCATTAATGTTTATCCGGCTTGTTTAAGATCTGCGTAACTTAAACGCCAAAATTTGCGTTTAAAGGCTGCGTAAATTTAAACTTAAATTTTTTGTCTTTTCGATTAAGGTTGATGTTTATGATAATTTATCATAGACATGCTCCACATCCGGCCTTTGCAGTACTTTTTCCAGTAACAGATTGGCAAATGTACCAGAATTCTTCATTTTTGTAAAAGATTTTCGATTGCTTAGACACAAACCTTACAAAATTGAGCAATGAATACAAAAATGTTTATGAATAACAATTTAAGCAACGTTGCGTAGAGGATGCGTAAAGCCATAAGCAGTGCGCATCTTTTATGTGTAACAAAACAAATCAATTGATTCTTGACACCTTGACACAACTAAAAATAAAACTCTATAGTTGAAAGTGTAGAAGCAACGCAATTAGGCTAGTTCACATCATCCAATTTTTTGTCAAATTGTTGGTCAAACACAATAGAACAAAATGAAAATTTCATGAAACTCCCACGTTGTTCTATTGTGTTTGACCAACAATTTGACAAAAAAATTTGATAATGTGAACTGGCCTATTAACATTAAAACAGACTTAACGGCGTTTTTCCAGTTCAAGAATAAGGTTATGAAAAATACATTTTCAAAAACAGTTGTGAACAGAGATGTGTATTGTGAATTAATTTATGACTAAAAGTCGATTTTGGAAAATTTTGAGTTGCGAATCAGTACCAAAAGGGACATTTGCTTAAATGTTGTATTGTTTGTTGCACTTGGACGTTATATTTGCAGCAAAAATGTAATTAAGTTGAGTATTTAATCAAATGTTTCCGGAATAATGTGCTCAAAATAATTTAGGGCGGTGATTTTTATGCAAATAAATTTAAGGTGCCCAGAAATTTTTTTAATTAGATCGGCTGTAACTTTTTTGTTTACTAAGTAATGTTAATACTTCCAAGGCAAAACTTTATTAATTTTTTAATATAGAAACAAATTTTATTTAGAGGGGTAGACATTTGGATAGTTGCAATCACTTAATGAAGTTGATGTTGTAGGTCAATAACGTTTTTAGAACAGTTTTAGTGCTCATCAATACATTTTCAATGACATATTCCATTTGATGATCGGACAAAAACAACCAAAGTTATGATGAAAAAAAACGATTTTGGCGGTTCACACAGGTTGCCTTAAAAAAATTTTTTATGGCGATGAAAATGTTTTATTTGATAAGATAAATTTATTTGAAAACAAATTATTAGCAATACGTAGACTAAAATACTGTAAGCACAACACGTACCTTTTTATTTATTTATTTATTGGCCAAACAAGGCAATTTACTTATTCTAACTTAATTGAAATTTATTTTATTTTATTTTTATTTTATTTCTTCTCCCATTTCCTTGTTTTGGTGTTCGAAGACGTACGAATTGAAGTGAGCGTAATCCGCCCACCTAAATGACATGATTTCACGAACACGTCAAAAAGGAGGGACAGAAAGAAAATTAAAAGTAAGAGTAAAAGGTACTTACATACTGGAAAAAGGAGATGAAAAGAGAGGAGATAAAAGGCTGGTTTAACTATGAAGAGAGAGAGACTTGGATAGTACTTATATCCAACAAATTTATAGAAGGCATGTTTAAATGTGGTATACATACGAGTAACTATATACAGGTAATTTAACTTAAGCCTGAGTTAATTTTGGCTGACGAGGAACTTAGACAGGGCTTGCTTGAAAGAGGATTTGAACATAGAAGGTGAGAAGTATACGGAAACGTTATTGAATTCTCTACAGCATCGATTGATGGGTTCATTGTTTGCGTATGTAGTTTGGTGCTGATATTCCGTTCACAGCCGATTATGCCTGGTACATCTTATTGGTTCGTTGAGGCATATCATACTAGAAATGTATTCGCTGTCAATAGCATCATTAATAACATCGAATGTGAAACATGAGCCCAATAATGATCTTCTTGATGATAATGGCATCAAGTTTAAAAGGCTGCGTCTGTATTCATATGAAGGAAGGCTATTATAATCACGGGGGTTGTACATGTCTCTCAACGTGTATAGTAAGAATTGCTTTTGAATAGACTCGATTCTTTCGCTATGGGATTCGAAAGACGGACTCCAAATTATGCAGGCATATTCAAGTATTGGCCGCACTAACGCACAGTATAAGGATGTAGTGACCCAAATATTCTTGAATTCATTTGCTCGCCTTTTTATAAAACCAAGCTGTTTGCTGGCTCAACAAAATTTTGCCATAATGCAAATTAAAGTGCATCTTGCAATCCAAAACTACTCCAAGATCCACTACATGATTGGTACTAATGAGGTGGTAGATATGTAGTGCCATGTTGTTCTTACGAGAAAAACTTTTGGATACACCATTGCTCCAGAGACAACAGTTTTGACTGTAAAAAATTTACATCTGTCTCTGATTTGATTGCATAGAACATTTTTAAATCATCTGCATACATAAGGTATGGGATATCGTTCTGGACTTCTGACAAGTCTGATATAAATATGTTTAAAAGACCAAGGTGGCTGCCTTGCGGAACTCCTGAGGAGACTGCAATTTTTTTTTGACTGAATTCCTTGGAATTTAACATACTGGGATCTGCCGTCGAGATATGGTTTTAGCCAACTTAATATGGGTCCCGTAGTACCGAATTTTTCTAATTTACATGCTAGCATGCTGTGATCAACTCTATCAAAGGCTTAACTGAAATCTGTATAAACAGCATCTATTTGGTGCCCTTTTTCCATATTTATTAACACATCCGATACCATGATCACGAGTTTGGATGTTGTAGATCGTCCCTTCCGGAAGCCGTGTTGCTGCTCATTTTATATAACTGTATTAAATATACAAATAATTTTTTCAAAAAGTTTTGGAATGACTGATAAAATTGCTATGCCTCTATAATTTTCAACAGACCTTTTATCACCACTCTTGTAAATTGGTGTTAGATGGGATGATTACCAATATAAAAGAAATGTCCCACAAGACAGTGATTCGTTAAAAATTATGTATAATGGCAGAAGTAGTTGGTATAAACATCGCACCAGAAAGCTTGTAGTAGGAATAAGGTCCAGTCCAGGTCCCTTAAATAAATCCACTTCTTTTATGGCATTAGAAATCTCTTCCTGCGTTAAATTTATACTATCTACCACAATATTGGAGCTGGGAGAAGTGGCTTAAAATTGTTTAGTATATTGATAAAAGACCTCCTTAAAATGATCCGCATATAAGTTGCTGATTTCATGAGGGTTGGACGAATTGACAATACCTTTAAGCATAGACGATGGATAGCCGCTGGATTTACGCTTGAAGTTAACAAAGTCAAAGAATTTTTTCGGTTCTTGGATGATTTTCTCACCGATAAAGTCAGTGTACAACTTTTACGCTTCTTCTGAATTGATAGAGAATTCTTTTGATAGCTCGTCATACCTTAGCTTGAGTTCATCGCTTACATTATCAGTGTTTTTGAGAAGTTTATGGGTTTTATTTCTTTGATTCCTCAAAAATCTGAGATTTCTATCTAGCCATGGCTTTGGAAGCTTATTCTTTTTCTTTATTTTTGGCACATAACTTTCGATAGCTGTAAAAATGTACTGATAAAATCTAGAGACAGCGCTATCTACTTACGTCTAAGTTGGAAAGAATATAATTCCAGTTTAGAGCATTAAGATAACATTTTATGCTTTCGTAATCGGCGTTGAGGAAATCCTACGCAATTGAGTTATTATAAGAATAATAGAATAGTAACTTCATTAGAAGAGAAATCAACCGTAAAGGCTGTATGGTGAACAGAGTTAGATAACAAATCTTCTGCATAACTGCATGGACTAACCTTAATTTCCTCATATGAGTTAGTAAAGACTAGGTCCAACCATCTCCCATTTTGATTTTGTACAGAAGAAACTTGCTACCGGTCACTGCCATAAAAGGTACTTAGCAATGTGAAATCTATGATATTTGAAAGGTTAACAGGAAGAAGATAGTTGTCATTTTCATCGGTGACAAACGATATATTTGGACGGTTAAAGTCACCAAGAATAACAACCTTATCTTACTTCTTTATTGTCAAAAAAAAAAAATAATTAAATTCCGGCGCCAAAACATATAAATTTTATAAATTTAATGAATTTATATCAAATAAAAAGCAAAAACGATATCAAATTATTATCGTGCAATTCAATCGTCAAAACGATAGTATTTGACAGTTGCTGGGCATACATGAAGCAAGCAAAATGATATCGTTATGACCATGATACAATAATAAGGTAGGGTAAGGAGATTCACCACACCGACCTCGAATGTCAAAATGTGTTTTAGCATTGCAATTTTTCTGTATTATTGATAAATGTGGGACAAATGATAAGAAAGGAAATTATTTGCAGCATAAATAGGATAAATCCGGACAAATGTATTTACAATGAAATAAATCGCTGTTTTTTTCATTTTAAAGCTTTGTTTTCAGTAAATTATTATTGCATATTAGTTTTAGTTTAGCTATTTGGGTTCTTTATTTCTTATTTAAATGTACACTATAAATGTAAAGCATAATATTTTTATTGCGAAACTTTTATTTATTGATAAACTGTTGAACATAAATCAAAAATTAGTTCTTGAAAATTGACACATTGCTTTTATAGCATCTTTTTACTTAATCTTTTGCAACTTTAAAACACTTAAGTTCTCTTTGTTCCGCGTTATTCTTCCGCAGAACTTCTTTTTTACATTATTAAAAATTTTTAAATTAACTATAAATATATATTTACTTAATATATTCACAAATTACAAGAACTGAAATGCACTTTTGTATCAGAGAACGATTTTATAGCGAATGGGCAATGGGCAAATGGCGAATGGAAACCCCCAAAAAAACTTAAAAACTTTTCTTATAATAAAATAATGTACATCCCCGTTTGCCAGTGGCTACATTTAATAACTTCACTTTCGAAACGAACGTCGAAGCGAAATATCAATATTAATGTATATAAAAAAAATTAAAAAAATGTCTGAAAAATGGAAGCAAAGCGCTATTTAATCAAAATTATTGCCTGTCGAATGTGTTGTTACACATTCCAATTTTTGTCGAACATCGAAGTTAACGAAATCAGAAATGCAAAGATCAATCATGGGTTTTTTGTGGATATTTTATAAGATACGGCAGCACAATATTTTTTAATTTTGACATTCCAGGTCGGTGTGGTGAATCTCCTTACCCTACCTTATTATTGTATCATGGTTATGATGAAAATAAAAATTTTAAGGTTACGTGATCATAAAGTATCGTCAAACGATTCTCGTCATACGTGATGAGAGCCCTGTTGCGGGATTCCCAAACGCCTTAACGGCTATTGTCGCTGTAGTTAATGCCCGTATGATACTTAATTTTTTTTGTCCAATTTTAAAATCTGAAAACAAGTGGCGCGTGGGCAGGACAGACATATTTTGTAAGAAAAGGATAAGCGTTGTTACTTTTTTATGTCTGGTGTTTTTAAGAGCAGCTGCATTAAATAAATTAATATTAGCTACACACATCACTTCCCATTCAGCATACATTTATATTAAATAGTTTTGTTTACTCTAAAAATGTCAAATTTATTACTAACAGCCACAGTAAATATTTGATCGAAACTTAACGAAGAACGTAAAAAAAATTGAAAGAAACGGCAAAAAAAAATGCAGAGAAGATACGGTCCGTCCTACAAATTTTTCTCCAATTCGTACTATATGCGTACTCACTCACACCAATTGAATCCATGCATTTGTACTATTTGAACTGCTCTAGTTTTAATTTTCAATGACAAAAGTTGTAAAAAAATATTAAGTATCATACGGGCATAACTAGCGAAAATTGTCATTTACTATGAAACTTTGCATGCCCAATAATGACACTTTTAATTATCGTTCACTTTTTGGAAATTCTGCTACTGGACATTTCAGCTCCACCTACTTTTTAACGACTTACCGATCATTTGCGTTGGGAAATCTGGATACACAGAGTTTTTTGCCATTTTTTGGATTATTATGCCTTTAGAGAGGTGACGGTGCACAGATAACTTTTCTTTTGAAAAGATTTTTAGCATCAGCTGGAAGTTGAGCTCAGACCTGCCGCTTTGTAGTATGAATGGCTCACACAACATGATACATTCAGCCATGGCCGCCATAGTTCAGACTCAAGCTATGACATTCATGATTTATGAGTTCATTTGTTTTATATCAGTCTTTGTTAAAAATATAAAATACTTACGTCGTATAATATTTCCTGACTTTCTTGTTTGCCGTTCATGTAGCTTTTGTAAAGCTTTGAAAAAAATGTGCATTTTATTTCCTCTTAATTAGACGCCAAATAATTTCTATGAACTGCATAAAAGACTTTTTCTCATTACATAAAAAAGATAAACAAAGATACTCTACACTCATTTCTAAAAGTGCTCAATGATTTGATACTGTAGATATTAGAAAACAACAACATAAAAAAAGTCCTAAATACAAAACCAGCAAGTTCGCTTGAATAACTTACGTTTAAAAAAAATATTTCATCCATAAAATTTTTGCAGCAAATTCAAATAAAATCAACAAAAAAAAAAAAATATCAAAACGCACACATACATACAAAGCTTTAGAAATTCGCTCTTAATACGCCATGGAAAAAATGTTTTTTAAATATTTATTTACAAAAGCTTTAAAAGAGATAAAAAAAAAGAAACAGAATAGATACCTACTGAATGGGTAAATATGGAAAATCGTAGAAATCTACCCACCTGGAAAACAACCTACAAATACGCAATTATATGCGAAGCCCTCCGCGCTGAATATACACCGTTACATTTTCATGCATAGTTAGAGATTCTTGTGTGCGAGCAAGAGCAGCAATGCCATGAAAGCGAATGAAAATAAATGCAAAACATGGAGCTGTTGCACGAAACAAAAATCGAGTGGTGGACGTGAAGGGCTTAAATGGGTTGGGGCAAAATACGCCCAACTGCTGCATAACGAGCAAGTAACGCTAATTAAAAGATACTTCAGCTCAACTATAACGAGTGGCTATGAGCTATGCTGACTACCTGCTATAGAAAAAAAAACCAATTACATTTAAAATTTACTAAAATGATTATATATTTCTTTTTTGCTACTTGTTAAATTTTTTAATTTTTATTCAACATGTAAAGTGAAAATAATCTACCATGAAATTGTTAACGCATAAAAATGGCTGCTATTTGAAAGGATTTCGAATTTGTATGGAGCTTGTGCTGGTTTTTTTTTTTCTGTTTTGTTTTTGTTTTTTATATGAATGCTGAGGATCGATCGACAATTTATTTTGCACAATTTGTGAATGCAAATTAATTATTATGGCTTTCATTAAGTTTATTATAATAACACTTTGTGTCATAATAAGCAAGTGAGTAGATAATTAAACGAATTTGATTTTTTGCACAGGAAACAGTACAAATATTTTTATAAGAGCTAAGAGAGTTTTCATACAAAAAAACGTCTCAGTTATGTATACTTTATAGTTATGTACAGTTATGTATATTTTGGAGTCAATTGAAAAAGTGAACTAGTTCATTTCTAGCGCAGTTCAAAGTAGCTCTGATAAAGTAAAAAAGGCGTTTAGTGTAGAACAGTTCAATTATGCATTTGTTTTCAAAAGTATTACTGAAAAAAATTGAATGGAATTTGATCCATTTGAGAAAAAATCATAAATTTCTTCTGTAATAAATCTTGTGCATGGAAAAAATTGTACAATTCAGGTTTTTATGATCTTTGCACTTTTATTTTTATAGACAAATTTTTACACTTTTAAAATGTTCACATTAAAACTTGTTAGAAAAGAACCACTTTTAGGCTACTGCAAGAGCAACCAGTTTAAAAATGTTCCTAATGCAACTAGTTCAAATATGGGGAAAAAGGTGTGCTTATGGGGACAATTGTCTTTTCCTATGACATCAACCCGCAAAAAGCGTCAGTTCGTTCAATGTTAAAGGGTATTGTAGAGAAACTAGTACTGGTCCTTTTTGGAACTAGTTCAGAACTACTTTAAATTTATAGATTTAGATTTGTTGAATCTTTGGAAATATACCCTTACAGACTAGAACAACAATATAAAAATAAAGTAAAATTACCACTTAACAGTAAGTTCAAAAAGTCCATAGTATGACACAAAGATGGCGTTACTAGATTTTTTTCTATATAATTTTTATTTAGTACCAACCTTCAAACGATACGTATAAAAATTTGACAACAATCTGACAATTGTTTCGTGAGTTATAGCATTTTGTGTGCAACTATTGTTATTAAAAAAGGAAAAAATGGAAGAAAAGTGAATTTTGAGTTTTGATAAAGCATTGTTTTTTGATGAAAAAATACAGTGGGAACCAAACAATGGCTTGATAAACAATTTCCGGACTCTGCTCCATCGAGACAAATTGTAGAAAAGTAGATTGTTGAATTTAAACGTGGTTGTACCAGCACAAATGATATAGAGTGCAGTGGACGCCCAAATCAGACTGTTGTTCCACAAAACATTAAAAAAATCCACAAACTGGTTATGAACGATCGCACATTGAAGGTGCACGAGCTAGCTGACATTGTTAAGATATCAGATGGTAGTATTTTTACCATTTTACACGAACATTTGGGTATGCGAAAGCTCTGTGCAAAGTTGGTGCCGCGTGAGCTCACAGTCGACCAAAAACAACAACGAATTGATGCTTCAGAGGAGTCTTAAATTAAAGAGGAGTGTTAAATCGCAATAAAATTGAATGCTATCGTCGATATGTGACAATGGATGAAACATGGCTTTACTATTACACACCAGAATCCAAAAAACGTTCAGCTGAGTGGACAGCAGTCGACGAACCGAATCCAAAGCGAGCAAGAACCCAAAAGTCATCTTGTAAGGTAATGGCGTCTGTATTTTGGGATGCGAAAGGAATAATATTCATCGACTATCTCCAAAAAGAATCCACCATCAACAGCGACTATTACTGTCCACTTTTGGATCGATTGAAGGCTATATCGCCAAAAAACGGCTACATTTACAAAAGAAAAAAGTGTTGTTTCAACAAGACAATGCACCGTGTCACAAATCAATGAAAACGATAGCAAAATTGAATGAATTGGGCTTCGAATTGCTTACCCACCCACCGTATTCTCCAGATTTAGCCCCCAGTGACTTTTTCCTGTTTTCAGATCTCAAGAGAATGCTTGCTGGAAAGAAATTCAAGTCCAATGATGAAGTAATCGCTGCAACTGAGGCCTATTTTGACGAGAAAGAGAAATCGTACTATAAAAGTGGTATCGAAAAGTTGGAAAATCGCTATACTCGTTGTATCGCTCTCGAAGGCAACTATGTTGAATAATATTATCGGGTTTTATCAAAATTCTGTTGTTTTCTTACTTATCCTACGGACTTATTGAATGACCTGTTAAATAATTACCACTTAACAATTTTCCACCAAAATAAAGTACCAATTACCAATTTGGTCCACTTTTCTGCTGGGTATTAATAATATCTAGATATGAAACTCATGCAATGGTGTAAAAAAACAGTTTAGTACCACAAAATTATAGACAAAGTAAAAAATAAAGAATGACTCAACTGTTGAATCTCAACATACTGTACGAAATTTCTAAAATACGTGTTAAAAAGAAATATATCTTTGCAAGTATAGGATAGGTTAGGTTAGGTTAGTATGGTTAGGACGGCAACCCGCCTCGTGCACTTAGGCTAATATAGGCCCCTTGCGATACCATATAATCTCATTTAACCTGGTATTAAAGGAGTCATGTCTCCGTTGAACCATCCCGTGGATTTAATGAATCTGTCGATGTTTTTTGGATCCATCTTGGAAATTGAAGCGAGGGAGTGAAAGAGTGGGCTGACTGATGGTATGTAGTCTCCTTCTACTAAGAACGGTGCAGTGGCAGAGAAAATGTTGTACGGTTTCCTCCTCCTCCTCAGCACCTTTGCAGCTTCTGCAGAAATCGTTGGCTTCAAAGCCTAGGCGAAGACCGTGTGCTCCTATTAAGCAGTGTCCAGTGATTGCCCCTACCAGAAAAGAGAGATTTGGTCTTCTGAGTTCTAGTAGGGAAGAGGTGCGTTTATTGTCGTAGAAAGGCCAGGTTAGTCTGGCTGTGGCGCAGGTGAACAGGTTATTCCACCGCTAGTTGGACTGGCACAACGTGTTTCGCCTGCATTGGAGTTTAAAGGTGGATAAGGGTATACCTACACCTTCTAGCCATTTTGTCATCTTTGCAATTGTCTTCTATGTCACGGTGCCCAGGCACCCATACAAGGTGGATCCTGAATTTCTCAGCTATCTCGTTGAGAGATTTGCGGCATGCAGCAAGAGATTTATAGTTTCGGGTACAGGAGCATAATGCTTTTAGCGTCGCTTGACGGTCGGCAAAGATATATTCAGCTTTTCCTGAGGTGCTCAGCTGGTTGAGGTGCTGTGCTGCTTTCTTGATGGGCAAGGTCTCCGCTTGGTATTGAGTGGTTGGCAGGAGATTCAGGGAAAACATTCGTCACCTACTCACCCTTCGAGCTTAGAGCCGTCGGTAAACATGATTATGCCCCTCCATATAGTGAGGCCTGTTTTCCCATACCTGTCGTGTAGGAATGCACACATTGTATTTTTTGACAAATACTACCTCTGGTATAAACTAGTCTGTGTTGGAATGGATAGTAGCCGAAGCCAGTATTTTCGTGTTTCCATTACCAGCTCCAAGCCAGGATCCAGACTCCCTTAGTCTCAGAGCCGTGTAGCACCTTCGATGGCATTTAGGTCAAAGGGAGGTAAGTATCCCGCAAGGTCCCTGTTATGCATAGCCCTGCACTTCTTTGTACTTTGAGAAGCTTGTTTAGTACGGAAGACTTACGAGTGGCCGGCCACCAGACACTTACTCCGTGGAGTAGAATTGGGCGGACGATAGCAGTGTAAATCCAGTGAACTGTGATGGGAGAAAATCTCCATTTCTTGCCAATTGATATTTTACATGCAAAGAGCGCTATGTTTGCCTTCTTAATGTGTTCCATAGAAGTTGTCTGTCTAGGATTACTCCCAGAAATTTAGCGCAGATGAGCGAAAGAAGGGATACCTCGGCTCCCAGATTCGTCAATGCCAGGGTGATGGCGCTCGGAAGGACATTCTTGAAGGCATCCTCTATGTCTTGAAACGCCACTAACGTATACTCCTTAACTAAGAGTGACCTTTATTTAAATAATCGAAATTAAGGAGTTGAGGGCAGTGTCTGTGAATTTACCCTTGCTGTACGCATGTTGAGCACTTGAAAGTTCCGAAGGGTGAATGGTTTGCCTCAGATAACATGAGCATGAAAGAGATAGGCTGATTGGCCTGAAGTCTTTTAGACTGGCATGAGAGGCTTTGCCTGCTTTAGGTATCAAAACTACTTTAGCCTCTCTCCAACCGATGGGAGTGTGATTTAGTTAAAGGCAACTAGAGGAAACGGTATGAAACCAGGGCATTATGTGGGGGAGAGTATGTTGATGCTGGGCCGGCACAAGTCTATCAGAACTTGGAGATTTGTAGGGTTAGAATGTGCTCGCTGCCTATGTAATCATCCTTCTGCCTACTATGGAGTTGAAATGGGGCGCCTATGGGCGTTGTTGAGGCACGCCGTGAGTCAGTTGTACTGCCGGGAAATTGGGTACCCATGAGGAGGTAAAGAGATTCAAGGCTTAAGTCTGTCCAAGAGCCATCATCTTTTTGAATGTAGCTTGGCAATGTGGGGAATCTTACGCAGTCGAGTTGCCTCCGACGTTAGAAGTAAAAGTCACAGAACATTGAAACTCAGAATAGATTTACTACTTGGTGATGTCTTCCTAATAGAGAACTTCTACTGGCATTGGACAAGGGGGTGTGGCTCTGCCACACATCAAACAGCTATAGAAGTTAAAATGACAGTACATTGAAATTCAGAATGGAGTTACCACTTGGTGATGTCCTTTTAATGGAAAACTTGAACAAGCATTGGACAAGGGAGAAGTTAAAGTCACAGAACATTGAAACTTTGAATGGAGTTACCATTTGAAAATGTATTTCTAATAGAAAACTTTGACAGGCATTGAACAAGGGGGTGTGGCTCCATCCATACCAGCCAAATTTTCGATATCGAATAGTTATGAAAGTAAAAATCACAGAACATTGAAATTTAGAATGGAGTTACCATTTAGTGATGTCCTTTTAATGGAAGACTTGGACGAGCATTGAACAAGGGGATGTGGCTCCGCCTATATAAGCCAATTTTTTAATATCGAATAGCTTTGGAAGTTAAAATCACAGAACATTGAAACTTAGAATGGAGTTACCATTTGAAGATGTATTTCTAATAGAAAACTTTGTCAGGCATTGGACAAGGGGATGTGGCTCCATCCATACCAGCCAAATTTTTGATACCGAATAGCTATGGAAGTAAAAATCACAGAACATTGAAATTCAGAGTGGAGTTACCACTTAATGATGTCTCTTAATGGAAGACTTGGACGGGCATTGGACAAAGGGGTGTGTCTCCGCCTATATCAGCCAAATTATTGATATCGAATAGCTTTGGAAGTAAAAATCACAGAACACTAAAACACAGAATGGAGTTTCTCACAATTTGGTGATGTCCTGCTACCGGAAAACTGGGACGGGCAGTGGACAATGAGCGTGGTTTGACTCAAACAAAGAGTCAAATAAAAGTTATTTATTTAAGGCGTACAATATTAATATCGTACTGGGTATATTAATAAAAATAAATAGAAAGAGATCAATTAAAAAAGAAAATAAAAAATTTTTTTTTATAGATACATACCTGATAATTTTGATTGTATAAGACTAAAATTTGGTAATTTTGTTTGAATGGAAAGTTCACGTAAAGTACAGTATAGTTACACCCACTTTTTTAGAAATCATTAATTAGCTTTGATAGTGAATACCACGCTTGGTATGAAGGTTCTGTTGATCCAAGCGGCATTCACTGTATTTGCAAGTCACTGTGGACACTCATGAAATTACCATCAAACCAACAGACACACAACAATAGTTGAAAATAATTGGATAAGGGTGTGGTCTCACTAAACGGCCACTTTTCAGGGGACTAGTGCGGAGCACAGCAAAACGGGCCAGATATAGGGTAATATCTATATATTAATAAAAAAAAGTTTGTGATCCCTTTTTTCCTGTGTTAACTTCAACATATTCACATAAAACTAATATCGGTGGAAAGGTATTTTCGAGTAGATGTGCACAATATAATATTTTTTCGAATATATTGTCGTTAAGATAGGTAAAACTAAGCAAATGTAAAAACCCTTTTTTCATATGGGATGAAGCCAACAACAATTAAACATCGTTGTTGTAGCATACACGAGCAATAGTAGAATGCGAAAGAGTCGCAGGCACTTCAAAAGGGCTGTGCATCATTATTGTTGTTGCTGCTTCTCTTAATTTCTCTCTCAACAAAATAAATTTGCCACCGCGTCAGCGACAAAAAAACTGTTAAACTGCTGCTCGCTTCATATGACACATGGAAAGACATTTATAATTGTTTATTTTGTTCAATACTTCAGGTCAGGCTATGGGCTGGTGCGTTCAGCAAAAAAATAAAAGAAAAACCGATTTTGATATGGCCGGATATCGGCCACAGGCGATACTAGTATATATAAAAATAAGTTAAATTTGTGTATCTTACGGTATCACTCGAAAACGACGAAACCGATTTTCATGAAACTTTAGGAAGTTAATATAGACATACCAAGTATGGTATTTGTATCAAGAAATTTTTTAAAAAGTGTGCGGATAACCGCGAAAAATTCGCGTTTTCGTTTTTATACCGCCAAGAGCAGCGAATTGCTTTTGTTTTTTATAACGGAACCACTTTTCGTTACTTCGGTTTTACGAGTCCCCATCTCAGTTGCTATGCTGTTGTTAACGGGGCTATAGAAATTTTACTTAAAAAATTTGCTTAATATTATGTTAAAAAAATTTTGTATACTTACTTACTTACTTTGGTGGCCGTGACAACCCGTGTTCGGGTTTCGGCTGACCTCATCAGCTCTCGCCAGGCGCCTCTGCCTTGCGCGCGCCTTCTCCAATACACCAAGTGTGGTTAGGGCTTCCTCAACCTGGTCCATCCATCGGAGGCATGGTCTCCTTCATCGTCGTTGACCAGCGACCCTCGCCTCGATCATCTTTTTTGCTGGAGTTTCGTAGTCCATACGATGGACATGACCCAGCCAGCGTAGTCGCTGCACAGTTATACGTCGAACTACGTCAATGTTTCCGTAGAGCTCATACAGCTCGTGGTTCATTCGGATGCGATAGTCATCGCCGACTCGAACAGGACCGAAGATTTTGCGACGAACTTTTCTCTCAAACACCCCCATAGCGGCTGCGTCAGTTTGCGAAACTACCCATGCCTCAGCGCCATAAAGCACCACAGGTAGAACGAGAGTCTTGTAGAGTGTTAGTTTTGTCAATCGAGGAGGGCTCTGGAACTTAGTTGCTTACTGAGCCCGTAGTAGTACCTATTAGCAATTATTGATATTTGCTTTATCTCCAGGCTGACTTCGTTGTTGTTATTAATGGCGGAGCCAAGGTATACGAACTCCTTGACTACTTCAAAGTTATAGCTGCCGGATGAAACGTGGGAGTCTAAACGCCGCGCTCCCTTGTTTGTAGACAGCGTATACTTTGTTTTACCCTCATTTATCGTCAAACCCACTTTGGCTGATTCCTTTTCGATAGCGGTGAAAGCAGCGGTAACATCTCTCTTGGTTCTGCCTACAATATCATCAGCGTACGCAAGGAGCTGGACACTTTTGTAGAAAATGGTGCCATTACGATGCACACCGGCCTTTCGTACGATCCCCTCAATGATGATGTTGAAGAGATCGCAAGATAGTGGATCGCCTCGTCTGAAACCTCTTTCGGTATTGAAGGTTTCGGAGAGGTCATTTCCTATCTTGACGGAGCTGCGTGTGTTGCTCAACGTCATTCTGCAAAGTCTAATCAACTTTGCTGGTATACCGAACTCAGACATTGTTGCGTATAGGCAATCCCTTCTCGGGCTATCGAATGCGATGGACTTTCCAGTAGCAGGATTCCCAAAAAGTTAACGATAATAATAGTTGTCGTTATCGGTCATTGTGCATGCACAGTTTCATAGTAAATGACAGTTTTCACTAGTTAACTACAGCGACAATCGTCGTTAAGGCGTTTGGGAATCCCGCAGCAGGTCGAATGCCACACTGTTGTATTATTTTAAGAAAATAATAATTAAGGAACTCGTAAAATGAAACAAAACACGTGCAAATCGTCCGAAAAAGCAACAATCGACTCGCTTAATACCAGCGCACAAGTCGCCTTAAGCTGCCTGCTCGGCTGGCACTATACGCATTTTGAGCTTTTTTTATATGATTGTATGTGCAGTGTTTTCCAACTGTGTGCTGTTGTTAACGGGGCTAGAGAAGTTTGACTTCAAAATTTTGCTTAATATTATGTTAAAAAAATTTTGTATATATTATCCGAAATAATGTAATAATCTCCGATCCGCTCATAAGTCCCATTTTGTTAAATTCCCTGCAAGCTTGACATCGCTGATACTTACTAGTATCAAAAAAAAAAAAATCATGAAGTATGTTATTTTATTTAAAATTTCAATCGTGATTACACTTGAACTTTTTTAATGAAATAAATCAACAAATAAAAATGAAATTAATTAATTAATAAATTTAATTGAATTTTGGTTTTGTTTAATAATTCAAATATTTTTTTATTTTCTAAATTAAATGTGGTGTTATTTCATAAAAGTTATTAATTTAAATTCAACTAAAATATTGCACAGAAAAAAAAGAAATATTTACAGTTAAACATTTAATAAGGGATCAACAATTGAATGTATATTTTTTTTTGCACTATTTATAAGGGACATCCATGAACATAGCCGACATTACGAAAAATAGCCGCCGCAGCTGCTGATGTAAGAAAATTGCAAGGATTTGTAGCGGAGAATGTAGACAGACCGGGCGGACAACAACCCATGCCATTGGCAGAACCATTTTCGCTGGAGAATTCTTTTTCCAAGTTGGCTTGATGACGTAACTGCTCCAGGCGCAACTGATTCTGACGTTTCCATTTTGTTCTAAAAGGAATAAAGTTTAAAGATATAATAAAAAGTTGAGTTTAAATTTGAGTATTTTTTTAACCTTCGATTCTGGTACCAGGTCTTCACTTGTGTCTCGGATAGATTAAGCGTCTCTGCCACATCGCTGCGATCAGCGACGGAAAGATATTTTTGACAACGAAACTTTCGCTCCAGATAAGCTAGTTGCGCATGTGTAAAGGCTGTGCGTCGTCGGCGCGGCTTTCTACCAGATTTTCCTATGCATAACTTGTGCTCGTTGTAGTTATGGTGATTGTGATTTTGGTGGTGAATATCAGCTGCTATTGGTGAATGCTGATTATTTGTAGACTCCACACTTGATTCATTGGCAGCGAAGAGATGTTGAGATGTGGCAAAGGCATGCAAATCATTGTGACAATTCAGTGCTTCGGAGTCAGGTGAAGAACGATCTTCGATATCGATATCGGAGTTATCATCGGATATGTCAGTATCTGGTTGGGAGACATAGAGAAAAAGGAGATTTTATTACAGTTTAACATTACTTTTAATATTACAGTTTAATTGTTAAAAAGTACAAAGATGACTATTTTCGATAAATGATTTTTTATCAATTCCATTGGAAAACGATAGACAGAACACACTCAAACAAGTTATTCATCTTGTTTTAAGAATTTTGATGCACATCATTTTAAGCATGTTCCTCCAAAACTTTTACCCACACAGAGCCAAAACAACCTAATAAAGTAGATGAAAATCAATGAGATTTCTTTATGGTTTTCATTCAAAAATACTGTTTTATGAAAACCATAGAGAAATTTTTTAAAACTTTTAGAATCTTATTGGTTTTGATAAGTAATCTTTTTCAAACAATAAGAAAATATTTTATTGATTTTTAAATTGTATAGGGACTTACAGAAAACTTATTTTATAGCTCGTTGCAATGGCAATGAAATCACCTTTCTAAAGGTATATCAACAAACCCCACCAACTTAGTTGTTACCGAGCTGTGCTCGTGTGAAGATGAAATCAATCGGTTGAAACTACTAAATTTCAACTTTGAGTGCAAATTTCTCGGGCTGAGGTCAGACGATGATTGTTTGAACCACGGCAGAATTATAAGGTAAGGTCATCACGGAGAGGAATGGAGTAGAAAGCAGAATAAAGCTACATTGATGTCAAAATCAGCTGTTCATCGCGAATTTCTTTATGCTCACGTTTCGCAGTTGTTTTTAGGTTAAAACTGTTACAGGTTTTTTTTGCAATTTTAAGACTTCTTTCACATTTTATAGTTTTTATTACACTTTTTATATAATATTTTCACTCAAATTAGCACAAATTTAATACCCGCGACCGTACTGTTTGCAACTTGGAAACATAAAATATTTTCTTCATTTGCAATTTCTACGAAATTCGTCGTTTTGACATTAATGTTGCTTCTCATTATCCACTCTTCGTTGACGAGTGAGAGCACTTAGTATCATGGGCCTACCTTATCATTGTATCATGGTTTGAACGGTGTTCGATATGTTTTGTTGTTGCTTTCAACGCAAAACTGTCAAAAATCAGTGAGAGCGAGAGCGAATGAACACATTGTAGAGCAAATTTGCAAAAAAATTCAGGTCAGTGTTTCTAGGTGGCAAAATAATGAATATGCTGGCTTTAAGTAGATAAAAAGTATTTTTTGAGAAAACGTAGTACTTTTATACTACAACATAATAAAAAAAAAAGAGTTGAATAAAAATAAGAGCTCTTGGCTATATTCACACAAACGGCGGCCATAGCTTGTCATTTGCTTGTAAATTTAACTTCTTATTTTTATCAAAAATCCTACAAAGTCGAAAATAAAAACAATTAAAAAAAAATAGTAGAAGTAGTATTATTTATTTATTACAATTAAAATTACAGGAAAAAGTTAGCACTAGCAACTTATTCTATAGGCATAAAAAAAAAATAAAAGTTAAATATACAAGCAAATGGGAACCTGTGGTCGCCGATTGTATGAATATAATTGCATGATCCAACTAACAATGTGGTAGTGACAGTTATTTTGGCAATAATAGGTTGTCTAAAATGGTACAAATTAGAAGATGAAAAAATTAAAAAAAGAATAAAATGTAAAATGTACAGACAAATGACAACATATGATGGCAATTTTGTGAAGCCAACTGTCACTACAACCATAGTGGGATTAGTATAAGGTGTTCTCATCCCATGAAATTTTTCAATATATTTCTTGACATGCCGTCTTGATTTGACAAGTTTCATAGTCAGTTTCATAGTCAGGCTGATGTGTACGTTACCGCTTTCATCTCTCCTACCGATCCAAGGAGCAAAAAATCGGTGAGTAAAATCATCGCAATATCGCCGTGTCTAAAATGGGTCATATATGGTTTGATATGATTCTATGAAAATGTCAAAATAAGGCATTCCATGTACATTCCACCATGACTACTACCCTATTGATTACATCATGCATGAGCTCACTAATACCTTCCAAGCACAACTGGTCATGCAAGAGCAATTTTTTATAGTAGGAAATAAAAAGGGAGGAGAAAAAGTAATGAAATGTCAAAAATTGAACGCCATCCAATTCGCTGCCGTCTGACCGACCAGCAATCAAAATGCCAAAGAGAGTAAAAATAGTTCACTGAATGCCGTTCAAAAGATCATCGTCTGACCTAAGCCTCAGAAATTCGGGTAATAAATGAAATTTTTTTTTTTACAATCAATTTTGTAATTTATTCAATTCTTTTTTAATGATACCAAAAACGTAAACATATCTCTAAAAATAAAAAAGTTTGATGTACTAAAAAAAATATACTTATTAGAAAACAATATATTATCTACTGCAAAACTAATTTAAGTCATTGTATATCATTATCTTCTAATAAGTAAAATTTTTTTAGTAAAGCCAACCTTTTTATTTTTGGAGATATGTTTCATTGACAAAAGAATTGAATAAATTACAAAATTGATAAAAAAAAAATTCTTTTATTACGCGAAAGTATAATTTTTTTTATTAGAGGCAACTTTTTTATTTTTTAAATATGTTTATGTTTTTAGTTTCATTGAAAAAAGAATTGAATAAATTACAAAATTGATAAAAATATTCTTTCATTCCGCGAAATTCTGAGAAATTTGCACTCAAAATTGAAATCAAGTATTTTCAACCGATTGATTTCATCTTCACACTAGCACAGCTCGGTAACGGTTAAGTCGGTGAGGTTTGTTGATAAACCGTTAGAAATGTGATTTTATTGCGCTTATATGCGCCATCAAAATAAGTTTTCTGCAAGTTAAATTTTCGGCTAGAAACAATAACGTGAATCAAAGTCGTGAAATATTAATTAACCCTGTAGCTCCTAAGAATGTGAAAAAGACCCGTCCCCTCCCCCTCCCGTACAATTTTTTGCTCAGCCAGCCTTTCACCTCCGTAAATAGTTGCATTCAGTTGCGGGGCACCCTGTATGAAACGGTAATTACGTATGTTCGAGACAGCAAAGCTTGAGAACGACAGGCGCTATATCAATAATTCCTTTTCTATTGGATTGCTATGGTACCCATTTGGGACATAGGCTATATTAAATTTGCCATGCCCTCTTTTAACGCCCAATAAATGCGAAAAACATAAAATAGCAAGAAATACTTAAGGGACTTGGACGAAAAAAGTATCAATCAGAGTTATTTTATTAAAAAACCAAAAGTTATACAAAAATGAGCCAGCCTACCTGCCACACCCCCTATATTGAGAAATATAATAACACGAGAACGGCTTAGCCGATTCGAACAAAAAAGGTGTCAAGTTATTCTGTATTAGATTAAGATGATTAAAAACAAAATTTTCCACGCCCAGTTGCCACTTCTCCTACATTGAAAAAACAATATAAGAAGTGAACGACTGAATCGATTCGATCAAATACGAATCATACAATTCTGATCAAATATATAACAATCCCAGTGTGCCAAACAGATCCGTTTCATTTTCCAGACGAACTCACTTCTTCGAACATTTTATCCGAAACGGATTGCGTTTCGGATCCGTCACTAACCTGATTTCGTATAAAATTCCTCTCAAAAACGCGAATTTTAATTTTTTCGGATCCAACTCGAACTGAGAACGGCCTTCATATACGAATTCGAAACGGATTCCTTTTTTAAATAATACGGATACAAAACGGATTTATGCTTAATGTAAAATTTTTTTTTTTATATAAATTTTTTTTCCAGTAATTCACAGTAATTATTATGTAATTAAAAATATGAATGAAAAAAAGATGTTACTAGTCATGAGTCTTTCATTTTCACATGTAACTTGTTCACTCATGATAAGTATTAAAAAATTCTGACTAGTAGATTTATTCGATTTGAAAGAGAGCTTGAGAAGCACGTAAGTATCTAGTAATATAAAAAGTTATATAGTTAAATAAAAATAAGTACACAATTTTATTTCAAATCCCTAATCAACCGAAAATAAAATGAAATATTTGATAACAAATTTAAGACTGCCTTTTTAAGAAAATTTAAGAAACGCTGTGAGCATTTCTTTAACGGATTCATAACGGATTCAAAACGGGTCCATCGAAAAATAAGAAAGCGAAGTGCGTACTGACGGACTCGTAACGGATTCGAAACGGATCCGCATACGTTTTTCTACACATTGGGAATAAGAATAAAGGTATCGACTGTTTCTGTATTTCATCAAAAGACGAGAACAGTTGAGCCAATTTCAGCAAAAACGAAGTTTTTAAAGGTAAAGTGGAAGAGAAAGTATTATAATTCCATTCCCTCCACTTTCATACCAAGAAGGTATTCTTTTAACATATGAATGTCATTGGATGGAGTGAGTCATTGGTCTTTGCCAAAAGTGCTTCCAGAATTTGTTCAAATGAAAATTTCTTTGAGGCGTTCAATGAAAGGAATGATCATTGCTATCAACTGACCGAAGACTTTTGCTTTCTACCTATATATTGTATATAAAAATGGATGTATGTCAGGTATTAACTCCGAAACAGCTAAACGAATTTTTATGAAGTTGAATTTTATAAAACTGTAGCAAATGCGTGAGAGTGTTGCTGTAAAGTTTTGTACCGAAAAATTAATGGGGCAGGCATTGGACAAGGCGGCGTACCACCTCCCATTTAAACGAAATTGGCGATATCGAAAAGCTTTGGAGTTATATATTGAGTTATTGCCTCAGAATTCGGTATTCGACCTCAATTTACAAGAGCCGTTCTACAGGTAACATTTTATGGGTATTGGACGAGGGGCGTGTCACTTTTTCAGCAGCCCAAATTTTCGACAAAGCTTCGAACTATAAGTCAGACATTAATGAAACTTGGAGCGAACTTGCTATTTAATCGTATCCTTCAACTGGAAAAATTGAGCGAGCATTGAACAAGAGGGCGTGGCATTTAACATATAGTTCAAATTGTTGATATCGAATTGTTTTGGAACTAAATGTCGCAAAAGAATGAAACTCAGTATGGAATTACTAATTGGCCTAGCCTTTCCACTAGAAAACTTGCACGGCCATTGGAAAACTACGGGGAGTGGCTTCGCCCATACAAGACAAATTTTTGATCAAGAATAGATATGTAAGTAAAAGCCACAGAACATGGGAGCCCAGAATGGAGTTACCACTTGGTTATGTCGCTCTACTAAAAAACTGGGACAGACATTGGACAAGGGGAGGTGGCTCCGCCCATACAAGCTAACTTTTTCATATCGAATAGCTTTGAATATAAAAGCACAGAACATTGAAACTCAGAATGCAGTTACTATTTGGTGATGTCCTGCTGCTGAGAAAATGGACCGGACGATGACAATCAGCGTGGTGTCAACCATAGGTTCTAATAAAAGTTTTGAATTTATTTAATATTTTAAAATACAGTTGCCGTGTGTAGCAGCGCACAGCGGGTATTGCTAGTTTTAAGTAAAGCCGATACTGAGTCACTCAAGCTTCATGATCGATCCTTAATTTTCGGTGCAATTCCTTAAATTCCGTTTAAAGATATATGTTATCTTAATATATATGCCGCCATTTTGAATGCGGTATTATCTATTGTCACAACTAATACAATGGGACGCAATTACAAAAAAGCCGTTCTCGGCCTGTAATTTCTTTCACAAACTATAAAGTCATTTCACCGACTTTACATATCCTTTAAATAAGACACAATTTAACTAACTGCTTAACATTTAATCTCAACAAATAAATATACACTTTCAACATCTATTTAAGCCAAGTTTATTTTAATGGCACATAAACAAAGCGGCTTCATTAGCGCTTGTTAGATGTCGTCCTGAAATATATTATATTTTCACAGGAGCAGGCTCATTAATTGCAACCTCTAGGCGCAACTTTTCATTGTTATTGCTGAAGAGCTGTCATTTTAATTGTAACGTTAACTTGTATGTAGTAAGGAAAATTTAGAAGAAAGTTTTATATTGCTTGACGTTTGAATTCCTCAGGGTTTTATATTTGTGGAGAAGTAGGTGTACGTGTTAAATTGCCAACAAACACATTGACAAGTAACAGTCTATATGTAAATAAAGTTAGGTACTTATATTTGTTGTATATACATGAGTGCAGTTGAGCTAGCAAATTTAATTGTTGCCCTTAGCCACATCTTTTCATTCTTTCTTCTTTTGGGTTTGAAAATTTCACTTTCAGTTCTTAACGATTGTCAATTTAAAAATAAACTCTCGAGTCAATTTGTAGGGGTTGAAAGTTTGTTATAAATATATTTTGATGGAAATCTCATGAGCTTCACTCCAAGGAAATATATCTGAAATTTTTTAGATTATAACAAATACAACATAATATTTGCAGGACATTGAGCAAGATGAATAAAAACCAAGTAATTGCTTGTCCTTCAAGAAATAGGTGAACACACATAAATACATGCCTTTGGATTCTTTATGAAATTTTTACATTTTCGCATGATAATTCAACTTTTGTGTCGGTGCCCAACTATGTGAGCGCTAACGACCGTATTCTAATTAGAAGCAAAACAAATTTAAATGTATCACTTCTTTCTGCCGAGATTGCTTTAAATATCTTAGCACAATACCCCGTATATAGATTTTTGTCGCGTTAAATTTTTCATATTATTGTAAATTGATTAAAAGTAAAGAAATAAAAGGCTAAAAGTTGAGTTTAAGATAGATTTGACTTAGAATTTTTTTATTACTAAGGACCATAGTGTTAAAACACTTGCCGTACTCAAGAATAACCATATACGAGCGGTTTTGGCGTTTTTCACAATTCCTTTGAAAGAGATTTGAGCTACAGCGCTCCCTGATGTTCGAGATAGAGAAGAATAGATAAGTTAAAAACACTTACCGTATCCAAAAAGCCAAAACAAATTGGTTGGGCAATGCGGCTGTTGCATAGCATCACTTAATAACTGCAAATAGAAGTGACACTGTCGGCGACGAAGCGACATTTAAGCTACGATGCATGCTCCACTTACCAACACCGACAAAATTTTTTGTTGTTTTCGCGGGTAAAAGAAAAAACTGGAATTTGAGGAGCTTCTATTTCATCTGAAAATTCCAAGCAACCGTGCTATTTATGTTCACGGTCCGAAGCTGAAAACATTTTGGACAACTGGCAGAAGACAGGCTTTGAACAGATAACTGAAAAAAAACTTTGCCAACTCGCTTTCAGCCTTGCCAAACAGAAAACTATGTCTGGACAAAACAATGAGTGAGAAAAAAATATAGGGCGAAACTTCCAAAATTTGGCAAGTATCCAAAATGGGACATGCGGCTACGTGGAAGAAATTTGAAAATACCACCTTGTTCAAAAGAAAGGTTCATTCACACTGTGAACCGAACTTAACTGTCCGATTCGAACATTTTTTTTCAAGGCTGCCATATATCAGCGTCTCTTGTTGACATTTGGCAAAGTGACAGTGTCTTGCTTACAATAACTTTTTTCGTGTCTTCGATTTTTACGATGAAAGAAAAAATTGAGCAACGAGTTTGTATCAAATTTTGTGTGAAAAATGATTTCAACTGCGCCGATACGCGTAAAATGTTGATGAAATGTTACGGTGACTCTGCTCTATCGTATCAGAAGGCAAAGAAGGGGTTTTTACCGATTTGTGAGTAGCCAAGACGAAGTAGAAGACGACCCTTGGCCCGGGCAGCCATCGTGTTCGACTATCGAAGAAAACGTTGAAAAAATCATAGAAATGTTGGTCAAAAATCGCAAATTGACGATTAGAGAGATAGCAGAGGACGTCGGCATTTCAATTGGATCCGTTCAGAACATTTTGAAGAATAAATTGGGCTTGAGACGTGTCGCTGTGAAGTTAGTACCGAAAGAACTCAATTTCATGCAAAAAAGAGACCGAGTTGCTATCGCGAAATACATGCTGGAAATGGTCGGAAACGACGAATCATTCATCGAATCCATCAATACTGGTGATGAGACATGGGTATACGAGTATGACACTCAAAACAGGCATCAGGCGAGTGAATCAGGCTTTATTTTTTTTCTATCGTAAAAATCGAAGACACGAAAAAAGTTGTTGTAAACAAAACACTGTCACTTTACCAAATATCCTTGTAGCCCTGTCATACACATGTGGCAACCAACTAAAAACAATTTTTCGAATCGGACAGTAATAAATTAACTTTTAAATTCAAAAATTTAAAATGACAAAAGAAATTACATATATACACAAAACATACTTACTGCTTATTTTTTTATTATTGAATGTCAAATTTCCAAGCCAATTACATATACTGGCATATAATGCCAACGAATCTCTATTTTAACTCTCCACACATATTTGTGAACTTGGCTGCACCGAAAAAGTTTTTTCCATCAACAGCGTACTACCTAGCGAAAAAGAATTCCGCTGCCTGTTCGCTGTCAAAAAACTCAATGTACTTCTTATGGGAATTTTGTTTTCGTTTTTATCAAGATTGATTTATAAGGTTGTCGCAAGGGAGAGAGCGAGTACCCGTAATTGTCAAATCGAAGTTGACAGCTCATAGAAAATCTACAAGTGCTCTCTATTATCATCCGTTCTTCTTTCGTAGTCATTCGCAAAATTGGCTGGTTTTGACAATTATGGGTACTGAGAAGAGAGTGCGATCAGCCCTGCGACAACCTTATAAATCAACCTTGGTTTTTATAACAAATTTGCTTCTACTTGCTATTAAGATATCACCAGCATCGGTGTTTTGTGGCTGCACTGCATTGACCGATATGGCAGTGCTAATGTATTGGTTGGAATGAACGAAAAAGAGAGAAGAGAATGGATAGAGAGACGAAAAGCAATCGTGTTTTTTAAAGGCTGGCTTCCGCACTTTATCATATTTTTAATAAACTTACTTCGGATTTAATGTAATGATTTTTTAAGTTTCTTTAATAATAAAGAGTTTTATATTGTAGTGGTAACACGTCTACAGCTTGGCTTTGCGCGTTCACATCAAGAAAAAACAAAACACACCTATGCTGGTGACATCTATATATTAATAGATTGTAACGATATACTGCAGCATAGCTTCTGTTATACTCAACATTGAATCAATAAGCGTTTCTAACACAACTAGGTGGCCTGGTGGATAGTGTATATAACTCGTGGTCAAGTGGTGGCGGGTTCGAATCCCCACGGGGGAAAAGGATTATTTTTAATATTAAAGTATTAAATTTTCTTATTGTAATAAACGCAAGCAATAAGAAACCATAAAATTCTAAGAAAATATATGTCGAAAATTTTTCAGATTTCACTCCAAGCAAATCACAGAACGAGGAATAAAAAGCTTCGCTTCAAAAAAAAAAAAAAAATAAGGACCACGGTATATGGGAAAGGTTATGTACGTGTTTGTTGAAATGTTTGCCTCGATAAAAATCGTCTCTTTACCGCCTAAGGTTGCGAACATAGTAGACGCCGTTTCAGACAGGCAGGCAAATCAGATCAGAAAACACATTAAAGCAAAAGAGATGCATGACTTGATTTCTTTATTGCTCTAAAGCAGTGTTGGGCGCGTAGAGGCACGCGTACTCATGGCAGAATTATAAGGAAGGGTCGACTCGGAGAGGAATGGAGTAGAAAGCAGAATAAAGCGAGATTGGTGTCAAAATCAGCTGTTCATCGCGAATTTCTTTATGCTCACGTTTCGCAGTTGTTTTTAGGTTAAAAGGTTTTTAGGTTACAGGTTTTTTTTTGCAATTTTAAGACTTCTTTCACATTTTATAGTTTTTATTACACTTTTTTCATAATATTTTCACTCAAATTAGCACAAATTTAACACCCGCGACCGCACTGTTTGCAACTTGGAAACATAAAATATTTTCTTCATTTGCAAATTTCTACAAAATTCGTAGTTTTGACATATATGTTCCTTCTTATTATCCACTCTTCGTTGACGCGTGAGAGCACTCAGCGAAGCGGCCCTACCTTATCATTGTATCATGCGCGTACCAAGGTTGATTTATAAGGTTGTCGCAGGGCTGATCGCACTCTCTTCTCAGTACCCATAATTGTCAAAACCAGCCAATTTTGCGAATGACTACGAAAGAAAAACGGATGATAATGGAGAGCACTTGCAGATTTTCTATGAGCTGTCAACTTCGATTTGACAATTATGGGTACTCGCTCTCTCCCTTGCGACAACCTTATAAATCAACCTTGGCGCGTACTAAAGACTCGTTTGCAAACTCACTCTCTTCTTTCACATATATAAAGACCGACATGGAGTTATTTCAATCACTTGGCGCTGAGACTTCTGCCAAAAGGTCAACGCTGCTTGATGCTTTAAGCTTGATTGTTATGCATCGAAAAAAAAAATGATAGCGAGACTCGACTACCACCAGCACAAAACTACAGAAAATATAATAGTATTAGTGTGCCCATCACTGCTCTAAAGTGAAAATCTGATCTGATCTGCCTGCCTGTCTGAACCGGCGTTAGATTGCGAGCATAGTGAACGCTTGTGGCTGAGCCGAGCCGAAAAACACATTGGAGCAAAAGAGACGCATGACTTGGTTTCCTTATCGCTTTACCTTCTTAGCATTTGATGTAAAATTAAATATATATAAGGGCTGTTCACAATCAGGTGCAAATGGTCTTGCATCATAGCATTTGCAAAATGGTAGAGTATATTTTTACTCTACACTAACAAAATATACAGAGATGCATTTATTACGCTTGTGTAAATATGCAATACTTAAAACCCATAGTTTATATTTACTATACATATGCAATACTGAACTCTAAGCTAACAGCTGATTGTCAAAAAAATAAAGTCAAAAAAATAGAAATAAAAAACATAGATATGGAAATATGTTAATAAAAAAACGAATTAAACGGGAGAAACCCAACAAAAAATTCATTAAAGAGTCAGTGAGCTATCAGCAGTTAATTTCATTCTTTGCAACAAGTATTGCAAAGTAAACCGAAAATTACCGCTCACGATTTATGGCAAATGTTTACAATTGCATAAATTTGCAATGTCAAATACTCAAGATTGTGAATAGCCTTATAGTATTAATTTGAAAGAGTAAACATGCACACACTTTTAATTTTTTAGGTTGCGAACATAATGAAATCCGATTCAGACAGGCAGGCAGATCAGATCAGATTTTCACATTGGAGCAATAAAGAAACCAAGTCATGCATCTCTTTTACTCTAATGTGTTTTCTGATCTGATCTGTCTGCCTGTCTGAACCGGCGTTCACTATGTTCGCAACCTAAGAAAATTAAAAGTGTCTGTTTCACTTGCTTACTCTTTCAATTAATACCATGTATATTTAATTTTACATCTAGTTCTAAGAAGGTAACGCTTTCATCGGCAGTCCTGACGACTCCACCCCGGTTTTGTTTTTAATATTCTTTATTTACAGAAAATAAGAAATCTTTTTAAATACTGACTTGTTCGATTCGATTAAAATAAGAAAAGTTGACTTAAGTGGTTATTAAACGAAAGTTGCTCGACAAATTGATGGGACGTGACATTTTACAAAACTTGACATTTTCACATTCGAAGAATCAAGTTAAATGCTAACACAAATAAGTGCCGATGTGTGGATTCAACTTATCAATGTTTGTGTGCAATAAAAAAAAAAAAAAAAATTTAGCTAAAATAATCCTGAAATGATAAAAAAAAACTGAAAACGAAGTCAATAGGGGTTAAAAATCAAAGCCAGCTTACATGCTGTGCAAAAGCTGTTGTACCACAGACACACGTGATGCTCGCATCAAATTCCATCCACAGTAATGGTGAAACAAACCTTACCATTACCCTGCAGCAAATGCCATTAGGAAACAATTGAAGCCTAAGCAGACACGTGAATTTAATAACCATGTTTGTATGTAGCAAAAAAAAACCACATATATATGTTTAGAAGGATATCAATATAGCACATCTCATCTACGTTGGATATAAATAACATATTTATTTTTTTTATAGTGCAAAAATTGTTTCATCACATAAAAAAAAAACAAGCAAAAATTATGAATGAATGAGTTGAGTTGAGTTGATCACTTGACTGGATTCCATTGAAGCATTTGATGGATTCGAACGTCGCCCACTCAAGAATATATTACGTAGTATTCTGAGATAGTATGCTTAAATTACAAGCATTATTCTTGTATTTATAATGATTTTTCTATCTTTACTCGTATTCTTCTGTTTCTATTTTTAACCATTCTGCTATTGTTTGGCAGTTAAGCGTTTGCACGAGCCTCACCGCAGGATAATAGAAAATTCAAGTATGTATATCGTATTGTGTGAAATTCAAGTGAAATTATTTAGAAACTCAGACTCAAAGTTTTCAGTTGAAATATATTTACACCGTATTTACATACATTCTGTCAAAAAAGTACCGGGAATCTTAAAATATAAAAGGCAAGCACAATGCTCTGCACCCAATATCGCTGAAACTGTAATGTAAAAACTGTCATGAAAAGCTTTTTGAGAACATAAGTCGTTCGGCGTCGGCATAAAATATGTAGGTTCAGTTCTCGATCATTTGTGTTCAAACATTTCACAACACACACAACACAATTGATCATAATAAGCTCGGTCAAAGTCCTTTCAACGGCTGAAAATGGCCATTTTCGTTTTCGTAATTACTTTTTGCCATTATTAGTTTCTTCCCAACATGTACTGTCCTGAAAAATGTTCAGCCTGAAAGTATGCACAGAAAATAAATTTTATACTTACCAGTGACATGCTTGCCTTTTTTGTATGTGTTAACAGTATGTTGTAAAAGCACTGTAATAATGGCAAAAAATAATAACAGTTTAGCATTAATGATTCCAACCCGTCGTAGGACGGGCTTTTATGCTAGTTAGTCAATAAAACAGAAAATTATTAATTATTCCTTCAAAGTAGGCCTTCTTTCTGAAATAATACACTTATGGCAACATTTTCAAACGCATCAAAATAGTTTTCATACGTATTTTCCGAAATAGACTTCAGTTCTTGCTGTGAATTCTCTTTTGCCTCTTATCGGCTGAAAACGGGTGCCTCGAAATGTTTTGGAAAGAGAAAAAATCAGCCGAAGCCTTAAAAGGTGAATACGGTAGTTTTCCGATGAAATTTGTTGAGCTATTGGTCAGAAATTCGTTTACAATTATAGCCTTGTGAGATGGTGCGTTGTCATGTTGCAAAAACCATGAGTTTTCTTTCCACAAACCTGGGCTTTTAAGACGAATTTGCTCTCTTAAACACTGCATTACGCACAGATAATATGCTTTATTTAGCGTATGACCTTTAGGCAAGAACTCCATGTACACAACATCGTGACAATCAGTATTACCTTAACTTTTGATCGACTTTGACGTTTTTTTTTCGGTTTCGTTTTAGATGGATGGTTCAGACTGAATGTCTCGTCACCAGTTTAATGCGTTTTATGAACGTGGGGTTTGAATTGATTCGTACTTTAATGTCTTCAGCGACCTTTAAGCGATTGGGTTTTTTAAAGAAATGCAGGTATTTCGGAGCTAGTCAAACGACAACGCGTTTTGTGCCCAAACAATCGTGTACAATGATACGAATTGATTCGTAATGCAGTGGTTATGCATGTTTTGTGGTTATGCATGGTATGACATGTTTGGTGAGCTTTTGTTGTTGTTAGTTTTTTACGCATATACCAGAAAAGCTTATTTCTCATTTTATGCGTAAAACACTAACAAAAAAAAAAGCTCACCAAACATGTTTGCCTACCATAGTCACGGCATAAAACACAAAAAACTCAGCGGCTATCTATCTCTCTCAAACTAAACTGTTGATTTTCCGTCTTCAGTTCCTCACTTTATTGATGTTAACTTCAGTTGAAAACTTTGATGTCCAACCAGAGCTACGAAAATATTTCACCACATCTCGATCGCTTTTGAATGCACTGAGCCACTCGTATGCATATGTTTTTAATAAAGTCGATTCACTGTAAGCATTCTGTAGCATTTTCAGAGCATTTTCAAATGTAACGCACTTTTGGATATTCGTCTTGATCAGGTCACCTTTCGACAATCGACATTACCTGAAAAGGTAGTCTAATCAGCTGGGCATGTTAAACCTGATCAGGTTACCGTATAAGGAAGTCTTAATGTGCTTTGAATACTAAACATGAACAAGGAACCTGATCAGGAACCCTGATTCAGATTTGAATTATAAAATTATTTTACTTCTACTTCTACCCGTAAGCCACAATGTGATCACACAACACTTAAGGGAGTATTCCTGGTTGGCAAAAATGTTTTCCAATTCTTTTTTTTCATATTTTTATAGCTTGGATATTTGAGAATATCGTAATAAAAGGGTTTTTTTAAACTCGAAATACTTTAGGAGATATGGCCTTTTTTGTCCAGCAATGTTTTCGACAAAATGCGATTTGTTTAATATGACTACTTTTTGAATGCAACGGCTTGAAGCAACGTTCTTTAGTAGGAAATAACTTTTTTGTATACGCATTTTAAAAATAAATGAATACACATTTTAGAGCTTAGGTATTCGAATGTTGGCAGCGTTTAGGTCACTTTGAATTAAGTTATAAACTGGACGCGAACTTCAAGCATACGTATGCACCACTAAATCAGAGAGTCCAGGAAGCAATGAAACATACCCTATAGGAACAAACTAACTTGTTTTTAAAAACAACTAACTAAAAAACTAGTTTAAAATAAACCAGTATATGAACTACTTTGAATTATATTAAGGCGGCATCCACTTCAATTCTAAATAGTTTTATTTGCATTATATATGAAATAATTGAAATACTACTTAAAAACAAGTGATTGATAAACTTTTTTGAATTATATTTAGGCGGCAACTACTCTGATTTTGACATGTTTTAATTGCAAATTTTTATTAGATCACAAGTTTATATATATTTAACCATGTTATTTCATTAAATGTTATTAACTTTAGGCCATCAGTAATAGTTTTCAATTGGTTATTTGAAAGTAGTTAAAAACTAATTTAAATTTAACTAATTTAACAAGTAGCTGAAAATATATGCAGACGAAAGTCAATTGACTAATTTAGCGGACATCACCATACAAAATATGTTAGTTCGTTCTATGGAAAAAAGTCAGAATTTCAACTAGTTGTGGTTGACAAAAAACTACTTTATCAACTACTTTTAAATTAGTTCATTTTCCTACAGGGTATTTACAAATCACTGTCAGCCGATGATTTGTTGAACAGATGCCTTGGCTCCGAAACTCAAAATAGCAACGAATCTTTCAACCAGGGATCGCAAACAAACTCTAAAGAAAAGTATTTTTGTGTTCTTTTTGTTTCTTCTTAAGACCACTACAAGTATTTTTGTTTTTTTTGTTTTCGCTCTCCGATCCAAACAGTAACACAAACCGAAGCAAGCAGAGATGGAGAGAAAAGCAAAATGCAATGTTTTGTTTTTGAAGTAGAAAACACTTTCTCTCACTGTTATGCTTTTAAATCGCGGACACAAAAACAATGAAAGAAAAATATCTTTAGCGATCTTTTGCATGTTGCTGACGGCACACAGTGTCGCGGCTGCGGACAAAAGTCTAAAAATATTTTTTGTTGGAATTTAAAGAAACTAAGTATATTGAATTACAGACAGCGATTATTCTCATCGTTTAGATAAAGCAGGCTTTCTCCGCCCAATTTAGAATACATAATAATTACACTTACGTGTTATTTTTAGCCTAAGCAATGAATTCTTTATTGTTGCTTTTTTTATGTTCTTTATTATTTACTTTTAATGAAAAAAATTGTTCTTATCAATAAAATTTAACTTAAAAATATCTGAAGAGTTTTAATTGTTTACATTCGTTTAAAAAAAAGAAACTACTTAAAACTTATAATTCTTATAGAATTTCCGTAGTAAAGAAACTTTTGTTTCTTGTTGTGTTTGCGATCGTGACAACAAAATCAAAAAAACAAAATACATGTTGTGTTCGTATAACACCATGATACAATGATAAGGTAGGGCCGCTTCGCTGAGTGCTCTCACGCGTCAACGAAGAGTGGACAATGAGAAGGAACATATATGTCAAAACGACGAACTCCGTAGAAATTGCAAATGAAGAAAATATTTTATGTTTCCAAGTTGCAAACAGTGCGGTCGCGGGTGTTAAATTTGTGCTAATTTGAGTGAAAATATTATACAAAAAAGTGTAATAAAAACTATAAAATGTGAAAGAAGTCTTAAAATTGCAAAAAAAAAACCTGTAACAGTTTTAACCTAAAAACAACTGCGAAACGTGAGCATAAAGATATTCGCGATGAACAGCTGATTTTGACACCAATCTCGCTTTATTCTGCTTTCTACTCCATTGCTCTCCGAGTCGACCCTACCTTATAATTCTGCCATTATCTCTGCTTTCAACGCAGAGCTATGGTCATTCGCACCGAAGCATATGCACACCGGCGCACGCACTATTGAGATTGCCAATTATATTGCAACTGTCATATTTAACGAAAGTTTTTTGCCAATGCTTCAAATAATGAACATAATGGGCATCCCGATTGGCGACGTCACATATGATTTCGCCATGTCTCGGAACGAAGAACGTTTGAAAAGGTCCGAAGCAAGAGCTCTGGCCGCATCAAAAGAAGGTAGAACTGCACGAAGAGCACAAAGAGCCGCTGAGTCCTCATTTTTCGAAGAAGAGGAAGGAGTTCTTTATGCGGCTGGCATTGCAGATTGATATATGTAAGTATTTAAAAAAAAAAAAAAAGTTATTGCCTAAAATGTTCTTCGATTTTTTTCAAAATCACGTTTTTGAATTTCGAAGTCACTTTTCTCTGGTTCTACTGCACCGATTTTAATGAAACCAAGTGCAATCGACGCAGAATTGTCGAATTTCTAAAACTGCTTTAATTTAATAAAAAGGGTTTAATTTAATTTTAATAGGTACGGCGTAATAAAATTTGACATATATATAATGCAAAGAACATATCCTGAATCAGTTAAAATTTGCCAATATTTTTAAATGTTATCAAACTCAAACCTTTAAATATCTCAATATAAACAAAGTGGACTTATTCCACTTTCAAATAAAACGGCTCATATGTTAAAAATCAATTTTATCGTTTTCATTTGTTCCCATGGTTATAATGATTTTTCCTGAGCTTTAATTTTTTTGCATTTTTGAAACTTTATTATATAGGAACTGAGATATAGTTGGTGATTAGTCAAAAAAAAAAAATAATAATGGGTTAAAAACAAAATCTGAAAAATTTGCGAAAAATAAACAAACACACGCACATATATAAAGCTTCAAAATCGGAAAATAAACACCAAAGATATAACAAAAAAAAAAAAAATAGCATAGGGACCCTTTTATTAAAAAAAAAGAATATTTTTTCGAAATTATTTTCTAACATTATTTTTAGAGGCGAAATCGGGTAATTTTAAAAATATGCCCGTCGTTTACAACATATTTTTGGATTCAGCCCGATGAGGCGAAGCTTTGGGGAGTTTGTCTAGCTCTCTACAAAGAAGTTTTACTCCATTTTGATTTAAAATCTCTATAGTTGACTTCGTAATGGGCTATTGTCAAGTCAGGCTAAAATAATGTTGTAATATAGAAAATGGAGCTAGTATTTTTTTCAAGCACCCTTTCTGATAAATTTCAGTACTGCGCCTTTTGTAAGAAAAGTTGATGCTTAAAAACCACTACTTTTCAGTTGAATTTTGGTAACTGAGTCATCGACATTTTTGGCCTTTATGTTTTGTATAGAATTGTGGACCTGGATATAGAGTCCCTTATTAGGTATGTCTCATAGTCTATTATAATGCAGTCAATATTTTTAGCAGGACGCTCGTGCAGCTTACATGGCCTGGTTTTGCCCGTGGGAATTTGTTTTTCAGACTTTTTTGAGCATTTTCGATTCTAATATGTCTTTAAGTTGTTTCTTTTCTTGACTAGTTTCAATTTGTCTATCTTTTGCATCCTTTTTTCAACCCAATAAATAGGTGACACAATACTCATTCCCAAGCTTAATAATATGTTTAGCGAATCCTCGGACTACTCCTAAGAAAACCCGTGATATGCAGTACATATTTGCTGCATTCCCGTGGTCGTTGATCTAGAGCGTGGCTCTATTTTATTCGCAATGCAAAAACAAATATTAGAACCAGCTCTTTTCCTGGCTGTATTTCTGATCTTAAAATGCTGCCAAGTTTAAAGCACTTTTTTCAAAACGAACATAGTTGGCAAATCTGAATTACTCTTATTCAAGTTTTCGTCTCACTGCTTGCGTTCCTATTTTGGCACTTCATCGCCAGTGATGCCAAATTGTAATAAAATTGTACTAAAACTGTTCCACTGAGATTTGATCTGATCCATTGCCACGGGAATGCAGCTATTAAGAGTTTCCATTTTTACAAACAAAATTTTTTTATAAATTGATTGAGCAAAATGGCTTTAAAACTTGTATGAATATGAAACAGTTTAGTTTCTAGAGTAAAGAAACTGGATCAAAGTCTAAAAAAGCCAAATCACCCTGTATCTCAAAAATTCGACCTGTTAGGGGAAAACTGAGTATAGACATAAAATCCGCGTAAACAACTCTTCAAGAAAAGTATTTCAGTTCTCTGGATAAAAAAATGTTTCCGAATTTGTAGACTAGTGTTATTGATAAATAGGCTTTCCGGAATGTTGACAAAATTTTTTTATGATTTAACGATGGATTTAATACATATAATTTGTTGAATGATCACAAAAATAATTTAAAAAAAATTTTTGTTAAAAACCTTATCGCTCCCCCTACTAAAGTTTTAATTTTTAGTATTATTTTAGTGTTTTCTAAATTTGAAAAAATTTGTTAGTTCTGCGAGCAATATTTCGCTAGCTACGGCCATTTACAACAACAGCCGCGGCAAACTTTGGCAGATATTGTGTCACAATATTAACCTCAGAGCTTGTACTTTGGTTTGAAATAAAATTATTAGCTCTTTTGACAAAAATATTGCGTTTTTTTTTGTAATTTTAAATGACACCGCTTGTTGAAAAAAACTTTAGATAATCAAATGATTTATAATATTTGTATATCCCTTATATCCCTTTTAGGTTTGGCAAGTCAGTTGAATTATACCTATAGTTGGCATGACAGTTTTTAAAATTTAAAGTTACGATTTATAGTTATTTAAAAGTTATTTAACAGGTCAACAGAAAATTTGGTTACAAAACCGACACATTAATTCCATAACATACACTGTTTCACCTTTGTTAACTTGCTCCGAACTAATAACATGCTCATAAAATCTGCAGACATACCAAAATAAACTCTTTAACGAATCCTTCAGATTATAGGAGTCATAAGGAAAGGATTTGATTACATACCCGTATCATGCTGTTGATGATTTATAAGATCTCCGAGCAGATCACGAATTAGAAAAGATTTTGAGCTTTGATGATGCATTATTTTTATTATTCGTTTTTGTAATAAATTATACAGCTTTACACTCTTAATTCCTTAAATACTTCAAAATGTCAACCACTTTTTAGTTTATTCAAAACTTTGTATATAATTTGTATTATTTGATATTTAAATTTATTTTTTTTAAATTTAAACGTTTTCCGTCGGTATTTTTTAAGTGCGTCTTTTGAAAGCTTTCGCAAAGCAAAAATGTTTTAATTTTAAACGAGTTAAGACGACCGTTAAGCTAAACCGTTATAAACGAAGTCAAATTTACAACTAGCGCCGCGTGTTAAGCCTTTGACAGGCTCAGCTATCATAGAAAGAAGATGTTTTAAATTTGAATGATTGAAAAAATTGTGTCCTCATACTCGTCCTTGTCAACGTCGATGTATGAATTAAATAAATGTCAGTCAAGTCAAGTCGTAACATAACTGCTCATCTGCTCTCATTTAAACTCAGCTGCATGCGACGAGTGTGTGTAAGAGCGCAATGTCAGTGACTTGTAAAAGTTTAATCGTGTACTTAACTGTTATTTAATAAATTGCTCTGCTGTTGGTGGTGGTTTTAAGCATGCAGCTCTGGGTATATTTCAACCCAAACCAACAAACACCCACAACGTTAGCCATTTTGTTTGAGATATTAACGTCAGTTTTGCATAAATCGTCGTTCACATTAGTCGCACACTCTCTCTTTCTCTCTCTATCGCTCTTACTCTCTCTGTAATATGTTGGCGCATATTTTCAAAGTCCTTTCAATACTCTTTCCTCTTGTGCTGCCTTCTCAGCCCCAGCCTAACTTTTGTAGGTGTGGTGAAGAACATATTTGATGAGAAAAACTCTGCGTTAGGCTTTTTGATTGGTTAAGCGTTTAACAACCCCCTGTAGCTTTTATGTCACCGATTATTTTTTTTTTTGGTTTTTTTTCTTTCAACGATTATGGTCTGTTTAAGTTCATGTGTATTTTGTCTTAATTGCATCAACATTTTTTAAGCTGTTACTTGGGTTTGGTTACAATCTCACCAGTAAGAATAATAACCGGCATTAGTTTGGAAACGCTTTTGCATGCAAGCATATCGTTCAGTATTTATGCAAATTTTAGCTCATGATTTATTTGACTCTTGCTTCTGTCAATTCATTTGCTGATAACTTCAATTAGAATTTAAGAATAAATCAGTTCGTGTAGAAGTTCTAAAAATTAGACTATATGACCCAAAATTCGTACTTATTCAATAAGGTCTTCCACACGATTTCAACTTTAAATAAATATTTTTATCAGTTTTCTTCTAATTAAGCTACCGATCCGTATAAGAACAAAATTATTCTATTTGATTCTTCTTAAATCTCTACTCTAACCTTAATCTGAAACTTTTATATCTAGTGGCTTTCTTCGCTTGAACACATCCAGAGCTAGCATCGTAGCTCCAATTAAATGCAGTGATCCTGTTACTAGAATATCTACATCCTGTGCGAGACCAAATTTATGGCGCACATAGCAAAAACTATCTAGGATAGAGCCAAAAACTTGACCGTTGTCTGACTCATCAGCCTCGTCACACAATTGCTGCCAATTGCTAGCGTGCAGTTTAGCGCGCTTTATTTGATCGGCTATGCCAATAACTGACATGGTATCGCTGTTATTTGAGCTACCCGAAGCTATGTTCGGCACGAAACAGGAAAGTGTGATATCAATCTTCTGACGCAGAATCTTTAAAAGCATGTGAGAATCGCGTTCACCAGTGGCATTAAATATCAGTACTTTAGGTTTTGCGCTGAAATTATTATATAAAAGTCAATAATTAATAAGTAACAGCAAGCATTTTGGTGGGCAAAAGTATGACCAACCTGTTTTTGGTGACATTTTCAAACCAGCTGCTACAGAGACAAATACTCTCCACGGTATGTGCGCCATCAAGGTGGATTCTATAGGAATGAAAAAAATTGTAGAAAATAGTTTACTATGCATGAGAAAATTTAGCAACAAAGTTTACTTCAAATTTTCGAATTCCAAAATTTCACAGCGACCTGGCCAACTGCAATTGGTAATACCCTCTATAACCTTCTCCGTTATAACGGGTGTATTAAGCGCTATATTTGTGTGATAACCGTTTTTATTGTTTCTTAGCCAGTCGTAGGCCAACTGTATAGCCAATGAACCATTCAGTTGGGTAATATTATTTAAATGCTGCAGCTGGGGGCAAATTTTATCGTTAAGCATGTATTGCGCAAATTCAGGAACAATATAAAGCATAGCCTAAAAATAAATGTGAATTGAAAGGTTTAAGCGTTTATTATTAATTTAAGCACAGAAAACTGAGATAGAGCTATAATCAGGGCCGAACTTTGAATTCGGTAGTCCTGTGTCTATTATTCGATGGAGGCTCCCCAAAAATTTTCCGAAAATAAGCTCAATAATATGCCCAATAAACTTCAAATATCTATTTTTAGCATTGCGCCCACTTTATGAAAATGCCACTGATGCTATGAAACCTAAAGAATGAAACATTGTATCGGATTCGATGCTACTTTTTACAAATTCGATGAGACTAAAAACAGCAGCGGCGGTCAAGGTTGATTAATATAGGTTAAGTCACTTGAGAGAAAAGCACTCTTTTTCGCCTTTGTCCGAACTATCAAAGTAAGCTGTTAGCTATTTCCTTTCATCCATTCTGACAGTTCGACCGAGCTGCTCTCAAGTGACTCAACCTTGGCAACGGTAGCCCTGATTGAACCAACTGTTTTTGTCCGTTCATTCCTTTCCTAGAGCTTGAGCAGAGCGAATGTAAATTAAACTGTGCTTAATGTTATATTGTGCTATTTAATTATATGTATAATAAGTAGGAGGAAGGAATTTGTTCCAGGCGAAAATTTTCATGCTGGTAATCTTCAGAAATTCTGAGCAAAAAACTCCTAGGGACCCTATAACTTTAATTAAATTTTTCCCAGCGATAATCTGATCGACTCACAGCCTAAACTACTTGGCCTAGAGAAATGAAATTTAATAAGAATATAACTCTGATTATGTAAATGCGTACTTTGAAAATTATCAGCCTTATTCATAATCTCATTTAAGAGGCTGCGTAACTTTAAACCAGCTTTAAACAACAAATCGTTATGCATAAAGGTTTTTCCAGCTTGTTTAAGATCTGCATAGCTTAAACGCCGAAATTTTCGTTTAAAGGCTGCGTAAATTAACCTAAAATTTTTTGTCGGTTAAATTTTGTAATAGATATGCTCCACATCCGGCCTTTGCCGTACTTTTTTCAGTAACAGTTTGGCAAATGTACAAGAATTCTTCATTTTTGTAAAAGATTTTCGATTGTTTGGACACAACCCGTACAAAATTAAGCAATGAATAAAAAAATGTTTATGAATAACAATTTAAGCAAGATTGCGTAGAGGATGCGTAAAGCCTTAAACAGTGCGTAACTAAACAAGCGTTCAACGATTGTTTAAGAAAATGTATTGAATAAGGCTGTAATGTCTTTAAAGGGCTATGTCTTGGAGTTATGGCTGTATTCGAAAATGCAACTGATAAAGCATCACTGCGTATAATGAGCTGTCTACACTGTCCTCACCACACATGTCAAGGAAAGTCGGCTTAGTGAGGCCAGTGTAGACAGCTCATTTTGCGCAATGATACTGAATCAGTTGCATTTCCGAATACAGCCTATAACTGAGATAAACGAGAGAGGTAAACGAATTCTGATTGCCTTCATTAATGTTAAAAAGCGTTTTCAGGCTTTTTGAAAATTTGATTAATTAGAGGAGCTAAAGGGTTAAAACTGTAGTTTTTTAGGTGAAATTCAAAGTGCTCGCATTTCCGTGGTAGCGCACGTGACGATCGACTTTAATGAGTGAAAAAAGAATGAAAAATTTAACTAACAAATTTCTAATTTTGATTTTCCATTAGCTTACTAAGCACACTATACAAGGTGTAAAACCTAAGAGTTGTCAAAAGTTCGGCTCTTGGATAGAAGCCACCAAAAATGATACGTTACGTGACATTGAAAAGAAGTGGTTTTTGACTTGGATCACAAAATTAGTGAAATTCTGTAAATTGGCAAGAGTTTTTGTATAAAACTTCTTTTAGAAGGATTTGAAATATAGTATAAGTTTATTTTCAAAGTAATCAAATTTAAAAACCTTTTCTCGTTTTTTTTTTTTATGCGGCTTAGCATGAAACGTTACGTGACATGGCGTTACGTGACATTTTTTCCATTGTAATTCATTTGGGTAATTAAGTAAATAGGTAATTAAGTAATTATGTGACTTAGTTATTAAAAACAAATTTAATATATTCTGCCTCTCCTTGGCTCAACCATTTTTCATTATTTTTAGCCAATGCCTTCCATTTTTACTAAAACAAAAACGCTTACGAAGCATTAACAAAACAATAACTAAAAAGAAAAATTACATTTGTGAAACAGTGCAGACGATTTGATCATCATGGTAAATGAATTTATATTTAAATTGCTTAAATCAATAAAATAAAAATGTTTCTCTAAGATAATATCATTAAATAATAAGTTTTTAATAACTTTTCATTTTCGTGTCACGTAGGACTTTTCGGCGAAAATGCCCATATACATCACTTACGAAATGAGTTTGAAACGATTTGATTTGAACGACTTTGATTTTTCTACTACAGAGCTAAGTAAATTGCGTATCTTAGTCGGTTTTCAAGTCAACTTTTAGGAAATACGCAAATAGTTTCCTTCAAATTATAGCACACAAAATCCAAAGCAAGACCAACCTTTTTTTATTCTGAGTTTTATTGAAAAGTAATTACCGGCTAACGATGTGGAAATCTAGAAACGATTTTTCGCTGGGAAAAATTTCATCGTAGTTATATGGTCCCAAGGATTTTCTTACTCAGAATTTCATGTGGAGTCCGAAGCAGGATCTTGCCTGCGGAACTTAACCTACAATTCGTCTTTTCAATTAAGGTTGATGTCATGGGTTTATGTTTCCCAGATTGCCAATCGGTCCGAAAACGGCACGTTTTATTACCCTATAACGGCATGAAAACGGTACGTTTTACGTATGAAATGAAAATCCGTTAAGATATAGAAAAAACAGTACAAAAAAAAATATTTGCAGGACGGTACGGAAACGTTACTTTGAAACTTAGTGTGCACTTTTAAAAGCAATAAAAGCGAACCGTTTCGTTGTCATCAAAACATACGTTATGTGTGGATACTGTTTTATGTGAAAATTTAATCTTTTTTAACCTGTTTTCTGTGAAAATTTAAACTTTTTCACATAAAACAGTACAAATAATTTTTATTTCCTCTGCGAACACACGTGCAAGTGCAAGTCCGAAAAACTCAATACATTTAAACATTTTTACTAACACTCACATTTTTAAACTTGCAGCACTACTTGCAAGGAAATTTCAAACACAGTGAATTTTGTCACTGGCTGCAAGTAAACGTCCTAAATGGGGATAAAAGTGATGTTTTTGTTGTGCTTTTGTGGATTTTTAAGGGATTTTCGCAATTTTATACAAGAAGCAACATTAGTAACATGTTTTCCTTGTTTTCTAACTTTTTTATTTCATGAAATACTGCTATTGCAGGGAGAACCTTCGCATTCGACATTTTTAAATGAACTTGCACTTGCACATTTGGATGCTGAAGCAACTTGCAGCTAATTTCGAACTTTTTCGAAGACAATATTCGAAGACAAAAGCAAGCTTGCCAGTCAAAATTCGGAACAATTCCCATGGAAATTATCTTTTCCCACAGTACCATAAATTAAATACCACCAAAATTACCCCCTAGCCACACGTGCCAGTCCGAAGACAGTAACAGTTCGAAAAACTCAATACACTCTCACTTTTCACTAATACACTCACACCTTGACATCACTGGCAGTCCACTGGCAACAACTTTTACTGAGACAGTGAATTTCGACAACCACAGCCAGTGGGAAATCGAAGTAAGAAAACAGTGTTGTATTTTCTCCCTAAAATATTCGAACTTTAAATATGCACTTTTCTTTCATGTCTTGTAGTGAAATATATGCAATTATTTTAATTGCCCTTATATGACACATAAAACATCATATGAATAAGTTGCACTTAATTTTGAAAAATATTGATAAACACATTTTACAACATAATTAGTTCCCCATTTTTACCCCGTTTAAGTTTGGTGCTGTGTTGGCATATAAAGCATCACTGAATAAAAGCAAACGGAATAAAAAAGTGGTCGAACCTTTGGCTTTGACGACATTTTTCAAATGAAAATTTACTATGGAGGTGTTCATACGTCAGTCAAATGATTGAATCAATCAAAATTTGTTGTTGCTTTCCTATGTAAAAAAAAAATGAACTTTATCTCAGAGCGAAAATGAACTCCAAAATCTTCTCTCGTCAGTCAAAATTTTGATTGAGCTCCAGACCTGCATCAATCAGTCAAAGGGTTGCATTATTTTACTTGTCTGCTTTTTAGTAGCCAATTATATCAAGAAAAGTAGTTAACTGAAAACAAAGGTAGTTTTTTGAAGTAAAAAAGAGGTGTAGTTTCTTTAGTTCCTGCCATAATTTCATTAATTCTTTTGTTTTTTTATGACTTGCATGCGATGGTCATTCAAATAGGTATAATTTCCGGCGTATTGATTTCCTAATGTGATCAGTTTTAATCCTAAAAGATCAACTATATTTCCGCTATTGTTTTCCATTTTGTAAAATTGTTGCACACAAAACAACTGAATAAAAGAAACACCCAAATAAAGTAGTGCACACAGCACGATATGAATTCACAAAATAGTAGGTAGCAGAAAAGTAACAAATGCCTGCGTCAGAGCTTCAATCAAAAAATCGTGTGTGAGCAAGCGTCAATCAATATTTTCAGAGAGAGTTAAAGAGAGTAAGAAATCGCGATATACTTCAATCATTTGACTGATGTATGAACACCTACTATCACGTGTGGCCGCAACGAAATTTGTTGATTATTTCGGAATATTTTCGAAATAAATACATATTCTTTATTAGCATGCCAGTACTATCACGTGTGGCTGCAGCATTGCCACGGTCAAAATAAACAATAAACTTCCCACCGCAATTAAAAAATACCACAAAAAATCCCGCGACCATTAAAAATTACCACAAAAACACCGCGCTTTTAAAAAATGCCACCAAAAATCCCATATGCATTAAAAAATACCACAATAAATCAAAATTTTCGGAAAATCTGGAGATGTTCAGAAAGCATTTTGCAATAAAAAACGTACGAACAAGGTCGTAACACTTCGTTAACTCTAACCCTTTACAACTAAAAAAACCAAAGATATAATAGTGATATTCAATGAACGCCGTATTTATGATGTTCATAGCATAAGAGCGACATATTTACAGAAGCGTATTTTGCAAGAAAAATTTAAGGAATTTTACAAAGGTAAAATCGTGGTGTAAACAGAGCGTTTAATGGGTATAATGGCAATGATTTCATATGAACTGTTTGCTTAATAAATGTGAAAAATCATATGGAAAAAATGTCCCATATACCCACGGCAATTAAAAAATACCACACTGAATTCCCACGCTAATTAAAAAATACCACGCCGAATTAAAACATACCATAGGAATTCCCAAAAAAAAAATTCCCAAGGGCAATTAAAAATTACCACGAATGGGAATTTTCCCACAAAACTGGCAATCTTGCTTGCAAGTGATTACTTGCACGTGTGTTCGTCAAACAAAATACGGCAACTCAACTTCACAACTGAACGAACTACTTTGCTTTCAATCAACATTCAATGCATTGAACACAGGTGAAAAAGAGAGAGCATAAAAGGCAAGAACAAACAACGCTAGCGTATGAAGCGAATACAAGGGGAACGCTTTCAAGGTACAAAAACATGCCGTTTTCATACCAGGAAATCAAATACTACCGATTTTAGACCCGTTTTGTTGGGTTATGGTATTTATATCATACACCCCTTTCACATTGGTCAAGAATTCAATTCAATTTTCAGAGTTTGTTGGCAATTCGCCGCAAATCGGAAGCGACGAAAGGGACTAAAATTGACGGTACCAATGTCTCTGTACCGTCAATTTTTTCGTGTTCCCTTTTGTTTTCACTTTCATTGCTTTCAATTTTTGACCAATGTGAAAGGGGTCATAGACATGCTCCATATGCAACCTTTATAGACTTTTTCAGCAAATGTACAAGAATCCTTCGTTTTTGTAAAAGATTTTCGATTGTTTAGACACAAACCTTACAAAATTACTTTCAGCAAGGTTGCGTAGAGGATGCGTAAAGCCTTAAACAGTGCGTAACTAAACAAGCGTTGAACAGTTGTTTAAGAAAATCTATTGATTCTAGTAAAATTTTTTGAGGTTATTTAACTTGAACTTTGTCACGACGTAATTTTTTAAAGAGAAGAACTGTCCAGTGAAGTAATATTTTAAAATCGGCCAACCCATTGCTGGTATCTAATCCTATTAATATTCTGCAAAATCAACAAAAAACCAACAACAAAATAAAACAACAACAAAAACCAACAACATTTGTCGTAGCGGTCACGTCAGATCACAAGTTAAAATTATTAAAGACAGTAAATTCGGTGAATTGCAACACACATTAAATTTTTAAAATTGTGGTTAATATTATTTGCATTTAAGCCTATGCATTTTATGAATTAATAAAAATTGGGCTTCATCACAATATAGTTTTAGAAGCGAAGAACAGTTTAGTGAGAAAAAATTTAAAAATCGGCCAACACATTGCTGAGATCTGATCCCGATAACATTTTGCGAATAAGTTGCCCCATGGCAAATATGTTCACTCTTTCCAAAAAAGCTTTGCTGGAATTCCTATTTTTAAAAGTGTTGAAAATATTATGAAAATATAAATGAAAAAACCAGCAATATTCTTTTCAAACTCAAAATTATCAGGTTCTTGAAGTTTTTATGTAAGACTAATGCCAGATTTTGTAAGAGCATTTTTTCAATGAACTTCCCAGCACAAAAGTCGCGTTTTGTACATTAAAGGGTTAATAACTTGAACCCACGATTCAAGTGTAACTTACTAACTAAGATTTCAATAAATTTTAAATATGTTAAAATTACAACGGTAAAATATTGATACATATTTTAATTTTACAAAGTTTCTTGTTTAATTTTGTCGCCTGCTGAATAGTTTAATCGAATTGATTAAACAAATTTATGATTATCCAGCTAATCAGTCGTATTTCAAACTTACATTCTTCTCTGCTGCACGCTCTTTTATGACTCTCAAACATTCAGACTGTGTAGCTGATGTGTAAACATTTGAATTATTTTTGATGATACCCGCTTTTTGCCAGGCAATAGCTTCTAGTGTTTCGCCAAGTAGATTAGTGTGTTCCAAGCCAAGCGAAGTAATGCCAATAGTTTTTGTATGACTGCAAGAAAAAAAAAAAATACAAAATCATGTTATAAATAATTGCAGAAAACTAATTCAAAAAGTGTCAAACCTAACAACATTTGTGCAATCCAACTCCCCACCAATGCCCACCTCCAATACTGTCACATCGACCTTTTCCTCCAGAAAAATGTGAAAACATAGAATGGTAAGAAATTTAAAATATGGTGGCATGTCGGTATCATATTGGCGGTACTTTTCGAGACGCTTAAAAATGCGCCAAAATGTCTGTGTAAATTTCAACTTTGCTATAGGTTGACCATTGATGCGGAAGCGTTCTGTAACCGAAACCAAATGCGGTGAGCTAAAGAAACCAGTCTTTACGCCATGTGTACGCAGAATCGATTCAGTAAGAGCGCAAGTTGAACCCTGAAAGAAGGAGATAGCATAAGAAATGTATGAAGAAGAGCATCATAATCAAATATTAAAAAGATCTAACTAAACAATTAATTCAAATACATTTATAACTACATGAATCTTGAACTGATAAACAGGTATTTAAAAAAAATTTCTTAAAAATTCGATGATAACAATCAAAGTTATTAAGAAAGGTTATCGCAGTAACCTAATTTGCTTGACACTACATATGATGTTAACGCGTCAAGGAAGCAACGATTATGTTTTAAATTGTTTGATTATGTTTGTTGAAAACTCAAACTTTTTCATTTTTCGTAATGTAAAAGATGTTTAGTAATAGATTTGGCTCAATGCTTTATAACCATAGCTTTTTGTAGAATGTTCCGAAGAAAAACGAATTTTTGGAACAAAATGCAATATATATATATCTCTACCTTAATATAGAAAGGCCCTAACTCAAATTTTTTTACATTATAGGAAAAGAAAAAACATAAAAAAAAAAAAGAATTTCTGCATTAAAAAAAATTGTAGCATCATTATATCACTTATAATTTTTAATAAAAACTAACGTGGCCGTACTGAAGTATATCCAAAGTCGTTCGACGTCTATAAAATTTGAATGTATAATCTGCAAAAATATTTGTGTCATACGCTTAATTTAATTTTATCCTTAGCTGCCACATAGAGTAATTAGTAAACAAAGTAAAATGCCACACCCACTTTTCTAGTATAAAGACTCCACATCTTACTAAAGAATATATGCATGGGTTGGATAAACGACGTGGGCGGAACTTGGGTACATAAAGACGCGATGTCATTCAGTTTTATATACTTACGAAAATTTTTCAATTTTGATGACGTCACTTTGTATTGAAGGTGGGCGTGGTTCTCATCCGATTTTTCAAAAATTCATAGTGAGGATTTATATTGGAAAAAACGAAATGGCCATTTCAGCCCTAGAAAGGACTTTGACCGAGCTTCTTATGATCAATTGTGTTGTGTGTGTGATGTGAATTATTTGCACTCAAATGATCGAGAACTGGACCTACATGTTTTACGCTGACTCCGAACGGCTTATGTTCTTAAGAAGGTTTTCATGGCAGTTTTTACTCTCTGAGGTTTGCCATTGTCTGCAGAGAGGTGACGGGCGAACAGAAAAATTAATTCAATTGAAAAAACTTTCTGTGTCGGATGGAGGATTCGAACCTGGGGTCTCTGGCGTAAGAGTAACACACTCTACCCACTACGCCACGGCCGCCACCAATCAAAGCATATCATATATAGGATATCAAAGCATACGTGTCAAATTTCAAGGCATTTCTTTAATATTTGTGGATTTTGAAGAGATTTTACGGTTAAAATAGTGTCGCTTTGTATGGGAGGTAGGCGTGGTTTTCATCCGATTTGGCTCATTCTCGAACTTGATCTTTCTTTTTTAAAAAGAAGCTTATATTTTGAATTTCATTGCGATAGCTTTAAAATTACGGCTGTAATCGTGTCGACAGACGGGCAGACGGACACACGGAAATCGACTCAGGAGGTGATGCTGATCAAAAATATATATACTTTTCTATACCTGCCACGCCTCCTTATTGGCGTTACAAACGGAATGACAAAGTTTATATACCCCTTACGCAGTACGCGTTGGGGTATAAAAAACACAGGTGCGTCGTTGGACACACGAGAGAAGCGAAGCTTTTTCGCTGTTACATAGATAAGATAGCTTAATAATATTGTTTTTTTTTAATAAATTAACTTTTAAATTCAAAAATTTAAAATAACCAGCGACTCTCCATTTTAACTCTCCACACATGGTTGTGAACTTGGCTGCACTGAACAAATTTTTTCCTTCAACAGCGTACTACGTAGCGAAAAAATCTGTCGAAAATTTTTCAGATTTCACTCCAAGCAAATCACAGAACGAGGAGTAAAAAGCTTCGCTTCAAAAATATATATTAAAGAACGCACACGAAACAAAGTTTAATAAACATTTAAGATACCTTGCCGATGTCATGCATGCATTTGTTAATTCCATATTTATTGATATCATCTACTTTTTTGACACTTAAAAATGCACTTGTCAACGCACTTTTGGGCATTGCTAATTTGCTTCGTACAAACAACACCACAAACGCATTCACAATACAAACACACCGATGTTGGAGACACCTTGTGGCAAATAAAAGCAAATTTTTGTAAGTTGTAGCATAGCAAATACACAATCCTCTATCTATTGATAGATGGTGACGATCTACTGCAGCATAGCTTCTGTTATAACTAACATTGAATTAACAACTGTTTCTTACAAGTCTTTGTGACCTAGAGGATAGTGTATTGGACTATCATTCAAGTGAACACGGGTTCGATCCCCAAGTCGGGCCAAAAAATATTTTTAATATTTAATATTAAAGTATTAAATTTTCTTGTTGTAATAAGCGCTTGCAACAAAGAAACCATCAAATTTCCAAGAAAAAATCTGTACCGAAAATTTCTCAGATTTCACTCTAAGCAACTCACAGAACGAGGAGTAAAAAGCTTCGCTTCAAAACGTTTGCAAAAAATTCGGAGCTAAAGAACTTTATTTATTACAAAGTTGTTTTCCTTCTCCTATTGATATAGGTAGGGCCTTTCTATACTAAGGTAGCCATATATATATTAGGGCCCCTCACGAAAAAAAGCTGTTTGGGTCGGTTCCTCAAACAAATTCTTGGTTTATGTTATGATGATTCCCCAAATATTTCGACTCTAGCGATAGCCATCTGTGAGCTGGAATGGTTTGAAAGACTCAAAATTCGGGTTTTTTACAAATATGGTGTGGTAGTGTGGTAGTTAAAAAACCAAACTGTGAGAAATAATAGTAATGTTTTCTAACTTTAGCAGTCGAACCAAAGATGATTATTTTTTATTATATATTATTTTTTTATATTATTTTCACTTAAATTCAAATTGAATTTTTTTTTTGTCATCTTTCTTTTAGTCAAATAAATTGTGTATTGATGATAAACTATAGTGTAAGTTGAAGAACAAAATTGAATTAAATAACAAACAATTTACACCATTTGTTACAATTTATTTGAATTAAAATAATATGAAAAAAAAAATTCAATTTGAATTTTAATGAAAATAATATGTATGAAAAAAGTTTAAACAATGTATTACCTTTGGTCCGACGGCAAAAATTTAAGATTTTTTGATGCAGATTGGAAAAACTTTCTCATTACTATTATTTCTGACCGTTTGTTTTTATTTTAAATACCAAACCAAGCATCATATATATATGGGGAATATTTGGGGAATCATCAAAAAATAAGCTAAGGACTATTTTGAGAAAACGACCCGAACAACTTTTTTTTCTATGGAGCGTGAGGCACCTAAATATATATACATTATCAGCCTTATTCATAATCTCATTTTAGAGGTTGCGTAGCTTTAAGCCAGCTTTAAGCAACACATTGTTTTTCATAAACTTTTTCTGGCTAGTTTAAGATCTACGTAACTTAACCCATTTTAGCCCGCTGGTCGATTTTTCGACCTCAAAATTTCAAATTAATTTCTGGAAAAATATAAAAAAATCTCTTTCCGAATACACATGGTTCAGTTAAATGAAAATTCAGAAAACATTAATTTTTTTAAATTTCCTATTTTTAACTATTCAGGTAGCGGTAAAAAAATACCTTTTTTTGGCAATTTTTGAAAAAATCAAAAAAAATATATAAATGTAATGTATAATAAAACTATTTACGTAAGCAGGCAGCCCAAAGATTAAAATATGAGAATCAATTGGTTTTGGACAACACAGGTATATTTAACTATGTATTAACTGTGGGATAAAACTCAGATGGTCTATTTTTCGACAAATGGCCCTATATGTATACTTTTATTATAATATTTTCACATGCCACTCTTACATATATTTCATTTAATAAAACTAACAATATTTTATTTCAAATTTTTTAATTTTTGTATACAGACTGGGCCATTTTTCGATTTTTCGACCACTTCGTAGCCGAAAAATTTTAATTTTAAAAAATCTTAAGCTTTGGAATTTTCTCAATTAGATCACTAATAACAAAATCTGAAAATTTCATTACGAAATTCCAAAGCGTTCTGGTAGCGGACCAAAATTGGTTAAATGCCGAAATTTGCGTTTAAAGGCTGCGTAAACTTAACCTATAACTTTTGTCGTCTTTTCGATTAAGGTTGATGTCATGGGTTGATATTTATGATATTTATATCGGACATGCTTCATACGCTACCTTTATAGAGTTTTTTTCAGCAAATGTACAAGAATTCTTCGTTTTTGTAAAAGATTTTCGATTATTTAGACACAAACCTTACAAAATTAAGCAATCTGCGTAACTTGAACGTCGAAATTTGCGTTTAAAAGCTGCGTAAGTTTAACCTAAAATTTGTTTTCTCTCGTGTGAAACACGGCGGCTATTTTTGAACCTGTGTGAAGCAGCGAGCATTCGAATAAGTGTGCCACACCGAAGTGCAGTTGTTTTTTGTTTTTGCTTGTGTGACGGAGAAAATCAAAAATTTTTTTCCAACAAGCTAACATGTGTTGCACTATCGCAAACATGCTTCTTATTTAGTGAACTCGTGTGAAATGGCCGAGATAGCAGATGTGTTACCCGCATTAGGTTGATGTTTATGATATTAATATCGTAGACATGCTCCATATACGATATTTGTAGTGCTTTTTTCAGTAACAGATTGGCAAATGTACAAGAACTCTTCGTTTTTGTAAAAGATTTTCAATTGCTTACACACAAACCCAAGGTTGATTTATAAGGTTGTCGTAGGGCTGATCGCACTCTCTTCTCAGTACCCATAATTGTCAAAACTAGCCAATTTTGCGAATGACTACGAAAGAAAAACGGATGATAATGGAGAGCATGAAACAATAATTTACAAGTTAGCCTTGACAACTACTTTTCTCACGAGCAACGATCGGGAGTTGTCAAATCAATACAAAGTTTAACTTGTCATCTCTTTTGCTGCTTCTTCGTTTTCTCTTTTCAATGTGTTTTTGACAACTCCAAATCGCCAACAGAACTGTCACTCCTACCTTGTAAATCATTATACCATGATGGAGAGCACTTGCAGATTTTCTATAAGCTGTCAACTTCGATTTGACAATAATGGGTACTCGCTCTCTCCCTTGCGACAACCTTATAAATCAACCTTGCACAAACCTTATAAAATTAAACAATGAATAAAAAAATGTTTATGAATAACAATTTCAGCAAGGTTGTGTAGAGGAAACGTAAAGCCTTAAACAGTGCGTAACTAAACAAGCGTTGAACGATTATTTAATAAAATCTATTGAAAAAGGCTGTATATACATATACAGAGGGTGACAGACATCATTTTATGAGTAAACATTTTATAGTAAACAGAGGGAAAAGTTTAAAAAAACACGTATGCATGTTTATAAACATGTAACAAGAAAGTGAAACGTTTTTCTTACAAATACAAGGTTTATTAATACAGGTTAAGTCACTTGAGAGAAGCTCGGTCGAACTGTCAGAATGGATAAAAGGAAATCAAGAAAAAAAAAACCTGAATCTGTACAATTTTTAGCTAACAGCTACTTTGACAGTTCGAGCAAAGGCAGAAAAAGAGTGCTTTTCTCTCAAGTGACTTAACCTATATTAATGAACATTGTACAAATAGATAACAGAACAGTGGAAACGTTTTTTTATAATCATTGTATATAAACACGTACAATTAAGCAATTCACAAGATGTTGTTAAATTGTATGTTGTAAGTGAAAGGTTTTCTCACTTTCTCCCTTATTAGTGAAGCAAAATTTTGGTTGTATGTTTTGTTTACAGTGGTTGTATGATGTGTATAAAATTGGCATGATCGGACCGGAAGTACGCCTACCTCCCATACAAAGTGGTGTACACAAAAAATAACTTTATGTAAGATGTTTTTTTTACCCCATTTACCTAGCGTTCTCCCCGGTGCCCTGACATAGCACCCAAGCACATAATCCCCAAAACCTTTCAGAGGATTTCCACAAAATGTTCGGTCTTAACCCCCAAAAACACTTTGGGATATATGACCGTCCTTCAAAAGGACATAATTCCCAATGGGGCTTATGTTCGTTTAAAAAAAAATATTAAATTTTTCTCTGATTTATATAATTATTTCATAGAAATTTTCAAAAATAACGAATAATAATTCATGATGTAGTTTTTAGGAACAATTTTTCACATCAGAACAACATTTGAAAACATCATCTCTCAAAATTTTCGCATGCAAAATAAATTTACTCAATAACAATATTTTGCAACTTAATAGACACAAGCCCCAAAATAGTTTTGAGAACAATGGCACGGTACAGTTCGCCCTATCACTGAATTCGTAAAAATACAACAAATTCAGGTGGCAGTTCTATCCTTTATTCTTCCTCAATTTGGAGCATTTCTCAAAAAACTATAGGTTCTCAAAATTATTACGATAAAAACATTTAATAAACGCTTGTGTATATTCTCTTTTTTCATTCAAATGAAGGCACAATTTAAAAATTATTTTAAAAGTAAACAATTACTTGAAACAATTTCCTTGGTTTTGATTATTTACTGGAACTTACATACAGATTTTATTAACAAACCGTATCCACCCATGAAAAATCCAGGCTACGGCCCTGACTGCCACACACATCAATTGGAAAATAATATGTAGTATGTAAAATACTGATTATAAGATTGCGTCTGCTGTTGTAAAAAACAAGTGTGCGAGTCACTTATTTTTTGCCATTTGTATAGGCAGAAAATTCCGGTTTTAATGTCAAAAATGTGTTTTTATTTAGGTTATCAGTATTTAAGCATCACTTATCGTAAGGTTGGCGCAAAAAGTTAATAGCACCCAAAATTATTTACTGATACCAGTCAACAAAAATTTCAATTAGCAACTTGCTTATGTTCACCATTTTCAAATTTAATCTCTACCCTAAGGTTCGTTAACGATGTCATCAGCTATGATGACTATGACTGAAAAACAAGTGATTTGAAAAACATTAGGTTTGTTTCTGTACTAATTTCAAGTAAAGTTCGAGTAAAATCAAATTTGATTATCTATGAAAATGAGAGAATTAATCAAAAAGTAGTGAAATGACTTTAAGCCAATTTCAAGCACAACGCTTGTCTGTTCAAGCAAAATAAATTTATTATTTATTTGACATAAATGAGATATATTCTTAAAAAACACTTTAAGCACGCACATATTCAAAAGACAAACTATTATATTTGAAGGCAGTATATTTATTAATTGCAACAAAACAAGATTTCAAAAAACAATAAAAATCTGACAATTTGTGCTCAAAGAAATTGCTTAAGAAAAGTTCAAGCTAGTTTTGGAGTACGAGAGAGTGACGTTTTCCTTGTACCTCTTCTCTCTTGAGCTTAAAAAAATTGTAAAGAAAAGCAACTTCAAGCAACTTCAAGTTGCTTAGAGTCAGAGTTGTAAGAAATTGAATTCATGCATGAAAAACTGGCACAGAAAGACAAAGAAATGATTTAAGTCATTCAATCAGTTTTTGATTTATTGACTTCATGTTTTGAAACCTGCAAACATTTTCATCAATCAATCAATTTTCATCAATTTTCAATCAATCAATCATGCAACAATTTTAAAACCATAACATATCATTCAACAAATCAATTTGTGAAAATGTCTATTAAAGTCTTTTGATTCATTTACTAAGTCATTCAGTTACTAAGCTTAAGTCATACTCCTTGGAGTCATCGATTGCATTTATTTTAATCAATTTGAAGTCAATGAAATCATTAGAAGTCAGTTTAAATCATGCCTTAAGTTACTGAAATTTTGAAATAACTTGTTGTCTTTTGATAGCATGGAATTTTTTCATTTTTTGATGTTTTGAATTCTTGTGTTTTTTTTTAATTGAATTGTTTTTGTGTTACATATTAGCTTTTGAGTTTGTTTACGGTAGAGATTTAGTTAAGAAATTATGAATCATTGCTTAAATAATTTCCCTTGATAAATATTTGATTAATTTTGAAAGATTTCAATCATTTGACTTCACATTGACTTCAAAGACTTCAACAAAGACTAAAATTTATTGCAATTTTTCATAAGAATTAAGAATTAAGGAATGCAATGAATTCAGTTTTGCAGTCATGACTGCAACTTTAATAAAATCAGCAATGACAGCAATTCTGACTTCAAGCATAAGAATGCATTCAATAGCTTAATAATGATTTCAGGACTTCTTGTGTTGTAGTCACTGCAATAAAAAATGATATGAAGATTACAATGATAACCTGAAGTCATTGGCTATGAAGTCACTGATTGCAATACAAAATTATTGCAATCTTTTTACAACTTTGCTTGAAGTGCATGTGTATACATCATAGCCCAAAACACATAGCCTGTGAAGCATGCTTCATGAACCCATATAGCAAGCATGCATCGAATGTGTCAAGTATATCAAATATGCCCAACTAAATAAAGATTTTCAATAAAAAGTTTAAAAATAATTCAAATTGTAAAGAAATGCAAATGAAGAATATTTTACATTTAATGAAACAAACTGGATGGAGCTTAATGAATGTAGGCTTGTTTTAGAAGCTTTAAATGTGGGCTACTTCATAAGATTACATCAAGATCGAACGTCTGATGCTTGAAGCATGCATGCCTCCTACGTGTTTTGGGCTCGTGTTATTTAATCAACAGTGATATATGTACATATATTTATATGCAATTATTTTTAAATTTTATAACTGTTATTTCTTAGATACAGCTGTAAACATTTAAACGATATGCATACTAGTTGTTACTTTAAATCGTTTCCAAATTCACACTTATTATCATGGGCGTATCAGCCTGGGTGAAAGATTTTTTTATAAGTTTGAAGTTTAAATTGTAGTAAGTATCTTAAATGGGAAAAAGTTGTATTTGAAGTGGAGAAACTTGAATTTTAATTTAAAAACCTGTAGTTATATATTTTTCAATACACATTTCCATTTTTACCAGACAAATGTGTTGTTCTAAAACTGCAGCACTTTAAGAATTTTTTTTTATTATTATTTTATTGTTCTAATTTTTCTGATGTCTTGGGGGTCAGACCCTCTTATCTTATCGTTACGCCCATGCTTATAATATTAATTAATCGCGTTCGTTAAATTAGCACTTGTGTTAAATAGTTAGAACTACTGTGAGGAAATTCTTTAGAGAAAAGTATTTTCTTTTTTTTCGTAAATAAGTTCATAACTTCATAACATCACTACAAAAACAAAACACCCACCTTGCCCTTCGTTCCCGAAACATGTATAACTGATAGTTTTTTGATATCATCAACGCTCAAACCACTTCTGTTTAAATATTTGACTGTGTCTTGAAGTGGTGTCTGTTTTGTATTATTTGCGATGGATCGGCGCACCGTATCAGCATTCGATTGTAGAGTATTTAAAGCTTTGATGGTTTTCTGAAAATAAAAACAATTTAAATCATTTTGTAATAAACATGGTGGAAGTGACGTCTAATCACCTTTTTATTACACCATGATTAAGACGATCAGTAAAATTGATCTAAAGAGCTCAAACAAAACAATAAAAATAACTCTCTTCATAAACACGTACCTCATATTCTTCCTCCACATTTGTTGTGATCGCACATTCATTCATGCTAGTGCTCGTTTTATGTTTACGGCCCACGGCAGCGATCTCAGGTTCCCCTGGCGTTTGGAACACTGAAACACCTAGATAACACGCGCGTTTGCCTACTGAGCGCACACCGCAATGCAACAGCATTTTATATATGAAACCTCCCCTAAATACACTACGTAAAATATATTTTTTGGTTTTTTACTCTATTTAGCTGAGAACCTGAAAATATGAATGGAATAAAGAGAATTCTGGTTTTACTGCGAACTAAAAACTTGCATATTATTTGAGGTAAATTCTAAATACAAAAGGTATTAGAGCGGGAATTATTATTGCCAGATCAGCGGATTTCCCGCCAAATGTGCGGATTTTGATGCCATTTGGCGGGATAAGTATTCAAAAATTCGCTGGTGGATTTCTCGTTCTTTATTAAATTTATCTTAATTAAGTCTTGTTTTTTAGTTGTAGTTATGGTTTCTTTTAGTTGTAGTTATGGTTTCATGTGTATAGTAGTTAGTCATTTAAAAAATGCCATCTTGTGTATCGTGTAAAATAATCATCTCAAAATTGTAACCTTGTGTTAGGGGTTTAATTGTTCGAATTCGAAGATCGATTCTATTTCACAATAAACTGCCATCATTATTAAGAATCTTATTTGTTGTGAAAAAAATAATTTATAAAAATAAATAAAAAAATAATACGCATTCCGTGTTGTGTACGGGGACATTTTTCAGTACTTTAACGTATATTTTGGTGCATTTTAATGATAAAACGAATTTAATTTTTTTTTTTTAAAATCCAGTTTTGTTAAGTATATGTGTATCTTTAAATTTAAATTTGGTTTAATCGATTTTCTAAAACAATAACCAAAATATAAAATATCCACTAGGTTGCGTACGGAGGACATCAAAAATACCGCAGGAAAAAATCAATAAATCAGTGAAATGTGTTAAAATTTCAAGAAACATTTTATTTGTATGAAAAGTATAATAGTATAGAATTCAATATTTTATTTTAAATTAATTCAAAATTATATACAAAAATTATGAAAATTAAAATTTCGGTTGCGTACGGTGTCCGCAACAATTGAAGGACTAATTGCAGAAGCATGATACCAAAAACTGGTATTTTGGGTTATTTCTACTACATTGTACCACAGTCAGACCTGCTGAAAAGATTGGGGCTTATTTTCAATAAATTACCAACTTATATAACAATTATGTTGTTATAACTTATATAACAATTAAATACTTTACAAAATTTTCTACTCAAAAACTTGATAATCCATATAAAAAGCTACCCTTCAAATAGAAACGGTGAATTTAACTGCGAGTTATATCAAAATTCAAGATATTATTGGCTAAAGCGATGACGGTATGATAGACGAAGATTTCCTGTTAACCGCTTATTGAGCGATATCAAAAACATTGAGCAATATTTATTTTAATTTATGTGACATATCAAGTTTTTACGCAAATAATTTTTACTTTTAAATTTGTAGTGGCTTATCATGTTTTTCCATTTAAGAAAATGGTTTGAAAGCATGTAACAATAAATAACCTATAACTATTGATTAGTTTAACACTACGTTTACATTGCAGCTTTAACTCGAGGTTTGGCTGAAAAAGTTTTTGTAACGTCTAAACTGTTTACACTGTCTGTTGAGAGGTTAAGTCTGACTTTTCCGACATTTTCTGATTTCGAAATTTTTTAATCAGACATTCTCTTTTGGTGTTTACGAAAAAAAAACCTAAGGACAGTGTTGCATTACAAAATTTGAATATTTCGATGGTGATTTCAGTGAAACCTCTAATAGCGTTTTCTTTTCTCAAAAAAATTCTGCATTTGTTCTGCCCTCTTTGAAAATTCTACATTTTTTCCCTTCTATCTCGAAAAAAATTTTAACCTGTAAATTATATCGTATTCTTTTCTAGAAAATGTTGACTTCAAAAGTATAAAAAATGCAGAATTTCCGCATTCTCAAGATCGACGGTTTTACAAATCTGCCCTCAAATTCTACCAACTGAATGAACAAAAAAAGTGACATGTTAGGGAAATATTAAACATAATCATTGATATTTCATTAAAGTTTGAGCTTTTTGCGAACAACAAAATAAATTGTAATATTTTGAGTTTTAATAATCGCAAATATAAATGCAACAGTTGTGTCGGCATAATTTTACTTAATTGCTATTTTTTATCTTTAAATTTATATAGTGCGTTGTTAGAAGGAATGGACCGTATTTGTAAAAGAGTCAATAAAAAGATCCCTCGCCTTAATGGAATCGTGCGTACACTTATTAAATTGATTGATGATGCACGAGAGACATTCCCAGCTGCTATATATTTATACGGAAATGCAGGAACAGGAAAAATATGCATGGTAAAGGAGGTGCTGCGACAGACGGAAAAACATTGCAACAAAACGTTCAGCATTTCTAAGCACGGTCGAGTGCTATACCACTAAGATTCCACACATGCTTAGTGAACTGCGACCAGTGCAGGAGAATGAGACAACCCTACGCTGTGACACGCTCAAGGATTTTATTGTTGTGCTGGACAATGCAGAGCGCTTGCGTGATATGGATGCCAACCTTTTGCTAACACTATTGCGCCTAAACGAGTTCACGGGACAGAATATATGTTGCGTGATAATCTCAAAGCTGGCATTCGAAATATTTTATTGCAAGACTGGACTGGCACATATAATATGGCTAAAAACAAGCTACTATTTCTCAAACATCATGGTAAGCAACGCAAGCGCATGCAGGCTGTAAATGCTAAAAGTAAGGTGACGGAAAAATGGCCACCACATTGGGTCCAAAGTCTTTTAGTATCGATCGTTTGCTGGCTATATTTTACGACATGCTCAATGAAAAGGTCAGCTTGACTTGCAATATGCTGTCGAAAATTTCTAACCTGGTGCATTTGAAGCTTTTGACTTTCGTCTCTGGCGAAAACAACGTCATGGATGGTTCGTCTCGATTGCAGTGCACTGTCGATTATGAGCTTATACTGTACATTGAAAAAGTTGTGGGATTCAATGTGCGACATTATCTATGCGATTTCATGTAGAATAAGCTGGTGGCGTTAGGTTTAAGCTTAGATACTCGTAATTTATTTTAGATAATTAACATTTTTTATAAATGCTTGGAAACAAGACAATAAATAAAACCGTCTGAATGGATTAATGTTTTAAAAGAGCTTAATAAAGTTTAGAGAAAGAAAATAGTAATTATTTTATTTACATACATTGAATAACATTTCTTTGTAAGATATTTTCGAAGTTATTCGCATTTGTTGTTTCGCAATTTAATTTCTTTGAAGTTTCTCAAAAATAAACAACAGTGTAGCCAACACATCATTGAAAAATATGTTGCATTTTTTCTGATCTTTTCTTGACTTATAAGAAGTCAACATTTTTTGATTTCAAGTCAAAATGTAAAAAATTGTAAACTCTCAGAGGGCAGAAGTTTTCGTCGAGAAAAGAAAACGCTATAAGCTTACACGGTTTAAATTTATGTGCGGAGCCCTAGAGGTTAGTAAGCGGTTTCAGTACTTAACCTCATTTTTGGACTTAACCTCCAGATTTGGCTGCAATGTAAGCGTAGTATAAAAAAACGGCCATATTTATTTTTTTTTTATTTCTGCTGATAATGATGTTGCTTCTAAGGAAACGTGTTTTAATATTTACTTTTAAATTTTTAGTAGCTTATAATGGATTTACAATACAGTAAAATTCTGTAGTTGCATCTAAAATCAAAACGTTCGCAAATTTTCCAAAATCAGATGATTATTTCGATGTTTAAATTTTGTTGCATATCAGGATATATGTGTTTTCATAACTAAATACTATTATAACACTTGATAAAAACACTTTAGCTTTTTTTCATTAAAATTTTTTCGCCGTTAAAGTTAATTTTTAAAGTAAAATTTTTCTATTAAAGTCACATACCAACGTTAGCTTTCATATCGAAGAAAAATATGAACTCAAAAATGATTACCAGCAATAATAAAGACTGGTTTGAAAACAGCAATTATAGTATATAAGACGAAGATTTCATAGTCCCGGTTTACATTCGTGAAGAATTGACAATCACGTCTTGCATTTCTGTATGAAAGACGCGGACATCAACATGAGAAAAAAAAAACGAAATGGCCTTGAAAGGACTTTGACCGAGCTTCTTTGATATATTTTTGTGGCAATACAACACTACTTTACTTTGACCACTTTGCTATTTTGATAAGAGAACATTAAGCTTCTCTCTTTTTAATTGAAATAAACACATAGAGAGAGACAAGAAGTTTGAGAAAACACGTGTTTTATTTTGACATATTGATTTAGCTAAAACAAGAAACACAACAGCACAAAATTTAAACAAAATAATAGAATAATAAAGTGAATTGTTGAAATTTTAAAGTATATTTTATAGTGTTGATTTAAAGTTTTTAACAATTGTTGCACATTTTAGAAACAATAATGCCAAGCAGTGCCGTGTGAAACTCATAAAAAATCCGGGCAATTTTTCGAAGGCAGCATAAATAAAGCACTGGAACACAACTAATAATAACACTCACTTTTGTAAGTTTGATTAAATAGAATTACAACTCGGAGTATTTATTTAAATTAAATGCGTTTGATGCAAAACTTTTCACTTGTAACAACAATAGAAAACTTTTTCTACGCAACTGACAGCATAAACAGCTGCTCAGATTACTGTCAACGAGGCGCTGTTGACATTTACAACAAACAAAAAAAAAAAACTAGATAAACAGCACCAGTGTTAAGAAGTATAAATAAATAATGAAACGCCAAGTGGAGGAAAAGGAAAATAAAATAGCAACACCAGACGATGATGATGAAGTGAGTGAGAAGCCCCAGCAGCAGACAAAAAGGTATGAAAATGCTTCAAGTAATGGCGACAACTTATTAATGTGTTTAATTTGCTTGCAAATACCTGCAAACCAGACTTGGTCAATGTGAGGTGTGCGCGGCGCAACCAGCACGTTATTCTTGTCCAAAGTGCGAGGTTAAGACCTGCTGTGTTAACTGTGTACAAATACACAAAAAGGAGCTCTCCTGCAATGGCATACGTGATCGTACCAAATACATTCCACTACGCAAAATGACCAAAACCGACTTTATGAGCGACTATTACTTTCTGGAAGAAGCCACGCGTTATGTAGAAGCACGCAAGTCAGATAAAACCAAAGGTTACACACGCTACAACAAGATACTACCGCCGCGTTTGTTTGCCTTGCGCAAAGCGGCAGCAGAACGCAAGATAACAGTGCGCTTTCTGCTTCTGAACTTTACGCGACATCGTGAGAACACTAGCCGCTATGATTGGACGCAGAAGCGTATATTTTGGCATGTGGAATGGATTTTTACAAATGCTTGTAACGTCAAATATGCGGACGAAAGTTGTGATGAAGATCTGCCGCTGCACAAGTTGATTGAAAAATATGTGAGTAGGCAAAACGGCGAGGTTGCAATGAAGGGTCTGGAATATTATGCAAGTGTAGGCACATTCAATCTAAAATTGCTGCTTAAGGCAGAGGGCATTAAAAGATGTCGCGAGCGTTTTTATCCGCTGGACTGTGCAAAGACGTTGCGCGATAACCTGGCGGGCAAAACACTTGTTGAATTCCCCAGCATATATGTCAGTTATGAGCAGCAGCTGCCGGGCATGGATGTTATTGATAGTGGTGAGTTGCATGAATAATGTACTTAGATTTTTTTTATATCTTTATTGTGCATGAAGACGAAGACGTGGCCAAAGAAACTGAAAGCTATGAAAAACATCTTGATGCCGCCTACAAAGAACAACGCCAGAAAAATTGGCTTAAACAAAAAGGTGAAGATGCAGCAAGTGGTGCAGTGAACAATGATAATGACACAAAAAAGTTGCAGCAGCTGCTGCGTGAAAAAAAACAGGAAGAACGCAGACGCAAACGTGAAGAGTTTGAAAAGGCACCCAGTAATTTTTTATTTTCTGATGAACAGCTTTTGGATATATTATCATCATCGTCGGAGGCAGAAAATGACAACGAGACAGACGAGGAAACGGAGACGACTAGAAATTGAGTATATAAAAAATAAAGCGTTTTGTTTAACTATTTGATTGATTTTCGTTGTTTATGAAAAAGTAATCTATATATTGATGCTTGTATTTAAGAATGAACGTAAGTTTTTATAAGGAACGAATTTTTAATTTTATTTCAAATCAACCTTTACTTCAAAGTACTTACCGAGTTACCGTTCATTAAACTTTAAAATCTAAAAAACAAAAAAAAAAAGATTAAACTTTGTTCATGTTAACTCATATTTGTATTTATTTCTTTTTTTTTAATATCTTTTTTTTTTATGCATCAAACTAATAATTTTTCCTAATATGTAGTTTATAAAAAATGTTACATAAATTATATTTTATTAACACATTTATATTTGTAAAACCAAGTTAACTATAAGTTATTATTATTATTATGAAGTTTAAATAATTATTATTACAAAACCCAGAAATATAATATAAATACCACAACAACAATGCTTGCTGCTGCTGCTTTAACATACATAGATTTTCTATTTAGATAGGTTGCATCTTTTTTGTATTTCTGTGACATCATGGATAGATTTTGTGTTTTTGTATCCAACTCTGAAATAAGCACGCAAATAATTAAATGCAAATTCATATTAAATATAGATTGAAATAATTTTACCTGATAATACAGTGCCTCGTTGTAAAACGTCATCGATGTTTTGCACCTGTAGTTTAAAAAAATATAGTTATTGCAAAATCAACACGCGCGAATTTGCTCGATTACCATAATTCTCTGCACATCCTGTAATTGTGTGTTGATTGTATTAATATTTCTTCTTCTATCTGTTAGCTGCTTTTTGGCCTTTTGTATGTAGACATCGAATTCAATAAATGCATAGGGGCGTGTCACGGAGTTAACTCGTCTGCCATAGGTAGCATGAAATTCTTGCGCCAGATCCTCTAAGTAATTAAATGCTAAACGTTTTGAGTACATTTTATCGCACATCACCAAATAGCAAACGTCGTTTTCTATAAGGTAGCTATAAAAATAAGACACATTAGTAAAGAATTAAATGAATGTTTAAAATGAAAATTGTATCGTTATTGTTATAAATAACTTGTTATAAACTATTTGTCTCTTTTATATACTAAACCAAACTATTTAAATTTAATTATTTGAGCGACTCATTCACCCATTTATGCCGACAAACAGCTAAATCACCTTACGATAAAAACTTTTAAAAAAATCAATTAACTAATTTATAACATATTCTGATAACAGTGCACTTGGAAAAGAAATGTTAAAAATTTTAAAATTTCTCATACTGAAATAGATAAGGCCCAGTTTCAATGCTGCAGCGCGTTGGTGAATGTGAGCCCAGTTTTCTGAACAACATCTTCGCCTGATTCTGGTACTCCAAAATGCTACGTCCTGACTGCAAATATTAAAGTGTTAATTCATAAATGTTCATGAGAAATTTCACAAGCTGCACTCACTTGTTCGTCATCTTGCATTGTGCCCACCAATGGGAGTCCATCGATCACTCGCGCTATCATCGTTAGCAATGCCATTTTTCGCCTTTTCTTGCTGTTTCCTGACAAATCTCACAAATTGTTCTTCAGCAAATTTTGCTGGCGCATTACACACTTAATGTGTTTGCTAATTAGATTATTTTCAAATCTTGATATATTTTATTATATTTGGCTTAACAAGAAACAGCAAATTCATACAACTTGCTATACGCCAAGAGAAATTTAGCAACACGTCAGCTACGTCAACGATGATGAAGAAATGTCAAAAAGCTACTTCTTTATAGCACTGCCAGATCTTATTATACGGCTAACAAACTGTTATAATTATTTTTCAATCTACGAAAGTCAAGACACATTACCTAACACGACGCTTACACTAGACAGTAATGTTGAGACAGTTGGATTACATTCACGTGCGAGTACTCAGATTTTCGAGTAACTTGGCTAGGCTTGAGTCGAGTAATTCGACTAGAAACTCGTATCGAATAATTCGAGTTACTCAACTAACTTCGAGAATTTTTCGAGTTTTTGAGTGCTTTCAATTGTCAGTTGAATTACCCAGTAGAAAATTGGTCTCAAAGAATACGTCGCTGTCAAAAACATGTCGTTTTTCATAGTTCGCATATCTGGTAAAAGTAGCAGCTTTGTGCTTTGATGTATTGTTGCGATGATAATATTATAAGCCCTGATTTGCTCAAACAAGTAAAATGAATTAGATAATGAATGAGTGATAAAAATAGTAAGGAATTATCTTCGACTTAGACAATGTTAAAAAACTCCACAGCCCTTCATTATTTAAACACGAGTATCAGAGCTTTAATTTATTTTTTTCAGTTTATAAAAGTTTTGCAATTTTGATGATGTTACTTTGTATGGGATGTAGGTGGAGCTTTCTTTGGCCGAATTTTAAAATAAAGTTGAACTAAAACTGTTCCACTGGGATTTGATTTGATTCAGTGCCACGGGAATGCAGCTATTGTTTATGTAAAACGGTCATCTCTAATGCCTTAAACAGTGTAAAATTTAATATTTTTGCCTAAAAATCTTTAGCTCGATATCTTCTTCTAGTTCCCTCTCCCTCTCTTTCTTTTAAATTGTTGATTTAGTATAATTCTAATCCGAGCCATACACAAAACAATTCAATTGTCAATTGAGCTTTTCAATCGAATTAGATCTCGGTCACACTTTGTAAAAAGTGAATTGAATGATTTTCTTCATAAATATCGTTGTTATCTTTCTTTTTTAAAATCAAATTAAATTAAACACAACTGTTAACACACTCAAGACTTTTTTCACAAATTACAGCTAAAAATGCATATGTTGACAGCTGTAAAAAAGATTTGTCCATACACAGCTCAATCAAATTGAAAGACATGCGAGGCAACTTCCGAAAATCAAAATCTTTTGATTTTTCATCAACCAACTCAACAACTGCAAAACTGATCAATTGACAAAGCCATACTTGCGTTGATTTGAGGAACAGCCGACTGAGGTGACGATTGGATTGTAGTGTGAATGGCTCGCATAAGAATTAAAAATAGTGCCATTGGATGCATCGACCTAAATTCTCTTCTCTACAAATTATAAGCATTCCCAGAGAAGTGGCAATCCTATTCCATAAGTTAAGTAGTTTTTGTGACATTGTACCGTGCTGATAGATAAAAGTACCCTGTTGAACATACATTGTTGTTTCACACACATGAGTTGACATATATATTATATAATATTTATTTAATTTTAAAATGAAAATTATGGGTAATAAAGTTTTTTCTTTCTTCCGTAAAGTTTATGAAATTTCAGGTGTCAACGTTTAGACATCGATATATGGTTCCTGATATTTTGTTTTTCGGCCTTTTGATTAATACAAATTTGTGGCACTTTTCCCTTTGTCACTAATCATAAACAGGTTGATTGAGGGCAACATGCGACAAACAGACCGTCTCTACTCCGTCTCCAAAGAAATATTGCGACACTATTATAACCATCAGCAGCAAGTACTTTCAACACTTACAAAGGATTATTATTTTTAAACTTAAAATTGCGATAACCTTTCTTTTATTCGTTATTGTTTCTGAGAAAAATTCAGAAATTTAGCAGCCGTTCTAACAAGCATTTGATTTCTCCTCTCTGATGACAAATGTGACAAACAAAAGAAATGAAAAGAAATTTTTTGTCGCCTGTCCAATAGACAAACAATGCCACGCAACACTGTTGTCACAAAGTCTCCAAAAATTCGTCCCTTAAGAAATAAACGTAATTTAAAATTGACAATTGGTGCTCGTCGTTTGTTGCGATCAATATTTACGGGCTATGAAGTGTACTCGTAATATGCATAAAATTGCATAAAAATTATAGTTTATTTGAGGATTAAGTCAAAAAGTATGTCTCTCTAGAAAATGAGATCGCGAAAAAGTGAAAATTTTTTTATGTATATATTAAAGATTTATATATATTAAAGATTTATTTTTAATTTTATTTTAATTTATTTATATATATTAAAGATTTACCTTTATATATACATAAAAGTTTCAGTTTCATTAAGCATTATTTCTACTGGGTATGTATTATTTAGAGTGAACATGCAAAAAAAAAACTCAAGAAACTCGAGCATTCCTCAAGTTACTCGATATATCGTCGAGTTACTCGAATTTCGATTTAATCGAAATACCGAATAACTTGAATCGAAAATCGAGTCTAATTGCACTACTCGACTCTGCTCGACTCGAAATCGAAGCTACTCGCACTGGCCAAAAGATTTTCAATCAAGTATTTACACACATCGAGCATTGGAAAATGTCAAAATAATTTGATTTCGGTCAATCAAGCCATCAGCGGATCTGTGTGCCGCATACAAATAAATATTCACTAACGCGTAAGGTCCGCATAAATAATGGGCCAACTACGCTAGCAATGAAAAAGGATTTATTTCAGGCCGCACTGCGTGCTAACATTAGCATTTATAGCATGAACACACAAACGACGGCTGTAACACTAAGCTGTCAAATTGGGAATGTGTCTATTAGCCTTAACACATTAACGACGGGAACAGCCATGCAACATATGTCCAAATTTTTTAAATGTATATCTTGTGGAGATAAACTGGTCTTATGCCGCAGTGTTTTGTCGTCGATATAGAATCATTCTTAATTTGACAGTTTGTCGTTGCAGTTGTAGTCAATGTGCTCAAACAATGAGTCACAGCCGTTACCTGCGGCCACCTTATCATCACTTGGTTTATTATTACAAGTACTGCCTGTGTATTTATTTGACAAGAGTCGACAAGTGAGCAATAAACACATCCAAGTTCCAACTTGGCAATAATTTTCGAACGTTTGTGTGATTCAAGAACATCTTAAAAATTTCATTAGAGGTTCAAATACGCAGCTTGGGCAAACGAATTAAGTTTAAAACGAAAGGCGAACGAATTTTCTACTAATTAATATTAAAAATAATGCATTTTTGAGTGTTTTTTTCGGAATAACGTCAGACAAAAGCATTCGTAAGTTCATGTTGAAATTTTTTCATTGGTGAAAGTTGATAAAAGCAAAAGTGGAAAGAAAAAAATAACATTGTTGGTGTTGCTATTGCGCTTGCACGCATACAATTCAATCCAAAAGAATTGGTTGCCAGCGCCTTCATTGCCATATGTTAAAAAGAGACAAATAGTATTAGTCGTGCCTGTGCGAGGGCGATATTTAGTGGAATAAAAAATAAATTTGCTCAGTGTAGCTTTCAACTTGGTCATTGGACAATTTGGCTTCTGTGTGTTTTCACGGCAAAAGCTTTATAAATTATAAATTTAAAAATAAAATACATAAGAGCTATTATTTAATATTTTCAACAGCCCAAAGTGTTCGAGTTAAATAATGACAATTATTTGAAAACACCTGAAATACCTTACAGTGCATAACAAGAATACAGGTAAAAAAAAAATAGTCCACGTAAACCTTTTTGCTCCCTGGGCAATCAGACTGTCGATTACACAAACATACGAACTGGCGATTAACGTCATTAATAATCATATTTGTTAATACATAATTTAACTTCACGTTTGCCTAATTATATACATTTTCATGGAATTAAATCATCAAAAAGACATACAAATTTGGCATAATTAAATGTAAAGCAGCTAGCAGTGCTAGCAATTGAACATGTAATTTTGCAAAAAATCAATATTTATTTTCTTAAAGCCATCTATTGAGGTTTTATTGTAATGTTCATTAATACTTATTTATTAATTCTGCTTCATTAACTATATTTGCTTTCTTCTGGTGTTTATTGAACGTTTGCATGTTTGTTTGTGGATTTCACGCTGCAGAAAAATGTCTTGGGTGCAACAGCAGCCACCACCATCACAAACGCCTCAATCTACAACGTCATCTTCATTACAACCTGGTTCAATGCGGCAGCACGTGAGTAGTTCAGTTGGTTTACCAGCAACAACTTCATCTACATTAAATTCATCCACAAAACCACAAAACTTGGCTCATTCAAATAACAATCAGGTAATTGAAATGTACTTAAAGTTAATTGGATCAAAGCTTTTTAATCCTATTCATAGTCTAAAAGCTATAAAGTCCTCCAAACCCTATAACGAGCTAGATTTTATTTAAATAGGACAAAATGTAAATATTTTTAATGCATTCATAATTTTTTTTATATTGCTTCCTATTCAAATACGCATAGTATCTGAAAATACTTAACTAAATTACCACAAGGGAATCCCAAAAATACACATGAAATTCCTCAAAAAAAAAAAAAAATCTGCACATTATAGAACTGATAAGCCATAAATATAAACGATGTTTTGTTATTGTTCAATTGTTAAACAAACGTACACCATTCAATGCAAGCTTGTTTGTTGTACATTTTTTTTAAAAGCTTTTTAAGGTTTGCTTTTAAGTTTTTCATACTACACTTTCATATCTATTTTTAATACAATTTTTAAGTTTAATTTATTTAAAATCATTTATTAAGAATCTAAATGGAAAACAGTTTTAATTGCTGCACGGTTGTGATAACAAATTGAGCACCAATATTTATAGGATTTTTTTAATTTTACAGTAGTTAAATTTGTCTTGCATTATTAAAAAACATTTATTTTTCCGTTGGACTACTTTTAAACTCATACCAAAAGTTGAAATGGATTCAATATTTATAGAAGCTAGTTCACGAATTCCCTAAAAAAAAACAAATGATAATTTGTGCCTATGTTTTAAAATATTGCCTTTAAAACAATTCTTTATCACCATAAAATCACAATATCTTTATCACAATAAAAATAAAATACCGGAAATGTGTAACACAGCTGAACAAAAAAAAAATTGCAGGATAAAGTCATTCAACTGTTCATATACAGTGTTTCTTAAAAAAATAACCCAGGAAGTATTTTTTCATTCATCGGAACAGTCGAAAGCTTTTTGAGCGCATTCATGGACGTCCAAAATATAGGCAAATCCCAGCCCGTAAATCCATGAAATAAGATCGCTGTAATGAATTTCCGAAGTAGCAGTAATGGGTTGGCAAACGCTTCGATAATTGGTAATCGGTCAGAAATCGCTTCGGCAATCGGTAATCGGTTGACAATCGCTTCGGTAATTGGTTCGATTATTGGTTGGTAGTCGCTTCGTTAATTGGTTCGGTAATCGGCTATTAATCGCTTCGGTAATTTATAATCGGTAATCGGTTGATAATCGCTTCGGTAATCGGTTGGTTATTGCTTCGGTAATTGGTAATAGGTTGGTAATCGCTTCGGAAATGGGTTGGTAATAGCTTCCTTAATCGGATTGTAGTCGCTTCGGTAAACGGTTGGTTATCGCTTCGGTAATCGGTTGGTAATCGGTAATGGGTTGGTAAAAGTTTCCGTAATCGGTTGGTAGTCGCTTCGGTAATTGTTAGTCAGTTGGTAATCGCTTCGGTAATCGGTAATGGGTTGGTAATAGCTTCCGATATCGGTTGGTAGTCTCTTCGGTAATCGGTTGGGGAGCGCTGCGGTAGTCGGATGGAAATCGCTTCGGTAATCGGTAATTGGTTAGGTAATGGGTTGGTAATCGCTTCGGTAGTTGGTAATAGCTTCGTTAATCGGTAATGGGTTGGTAAAAGTTTCCGTAATCTGTTAGTAGTCGCGTCGGTAATCGGTTGGTAATCGCTTCAGTGGTCAGTTGGTATTCGCCTCGGTAATTGGTAATCGGTTATCGGTTGATAATCGCTTCTGTAATCGGTACGTGGTTCGGTAATCGGTTTGTAATCGCTTCTGTATTATAGATCAAACAGAAAGCAAAAAGACTTAGTTTTGTGGAAAATATTTTCAGAAAGCAAAAAAAAAATAATTTTTCAAACATTTTGCTTCATAAGCACCACAAAAATTTTCTCAATCAATTTTTTAAAAAATTTTAATTGTTGCACATGTCTCTAGCCATAAATTTGCTATTACAGATTGGAAAAATATCAATTAGTCGACGAGTTATAGCCAAAAAACCATATAAACAATATGCTGAAAATCGGCATTTGACTGATTTGATTAAAAAAAAAATTAGAACTAACATAAACCAACGCCGCGATACGGGTCTTCTAATTTAGCCTCTATTTTCACCCCTCACTCTCAGAAACGACCTAACTTTTGCTAACCTGTATTTGTTCCACAGTGTAATTTCTGTTACGTTAATAGCGTGATGATATCGCAAATCAATAGTTTTGCTCTCTACTACTTCAAAAACAAAACAATTTTTATTCAGCTTTAATTTATAACAAAATTTTTATTTTAAACTTACGTTCGGACGTTTCACAAAACGGAAGTCCTTTTGGGACTAATTTCATGTTATGCCTAGATCTGCGTACTTATCGGCTGTATAAAAAACGTCGGAAGACAATATTTTTATAAATTTAATAAGCTTTCAGCAAAGCAATTAAAGCCCAATCCTTTATTAAGGGCAAAGTGAGGTCACAGTAAATTATTTTATTTGCTCGGACGTTTCAGATTTTTCCATTGTGATTATATTGGGTAATTAAGTATCTAAGTAATAAAGTAATTTAATATATTTGTTTTTCATTGCCTCAATCATTTCATTATTATCTTTAGTCAATACCTTCCATTTTTAAAAAACAAAAACATTTACAAAACACTAACTAAGCATTTACTAAAATGAAAAACTATATTTATGAAACGAATTTGCGAATTAAAATAATGTATAAATTGCTTGAATAAATAAAATTTAAATGTTTCTCCAAGATAATAACCCAAATTAGAAGTTTTTAATAACCTTTCATATATCACCTGTGGTTGACCATTTTCTGAAAAGGTCCATATGTTCTCTGGGCGAATGCTAATGGTTGATTCAGAAGTTTACAAAGTTAAGAATAATTCCGATGCAGATAAATTATTTTAATATCTATAAAAGAATCTGAACATATTCAGTCCTATTCTAAATAAAACTTCGCCCGGAATTAAAAACACAAATTTTCGTTTCACGGATTTTTAACAATGTTCACAGAATTTTTGAAAGTTTTAATACAAATCTTTGCATTCGTCGTCTATTTTAAAGATTACAAGAAAAAAATCTTTAAAAGAATTATCCGTTAAAAAATTAAATCTCCGTTTTTCAATTCCGGGGAAATTTTATGCATAATAGAGACGATTATTTAACATCAAAGCATGATATTTTAATAACAATTAAACCTCTACGTAAGAGTCTTTTTAATGTTTTTTCTTTCTAACTTTTTTAGGTTATTTTTTAAAATTTATTAAAAGCATTCAATAGTTTTAAAGTTATTCATTATTAATGATTCGCTTTACTTTTCAGCTTACACGCCATCATTGGCAGCAACAAAATTCAAGTATGATGCAGCCAACACCTAATCCCCCAAATAATTATAATGCAACACCTATGAATAAATGGCCACAACAGCAACAAAGTTCTGCTGGCAACGTTAACATGTTTCAACCAATAACAACAAAAAATTGGATGCAGTCAGATATGTCAGCAACTTCAATATCGCAACAGCAACCACCAGCACCGCAACAACAACAGCAGCAAGATCCACAACAAGCCATTAACTATGCATCCTATTTCACACAGTCACCACAAGTCGATAACAATTATATGCAGCAACAATATCAAAAAGTGCCAGCGTTTTCAAATTATCAGCAACATCAGCAATCAACACACCAATCTAATACACAGCAACAACCACCACAAGCAGCATCCCAACAACCCATACAACCACCAATACATCAAGCTACAGTGGCACATCAAACTTCAGCAGCATATCAATCACCAGCAACACATCCTACACTATTTAACCAGCAGCAACAGGAGCCACAAACTCAAAATTATATTGATAATAATAATAGCAAAATTGATGGTTGGTGTGATTGGGATTGGAATGATAATAGCAACATTAACAACACATCTAGTGTTGCTGAACAACAAACTCATGCGCAGTTGGAACAACAATCATTACCAGCTCAGGTGGAGCTGCAACAACAAACACAGTATAATGTAAATTTTATTGAGGATAGTTTTCGCACTGAAAACAACAATGATGACTGGCAATGGGGCTCATCTGAGAATAATACTAAAGCAGTAGAGCAAAAACAACAATTGCCAACTGTCGCTGCCTCTGCTACAGCTGCTGTTGAGGCATTATCTCTATTAACACCAGCAGCAACAGCACCACCACCATCAACACAATTTCATCAACCACAAGTGCCAACAGCTGTAACTCAAAGTTTAACACCGCATCAACATTTTGCTGAGTTTTCAGTTGCAACAGCGAAGCCAGCTTCCCTACCGTTGACAGCAGCAGCTACAGCTGAGTTTAATTTATCTGGTAAGAGTTTATTTTTATACGTAATTTTTCAATAGAATTTGTAATAAAGTCCACAAATCGTGATTTCCTTTTTTCTGCAGCAAATACGAACTCTTTGCCTCCTCGTACTGAAGTTATTAGTGATAATTTAAATAACGTTTATGCTGTCGCTGCGCCAGCTGCGTCTACTACCACAACTTCCAACATTCCAAACTCTGTTTATGTCTCGCAAGCAAAACCAGTTGCGAAACCATCACGTCAATATGCCAGTCCACCTGTAGCTAGCCCCACTGAGCTGCCTGAACTTTCAGCTCTATCGCCGCCACATGCTTTCCAAAATGAATGCAATTTAGAGGCAGCTATTGCACCCACACCAATTCTATCACAGTTCGTGGCGTCTTCAGCAGCAACCGCCGCTGCTACGTCTTTAGCTGTTCAACCGCCAACAGCTATGACGCCACCTGCTCCACTAGCACCTCCTATTGGCAACATCAATGTTGCCGTTGGAAATCCTTTTAAGCGTGCTGGCGCAGCACAACATCATCGCGGTGCATTTATACCGTCGCATACAAATAACACACAACCGCTGACACCCATTTCTGCTATGAATTTCGTTGTTCCGCCGCCCCCTGCTGATTTTGCCACACCAATGCAACCTATTGTGGCAGAAAATATGGAGCCTGATAATTCAGAAATTTTGCATGAGAATCAGGAAGTTATTGTGCCCGCGGCCGTAGAAGCACTAACATTAACGTTGCCATCACCAGCGCAGGTAACTGCAACGCATCCTCCACCTAATGACGAGCGCAACCAATATCTGCAGACTAGTCATTTGTCGGAAAATCCTGATGAAGAACTGAATATCGAGACGGACAATTTTCCACCACCCGGCCTCTCGCGCTTGGTATTAGGACAGCCCGAATTTGAAGCTTCACAGCGCATGGTCACCGGCACTGACCAGGGTGTAGGTAATATGAATATCGACGAACGTCATGCAGATGGTGAGGATACTTCTGTGGAACAACTCTTGCCAACCCTGGCCATAAACGCAGGTGAGTCTTATTTAGATTTAAAAAAATGTTCGTTATTGCAGTGTTTTTTTTTTTTCGTTTTTCGCACAGCTGCAACTGCTTCAAGCTCAGCCAACATTATTGATATTACTACTGATCGGAATTTATATCTGGTGGCCGGGGAGAGTATTACTAGAAATGAGCAGCGTGTTGTAACGGGTGTAGAAAGAATTTCAAATTCAGCACCAGGTAGTCAGATTATAAATGAGCAACGTGAAATTGAATTAGATGGCGAAAATTTGGAAGATCAACAGCTGCAACAAGTGCCACCGCCAAATACCGTTACAAGTCGTAATGAGCCACCACTCGAGGGTGCTGTGGCCAATAGTGTTGCCACTGTAACACTAGCAGCTGCGATAACATCAAACACTGTGGAATCAAGTCATAAGCAAGCAAATACAAAAGATCACTCAAACATCTCAACGGGCAATGATGAAAGCGATCCACTGCACGAGCATCAACGTTATGCTAGTAAATCATCACGTAATCGACACGAAACTAATGCACTCAACAAGAAATTGGAAAAACAACGCAATGAGAAGCAGCGCTCTGTAGATCGCTATGCATCGGAAGATACAGAAGACGAATATCCAAGTGAGCATGAACGTGATCGCCGTCGCAACTATCGCGAAGGCAGCACACGCAGTGATCGTGGCCTGGAGCGTGATCTTAAGGAGAAAAAGAACCGACGCGATATACGTGGAGATTTTGGTGCAACAGAAAGAGAAAGAGAGAGAGAGAAACATCATCACCACTACAGAGCTGAAGGTGGTGAACGCAGTGAGGGTGGCAGCAAGTCGGAAAGGCGCTCTCAACGCTATCATCGTTACGAAGCCGATTCAAAATATGAGACTGAGGAGTCAACAAGACATGAAGCTACCAGTCGCAAAGAACGGCGCAGTGGACGCAATGAGCGTGAACGTGATCGTGTCGTTGAAGAACGCAGCGGACGTAGTGACCGTAGCGATCGTGACTATGGTGACTACAGACGCTATCATCATACCAGCAAGCGAGAAGGCAAACGTGTTGATGTCGAGGAACACCGCGATCGTCGTGATGTTTATGCAGAAGATGAACGTCGTCGTCGTGCTATTGGCGCTAGACGTGGTGAAAAAGACTATCACCCTGAATTCGATAATACCATCGAGCGTCGCAACAATCGTCGTAGTGATAAGCAGCGTGGTGGTGGTGCTGATCCACTCGAGTATGAAGAGTATCGCAAGCAGAGCTCTCGCAATGCTCGCGAAAGTGATTTAGATAAAGATAGACGTAATGCACGTGGCTTTGATTCACGCCATGCGGGCATGTATGGTACATATCCATCCACCGCCTATGGCTATGATCCATATACTTATTACTATGAGCAAATGGCACGTACAAATCCACAAGCATACGCAGAGTGGTATAAAAAATATTATGGTCAAGCTGCAGCTTTGCATGGTAACGATCATTTACATACTGGTTCAACTGCAGCTAACACCGATGGCAGGGAATCTGTGCATTCAGGACGTAGTTCTGCAAATAACGAAAATGACAGGCAAGTCTTTTGTTAAGGCATAATTTCGGAAGAGGTTCACTTCTTTTGCTAGGGTGTAGCTTTATATGTTTTTAGTTCCAACCTTAATTTCCTTAATTAGCTAAAACCAACAAAAGTAGACTAAAACATATAGTTATTTTAGTGTATAAATAACAAAAGTAGACTAAAACACATGTTTATGAAATAATTTTTAATTATATAAAATTTTATTAACCGTTTTTTTTTTTAAGTACATAACTTTGCTTCATAAAGTAGTGTTCTTCCTTATTTTGTGGGAAAACATTTGCCTAAGTAAACGCAACTTATGTGTAATATAATTTAAAAGAATTAACATTTCACTAAGCGCGTTATATAGATAAGGAAAAATTTAATTTTAAACTATAGTTTTTAAATAACTTTTAAATACAACCTTTTTTAATAGGCTATGAATAGTATGCATTAACTTAACAGTGCACCGAAAAACCTAAATGAGCCGCTTTTTCGCTGCGCTGTGTTTTAAAGGACATTAAAAACTTTCCGAAAATTTAATAATCTTTGAAATTAAATGTTTTTGAAGATTAGTTCGTTGTGATCCAACAAACAAGTGCAAAAATATCTTGGACATTGTGACTGAAAGGTTTAAAACACTGTTTGTCATTTATCATTATTGCAGTTTGTCCATGTAATATAAAATTTTTTGTAAAGTTTTGACAACCATTTTGTTGTACGTTGTCCCTACATGTTGAAAATATGAATTCAATAACCACTTGAAGCGTACATTTATTGCTAGTAGGAAATTGTCTGCAGGTTTTTACGTGTAGCTGTCACGTAAAGTATTGAAAATATTCCATTAGAATGCAAGTAATTAAATAAACGTCTTTTTTTAATCTCAAAACCTTAGATTCATAGAAAATATCTTATTTTAAGTGTATTGTTTTGTTTTAACTTTGCTATGTTGTTATAATTTTTGTTATTTTTTATTTAAATCTTTAGTTACTTTAATATTCATTAACAAAAAAAAAAAAAAAGAAATACACCGTTTTCTAAGTATGTTTCCTCCAAATTGTATGCTAAATATTAATCATGTGCTCGTCGGTTGAATGTACCTGAATCCTTTTTACTCTCTAACTCAACACAAAATCTAATGTTTTACCTTCAACTAAAAAATAAAACTTGTCTTGAATAGCTGTGAAAAAATAAAAAATTTAATTGTTGTTAACTAGTAGTTAATTTCTAATTAAACAAAAATAATTCATAAATGACAAAGAAAAAAAAATATTGATATATATATAACACACACTCTTAAATATTTCCCTAAATCGAAATTACCCAATTTAGGTTTACACATGCGTACATTTCACAAGCAAACGAATATCATCGTCATTTCATGCATCATCAACAGCAACAACAATTAGCTAACAATATGTCTCATACAATGAATTCCACAATGTTGGAAGAAGCAGCTATTGCTGGTTCACAATCCAATCAGAATTATTCACTGTACAGTTTAAGTGGCGGACATTCAACGGGAAATCTTTCTCAAATACATGCAACAACAACTGCTGCTGCTCCAAGTTATTATGCTGGTTGTGGTGGTGGTACTGCTGCCAATATGGATTACGCCTATTATGCACGCTCTGAATATGCGGAATCAAGGTGCTGCTAAAGAAATGCAATTAATATATTTACTTTTTCAAAATTATTGCTACATATAATACGCTTGAAAAAAGTATATTCCTAAATGATATCAGTATCTATTATTGAGTATATACGTATATATTGGCTAAAAGTAGTTGGATTTGAAATATCTAGTTGTTGGTTGTATTTGTTCAAAACTGGGTGTTGTTAAGCATAAAAGTGCGTGTGGCTATATTATATGTTTTTTTATAACTTTACATATTTCATTAAAATTAGTTGTGTGCTTATGAAAATATACATATATACTACTTTATGGTAAATATCTTTGTTGCTCAACACATTTTCAATTGTTTCCCAAATCTTAACATTTTTAAAATCTACTTTCTTTAAACTACTGATTATCATATTTTTTTCTTCGAAACTTTAGAATATTTGGTCAATTTTTTTAGCTAAGTAATGTTAAGAGGAAAGTTATCTTAAAACAAATTAATTAAAATCAGTAAATTTTTAATTCTAAATGTATTTATTGAAAAGTATATTGTTAAAAATACGGTTTATCATACATTTTTTCAGCTAATTAAAAATCAGTGACGATTACCGCCTGAGCTGAAAAAATACATTTTTTTTTTGGGTGTTTTTTCTTTTTGAAGAAAAATTGTAACTTATAAAATTATTCGTGTCCCAAAAAACCTATCAAGAACTTTGTCTATTATTTTTGAATATTTAAAAACAATTTAAGTGCAGAAAATTAAAAACACAGATTAACTATGGTATATTTCTTAAACAGAACGTTAAGCTAACCATTTTTTCAGAACATAGATATAGTCAGTTTTAGATATAGTCTGACAGGCATGTCAGTTTTTTTTTTTTTTTTATTTATATAAACATTATATTGTGGTTCATTATCAGTTTTTGTTCCACAAGTATAAAATGTGGCTGGGTAAAACTGAGTAAAGTATTGAAAATAATTTAATGATATCTTTAACAAAAACAAAAATTCTCATCAAAAAATTTCGATGGCCTCCAAACAAAAACCTCCTTGGCGTAGCTTACTTAAAAAATTTATAAGTCGAGCGACTGGCCACTCCAGACTGACAATTTTTTTTAAAGTAGCGAATTCCGTGAAGATCAACCCGTTCAAAAATATGTCATTAGAACAAAAAAATAAAAATAAATAAATTTAGCTGGTCAGCTTAAGTTCGTATTTCAATAATAGCATTTGGTACAAGTGTGGCGACCGTGGCGTAGTGGGTAGAGTGTGTGGCTCATACACCAGAGAACGCAGGTTCGAAACCCCCATCTGACACAGAAAGTTTTTTTTTCAATTGAATTAATTTTTCTGTTCGGCCGTCACCTCTCTGCAGACAATGGCAATCCTCAGAGAGTAAAAAAAAACTGCCATGAAAAGCTTGTTGAGAACATAAGCCGTTCGGATTCGGCATAAAGCTGGTAGGTCCAGTTCTCGATCATTTGTGTTCAAACATTTCACAACACACATAACACAATTGATCATAAGAAGCTCGGTCAAAGTCCTTTCAAGGCATGAAATGGCCATTTCATTTTTTTTTTTTTTTGTACAAGCCAGCAAATAATAGAAATCCTCCAGAATTATAATTTTCTTATATGAATCTAAAATTGAGCAAAATAATGCCAATAACTTTGTTAAAATAGTGCTAGTTAATTATTTTTTTAATTATTTTTCAATCTCGTTGCATTCAAAAACTGTAAAAATTTATTAATATGAGTTCTATCTTTAAAAAATTTATCTTTATTGCAACTGTAACTTATTACCATTTCTACCTTTATTTGTTTTATGTTTTATCGTTGCGAGAATGTCGGGTCATTTTTATATAGATTTCTGCAATATTTATGCACTGAGAACGAATGTTTTCCCAGTACATGTATATTGTACTCTGCGTAGGCCTCAAGTAATGACATTGAGTGAAGTCCAGGTGAGCGAAGATGCAGATCCACTGGATGTGCATATACCTGGGTATCGGCCTTTTTATATGTCCGGATGTAGCATATCAATGTCTGCGGAGCCTGGGTTCGTTCGCATTTGCTACACTTTTGCTTCGTGTATAGAAACCCGAATTTAGGGAGAGAGCCCACCTTTGACAAACTGGGCGGTTTCAATGTCCACAACTCGGCTTACAAGGAAAGGTCCCCCAGGTGTCACTCACCGATTTGAATAATTTTTGGATATATGATAGAGGACAAAAATCTAAGGTCGACGTATTTTTTATACGTGCTCAATCGATAGTTTACGGTTTCAAAATGACGTTTTAAAATCAGCGAAAATTTCGTTTTTTTGTCACAATTTCACTATTTTCAATAGAAATATATACAAACTTGGTATCAAACGAAAGGTATTTTAAAGCCACACATGATGGCATCCATTTTGGAGAATAAATTTCATTGTAATTTTGTTGTAATTTTTATTAGTATTTAGTCGATATCATAAGGACCGCATTTTCGAAATTGTTTCATTTTCATTTATATTTGATTTAAGAAAATTGTAAAAGTTATCTTTTTTCTGTTTTTTTAAATTTTTAAGTTCTTATATTAAAACTTTCTTTATTAAAATATGCATTTATTTTCTTAAAAAATTTTGTTTTTAGAGATGAAGACCACAGTATCAAAAATTCTGTTTTTTCTCCAAATTTCCGTACGTGTATATATTTGATCGGAAAAGTTTATATTTAACAGGGCTTCTATACAACTTTGTGCTTTTAACTTGTTTGCCCGAATTAATGAGAAAAAAAACCATTGGAAATTAATATAACTCCGATGAAATATAATAAATAACTCCGTTAGTTTTCAACATATATCACAAAATTGTTTTTTGTTATAAAGTTTAATAGAGTACTTGCCAAAAAAATTTTAACAATACCAACTACTGTACATTTGTATTTTTAATATTTTTTTCAAAAAAAGCCCAAAATATTCAATGTTTTCTCAAAAAAATTACGTAAAATTTGTTTTTGTTGTAAAAATAATTTAAATTAAAAATTGCATTTTAAACTCCTTTTCACATGTCATGACATTTATTAGCAAAAATGGATTCAGTTTTAAACAAAAATTTATTAACTATTTCTATCATAAAAAAACGAGGGTATATCCCTTTCGATTTTATTAATGAAATTAATTTTTTTAAAAAAGTCCTTTTTATAAAATATTTTTTGGCAAGTACTTTTATTAAACTTTATAACAAAAAAAAAAAAAAAAAAAAAAATATGAAATATTTTGAAAACTAACGGAGATATTTACATAGAAAGTCATATTTTTAAATTTCCGATGGTTTTTTCTCATTCCTTCGAGCAAACAAGTTAAAAGCACAAAGTTGTGTAGAAGCCCTGTTAAATGTAAACTTTTCCGATCAAATATTTACACATACGGAAATTTGGAAAAACACAATATTTTTGATACACATATTGTAGTAGTCTTCATTTCTAAAAAAAATTTTTTTTAATAAAGAAAATTTTAATATAACGACTTAAAAATTTAAAAAAACAAAAAAAAGGTAACTTTTAGAATTCTCTTAAATAAAATATAAATGAAAATGGAACAGTTTCGAAAATGCACTCCTTATGATATCGACTAAAAACTGTTAAAAATTACAACAACAAAATTACAATGAAATTTATTTCTCCAAAATGGATGCCATCATGTGTGGCTTTAAAATACCTTTCGTTTAATACCAAATTTGTATATATTTCTATGGAAAATAGTGAAATTGTGGCAAAAATACGAAATTTTCGCTGATTTTCAAACGTCATTTTGAAACCGTAAACTATCGATTGAGCACGTATAAAAAAATACGTCGACCTTAGATTTTTGTCCTCTATCACATATCTAAAAATTATTCAAATCGGTGAGTGACACCTGGCGACCTTTTCTTGTTAGTTATGTCATGTTTCTCTAGCCGCACAATACCTGAGAGACAATATGTTAAGATCTTTGCTTAATCGAACCAATTGATTCAACTAGTGAAGGAATCAAGTTTTTTTTTTCCCCACGAAGTGATTTGCAAAGCCATAATATCTTAGACCTTCTCCTGACTTTGAATCATAAAAATATGATGTGAGTGTCAATGCACCTCTTACTTGCAACTTGTCAACTGCAACTTACTTACGAAAATTATGTTTCGCTGACAGAAATGTGAATGAAGCTGCTGTTATGGTACAAAAAATTATCTTATTGGGTATGCGGTCTTTCATCCCCAATAAGGTGAAAAGCATCAAATCAAAAGACCACAGGTCCATTCAGGTCCAAAGAGGAAGCCTTTAAGAATTGGCGTTCTGATAGCAACGGTGATACTAAAGACTTCTCATTGAGGCTAGGAATCGCTGTAATGCATTTTTAAAACGCAAAAAGTTTCTTCACGAAACTCGCATTAGAGAAAAGGTTCTTCTCTTCCCCAAACGGAGCAAAAACCATTCTTTAAGAAGCAAAAATTCAGACGTCACCGCCGATTCAAACTATTTTAATCCTGGATGTGCATCGCTATTTCAATAATTTTTTTTGCTATAATTATATATACATATACATATTAAATATATATTATATATTTTACTAAAAAAGAAAAACTTTTTTCTTATGTTTTTTGGCCTTAGTGGCCTTAAATCTGGGCTTTGTGAAGAGCTGCTGCATGTAGTTATTATCACACATACCTAATGGCCCCATATAATTTTTGTAAAAAAACAAGAAATTCAAAAAATCTAACCCAAACACAGGTTTTTTATTTTAGAAAAACAGGTGAAAAACAGTAGCTCCATGTGAGTATTTATTTATTGTTCAGGTTAGCAAAATAATAAATATTGAACACAAAGAACTTATCATGGCGTCAAAATGTCAAATCGTCGTAAATCGTCACTTCATCGTGATCAAAGTCAAAGTCGTTCAAGGCACCTTCTACTTCTTGGTAGAGATTTGAAGAAATCTTCGAAGACACATTTTAAATTTACTTTGACGACAAGGGTGAACTTCAATACATTTTTAGTAGCGATTTATCCTTTGTCCACGTCTTATTCAAAACTTCAAAGTAAAAACTCTCTCCGAGAGCATTACAGCCGGGCATGCAAAGGATGTACTCAAAAATTTTTGCAAATTTCTTGTAGTTGCAGCTTTCGTTTTCCAAATGACAGAATAGTTCGATCCATCGATTTGTGTAATTATTTTGCATTTTTGTTTGCGTCGTACAAGTTTTGTATACTCTGGAACTCTGAGCAAAGTAACTTAATAACACGCTTTCAATTCCTAAATTAGATCAGACTACTTTTCGATATATCCAACAGTATGTTCTGAAGAGTTCTGTGCATTTGACGATCAAGATCTTGGCATCGCATCCATCCTTGACAAACGCTTCCTTTTCTGTCGCTGTCTTTGGCGATAAGAAAACAAAACGCTTGCAGTTCATTCAAATATTGAGTGATATCAACTGCGGTGACATTATCGACTTGAATTTAAATCACATACTCTGAACGAAAACACATTTTTCGAGAGCAAAAACAGGTCACAGATTTTGGTTTGAAAAACAGGAGAGATGGAATCATTAAACACACCTAATATTGCTATATTAGCTTTCATATTTTCTATAAAATTTTTTTATAATAATCTAGATTAGTCTTTTTTCTCTGAACATAAAGTTCCTAAATCAAGTGGTGTTTATGGTCTTTCATACCATATTTTCTCTAATCTCATATTTTGAAATTTAATTTGTTTTGGTATAAATACTAAATTTTTTTAATATATTTTTCTTCATGAACTTTTTTTATACAATAATTTTTCAAAAATCCTTTTCTTTTCTGTTGGGTAAAACTTTGAAATCTTTAACTTGCTTCATTTTAATTTTTTATGTTTTCAATTTTGAGCCAAGAAATTGTGCCATAATAATCATGTATAGGATATTCTAAATCTCACAAAACCTATAAAAATATCTATGGATTTCTTATATCAAAATATGTCAAAATTGTAGTTTTCTATTAGATCTTTCAGGCTCTAAACACCTTAATCTGAATATTATTCTGGATAATTCTGGTTAATCGGAATATTGAAAGAGTTTTATTCTATCTACATAATGTTAAAGTTTCCCCCACCTTTTTCTATAAGTAAAAACCTTATTTTTTAGTGTCCAAAAATAGTTATTTCTGCGTCAATGGATTTATTTGCACACTTGGTTTTATAAATAACTCCTATAATACATAACTTCATTCATCGCTATATGACGCTGCATGTCATGCATGCCCTGAACTATTTAAATTTCCACAACATTCTCTAGAAAATATTTTTTATTATAAAAAAATCCTTTAATTACTTACCGTTTTTGTTTTGTACTTAGCTTTAAGCATGTTTTTATTTTTAAAAATTTATTTAAATTTAATTGTTTTACATTTAAAAACTTATTTTATTTAAAAATTTTGCGCTAGGCATCGATTTGATTATTTAGAAATTGGGCGGCTACTTTGATTGTTTCATATTTTTAAAACATTCTCTCCATTCCATCCAATTAGATCTGGCAATTTATCACTACGTGAGACTGCTGAACCACAGCGTCTGACACCTTGTAAATTTGTCAATGATCATGCAGTTGTCTCATTTTCTGCTGGCCTTCTCATCACTGTCAAACCTAAATACACACCAAATGGCGTGAGCAATATTGTAAAGCTTCTGCGTCTAGGTGCCAATGATAGCTCACGTCAGCTATTTCAAGCCTTTCCAGGTCCTTTGGTGCGCGGTCTAACGCATAAGAAAACAATTATTGAATTTTGTGAAGAACAGATTCATTTGGGTCCAACTAGCACGACAATCTATGCTAAGCAACTCTTGCCCAGCAATGGAGACAAATTTAAGGCTTCATACACGCTGATGTGGAACTTGTTGATATTGCTGTTGCGTCAGAATGGCGTAAGTAGAAAAATTGTAGTAAAATTTTATATTAATAATACAATCAATTTAACATAATATATCTTTTAACATATTGTCATAGATGGTCGTTGGCACTGACATAGCTGAATTATTGCTGAAGAACCAGGTACAATTTCCCTACGTGCCGCAGAGCAACACGCCTAACTCTACTGCTTCTAATTCTATAAAAACTCGTTCCAAGTCGGATAGTGATTCAAATGAAGATGTAGATTTAAAGGATAGCGACATTGAGTGCGATGTTACTGAACCTGGCGCCCTTAAATCAGCAGTGACTAGCACAGAGGAATCTGCACACAACGGTGAAGATTCTGTAGCTTCGTTATCGAAATCCAACACTGCTGCTTCGAGCTGTAGCAGTGAGGAGGAAATAACTGCGAAATTCCGCAACTTTTTGCTTTACGGCAATGTAAATGAGGCACTCGACTGGGCTACCGACAATAATCTCTGGGGCCATGCTCTGTTCTTGGCCTCCAAAGTCGATCGTCGTTCGCACGCCAATGTTATGATGAAGTTCGCTAATAAGCTATCATTGAATGACCCATTGCAAACGCTGTATCAGCTTATGAGCGGACGCACACCGTCTAGTGTGACCAGCGTGCAAGATGAGAAGTGGGGCGATTGGCGTCCACATCTCTCAATGATACTGTCAAATACATCGCAAAAGCCAGAGCTTGATCGTAAAGCTATAACAACGCTAGGCGATTCCTTGTTCAATCGTGGTGATTTGTATGCTGCACATTTTTGCTATTTAATGGCGCAGGTCGGTTTCGGACGTTATCACGAAAGTGCAGTCCAAGAAACAACCTTGCAACAAAGTTTGCCAAAGTGAGTAAAAGAATGGATTGAGTAAGCAAATTTTTTTATATTTTAAATTGAAACTTTCAATTTAGACTGGTGCTTCTGGGTTCATCGCATTATAAGCTGTTTAAGGAGTTTGCCAACAATGAAGCAGTCATAATGACCGAAATTTATGAATATGCTTGCTCGCTGAATGATGATAAGTTTTCTTTAGTCGAATTTCAAGTTAGTGACAAAGGCTTTTTCTAGTGTTTTATTTGACCTAAAATTTCATTTGTTTGTATATTTTCTCAGCCTTATAAATATCTTCTGGCCGCACGCATGTTAGACTATGGCTATCAGTTGAAAAGTTTGATGTATATGGAACAGATATCGATGCACATTGAACGTGATCCTGGCAAATATGAGCCAAGCTTTATTAATAAAGTAAAGTTTTTTATCTTTCAATCCTTATTAAAATGTCATCATTAAAATAATAATAAAAATATCATAATATTTCGTTTATAGGTTTACGAGTTTGCTGATCGTTTAAAGTTCTACGATCCAGTGCTGGAAAAGACTATAGATGATCCACAAAATACTGAGGGCAGCTTGAATAGTGCAGCGCCTAATTTTGAAGAACAAAAATGGTTGCAAATTTTACGCGGCATCGCTGCTCAAAACAAGGTAAGCGCCACTTAAACACAACTTGTACAACAGCACATAAATACATTTTTTTCTCCCAGCCTGATTATGGCTTTGTTGCCTCTGGCAATACAGTAAATTTGAACGCTGCTGATGAAAATACGCAGCTCGATTATCAAAAACAATTTGCTGAAATAAATAAACAATTCAATGAATTAAATATGCAGTATAATAGCATCAACAATAGTGCCACAGAAGGAAACTCATATAACACAGATAATGTGCAACAACAAATGCATTCAAATAATGACAATAATAATGATGTGTACGCTCAGCAACAGCAGCAGCAACAGGCAGTTATAGCCAATAATGCAAATTATGTTGGTGTACAGTATGCTCAGTCCACTCAGCAAGCTTATACAAACGAAACTCAAGCGCAAACTCAAGATATTGTAGCTGATAACTATGCTGCTAATTATGGGCAGCAATATGTGCCAACCCAACAACAGCAACAATCACAATATTACGATCCCAATCAACAACAACAACAACAAACCGAATTTAATGCTTCTAACGATGCGCAAAATAGTGGTTCGTATGATTACTGGGGTGGTCAACAACAACAACAGCAACAGCAGCTGCCAGGCAATGAACAGGTAAGTCTTGCTTGAGACTGTTTTTTAAATTATTTTTGTACACATAAATGATACCTTAATTTTTCAAGCAAGAAGCTTATACAAGTTTATAATAAGGCACCTTTAAATTATTCGCTTTTATAACACAAAATAATGCAAAACTTAAAGATTTTTTTTTAATCTAATTAAAGGTTATATAAAATAATAACAGTTCTCACTGAGTCGTTCTCTAAAATATTTACAATTCGTCTTAGTGATGTGCATATCTTAAAGTTATTTTGCTTATTTGTTCATTCTTTTCTAGTTGCTGATGCAAAATAATTTATTAATGTTTTTGAAAAATTTCGTTTTTAAATTAGATTCGTATGCCTTGCCTTAACTTGACCTCCAAATTGTTGAGTCCCTTTTTTGGTAGTAAATTGTCAATTGTTTCAAAACTTAAAAAAAAGTTTTGAAGATGATTCAAGTAAAAAAATCACAAATCCAAGACAAAATTTTCAGTTTCTTAAATGTAAATAAGCTGCTTTGTTCAATCTCTCTCGGCAGTTACTTTCTCGTTCATTCCTTTACTGCTTTTTTAGTTGAAGTGAAAAAGTGTTAATAATTTAAATATAAAGGAGCAACGTGAACCGTATCTACAATAAAAGAAATAACTAATCAAAACAGCTAACAGAGGTAATATGTAAGTTCTTCATTTGGTCGAGTTAAAAAAACAGTATAAAAACATTGTCTTACGTTCCCGAACGTTAAATAAACGCAAAACTATGATAAAAAATAATCAAGCTTTAAAATTCTGATCCTGACCAAGAGATGATTTTGTTTGCTGCCCTTATTGTCTGAAGAAATAACCTTAGAGTCATATTGTTATTTTTCTCTGTCAAAAGCTGATTTTACCTATAGACATATGTAAACGCCACGACTTGTTGATTTTTATCTCTAAGCCAAGCAAGCATTGAGGGAACCTGGTTCGATTCTCAATCTTCGAAACTGGTCAGCAAAATTGTTTTATATTTTTTGTGTGCTAATTCTGATCAGAGCCTTGCACGTAGAAAAAAAATTAAAATATTTTATTCGTTCATGGAAAATAGATGTTCGTTCTTAGAAAATTCATGTTCCAGAAGTAGAATCACAAATAACTTCTAAATCCGTGAGATTTATAAACGTTAATTTGCACATTAAGTTGGAATGTTTGTCCGCTAACTCTTTTCCTCTTTTGCAGGGAAACAAAATAAATATTTTGTTCGTAGAAAATAGATGTTCGTTCGTTCGTGCGCAGACAATAGGTGTTCGTTCGCAGAATATAGTTGCTCGTTCGTAGAAAATAGAAATTAAAATTTTGTTCGTGCAATGCTCTGATGCTGATGTCAACGTTTCGGATTTCGGACAGTATAGCGTGTATACAGTAAAAAAGTGAAACTTCTTCTCTAAATCCACGCATTTTCTTCTAGAATAAAGAAGATTTTAGTGTATGAGACAAAGATGGCCGACACAGAAAGTTTTTTCAATTGAATTAATTTTTCTGTTCGGATGTCAGCTCTCTGCACAGAATGGCAAACCTCAGAGAGTAAAACTGAAATGAAAAGCTTCTTGAGAACATAAGCCGTTCGGAGTCGGCATATAACTTTTAGGTTCAGTTCTCGATAATTTGTGTTCAAACATTTAAAAACGGTCAAAGTCCTTTCAAGGGCTGAAATGGCCATTTCGTTTTTTTTTTAAATACATTTTATTAGGTGGCAACTCCTTTTGTAAAAATATTATATAATTTTGAAATTTTGACAACAGATTTTAACTAATGCTCGCAACAGCAGCGAATTCGTAAAAACAATAAAAAACTTACGTGGCAATACTATTCGCCATCTTTAACATAAAAATTTTAACATCAGATTCGAAATCAGTAATCCCCCTTATGACAGTATCGTTCGCTTCTGGATAACTTTAACCAGTGGTTGTTTTCGTGGTTATTGGTATCTGAAACTACTGAAAATCTAGTACTTTATCTGCTGGTTAAAGATATCCAGAGGGAACAATACGGCCCCTAAACTGTTAAATGATGTTTAAAACTCTTAAAAATAAATTTTATTAGGCGGTAACGCTATTGAAAAAAATACATAATTTTGAAATTCTGACAACGGATTCGGATTCAGCGACCCATTTTTACCTTGTGTTCGCCCCAGCACCGAATTTGGAAAAATAAAAAATACAGGTGTCTACCCTATCCGCCATCTTGAATTTTAAAATTCTGACATCAGATTCGAAATCAGCGACCCTCTAAAACTGTTAAATGATGTTTAAAACTCGTAAAAAACATAGGCAGGCCTATGTTAAAAATCTAGGTGGCAACCGTATTCACCATCTTGAATTTTAAAACTGTGATATTAGATTCGAAATCAAATCCATCGTCAGAATTTCAAAATTACAAGGATTTGCAAAAATGCAAAAAAAAAAATCGAGGTGGCAATTCTATCCAAATCTTGAATTTAAAATCCTGATATTCGAATCCAGCTATCTTCTTAAAACTGGCAACCACTTTGTCACTCTTAGGCAGCGAGCGCTATATGCATTGTGCGTGTTTACAAAAAACGTTTTCACTGTTTTATTACAGGTTTATAAACAGAAACGTTTAATTTTTTTGTTACATGTTGATGCATGAATACATTTGTTTTGCCTGTAGCAAAGAGTACACTTTCGTACTGTTACATTTTAAAGCACATTTTAAAGCATCTTTCAAACTTTTGTACAGTACTTTCAAATCAAACACACGAAGAAGCGAGTACTGTACAACATTTGGTTGGATCTTAACAGAGTGTGTACATAATTTGTCTGCAGCATACATATGTAGCTAACTGCATCAGGTTCTCTTTGAAATACACCAAAAACATACGAGTATACAAATTATACCAAGTAGGTGAAGAACAATTTACTTCACTTTACAAAGTTGAGAAAATGGCAAAAAGACTTAAGACACGAACTCGCTCTGATTTGAAGGAGAAAGTGTGTTTGTGTGATGCAAACAAGCGCACATCAACATGATGTCAACAGCGCATAACCTTCTGCTTATACATGATGTGTTTCTGTTCTATTCTGTGTACTTGGTATACGAGCACAAGTATTCGAGTGAATTTCATATTGAAAACACATTTGTTTTGAGTACAGTACTGGAATGTTTTGCTTTTGTTTTGTAGTGTATTCAATCGTAGTTGGTTGTTGACTATGATAGAATGTAAGTATACGTGTTTCAAGCAAATGTTTTGTAGAGGCGTGCGGATGTATTCGTGCAGATGTCTAATGTATACGTGTTTTTTGATATTTTTTCCTTAATAAAAATCGTCATATCGCCGCTTAAGAAGTTCCACTTTAAAAATATTTAATAAATTCAAAATCATTTTGTAACAAAAAAGAGGGGTTCTCTCATAAGTCAGAAATGTAACGAAACCCGATTTTTTCGCATTTTTAGGCTTAAATATGTCAAAAAACTTGTCGAGATCTTGAAAATGTAGTTTTTATTTTAGGTTTGGGTATACTTACGAAATATCCACGACAAAATATCTAAACCAAAATCTCCAAGCCAAAATATCCTAAGCTAAAATCTCAAGGTCACAAAATATCCAAACCCAAAATGTCAAAAACTTAATAGCAAAACCCAAAACAGCCGAGGACAAAATCTCCAAAAATGTAACTTGCAGCATTTATACATTCGCGCGAATTAGTTTATTTTTTTTTTTAAGTAAAAAGTTTATTGAAGTTTTAAATTGTAGTAGGTATGGATAATTCGTGCGAATTCACTAATGGTGCAATTTACATATTTGGGGACTCTGTTTATTTTTTTTTTTAAGTAAAAAGTTTATTGAAGTTTAAATTCTGGTATGGATAATATAATAAAAGTTAAATTAATCTTAATAAAAGTTAACAACAATCTTCCTAAGATAGTCTGCTTTATTCATAGTTTGTTTGATACTTACAATTTTGTATTCGCTTATAAAGTTGAAATATCAATATCAAAGCAACTAAATTATTATGGAAAAAAATTTGCAAAGCGTTTTTGATTGAATTAAAAACTATGAAAACTATGCAGTGATTTTGGCTTGGATATTATGATTTTGTATATTTTGTCCTTGGAGATTTTCTAATTTGATATTTTGACTTTGTATATTTTGTAACTTGGAGATTTTGTCTATGGTGGAGATTTTGTCTCTTGAGATTTAGTACCGCTCCCTTTATTTTACTATCGCAGAAACTTACACGTTTTCGTAGAGAGAAAACAAGTTTTGCTGTCTTCTATGTTTTTGTTATTTGATTTATTTTTTTAATCCTTTTTTTATCAAAAATTACCAAATTCAATGGGCCAATGCAGTTAAAACTAAAATTCTCACAAGGTTATACAATATGAATTTTTGTGAAAATTTTTACCCTTTCACTTTTTAATTAATACCATTGATTTTTTTTTTTTTTTATGTTACGAAAACCATAGAAATAATGTTTTACCTAATAATCTTATAAATTTAAGCAATTGGATACTATCTTAATCAATAAATTAAATGCTTGCTTGACATACTTAACACAAGCTGTTACGAGTAACTTGAAAAATATCTGTATACAAATATTTTCATTTGAAATAAAAGCATCTCTAATCACTTAAAAAAACATGTTACCAACTCAAATAATTAACTCACTTTATGCATGCATACATATTTATTTTTGGAATGCAGCTAAGCCCTATTGAAGCAACTGATATTGAAAACATCTCCAAAACTGCAGCAGTCGATCCAGTATTTTCAACAGTTTCATCAGCAGCTGCAGAGGCTGCAATAACAACATTACAATCGAAACAAACAATCTTGGATGCTAAGCCCAGCAAAAACACTAAAAATTCTACAAAAACAATTAGAACGTTGAATAGATATGAAGTTCATCCCGCAAAATTTTCCTACAACAAAACAGCAAAAAATAACCAAGCAGCAGCAGCAGACACGACTACAACAGCAGTAAAATATAAATTTCAACAAAAAAATACCGCATTAACACAGGCCACGACTGCAACAGCAACAAACACGCCTTTTCAAATGAATGCCGATGTAAGTAACAAAAGCCTTTTGACCGAAACTAATATACAAACTGCAACAGCTGCTAAAAACAAATCAACAAAATTAACATTGCCACAAATGCAGCAGCCACAGCAGCACCAGCAGCGGCAGCAAATGTCTGCAAATATTGCTCAAAAGCTTTTAGCCACAAAAACAGCAACAGCACAAACATCAATTGCTGCAACAGTAGCACATAAATCCTGTATACATAATAAGCTTAACAACGAGTGCAAAAATAATCATAGTAATAATAGTATTAATGCTAGTGCTAGCAACAATAATAATAACGACTTAACTGCAACAGTTGCTACAGTTAAGCGCGTTAACTTTGATTTCTCCGAAATTGAACAGCATAAAAAGCAAAATCACTGCAGTGCGCTAGCACCGCTAGAATTACGAAGTAGTACAGAAAAAAGTAGTAGTTTTTGTATAAAAAACAGTAGTAGCTCTCCCACAAAAAGTAATTTAAGTAATTTAATATTTCAAAATAGCAAAGAACAAATACAAAAACAACAGCATCTAGAAGCTGCAACGCAATTGCAAACTACAGTAGAAACGGCTGGTGGAACAGCTGCAAATTTGAAATCAAAAAATATCATATTCAATGGCACTTTTCCCATTGACTTACCGTTAGATAGTCGCTTCGGTACGTTGTCTGCAAATTATGACCCTGAAGCCAATGTGGATGGCACATTTAGCGCCTACGAAAAAGAACTTTACGACTTTGAATCACAACTTGACGATGACTACGATGAGGAGGAGGAGGATAACGTGGACGAGGATTATGAAGACGAAGATGAAGAGTTTCCTGAAGATGATGATCTTGCTTATTACAGACTCTTGGCTGCGGGTAAGCAAAAATCTCAAGCCTACAATTCTGCCACAGCAACAGCCACTGCAAAACGTCCTCAAGCTGTGTGGTCAATGCAAGAGCTGGTTGCCAATCCATCGATACCCTTAAATTATGCTAAAATGTGTCATGATGTTGAGCAGAATATTGAGCAATTCGAACAATTTTTGGATGCAAAAGTATTGGCTAAACCTAAGAATGTTCGTACCTACGACATTGATGGTCCCATCGATAGTGGAGCTGCTAAAAAAAGTTTATAGGTTAAGCGCCGCAGTACGCTTAGTTTGCTTAAGGTTCTCAACTGCTTACCTAAACTTAATTTATACAATAAAAATTTTTGCGAAAAATTCTGCTCGAATGTGTTCAGACACTTTGCCTGTTGCACTTTGTATGCAGTTAATTTGCATATTGAGTTGATATTTTAAAAAATATGCGCAGCAGTGTTTAATGCTCAAAGTATAGCAGAAACTTAAGCTGTTTAAATTCACTAAATTGAAAAAATCAAAGCTGCAGTGTGATCTATAGACTCCTTTATGGGTAGCTTATTTTTTTTCTGTAATATTGGAGAACTTAGGCAGCTTCATATGCAATAAGTAATTATGTAATATTTCATTGGTTGATTGATTTGTTGTTTTTTTAAGTCATTGAAATAAGTTGAATACAAAAATGATGTGAATTTAGTAAATGTTTGAATTGCTGCTTTATAGCTTGTATCGTGTATTTGATACTAAAAATTTTTTACAACCAAAACACTTCAAAGCTTTTATTAATATACTGTCTATGTTCATGAAAATACATGAACATATTCAAAATTATATACAAACTCAAACTGTTATTGAAAATATTGTCATGGTTTTGTCATTAAGGAAAATTGTAATAAAATTGTAATAATAGTTAAAATATTTATTTACTTTTATTTAATGTGCAGCAGTCGTCGCAATTGATTCTTCTCTCTTCATACAGCTACTTTTATTTCTTATGATTTTTCTATCATTTCATCATTTAATATATAAATTTTGAACAAGCTTTTTATATCTCTATTCATATACTTATAGATTCCTTATTTTAATATAACTTTTTAAATTGCTAAAAACTCTTTAGACATCGCGACCCACAATTTCGATGCCCAATGCTAAGAAATCATATGATTCTGATGGTGCCGATGATCAAAAGCAACAGCAACAAGCAGGCAACAATAGCATTCCCAAGAAAAACAAAAACGATGGCAAGGATGGCAAAGGGTAAGCACACACAAGTATATCGGTGATTCCATGTCAAATCAGACGCTTTTGTCTAAAAATTAATTTTGATATCGATTTTTTTCAAATTTTCCACGTATGTAGAACTTAAAAAATAGAAATATTTGCATATATCTTATATTTTTCTTTTTATTTTTTTTTTGCAAGTTATAAACAGTGTAAAATTAAAAAAAAAAAATCAAAATTTGTCATTCGGATATGTAGTAAAACAACTACAGTAGTTTTCCGATTTATAACGAACTATATAACGAATATAAATTAAATAACGAACAAAAGAAATAAAACTGTACTCAGTTTAACGAACAACATATAAAATCAGTGCTTTTTTAGCAGCACAAAACGTAGTAAAAACAGACTACATATGTACGTTCATATTAGGGTGTCTTCATTTTTTTGTATGATGTTGAAAAAAATGTAAAAAAAATGTCGTGTACCTACACCACGGGTACCCGTGTCGACTTGCATCGAAACATGTCAATACTTGGCGATATGGGAAAAAAATATTATTTTTTCCGAAAGCCCTTATAACTTTTGTATGACTAAATTTTTAAAAAGCTGGCTTGCAACTCGTTTTCTATTTAATTTTTCTGTAAAAAGAGCTTTCAAACATGAACATTTGACGAAAAGTACCACAGTTTTACTTTTCGAAAAAACTCCTCTTTGTTGTATTAAAAAAAAATCGAAAAAATCCAAATTTGAAAAAATTTAAATGAAATCTTGTGGAAATATTTTCTTAAACTATATCTAATGCAGATGCAAAAAATTGTGTAGTTATGGTGAATAACCTGGTGGTTATGAATTTTTTTCCAGAAATGTACCTATTTGAAAATTTCGAGTTTAAGTATTTTTACGAAAGAAACATTCGCATGGATGGTTTAAGCATAACTTACTTACGTGGCGCTTACAACCGTAAGTCGGTTTTCGCCTGATGTAAAAAATTCCGCCAGCCATTTCTGTTTTGCGCTTGCTGGCGTTGGAAGCTCCAAGTTTCATCAGGTTGTCCTCTACTTGGTCCTTCCAACGGAGATGCTGTCATTCTCTTCTGCGTTGACCGCCGCTGGGTACTGAATCGTATATTTTCTTCGCTGGATCGTCGTCTTCCATCTGCTCAACATGACCTAGCCAGCGAAGCCGCTCGATTTTTATGCGCTTTACTTTGTGAATGTCAGCGTATAGCTCATACAGCTCATCGTTCCAATGTATTCGGTACTCGCCATTGACGCAGATTGGTCCGTAGATTTTACGAAAGATCTTTCTCTCGAACGGTCCCAAAGTCTTTTCATCAGAGCTGCCCCACGTCCAGGTTTGTGCTGCATATAACAGGACGGGCATGATTAGGGACTTATAGAGCGGGACTTTTGTTCGTCGAGAGAGCGCTCTGCTTCTCAATTGCCTACTGAGCCCAAAGTAACACCTGTTGGCTAGAGTTATCCTTCTTTTTATCTCTCGCTGGACCCGAAGTAGACGAAGTCCTTCACAACTTCCAAGGAGGTGTTGTCAACAGTGACGTGGGTGCCAATACGCTGGGACTGTTTGTTTGTTGGCACCAGATATTTCGTCTTATCTGCGTTTTTTCTAATTTCGAGAATGCTGCACTGACTTCGCGTGTGTTATGGTCAATGATATCAATATCATCAGCATACGGTAGCAGTATTACACTCTTGTAGAAAACGGTGCCGCTTTTCTCAGATCAGCAGCTCGATTGATCTTCTCCATAATTAGATTAAAAAAGTCGCACTATAGGGAATCACCTTGTCTAAAACTCGTTTGGTAACAAATGGTGGGAAGAGGTCCTTCCCGATTTTAACTGCGCTGCTGGTGTTGCTCAGTGTCATCCTGTATAGATGGATTAATTTTGCAGATATACCAAACTCAAACGTGGTGGAGTATAGATGATTCCTTATTCGAATGTCGAAGGCGGCTTTGTAGTCGACAAAAATATGGTGGGTGTCGATTTGCGCCTCTATGGTCTTTTCCAAGATTTGTCGTAGCGTGAATATCTGGTCGGTGGTAGATTTTCCAGGTCTGAAGCCACACTGATAAGGCCCAATCAGTTGGTTTATGATGGGCTTCAGTCTTTCACATAATACGCTAGACAGAACCTTATAGGCGATATTTAGAAGGCTTATCCCATGGTAGTTGACGCAAATAGTGGGATCGCCTTTCTTGTGGATTGGGCAGAGTACACTGAGGTTACAATCGTTTGGAATGCATTCTTCCAACCAAATAGAGCTTCGCCTCCGTTCTTAAACATCTCAGCGGGTAGACCATCGGCTCCCGCGGCTTTGTTGTTCTTAAGCTGTGTTATGGCTGTCAAGACTTCATTTTAGTCGGGCAGCGGAACTTCAAGGCTGTCACTCATAATTGGGGTCTCCGGGATATCATCTCTATTGGCGGGGGGTAGGGGGGGGCGGTGGTAGCCAATAACCCCTCGGCAGCCGCACGCATAGAGTGAGATATGTGTGCCCACCACGCGCATATATTGTCGATTGGAGCAGTGCTTTCTTGAAGCAGAAGTGAGAGCCGAGTGGCGAAGGCTTGGGCTGTCCGTTTTGATTGCAGCTTGTCGACATCTAGCTTTCTCTGTGTAGGGTTGCGCGCATTCTTTGCAGCGCACAGACGTGTACGGATATAAACTGCGACAAGATAATGATCCGAGTCTATGTTAGCACCACGGATCGTGCGTACATCTAATACAATGGAAGAGTGCCTTCCGTCAATCAAAACGTGATCAATTTGGTTGCGCGTTTTTTGGTCAGGGGACAACTAGGTGGCGTTATGAATATTGAGATGCTTGAATCTAGTGCTACTTACGACCATGTTTCGTGCTGCGGCAAAGTCAATCAGTCTGATTCCCTTATTGGATGTGTTGTCGTGGAGGCTGAACTTTCCGACTGTTGGACCAAAGATGTTTTCCTTGCCCACCTTAGCGTTGAAGTCACCAAGCAGAATTTTTATTTCGTGACGGGGGCAGCGCTCGTAAGCGTCTTCAAGGCGCTCGTAGAAAGTATCTTTGATCTCATCGTCCTTGTCCTCTGTCAAAATCTTACCTTTGGTGTAAATAAAACTCAATCCAAAGTCCGTAAAAACAAATAAACCGACCAAAGTTCGCAACACAGACTATACACTTATTTATTACAAGTGATTGTATTGACCGATGTGCTAATCAGAATTGAATTTTGACTGCTGCATAAAGCTTTAGTACACTCAAAAGGATGATGCAATAATAATTATTTAGCGGGCTCGACAGGCCTTTTTGGACTTTTATACGCATTAATTACATTAAATTTCCAAAAAAAAAATTTAAAGCATTCAGGTAAAACATTCAGGTAAAATATTATTTCAAGTTTAAATGTTTAAATGCCAAATTAGTTTAAATGTCTAAACTATAAAAAACATGTCTATCAAGTCATGGGGAAGTTATCATTCCTTAAACTTGATCGAGGGCCTGACAGGCCTATCTTGACCCGATGAGGGTTAAAATAAGCGTCCAAATGAAACGTCCGACACGCTGGCCCATATTTGCCTATATGTATTTTTTAATTTATTTTTATTTTGGCTTTTTTTTTGCTAACTTAGCCCCTCTCTGGCGAATGCTAACAGTATTGCATATTTCTTCCAATCGTTTTTTATTTAACCCGCTAACGCCCAGGACACTTTTTTGTTGAAACTTTCAGCAGAAAAATTTGTATGCAAAGTTCGAAAATATTTTAAAAAAATACCTACTCTACACGATACAATTGTCATTTGAAAAATTAAAAATAAAATCGGTTTTTTTGGGTGACTTATTTTTTTTCAATAAAATTTTCCAGTGGGAAAGAATTTTTTTACAGTCGGAAACATAATAAAAGATGTAAGGCATTTAAATTTCCCTAAGTGTGGTTGATTTTTTTTCTACGATTTTTCTCTCTAAATGGCAACTCAAAAAGTAAGACTTAAAATTTTTTATTTTTTCCATGGTAAGCCTAGAAAAATTTGAAAAAGGAGACATTTTTAGCATGAGCTAAAAATTTGTTTATGGAGTCGACTACCATACCGACCGAATGATTTCATTAAGTAAATTATGTAACAAAAGTAGTTATTTATATATTTTGGCTTTCTGGCAATTAATTATTTTAACATTTCATTCAGGGTCGCAATGGAAAAAATCAGAAATTGTAAGTCTTCCTTTTTTGGCCGTCATTGTGAGAGAAAAAAACCGTTGTCAAAATATTAGCCAGATTTGAAAAATTAAAACACCATCCCCACCTTATATTATGTTTCCGATGCCAAGAAAAAATTTTTAAATCTGTTCAAAATCACCGAAAAAAACTTCACATTATTAAATTGTCAATTAAAAATTTAAAATCTAATTTTTTAGAATTTTCAACTATTGCGTCGTGTAAAGCACCCTCAAAAATAGTAGGAATAAGTATTTCCTAAAATATGTTCCGGTCTTATCGGTATTTTTCTGCTCAAAGTTTCAAACAAAATGTTTCATTCTGGGATTTAATGAGTAAAAGAAAAGAAACGGTACAATTGTCAAATTCCTCAAAATAAGTTTCCTTACGTTTTGAGGAATTCCTCACAAAGTGGCAACACTGGATACGCCACTAAATGAAAATTTGTCTTACATTATACTTAAGTCTTCTGCATATATTTATACCCCAACGCGTCGTATATTAACTTTGTCATTCAGTTCGTAACGCCAAGAAGGAGGCGTGGCAGGTATAGAAAAAAATACATATTTTTTATCAGCATCATCTCCTGAGTCGATTTCCGTGTGTCCGTCTGTCTGTACGTCTGTTGAAACGATTACAGACGCAATTTTAAAACTATCGCGATGACATTCAAAATCTAAGTTTATTGTTAAAAAAGGAAGATCAAGTTCGAAAATGGGCAAAATCGGATGAAAACCACGCCTACCTCCCATACAAAGTGGCTTTATTTTAAAAGTAAAATCTCTTAAAAATCTGCTCAAATTCAAGAAATGTCTTGAAATTTTGCACATTATCTTTGATATATATACGTCAATATGAACCATCTCTATGATATATGGCAAAATCGGATCAAAACCACGCCTACCTTCCATACAAAGTGACGTCATAAAAATAGGAAAACTTTCGTTAATAGATATATAAAACTGAATGTCATCGTGTATGTCGTGGCTAAAGACTTCGAATATACTTCAATATGGCCGCGGGGGGTATTTTAGCTTCGGTACCCTGCCGAAATCCATCCTTACTAGTTTTTCAAACAATTTGATGTTATTTAGGTATTAAAATTAAAACACCTATTTTCTAGTACCAACCTATTTTTCAAAAGTGATTAAGAAAATTATTTTCATACTACCTATAGATTTTCTATTTTTATTTTAGAATCCATTTTAAAATAATTACATGGTTCTATTTTAATGGCAAATATTTTGAAATATTTGAAGTGCTTGAAAACTCGAGATGCTTTTAAGAAATTTTATTTTTTAGGCGTTTAAAAAAAAACAAAATATTTCTTTTTACTATAGTTGACGCTCTTTTAGTTTTTGCGTGTCTTCAAAATTTACCGGGTCTTGAAAAATTATCGGTTTGGACAAAGTTCACATAAAAAGTGTTCAAAATGTTTATCATCTAGAAGTTCCATTTGAAACTGTTGTTAAATATTGTGAGTTGAGAATAATTTTTTCTGACCAATTACCCGGAATAAATGCAGTTATTTTAGCTTTACCATAGTTAATGGCCAAGGGACATGATTGACCATTTAGTTGTGGATATTTTTGGCTCAAATGCTATGATGGGGAGAATCTAATGTGGAGAATACGAATATGTAATAAAAAATATTTTCCATTTAAAAAATCAAAGTTTACCTTGAAAGCTGCGCTGAAGGTCGATGGCAAGGCCACCAATATTTAACACCCCCCCCCCCCCCCTCAACCTTTGAAATCTTGCAACTTTTATCTGAAAAATTTTTCGCGTTGTTGCTTACTTTTCGATATATTTTGATATCTATATTTTCCAAATAAACTAAACATATTTTCAAAATAATAAAAATTGCATTTTATAATATTTAAAACAATTTTGTTTTTATTGCATGCACAGCCTTCAGCCAACATCAAACCAAAATTCCGGCTGGTTCGGTGGAATATGGAATAAACTCTCGCTTAAACCAAAAAATCAAATGATTCTGCCTGATGATAAAAATCCAACAATTGTCTGGGATGCTGAAAAAAAACGTTGGGTCAATACAGATGGAGCTGAAGATGCTGGCGCAGATATACTTAAGCCTCCACCAAAGATGGGAGAACTGATGTCACAACAGCAACAACCACAACAAATTCCATTTCAGCAGCAACAGCAAATGCAAAATTTATCAACAACACCTGCGCCAACACAATTACCACAATATGAGCACAATCAATATGGTAACGTCAATCAAAGCGTCAACCAACTGCAACAACAGTCACAACAATTATCAGGCACGACAGCTAGCTTATCAAATGCCGTCGTCAATCCAATACAAACTTATAGTGCAATAGGCGCAGCTACGGCACCAGCAACAACTGCAACCACAGCTGAGTCTACAAAACCACCAAGTTTGCAATCGAACATGTTTAAAATGCAACGAAATCGAAGTAAGTTCTCTGTTATACACTGTTAAAAATGTGCTGTTTTTAATGTGAATTTTTTTTTTTTTTGTTCTCATTGCAGCGCTTAAAAACTCTTATGTAGATGTTTTTAATCCATCAGGTGCTCCTATGTCGAAAGCAGCTGAAAATGTATTAGCGCCCGCTTTGCCTCCCGCTACTGTACCACAAGGTGGCTTTTTTATACCAGGTGCTCCAAATGTTAGCAACGATGTTGGCACATATCAACAGGAGCCCGCACAAGATGTACGTATTTAAATATTTGCTAATATATGATATCTGGCGTTGCTCAGGATAAATTTAAGCATACATTTAGATAGAAATATTCGTTTTGGTATATAAATATAAGGAGTCATATCTTATATGATTTTTTTACTTCTTTGCAGCTTCCGCAGTTTTACAATCCTAATCAATATGGCGCTGCAACTGGTAGTAGTTATTAAACCGTTAGCGTTACTATACAACAACATATATATACACATAAGAAACAAACAATTTAGGTGATTGAAATAATGTTAAAAAAGCAACTCATAAACGCGTAAACGAACATTATAATAATAATCTTAATGAAGCGATTTAAACAATTGATTTCTTTGTAATCTATTTAATATATAGGCTGTATAAATATAGCAAGCGAGCGAGCGCGAAGTATAACAACTTCAACTTAAAAAATTTAAAATTGCAGAGCAAAAAAGCAACTGCATATTATGATTACTATTATTATTATATTAGAAATTTTATTACCCTATTATAAATAATTGTTTCAAATTGTTAAATAGTTTTAGTTCTTAAAGACAAAACAAATATAGCAAATATCTAAACAACAAAAAATCAAACAATATTGAAAACAATTTTTATACAGTATATAAACAAATGTTAGAAAATTGTAACAGTAATGAAAAATTGAAAAGCTTTGAATTGTGTGCTGGTTGTTTAAAAATAAAACTGGCTAGAAGGCCTTGTTTAGATACTTCATAGTTAAAATTTGTATATGGCTTATTTTGTTTTTATATTTTCTTTCGTAACCTGTTTCATTGCAAATAAAACCTTTTTTATTTATTATGTTTAAAACTGTGCTTGCGATTATTTTCTGTACTATTCTTGTGTATGATATTAAAATATAATTTTATAAAACATTTCTTTTGTTAGTTGTATCTATGCGTTTGATAATAAAAAGCATTTAGCTCTCATTTGCTGCATAATCGTAGTAATTTTATTTGTATAAAATATAATTCTATTTTGTTTTTCCCCCTTCATAATTATTTTAAAAAATATAACATTGGTGCGGGCTTAAAGAAAACTAAGTTTATTAAGAAAAATATGTATTTTTTTAAATATAATTAAAGCTGATAAACAACTATTTTACGCTAATGTTTACTTCTTGTTCTCATCTAAATTTAAAACTCTACTTCAAGTATGTGTGGTCTTTAAGATGTTAACAATTTTGTTATAAATCCAAACATAATAAAAAAAAAACAAAAATCTTAAAAATACTGTATGTACACAACACTGTGAAAAACTAATTTTAATATAAAATAAATGCATAAACTTATAAAATAATTCAATAAAAGTTTTTATTGTATTTAAGCAACTAGCCAATGTTATAGCAACTAGCAAAATAGCAGCTTAGTTTGCTGTATATTAGCTCTGAGATCATTTTGGCTTAATCCAATATCCAGCTTTTGTCTCTAATTTAATGATGCTGATCATTTTTACTGCGGCTCACTCTTTAAATATACCATTGCTTCCATTATTTGATTTCTTATAGTCTCTGCAACGACATCAGTGCCGTTAGCATAAAATTCATCATGCTCTAAATCTGCTTCAGTTGTTTCAGCTTCAACAGTTGCTGCATCGTCTACAAAATGTGTGGCTCCGTCGAAGTGCATACAAATGTTATGTAAAGCAGCGCATACATTGGCAATTCTCGTTACCTTTGACGGCTCATAGTGCAGCAAACGTGTGCCCAAAAGACAACGAAAGCGATTTTTTATAACTGAAATTGTTGTATTTATTGTATTTCTAGCATTTTCGTGTGTGCTATTAAAACAGCTTTCAGGGCTGGCTACTTTGACATCTCTAAATGGTGTTATCAAAAAAGGTTCCAGTGGGTATTTCAAGTCACCTTGTTAAAGAAACAGAAAATCAGCTAACAAATTTAATCAGTTTTCCATGAAATTATACCCAGTAACCAAGTATTTGTTTCACCAGCTTTAAATTTCTTCTTTAATTTTGCTCTCAACTCGCTGGAATTCCATATGAGTGCATCTGGATTACACCCATGATGTCTTGCATCAATATATCTAATGAACATTTTATGATCGCAAACCTAAATACAATAGCTCATAATTTACATTTTGAATTTTAGGTATTTTGTGCTTACAATCATTGCATTTAAACTGTAAACACGATTTCTGTTTAAAAACAAATGCTGTTCATCGTCCTTTTTTGGCTTGACAATTTTAATGTGCATACCATCAATACATCCAATAACGCCAGGAAATCCTGTTTTTTCAAAGAAATATAATTTCGCTTCAGCTTTTTCGGTGTCGCTCATATTGAACGTAATCCACTTGGGGCAAATTTCAACTTCCAAAATATCAATGAGATCCTTAAAAATCTTGCTAACAGTCGGTTGCGCCAAGCCCAAATTAAGATCATTTCCAGCATTTAGCTGGAAGCTGTCCTCCGCTAGGATTCTCAAAGCTGTTGCAAGCTTTAATATAGGTGGTATGGCTGTTGAACGATGTGTTTTTAGTTTGGAGCTTATTTGGTCAAACACGTAGCGGAAGGCTTTCTTGGACATGCGAAATTTGCGTACAAATCTGTAAATTGTTTCATATGAATTTATCGTTAAAATAAAAAACAATAAGAAAATGCAACTACTAACTCTGCATCTTGAAAATCAAAGGGATTCGATTGTTGTCGCAGTGCTTTTCGCGTAAATGTTAATTGTTTTTCTTCATCACTTTCCGAATCATCGTCATCCTCATCCGTGCTAAAAAATAACGCGGCACTTGACCACATTTTGTTCGTTATTTAACAGAAAAATAGGAAATAACAGCATAAAGTAAACAATTGGCGGAATTAAAAAAAAAAAATAAAAAAATACATCTGACACTTACATCATCAAGCGTTGCCAACCATTGCTAGGAAATTATATTAACTATTAAGAGCTACTACACACTAACATATTCGAACTGCCCAAAATATCTGCGGAGCCATCACACATCCAAAGCGGCAAGCTTATAATTTAAGCAATTTTTATTAGACGATTATATGAACGATCCGTAAAATCGATGATGAATTTATTACATGTATGATAGCTGCTTAGCAAGTTAAACAAAAACAGAACCTTCTGCACGCCAGGAGTAATGAAAAATGTTTTGTCTTGATTTCCAAAATAAAAAATTCTTCAATAATGCATGGTATATACAAGTCTCCACACATAATTTATAAAAGAATAAATTTATATTGCTTACAACATTTAAAAGGTCTATGCATGTTTGCCTATTTTTTTTTTTTGCATAAATAATTTTTGTGATAATTTTAAATTAATTTTAATAAAACGATTGAATCTGATCACTCATAAGTTTGAATAAGCTTAGATAACACTTAGAACAATAATGAAAGAACACATAGCAGATATCAAAACAGGAGAATATCAACACGACTCACGAAACATTTTTTTAACGACACAGTTGATTTTGACAAGATTAAAATTCTGGACAGAGAAAAAGTAGCAAACCAGATACTAACATTAATATCATAAATAAAAAAATAAATTCAGAAAGTCAGTGTTTCAATGGGGGTTTTCACATTGTAAATCAGAGTAAAATTTTTGATTTATTACCTCGACGTGAATATACAAAAAGTTAAATTTGAAGCAAATTTACAACCTTAGCCATTTTAAAGTATTTTTGAAGTAATGAAGGTTTTATTTCTTTGAAAATTCCAGATTGAAAACTAAAGGCTTTAACTTTGTTAAAAAAGTTTGCTTAAAAACATAAAAAAATATGACAAAAACAAATTTCGTTTCGAATTTGAATCATGTAAACTTATTACAGTTGAGTTCAGAAAAATAGATACTATTATACCATAGTTTGAGCAAATTGGTTTGACGTTTTTTTGCTTACCTGGCGTCTCGACACGCAATATTGCAAGTGTGTGTTTTTGTTATGTTATCGACGCTTTTGAAATTATATCAAACAAGTAAGAAAGCTAAAATTTATAATTTTATATATTTCTTCAGAGCGCCACTCCATTTTTAAGAAGAACACTCTTCAAAATTTTTAAGAGCAATGCAAAATGGCTGTCAGTCAAGAAAAGTGACACTCATTGCCAACTCCATTTCTTTCCAAAATGAAAAAAATCATAATTCTGGTGATATGTTGGAACAATTGTTATTTTCAATTTAAATTAAATGTTTCTGGCTTTTTTGGTTTAGTATATTAATAATTCTGGTAATTAAGTCCAATTTTCATATTAAAAAAAAAACGAAATGGCCATCTCAGCCCTTGAAAGCACTTTGACCGAGCTTCTTATGATAAATTGTGTTGTGTGTGATGTGAAATGTTTGCAAATAAATGATCGAGAACTAGACCTACATGTTTTACGCCGACTCCGAAGGACTTATGTTCTCAAGAAGATTTTCATGGCAGTTTTTACTCTCTGAGGTTTGCCATTGTCTGCAGAGAAGTGACGGCCGAACAGAAAAGTTAATTCAATTGAAAAATTTTCTGTCAGATGGAGGATTCGAACCTGGGTTCCCTGACGTTAGAGTCACAAACTCTACCCACCACGCTACTTAACTCATTTTCATATTTAATAACTCATTTTAAAGAAAATTTAAATGAAAAACGAACCGAGTACCAGTTTTAAGAAAATTTGAGCTTAAAAAATGTAATTGGGATTTTTTTGGAAAAACAGCACTATTTTCCCCAATATAATTCAAATTAAATTTCCAATATAGAGGTCGCTAGAGACACAATTAAGTTTTTACACGTAAAGAAACAATAGAGGCTCATACACATTTTGAATTTGTAAAAAAAAAAAATTGTTCCATACAGCTAAGGGCCACTCTAGTGTCCATACATTAATTTTTGGGATCAATGCTTATGTGCAGTCATTAAATTTTGGGGAATTTTAAGAAATTTAACCGTTTTAAGTCATGGTTTGTTTTGTTACACAATTTATCTTATTTTTGAACTTGTTATTTTGACTTAGAAATAAACAAATCAAGTTTAGTAAAAAAGGTTTTAATTTATTAGGTTTTAATTAATTATTCTTACAAACATTTCTCAGATATAGTTCTGTTACTCCTCCTGTAAGCGGAGTCTGTGCTGCGTCAAAAACGCTATATCGAATATCGCCTCCTGATTCAGCAACTCATGCACTTCGTATTTTATTGATTCTTCATAAGCATATAAAATGCTGGTGTCGTAAAGCATCATTTTACAATGGGCGAGCGCAAGTATACAATTGCGTAAGCGTGCAATAACTTCACGATCAGCGCGCGGTATGACCTCCGTCAGATTCTGAGTAAATCCACCATCACCGCCATCTCCCTCGCTAATCGCAGTCGGCGAAATCCAAATAAAGCCATTATTACCTAAAATAATTGAAGCACCACAAGGCAGATTATGAAAATGAGTTTTACGTCGTTTGACCAGCGATGGAAAGACCTTGACCAGCACACCCTGTGATAGCTTGCCGTACTTCAAACTGCGTGTATACAGCGACAAAGTGCCTTCATCGTAAATGTTTTGCACTTCAGCGGATATGAGATCTCCTTCCTGCAAATATTTGCGCATCATTTGCTCATCTTCAGCTGAACGTCGACGCAGCTCACCACCTGGCAGATTGACCGACGAAAGCAGCAGCACTGAATCCAAACGCGAGTTTGTATCTACTTTCCAACGCTTTTGCTGCACATCGGTGATGCGTGCAACCACAACATCGCCAATTTCACCAACATAACGTGACTTGAGCGGTTTAATAGAAATGAGCTTGTTCACTTGCTCCATAACGCCAGCTACGGATGCCTTAATGTGCTCATCTTCAACGTAGGTACCATGACCCTTCATGAAACCTTGCTGCGTCGTAACCACCTCACCGGGTGTGTAAAGACGTGGTATACGATTCTGATTTTGCGCCAGCAGACCCATATTTACCCGATCAACGGCCAAACGTATGCTCACATTCGTACTCATGATAAATTAATTTTATTTATTGAATCCAATTTGTTTACAACATCTGCTTTTAAAATGTGTTCAACTCGTATTGCCAACTATCGAAAAAATGTTATTGCCATTAATATTGCAGAAACCCAGCAATCTAACTTTGTTGACAAGTTAAAAATTTTTTGGGCCGCGTTGATATTTCAAAAAAATTTGACATTTCGGATTTTTTGGTGAGTTCAGTTCGCTCAGGGTATGGTTTTGTTATATCAGCGCTATATCAAAAAGTTAATAAATTAAAAATCATAATAATAATAATAAATAAAGTTATAAAATTTAGGAATAATTTTACTTTAGGGCCCATGCCCCTTTATTTGTATTTGTTATTTCTAAATGTGTACTTGGAGACCCTAAATCTATGGCTGCAAAAAAAGGTCGATCTCAAATGGTTTAAGAGATAAAATTCGTGAAAGTTTGGAAAATTTGTCTTTTTTCCTATAAGAAAATACTATTTTTTATAAAAATATTTCATGTTTTAGTTATTTCGTAAAAGGGTGAACCATCAAGCGTGCATTATATGTAAAAAGCATAATATGTTAACTAATTATAAAGAATTTAATAATTTTTAAGTATTGTTCCTTATAAATTTGATCACGTTGAAATTTTGTGAACTTAGCTTGCGCGCACTTAAAAATTAAAGCGGGCGACATGACTCTGTGGGTAATGACAAGCCTCACAGAGTAAAATTCAACTTGAAAGCATGAACATTAGATATTCGGATTCGTAACACTAACTTGTAGGTACAGTGTTCGGTGATTTGTGCATACACATTCCATACCACAAACAACAGTCTTTATCAGAAGAAGCTCGATAAAAGTTCTAGTCAAAAGAAGCTCGGTCAAAGAACAAAAAAATTCACAAATTTGATTTGATTGTACGCATCAAATTTAATTTTCGCATCGCACCGACTGCCGCATCGCAATACAGAGTAGGACCCTCGTTTTTTTTTTCAATAATATTTATTAGTATTGTTACCTGAAAAGATATAAAATAAAAGAAGAATAAGCTCCCCAACTTCACACAAGTCACAAATGCAAATTGTTTACATTGAAACTATTTATTTATTACATAAGAAAATTGTATTTGTATTCAATAGAATTAATTTATATTATTAAAAAATTTCAAACCATTTAATTATATTTATTATTTTCGAACAAAGATTATGCTTTATATGTTGTTATTATATAATTATTTCCCATAAGGACACTTAAAAAATTTGGAAATAAATGCATTTGACAAAATTTTATACTTTTTTTGGCAATAAATCAATCGTTATTACTAATTTTTAAGCAAATTAAACTCAATTAATTTCTCTAAAAATATTTTAAAGAAATTTTTGGATTGTTATATGTTAAAGTAAAGCCTTTTATCAATTTTAAGCCTTATCATCCCAACTCTAGCTATTTACTTGAATAGAACTATAAAACTATACGCATCATTTAGAGAAAACTCAGTACTGATATCGAATTCCGTTAATGCGTTGGATTTTCACCACATAAGCAATGCCATTTCTCGTGAAACTGATCCGGTAGTCGTATACAATCAAGCCACTGCTGCAAACGTTCTCCTTTGCTATTGTGGCCAACAATTAGGCTCCCAAGAAAATCATTGCTCTTGCCGATATCTTTGTCCCAAACCGTAATAATCAGCGACTCTTTGTTGAGATCATGTGGACTTGCCTCAAATACAAATTCTTCATTGAATGTAGGACTGAGAGTACGCCATTTAACACCAGTTTTATATTTTTTATTCTTGTGAGCATCTGGCTTAAGTTGTCTGTAAAATAATTAAAGGTAAAATGGGAAATATTTAAATATTTTTAGCAGACAAAAAATAGTTTGGAGTATTTTTTTTTTTCTTAAATATTTATTAATTTTTGATGAATTTGACAAGTGACAAACGAAGTCATTATTTGTCAATCAAAATGGATAAATTAGTTCAGTTTATGTGAAACAATGATTTTAATTGTCTGATACAATTTTAGAATTCATAAAAATTTATTGGCACCAATAGCATTAATTTCTGTTTATTTATAACAATTTGAAACAAATACTTACAGCTTGACAAAGGGATCTGAGCTGCCATTATTATCCATTGGAATAAGATTTTTACACTCTTTAACAATAACAACGAATGCACGTTTTTTTGTATTATAACAGAGAGAAATACAAATTTTGCCATGTGTCCAGTTTTGTGCTAGATCAGCTTCGTTGCTAAATTGATCCTCAACACCCAATGGAACCGAGACACGATACTGATTTGTGCTGTGTACCTGAAAAGGGAGAAAAACACATAAAAATAACAAACTGCTGTACAAAAAACTAAATTATTACGAGTATGTGCTGATATTTTCGTCTTGAATTTTAAAATAAAATTGTTACTTCCAACAAAACTATTTTTTTCGTTGTACTACAATAGAACACAATCACAATCAAAAAAATAAACTTGCCAGTCATATAAATCGAGAGTAAATGTTTTATGTCTGTTTTATATCTGTAAGCTTTAAATATATATAAATAAATTCTAACCTTATTCTTCTAATTCTTATAAGGGAAAAGCATGGAATTTCGATGTTTTTTATTAAAAAACAGTTTAAGTCTGATAAAAAACCGATTGTTTTTATAGTTTATAGTTAAACTCCGATTTGAAAATGTGTTGAAACCTTAGTAGTTGTTTCGTCAACTTTGCCTAAAATTTCTCATTTAAATTTAATGGTTTTTTAAATCTTGCATTTCAGTTGAATAAACAAAACAAACTTTTAAAAATTAATAATTCCACTTTATCAAGAATTCGTATCCTTTACTATACAAGTTATTGTCTTAACGATATCACCGCGATATAATTAGTTTGCTGGGAAGTGTCTAAAAAGTAAAAAAATTTACCATGGTTGAATTACAAGGTTGTCGCAGGGCTCTTTGTACTCTCTTTTCAGTACCAATCATTTTCAAAATCGATGGCTGCATTCAGCGGAAAATTTGCTACGTAGCGGTTGCAGAACTTTCGGGCTGAATGGTATCCAGATTTCATGATATAATTTTTAGGTGGGCATTTCATCTCGTGAAATTTAATTTTAAACATGTCGTCAAGAAGATGGATTCATACCAACTCGCTTATAGTTGGAACTTTTATAGTTTCATAAGTAACCGAATTGTTTATAAAAGTTTTTTTAACTTTGTAATTTCGTTCATCCGTCACTCAATTTTATATTTTAGCAGGTTTTGCGAACAGTTGCAAACAATGCACACACACACTTAGATATGAAAATTACATGGATTTCATTGAACATTTTTCAATGAGATAAATTTCATGATATGAGCATTTCATGATATGAGCGGTCTACACTGGCGATATCGATGCCATAAAGCCTGTTAAGAACTTGTGCTCAAACGTCGTTGCCCACCGTTGAAATTACACTTACTGACGTCTTAGGAAAGATAAATAATCTAAAGGATGATTATTTCCCAGGACCCGATGGGCTAACCTGCTGTTGTTTTAAAAAATAAGAGAGCTTGTTAGCTCATCCCCTATTAGCTCTTTTTCAACTGTCTATTTCTAAGTCAGTTTTTCCGAAGTTATGGAAGAATTCATACATAATACCTTTGCATAGAAAGGGTCCTAGAAATTACATTTCGATTTACGGACCTATAGCAAAACTGTCGTGCGCTGCCAAAATTTTTGAGAGTATTATTTACGACATTATGTTTTTTCATTGCAAATCTATTTTCTTCTTACTCAACACGGCTTCCTGAAGGGTATATCGACTACCACTAAATTTACATAATTTGTTTCATGCTCCTTGGAAAACGGTTATGAAGTGGATGCATTTTCTACCAACTTTATTAAAACAATTGACAAAATCTCTCAGGCTATTATCCTTCATAAGATTAAAGCTTTAGGTTTTCCACTTTTGTTAATTTCATGGATTCAATCTTATCTTGAAGAACGAAATTATAACGGGATCTTTAGATTTTACAGTTCTGAGTTCTTTACAGCTCCTCTGGTGTCCCTCAAGGTAGTCACCTCGGGCCTCTTTTATTTGTTTTGGCTATCTTTATCCCTATGTCGATGATATGAAAATCTATCGACGTATACTAACCAACGCTAACTCTTGTTATCTCCAAGATGATCTGAAAAGTTTTTCCATTTTTTGCCGAAAAAATCTATTGAGGCTTAACGTCAGCAAATGTTAAGTTATTATATACTTTCGCAAAAGAACGCAACTTCCCCCGAGAACTTATTACCTACTCGGCAAAACACTTTGTTGTGTTAGTTATTTACGGAACTTGGGTGTTATTTGTGACAAGGTACTCAATTTGAAGTCTTATGATAATATTAATTCTAGAGCCAACTCGGCACTTGTTTTTTTTTAAGACTTAATCAACACTCATGGGATGCCCCTATAATTGCGAAAGCATTGTGTTGATTTGGAAGACAGGTGATAGTTAGTTGGAGGGTGGAGTTGAGAGAAGATGAAATATTTTCATCCCATTTTCAAATATAACGCTCGTCGTTGAATCCGGTCCAGAAGCTCCAAATATGATATTGAAGCCCCTGCTCAAATGAGCCAATTGTACTCCATTTTCAGCCTTATATATGAGGTATAGATCAAACGAAGATCAGATGGAGATGGAGTGAAGTATTTCGTTTAAAAAAACCAAGACACTTGGCTGCTTCTTTTGACATATCAAAAATGTGATCATTCCACCGAAGATCTGATTTTATTGATATGCTTAGAGCTTCAAGAGGATCTGACTCCAAAAGATCTACACCGTTCATATTGAGAGGAGCTAAGGGGCAATTGATTCGCTTGTGGGTTAACAGACAATACTGGGTCTTGCTAGCATTTAATTCTACTCTATTAGCAAGATCCCACTCGGAGATTTTTGAAGTCATTATTAAGTGTGTCATTCATATGTTGCCTCTTTTTCTCAATCTCCAAAGAGCTTGGGCGTTTTATGAACGAATATGAATAGCAAATGCTTCTGTCGTCCGCATACGAATGAATTGGGTTGTGAGTCATTGACAGTAGGTCGTTGAATTCAATCGTAAAACACTGGTTTCGTAAAACACAGGTCCAGAGAATTCTTAAATCCTTACGTCACAAAATCTTTCTACCATACTTTTCTTAGACATATCCTGGAATATGCCAGCCAGGTTTGGTCACCTTTCTACTACTTCCATTCGATATGAATTGAAGCCTTCAACGAAGATTCATTCGCTTCGCTCTTCGTGGTCTTCCTGGCTCTGACAGTCAGACAATTTACCTCAGTATGCTGACCGCCTGAAGTTGATCAACATGGATACTCTTGAAAAGCGAAGGGAAGCTGCTGACGTACTCTTCATTCATCAACTGGTATGCGGAATCACTAATTGCCCAGCACTTCTCCAATTAATATCCCTTATACCAACCCACGTAACCTTAGGTCTATGCTTCTTTCCCATCTCAACTTTCACCGCACCGACTATGGATGTAATGAACCTATAACTAGGAAGCTTCGCGTGACCAATAATTTGGTCAGCGGTTTCGATTTTTATCTGAACAGATCTCGACTCCGTAAAACCCTTAACTCTCTTAGCTCCTTCCCTATCCCTTCTCCATCTCTAATTTCTCCTTACAATTAAGTATATATGTAATATATTACTTTATAATTAAAAATTGTATTTCAAAATATTTACCGTTGATAGACAAATTTTTGCAGAGCCCAGAAAATCATGTCCATACTTGTCATCATCCAATATAACAATATACAGCAATGAGTTCCCTAATTCTTCGGGTTCCACTCCGACAAATTGTACAACTTCATTGAACTCTGGATTTCGCGTCTTGTGCACCGTCTTTGTACGCGGCCAACGTGTATATTTTGTATGACCCTCTGGTGTTATAATGTTCAACTTACAAAATGGATCAGTTAGCCCAGCAGCGTCCATGTGTGGCAAGTCACGCGCTCTGACTACAGTACAATCAAGTGTGTGAAAGTTTTCACGATAGCTAATGGCAACCTCCAGCCATCCCAATAAGGGATCGCGACAATTGTGCGCATTGCCACATAGCACATTTCCAGAATTACCCGACGAACTATCGCTTATAGACCAGGAGGAAGATACCGAGCCGCGTCGCGTGTAATTGCTTTCACGTCGGGTTCCTGATGTTGTTGTAGCCACAGTCGAGGCAGTCGATATAGTATCCAAATCTTGTTGACTGTTGTCATATTTTGATATCTGCCGATTGAAAAAGAACGAATTCGAAAGTTTACGCTCTCCTGCGCCACTGCCTTCGATAAAGCTGCGAAACGAGCCAAAAGTGCGCAAGCGTAAACTGTCCTCACGTTGTAGCGCATTGCCTTGTTTATCATTGGCTGCAACTAATTCAGTTTTAGCATCGATCGCATTTTGTTCATCCTCTGAGGAGCTGCTGCTATCATTAACGCGTATGGTTAGTTTTTTGACGCGCACATTTCTTGTAGGCGTCGTAGTGCAACTCTGTGCTGTGCGTTCTATTATAGCTTCGGTGGGCATTGCCCCACATGTGTGGGTTGGTGTTGAGCTTGTGCTGCTGGGTATCTCGTAATTTGGAAGACCTTTGAAAAACCAAGCACCGGATTTCTTCCACATCTCACGTGTCTCTGAACATACGCGGCACAACCATATCTCCCTGACTTTCGTTGTGGTATGATAACGAATATTGATATCAACACTGCATTTGGCACATACAGTTCGTTTACAGTCCTCACAGATCATGCGTGTTGGTCGTAGCAGTCCGAAGGTATCGCCACACAAACGACAACAATTTGGACCACGATCGTTGGCCGCTCGTTGTTTTATCTTCTCCACTCTTTCGACTAAACGGCCAACACGTTGACGTTCAGCTACTTCAATTTCCTCATTGCGCTGTATTACCGATATGATAGCCGCTTGTTCCTCAGGTCGTAGAGGTTCATTTACCTTAGAGCTACTCCAGCCCGTTTTTAATCTATATTGGGGGAAAAGAAAAATTAAAGCTTTTAAAAAAATGGTTAAATAAATATTAGTTAAAGGTTTATGGATTGCTCTATCCAGCAATTCGAACATGAAGTACACCGATTACCGATTTCTTCGCAGTAAGAACCTGTTTTTCTACTCAGAACCGTAGCAGTCAAATGCTTTAATCAGAAATCCGAACCTGAACTACATCGATAAACAAATTCCAAATAAAATATAACAAAAAAAATAATATAAAAATTAGTTGAAGCATGTAAAATCACGCAATTTAATTTTTCTTATATGTATTATCAGTTAGGTTATATCAGACTTGATATATTTGTAACATTTTAATGCACTGTGTTAACCTTGGGTTGTACACAACAATCACAAAAACAAAATAAAAGGTATTCATTTTCTAAAATGTTATTTAAACTACAAATAAATGGTTGACCACTGGACAGAGCTCTTAGAAAAAATTCTACGAACGAACAAAATTTTAATTTCTATTTTTTGCGAACAAAGGAACGAACAACTATTTTATACGAACGATCAAATCTATTTTCTACGAACGAACATATATTTTTATTATTGTTCTTACGAACAATAACATATATTAATTTCGTTTCTATACGAATGAACGAAAAATATATTTTTATTTTTTTCTACGAGCGAACGTTCGTGCAAGACTCTGCAGTCAGTTTTTAATCCTTTAGATGATGTTACTTGTAACCGTAATTCAAATAAAAAGTGAATCATTTTGGGATAAATTTTCCGAGGAATTCAATATAATAATTGAAATGTTAAAGACAGTTTATTTTGTTGTTGTAAAATCCAGTTTTCCACAGCCATTTTATTTTTACCGGGTAGAGGGGGAACTGCCCTGTTCCCTCTTCCGGCGCACCTGCTTTTTTGACTTTAACAAGAACACAAACTTTTTTTTTTATAAAGAGTTTTATAAATTTGATAGTAAATTTGACTCATACGCCAGTCAAGTTATTGAATCAATCAAAATTTGTTGTTGCTTTCCTATGTAAAACAAAAATGAATTTTATCTCAGAGCGAAATGAAGTCCAAAATCTTCTCTCGTCAGTCAAACTTTTGATTGAGCTGCAGACCTTCATCAATCAGTCAAAGGGTTGCATTATTTTACGTGTCTGCTTTTTAGTACGCAATTATATCAAGAAAAGTAGTTAACTGGGAACAAAGGTAGTTTTTTAAAGTGAAAAAGAGGTGTAGTTTCTTCAGTGCCTGTCATAATTTCATTAATTTTTTTGTTTTTTTATGACTTGCATCCGATGGTCATTTAAATTGGTATAATTTCTGGCGTATTGATTTCCTAATGTGATCAGTTTTAATCCTAAAAGATCAACTATATTTCCGCTATTGCTTTCCATTTTGTAAAATAATTATGCATACAAAACAATTTAATAAAAGAAACACTCAACTAAAGTGATGCACACAGCACGATATGAATTCACAAAATAGTAGGTAGCAGAAAAGTAACAAATGCCTGCGTCGGAGCTTCAATCAAAAAATCGTGTGTGAACAAGCGTCAATAAAAATTTTCAGAGAGAGTTAAAGAGAGTAAAAAATCGCGATATACTTCAATCATTTGACTGATTTGTGAACACCTACAATTGGCGATACGTTATAACCATGGTGGAATAATTATAAGGTGTTCTCATCACATGACATTTTTCAATATATTTTTTGACATGTTGCCTTATTTTAAAAAGTTTCATGTATGGTTCAGCCAATTTTTTTCTGATTTTCCGGATGAGAACACCTTATATTTATTTCACCATGGTTATAATCTCGATGTGCAACAAATGTAAAAATTGTTATTTTTTTTTAGGTTTTTATAATACTTTGATGTTCGATTTCAACGTGAAGTTATAACAGCTGTTTTCGATGACTGCTTTAGAGTAAGAATTCCCACTTCAGTTCAGCAAAAAAAGTTACTTTAGCACCGTTTGCTGCTCTTACTTGCTCTTGATCTTTGCTTTTTGAAGCTGTTAAGCTGGTTGAAAGGGTTTCAAATGCTTTTTATAAATTTGATTGGTTTAAACCAGAGTGCGTAGAGCACTCAAAATACGCTCTCGCTCTTTTGAGTTATCATTTATGCAATGAAGCAATAATTGCTAAGTGTTTCGGTCCCTTCCTAAAAATGTGGTGAATGGGGGCAGATAGATCCCCCTAATTGTGTTGCTCATAAATGATTCCTCCCTTAGTTACCCCCAAAACCTGGATATCGAAAAATCTCCGAAAAATTCTCGAAAAATCTTCGAAAAAATAAAAAAAGTGTCATATCTCGAAGGGGAAGCAAAATATGTAAAAATTAACCATTTTTTGGGACTTTCTAAAAAGGGGCAGCATTTCTGAGACGCACAAATAGAGGGCGTTTTTCATATTTCCACATTTGTAGGGGAAGAGGTGTCGAAACACGTGTTAAATTGTCCACTATAAGTAAAATTGTAATTCAAACACATGTTTCGGTACCCTTAAAAATATGGCAAATGGAGGGCAGATAGATCCCTCTATTTGTGTTTGGATTCAGCGACCCATTTTACCTAGTGTTCGTCCCAACACCGATTTCGTAAAAAAACAGAAAATAAACTCCAACAGAAACGAATGATAAAAAAAATGATGACACCAAAATGAAGCTTAGTCCCATGTTAGACATGCCGATATGACGACGATTTCTCTCACCGATTTTCAGTTGTGGACGCAGGAGCCGAAGAGAAGGCGAAAATTAATATCGTCCAAAAAATCGTTTGTACCAGCGATTTTGCGACGATTTATCGTTCTTACTCTTTCACTCACATGAAAAATAGTGAAACAGTAAGCAAACATCGTTCGGCAAAAATGAAATGGACGACCAGACAGCGAAACAAAAAAAAAAAAAATAATAAAATTGGTGAAAGAATATCGGCATGTCCAGGGTTCTTTAATATAGGTTAAGTCACTTGAGAGAAAAGCACTCTTTTTCTGCCTTTGCTTGAACTGTCAAAGAAGCTGTTAGCTAAAAATTGTGCAGATTCAGGTTTTTTTTCTTCTTGATTTCCTTTTATCCATTCTGACAGTTCGACCGAGCTTCTCTCAAGTGACTTAACCTATATTAATGAACCTTGGGCATATCTAACATGGGACTCACTCAGTTCTCACTGTATATAACTATCATTGAAAAGAGTGCATGATTTTCAAATAATCTAAGTGAGGAAAAAAAGAGCGAGCGCACATATCGGCTTATCCATGGTAGAATTAATACAGGTAAACTCGCTAGATGAGAGCGTACTGCCGCGAATGTCAAAACGAAGTTGACAACATAGTTTTAGCTGTCTTGTTTTCGGCTTGTGATCCGATCGTTTTATTATGTGCATTCTTTTATTGACAAAAAATGAAAGCATTATTTACAAAAAAATTTAATTTTAATAAAGTTAAAATTTTTAAAACTGAATTCAAACATTTTGTTGTAACGTAACGCACGAAAGACCTCCCCCCCCCACTCCATGCAACACTTCGTCACAAATGCTCGACCCACTCCCCCCTAAACGTGTTACGTTATTTATGAACAGCCCCCATTGCATTAATTAAATCTCTTGTGTGACATTTATTTCAGAAAGAAATAAAAAAAAAAGAGAAAATCAAAACTCAAAAAAGAATAATGCATAAATTAACAGATAAGGAACTTTTTGTAATCACAATTTTTGGCACTTTTTTAATGGTTTTTAGCTCAAAAAAATTGAACTTACGAGTTTTGGTTAGTGAAGTAGCGACAAAAGAGCAGTAACAGCGTGCAATGTCAAAAGTGTTGGCAGCTCATTGAAATCATGCTAGATGCCTTCCGGAAAAATTTGCATTTTAACTATGTACTTGATATTTATTACTGTGTTGCTTTGTTTATCTCAATGCGTATAAAAGCAAACGATTTGTGAAGGACATTGGTTGTTCTTATCTTTCTATTTTTTTGTTTCTGTTTCAAAGTTGCTTTGTTTCAAAAAGTTCACGGCTATGTGTGCATAGATATTTTTACTAAATTTTTAGGTAAGAATAAAAAGTTCAATCACCTCATGGTGCAAAGTAGTTTCGTTTAAAGTTTTTGAACTTTACAATCATGTGAATTAAAAATTATTTTTTAATTTCGGATTAGGTACTCTTATTTTGGGTAATTTTTGAAGACTCATAAAAAAGCGAAGCAGGGGGTCAAATTATGTTGCAAAAGTATATCTCATAAAATTTAACTATAAAACTGTGAGCATCAAAATAAAAATGAGGCAGTAGAGGGTCAATATCTGTATATGGGCATTTCTAAACTGGTGGTTCACACGATTTGTACGAAAACATATTAAAAAAAAGAATAAAAAAGTCAAATTTTTAAAAAGGTTTTTTATATTAGCATATTAATTAGGTAGCACTTTATTAAGTAAAAGAATTACAATAATCGCTCCAAAGGATTTAAAGATATAAGCAAAACTGTGCTCTGGCGTGACGTTACAAAAAACAGAAGTAGTTTTCGACTTAGGGTGTGTGTCAAAAGGAAACTTTTCACTCGTGGTAGGAAAGAAAATAGCAAGTTGAATAAAATTTGTGTGTGTTGAAATAAATTTGTCTTTTTTGGTGTGCCAAATGGACGATGAAATTTTGACAATTACAAATTTTGACGTTCAACATTTCGGTCGTGTTTTAGAGCATTTTTAATGGTAATATGCAAAAAACCCATTTTTGATTTATATTTATAAATCGCTCACAACGTTATTCGCGTCTACGCTTCATATGCTGCTAGCTTAGCTTATGCTAGCGGCTGCAGCAACCTAGTAAAGGGTATCAATAAATTAAATTATGAATCAAGGGTAATTCGAGTGCCATGACCGATTGGATTGGAAGAGACATATACGACAGCTTCAAAGGCAGCTTTAAACAATCACGTGGAAATTGCGGACCGGCGGAATGTTTACCTGCTGGTGGCATTGTATTTGGCAGCGAAGCGGATGTATGCTGTAGCCGTGCATCAATGCAATAGCCTTTTCCCATTTGCATGCACCAGCAGTTCCGCGATATCCACGTGAGTGTGCCATCATTCTTAGTTATCTTCCATTTCAAATTTTTTCACAGCACTCGGATTGCCCTTGGTTGGTACTCGCTTAAAACAAAAGGAACAACACTTTTAAAGCACAGTTTACTTTAAAATATATTTAACTGGAAATAAAAGGAACAAGTAAAGCATCTCGCATTAAAAGCCACAATTTATCATCAACTTTACCGCACAGAACTAAACACATAAAAATGCAGCACGCATCACAAAAACTCATAGTTAAAAATTATATTACTTTTTATTTATTCCGGTTTTATATTTACGGTAAAAGAACGATAGTTTAATTAAGAAATTCACAAATTAAAATAGCTAATCAAATCGAAATACAGCGCGGAAATGAATGTAATGTTTTCTTTCTCACTTTTTGGATGTGTCAAAAATTCACTTTTCGCCTGGGGAGTAGCCCCTGGGGCTACTACAAATTTTGACAATAATATTCACCTCAAAATTGCCAAAAATTGCTCTACCAACTGTCAAAATTTGATCATCAGAGTGAATAGTTTCCGATTGACACACACTCTTGGATTACAAAATTTCCAAAACTCTGGGAATTGAGCAAGACTTTTTGTATAAAATATTGAATGTTCCAAGTAATCAAATTTAAAACTCTTTTGCCGTATTTTTTGTTATTAGGCTTAGTCGTCTGAAATCGAAAAATCACTTATAAACAAAAAATACGCGCTTGCTGCTTTTTAGACATAGCAGGAGCATTCAATGGCGTTCTTCCATGTGCGATTACCTCTGCCTTGTCGGAACTGGGGGCGGAAGATTCTCTCGTGAGCTTCATACATTAGATGATCTTGGGCAGGGTGGTGAACTCAGAGCTGGGGGGTTCCTCGTACTCGTAGGTTCGTTAGCAGAGGTACCCCGCAGGGGGGAGTCTTGTCTCCGCTTCTTTGGTCCGTGGCGGTTAACCAGCTTTTGCGCATCATACAGGGAGAAGGCTACATGGTTATTGCTTATGGTGACGATATCGCAATCGTATTTAACGCAAAATTTCTTCAGACTCTCTGTCAACTTATGGGGAGAGCACTCTCAATCCTTTCGAGATGGGCAACCTCTTGTGGTTTAAGTGTTTACCCAGAGAAAACGGATCTCATTCTTTTCATTAGGAAATATAAACTACCCAACTTAATACCTCCGCGTCTAAACGGCCCGAGGTTGATCTTTAGTGACAGCACGAAATACCTAGGAGTTATTCTAGATAAGAAGCTTATCTGGAATGATAATATAAAATAACGTGTTAGGAAGGCAAACATAGCTCTTTTTGCCTGTAAAAAAATCGATAGGTAAGAAATGGGGTTTCTCCCCCAAAATAGTATGCTGGATCTATGCAGCAATTGTCCGCCCCATAGTTACTTATGGGTAACTTTGCAAAGGTGCAAAGAAGTGCAAGTCTATGTATTACTGGGGCACTGTCCACATCACCAACTGACGCTTTAAATGTCATGCTTCACCTTCCTTCTCTTGATATCTTTGCCAGGGAGTGTAGTGTGCTAACACAGCAGCTCTCAGACTAAAAGAATCAGGAAATTGGATAGGCAATGGATGCGGTCACACCCTCAAAACAAACGGCATAAAAATCTTTACAGATGGATCAAAACTTCGAGAACAAGTAGGGGGAAGTATTTACTCCCAGGACCTTGAAATCGAAGTATCCTTTAGACTCCCAAATTATTGCAGTGTCTACTAAGCGGAGATGGTTGTAATTCATGAAACCGCTAAGATTATGGGTTAAAAAGACCTTGAAGGAAAAAGTATTTTCATCGTCTCAGATAGACAAGCAGCGCTCAAGGCACTGTACTCACATACTGATAACTCTAAAACTCTCACTGAATGCCGCAGATCTCTTAGCGAGATGGCAAGGCTATTCAGGATCCCCCTAATATGGGTACCTGGACACAGGGATATCGAGGGCAATAACTTAGCAGACGAATTGGCAAGGAAGGGTACGACCTCTAACACCCTCTTAAATGAGGACCTTATTGGTATACCCATATCCACCTACAAACTCCAGTGCAGAAACAAATCCTTAAGTCTTGCACGAGAACGCTGGGAGCACCTTGAAACATGTAGGACTGCTAAGCTGACGTGGCCTTCCTACGACTTAAAACGCACCAACTCACTGCTTGAATTAAGCAGGGTAAACCTGTCAAAAATAATAGGAATAGGGTTCAAAGAAGATTATGTGGTATCACAACGGGCCTGTACTGGCCTAGGTGTCGAGTCGGCTATAGACTTAACCAATTTTACCTAACCTAACCTAACCTAGTCGTCTGACGTATCGTTACTGGCGTTACGATACTTAAATTTCCATTGTAATTCAATAGGGTAATTGAGTAATTAGGTAATTAAGTAGTTTTATAATTTAGGAATTAAAAAACAAATTTAATATATTTCGCCTCTCCTTGCTTCAACCATTTTCCATTATTTTTAGCCAATGCCTTCCGTTTTTACCAAAACAAAAGGGTTTACGAAACATTTACTGAACATTTACTAAAATGAAAAATTACATTTGTGAAACAGTGCAGACGATTTGATCATCAAAGTAATTGAGTTTATGTTCAAATTGCGCAAATCAATTAAATAAGAATGTTTCTGTAAGACAATATCATAAAATAATAATTTTTTAATAACCTTTAATTTTCGTTCACGGTGGACTTTTTTCTGGAAATGGCCATATATAAAATAAAGTGGAAAAAAGCGTTTGTTACCCTCTGCTGCCCGTAATTATCAACCAATTTAGTTGATTTTTTTTTTTTTTAAATGTAGATAATTATGATACGAAGCTTATAGGCTAAGAAAATAGAGTTGCCACCCAGATTTTTTTATTTTTAAGAATTCGGTGGGAATCCGAATCTGTTGGCAGAATCTTAAAACTGATGTCATTTTTTACCATAGGCTGCCAACGGATTCGGATTCAGTGGTCCATTTTTACCTGGTGTTCACCCACCGAATTCTTAAAAATAAAATAATCTGGGTGAACTAGAAATAGGACTGCCTCCTAAATTTGTTTTATTTTTACGAATTCGATGATGGTGCGAACACTAGCTAAAAATGGGTCGCTGAATCCGAATACGTTGCCAGATTTTCAAAAATCATGTAATTTTTTACCACCTTAACTTTTACGAATTCGGTGATGGTCGAACATAAGCTAAACATAAGCTAAAAATGGGAATTTAAGAGTAACGTAATTTTTTTCCAAAGAGTTGCCATCTAAAACTGTTTCCCTTTTACGAATCCGGTGCAAGGGCGAATTGTAGGCAAAAATGGGTCATGGAATCGGAATCCGTTATCAGAATTTCAAAATAATGCAATTTTGTTTTCATAGTTGTTGAATCCAAACCCACTATTTGAATTTTAAAATGATGTAGTTCTCTTACCATAAGGATGCCAGTTAAATTTTTTACTTTTACGAATTCGATGCTGGGGCGAGCACTAGGGAAAAAATGTTTCACTGAAACCGCATCCGTTGTCAGAATGTTAAAATTCTGCAAGGTTTTTTTTCATAGAGTTGCCACCTAATTTTTAGAACGAAGTTCTTTAACGCGGCTTGCGGATAGAGTGATTTGGTAGAAATCGTCACATAACGAAAATATGACAACAACGAAGACATACCAACAAAATTCACACACACCAGCAATCTAAACTATTGTATTTTATGAAATTGAAGTGTACATTTTTGTAAAACACCGAAAGTATTGGTCTGATTTTTATGAAATAAGTTTTAAAACATCATATTTGTGCTACAGTACAGTAAATCTCAATTTTTGTTTCAAAATTTTACTAATAAATATATTTAATTAAAATGTAATGTTTTTTACGAAATCAACCTCGATTCCACGCATTGTTTGATCGTTTTCATTTCATGCTTGCGTTTATGTTTGCGAGAGTTTCAATAATTGCCATGTTGGTCTCTTCTCTTCTCTTTTTATCTTCAGCACAAAAAAAATTTTGTTGTTTTTGTGTGTGTTTGAATATGTGCGATGGTGATTTTGAAGTGAAGTAAAAATACCGACTTTCAATCAAATAAAACTTGCTGGATAAGGAATTAGATGAGTTTTTTTTATTGCTACGACAAAACGGGACATTTAATTCAAAGTATGTCCACAAATTGATCTCAAAAAGAAAAATATGAAAAATTTGATGAAATTTTTAATTGGTTCATCATACAGATGAAGGATTGTGCTTAAAACAATTTGTGCTTAAAAGAAAGAAGAAGTTAGTTTAGATAATGCTTCTTGTAGAGCACTGGGCACTAATATAAGAGACGTCATTATTCACCTCCTATGCCTTTTATATACAAATTAAATTCCAAGGTAATCATTTTAGAGGAGTTAGTTCGAGCGTTTTTTCGATTTTTTTTTTTTGTTTCGAACAACTTTTATTTCAAATCACATTCGGAGTTGAAAAAAGCGTAAGGAACTTCGTTCCTGACCGGGGTCCCCCAACTGCAATAATTTTTTTTTTATTTTTACGAATTCACTGGTAAAAGCCAAAACATGTAACGTAATTAATGAACAGACCCTAACATAATCGAGAGACAACCGAAAAAAAATGTTCGGTTTATTTGAACCAGCCTAATACGTTATATGCAATAGAGAAAGGATCTTTCGTTTTGATACAATATGTTGCAGTAAGCTATGCTTAAAGAAGACTAGCTAAAATCAGGAATATAAGATTAGAAAACATTCCAAATGTACAACGAGGAGTAAAACATGCTTCGTTCCGTAATTCATCATGTTTAATTCGCTTTCATGCCCTATAAAAAAATAAAATTTCAAAAAGGATTCTATTTTACAGGTGTTTATTGTAAGCTTTTATTTAACTTGCTTCGTTCGTATATATGTATGTATGTCCGCAAATCTTGCAAGCAATTTTTCGGCAGCTTGTGGGCCAATATTATAAAAAAAAATTTGCCTCACCCCCTTTTACCGCCCACAAATCAATTAAAATCTATATCTCGAAAACTACTGTGCCGATTCAGATGAAATTTTGGTAGTAAATTTCCTTCAAGTAGAAAATGGGGGTTAAGAACAAAATTTGACCACACCCTCTTTTACCGCCCACAAATTAATATATCTCCAAAACTACCGCGCTGTTTCAGCTGGAATTTTGGCAGTAAATGTCCTTCAAGTAGTGAATGGGTAAAAAAAAAAAATGTTGCCACACCCCCTTTTACCGATTCAGATGAAATTTTGGTAGTAAATTTCCTTCAAGTAGAAAATGGGGTTTAAGAAAAAAGTTCACCAAACCCCCTTTTACCGCCCACATATTCATATATCTCCAAAACTGCCGGGCTGTTTCAGCTAAAATTTTGGCAGTAAATGTGCTTCAAGTATTGCATGGGTTAGAAAAAATGTTGCCACACCCTCTTTTACCGCCCACAAATCAATAAAAATTATATATCTCCAAAACTACTAGGCCGAAAATTTGGCAGCACATTTACATCAAGTAGGAGATAGGGGCTTAAATTTGGCCACACCTCCTATTCTCGCCTACAAATCAATAAAAATGCTATATCATAAAAAAGTATATAATGCAATAAATAATATAAATGGTATAAATAATTTTAATATATACTGTTAATGTGAATGGTCTAAAAAATTAAAATGCTATATTTAAGGCTTTCAAAATAAAAGATGTTCATAATAAATCTTTAAGACTAAAAAGTACAAAATAGAAAATATTTTATAAAAAAGATTTTTTAAAATAAGCTTTTATTTAAAACTAAAACGTGAACTAAAAGAAAAAAAAATTCAGTGACATTTGTCATATATGTACATATATAGTAGGTATATTCTACATTCAGAAGAACCTCTCTCTTGGTTACCCATCAACATAATAAAAGCGTAAGTAAATAAATAGGTAAGCTCTAGGGACGTATATAATTTTAGAAATTTTCAAAATGTAAAATACATTTAAATTTTAAAAGCTTAAGGCACTGATATTGTGCAGTAAGCCTGTATAATGGATCGCGGCTTATATACAAATAAGGCTACTAAAAGATTCAATTCCACTGATATTGTGTAGTAAACTTGTATATTTTACATTTTGAAAACTTCTAAATTTATATACGTCCCTAGAACTTATCTATTTAAGTACGCTTTTATTATGATGATGGGTAACCAAGAGAGAAGTTCTTCTGAATCAAGAATAAACATACCTACTATATACATATATGACAAATGTCACTGAAGTTTAGTTTTTTCTCTTTTAGTTCACGTTTTGGTTTTTAATAAAAGCTTATTTTTTAAAAATTTTTTTTATAGTTTTTTTGGTAGATGGTAGACCTAAAATACATTTTTTATTTTTTATACTTTTATTGACAATTTGGGAAAAACGTACCTTGAATATTGAAAATTAAAAAATTGTGAATAAAACGAATGAAAAAATTTAATTAAAAAAAATTATTTTAGGTCTATTAACTAGCAACAAGCCTGAGGAATAGACTCCTATATGAATTTTGACTAAATTTTTACAGGGTGTCCACAAATTGCTTTACCAGTTTAAAAGTGACGTTTACAAGACGCCCTGCCACTGCCAGGGTGAACCAAAAGTGGCTAGAACTTTTTTTGTTATACAGCTATGTGTAAAAAAAATAGTTGTGCCTCAGTTTTTTTTTTAAATTAATTTTAACATACTTGGCAATAGTACTATAAAAAAACCCATGATGTGGCACATTATATCCGTGATCAACAAAGTCCCAGTTTATACTCGTCAAGACTTGACGTTCAAGTTTTGCATATTCCCTTTTAAACTTGACGATTCAATTTACACTCGTCAAGAGTTGACGGTCAATTGTTTCTTTACTCCTCCCTTTTCCTTCTCAAGTTTGCACTAATGACGCCGAAATAAAATTGAAAATAACGGGACAACGAACGAGCACAAAACGAATTGCCCAAGAATTGACATTACGGTAAATTTTTTTCTTTTTGTTACGATTCCCACACCACCGAACACAAGACTTGATCGTCAATTCTTGTCAAGTATAAGCCCGGACAAATGCTATTATATTGTTATCTCTTTCTAGCGAGTTTATCCAAATCCGGTTATTTATTGGAAATCGATCTGTGCAAAATAATAGTAATGCAAGGCGTTCTTTGGATAAAAAGAATAATTTTTAACTATTTTGAAATTTTGCTAGTTCTGAGGCAAGTGACATTTTCCTTTTAAAAGTATTTTTTGTATTGGCTTCAAAATTACAGTTGAAAACCAATTTTGCAACTATTAAAGAATTTTCGAAAAATCACGTTTCATGGTTTCCTCAAGCAAATATTGGTGTTTAAGTACCATACACATTAATATGTACAATGACAACAGGACTAGTTTCTTTGAATAACTCTCAAAATAGATGCATGAAAAACACATTCCCTTGCATTAACTACATAAAAACACTACACCTTACTTTGCAACGACGTCATTCTCGATTTTCCTTGACAAATCTGCGCTGAATTCAGAGTATTTTGTTAGAATTTTTGTTTTTTTTTTTATAAATGCACACATCAGTTAAAAGCATGTGCTTCAGTTTGCAACCCTGTCATTGAGGAAATGAGAAACTTTAAACCGAAAGGAAGTCTATTATGTGAGCGTATAGTTATGGGTTGGAAAAATTCGAAATTTGAGCGACTCTCACTCTGTATATCCTGCTGTTATAAACTTAACAGACACTTGCATGTGCAGTCGGCTGAAACCGGTACGGTTCCACCCTTGCAGCTGCAGACGTTTACCACTTGTTTTTCCTCCTGTTAACCAGTTTATTGATAGTCTCAATGAGCCTTTAATAGAGTGTATATTTTTTTTTTTATTATTCGCTTGAACATAAAAAATGCCAACCAATCAATTTGAATGTTGCGTAGAGCAAACAATAATTAATTATCAATGTCCAGTGGTATGTAAGAAAAAAAGCTGTCTGCGTGTGCAGATAATATTCTTTGTCTCAAAACTGCCCCATTCAATATAAGACATATGTTCTGAAAGTTTACTGATGTTGATAGAAAATCTTTATATTTGCTTAGATTTATGTATGGTGCAACAACTCACGAACATTCATAAAATCAAAATTTTATACCTTCCTTTATACCTTATACCAAAATTTTATACCTTCCTAAATTACGTTTTTCATTACCACACATTAATAAAAGGATTAAAGTAGAGAAAACACATCTTATTAATTTCCCAGTTAATTAGATTATTTACTTTGCTCTCAATGCCAGCTGTCTATCGCTGGGACAGACAAATCTATTTCCGCCATTGTTGCGATTCTGAAAATCCATTTCGCAGTTATGTCTTGGAGCCTTTTTAATGCACGTAAATATATATATATCTGGTTAAATTGGATTTTATCTGTTATACAAATATTGCATTTCTTTGCACGTTTAAAATATTTCAATTTTTTATTGTATTTATATTTGGAGTTTTTTTTGTCGGCAGTTTTCTTTAAAAGTAATTTTTACTTTATACAAAATTTTCTTCTATTATTCACTTGCTCTGCCATTGCGTCGGCAGTTGGTTGTATAGCGGTAATTTCTACTGTTATGTTCTCTTTCAGCTATGATTTCATACTGAAGTTTGTGCCTGTTGCATGGCTATATTTTAGAGAAAATATCATGTTTGACTCATATTATTTGTTGTTTCGCAAATGGGTGGTTGAGTAGTTGGGGATTTGATGACAGATAGGAGCAAGCACCGAATTCTGCAGACCATAATGAGACAAACGTGTGTGTGTAGCAAAAAAAAAAAGTTGTTCAAGAAGACTGAATATTATTATTCAAGTGGAATGTGGTTCTGCAGCCCCACCTATTGTGACAGCATGGCTACAATTGGGGGTTGATAAATAAAATTTATATCCATTTATATTTGTATGCATGTAATAACATTTACAAATATGCAACTGTGGACAGCCGATAAAAAAGCCACAGTAAGGCCACGTTTAGTGCATGACATAAGAGATCTGTAACGGTGAAACAGAAGAGCAGACTATAGCATATATAAAAGAATAACAATTTTATATGCTAACGACCTAAGCACATTGATTGCGGCTGCAAAACGACAAGTTGTCAAATTAGGAACGATTCTATATCGACGACAAAGCCGCAGCGGCAAGGGCGGCATTACACCAGTTTCTCTCATTCAGAAATACATGTAAAAAATTTTGACAGGTGCCGCACGGCCGCAGTCAATGTGTCTAGGCTATAAGGCGTTCAAGATGATACCGGCCCCCAAATGATAGCACCACCACTCTTCAAATGCATGACATTTTTGACGGATGACAACCATACTATAAGCACACCATAAATGCCAGATTGATCTGTCAATGAAGCACACCATAACTGCCAGATTAATCTGTCAATGAATAGTGACGTTAAAGTGCTCTAAATTAAACAACTTTTGGTATTTTTTTTCATATGTAACGATACTTTACAGGAGGAGAGAGGGGGTTTAAAATGTACTACGAAAAGTAACGGCGGGGAGGGGGGAGATAAAAACAAAGAAATTGGTAACGTAGCTTATGAACTAGCCCAGACCTAAAAACAAAGTATATGACAGATCGCGCTCAAATTTCACGTCGGGACAGTTGACAACAGAACTATTTAAGCAGGCTTTTAAGATTATCATTTTCCGGTACTTTTTTGACAGAACTTATTGTGAATTTAGATTCAGGGAGTATATAAGGGGTTCAACAAGTTTTCCTTATGTGGCTGATAGCGTGCAATTGAATATACTACATTAAGCGAAAAAACCCATTTCAAAATTATGAACTATCGTATTTAGTTTAAGGTTGCTCATTTTTTATTTACTCGTTTTTGTTAAAAGTGCGCAATTATGAAATAAAAATAACACCTTAAGGCCAGTAGTACATGAAATCAAGGTTCAAAAATAAAAATGTCTCAAGAGTAAATTATTGAAGCGATTTATTTGAAAGTTTGAGGGTATATTGAGGCATGTTTTAAGAACACAAAAAGCTTATGACTGAAAAAAGTAGAATTTTCATATTAACTTTGAGCAAATTCTTTATATGTATGTATGAAATTTCTAATTTGCTCTATTCAAACATATCGAGTCGCATAGTGTGGGAATTGTTTGTTTTACTTTAAAACTGCTGAAGACATTTTTGTAGAGAATTATCTGATCTACAATTTTGTCCTAAGAATGTATTCAGTCCTAAAAAGATGAGCGGAGATATAAGTGAATGGCCGATTCCGGTGAGCTTTCAACCTGAATATCTTCTAGCGCATACATAGTATCATAGGGAACTCTTGACAAGTTGTTTTTTATGCTTTAATGAAGAGGTTTGCAGCAAAAAAATTAATTCCTAATTTAATTCCTAATTTTTTTGGTTTAAAAAAAAAGTCAAATAACAATGAATTATATAAACCCTCGGGCGCAGTCAAAAGTTATGTAGCAGAAAAAAGATAAAGATGCAGTAAATTTTTTTATGCGTAGTTTTGAAAAATATATGAAGCCCATGAGGTTAAAAATTCGTTTCACTCTAGTATACATATTTATAAAAGCATTTTGTTTTGTTTCGCGATTACGCTGTGAAGATTGCGAAATTCTTAAATTGCAACAACGATATATACTGTGTTTACATGCAGAGTTAACTCGGGGTTAGGGTTTTCATTGAGTTAAAAACATGGCGACGCTAACTCGATGCTGTTTACATACAATACATCGAGTTCAGTTAGACTTGTCAAATTTACTTCACATTTGCCATATTTATTTGCAAACAGTTTGTATTTCACAATGGATATGATTAAAAAAATTTAAATTTTGTGCTTAAATCATACAAAAGGAATGGAGCAAATGGTAGAAATATTAACAAGGCAATACACAATGATGGCAGTACGAAGAAGGAATATTTTTAAATCAAGAGTACGCAGGCGCTTATTCAATTTCACCGAAATGCTCATGGAAAGAGTTTATAATTAAGTTGCAAGCTATACTTTTTCCCGTCCATTATATCTAATATTTTATTTTCTTTAAATATTTCTATTAAAAGCAAGGTGTCGTGAGCACTCCAAAAAACTCTTCCAGTTGCCATTTCTTTAGTAATAAATGCCATAATGCATTTTGACAGATAGAACTCAGCTAGACCCAGCAAGTTTCGTGGATTTAACGAAACTCAACTAAACTCTCGTTTACATGAAGGGTTAACTACGAGTAAGCTCCGAGTTAACTCTGCATATAAACACAGTAATATTAGAGTCAGTCCAAATGAACTGATCCAAAAAACAAAAAAAGAAACCCCAAGGTAAGTTGCTTGACCAATTTAAAAAAAAAAATTATATTTTTGTTAACAGTTGCCCAGATATTTGAATCTCAGAACTACTTTAAAAAAAATTGTAATCTTCTTTTTTCAAAATGGTGGCTATATTTTCATTCCTACCTATAGCGATATATGCATTTGTGTTAACTAAAAACCATAATATTAAGCATACTTGGCCTTTAATCTATCGTATAAAAAAGTCATATGATATAATTTATTCATATTAATAAAAAAAATATTATATTTTTGTGTTCAAAACGTAATTATTTAACAATTTTTTGTTATAGAAAGCAGTAATCTGCAGTTATAGTTTTTCTAGAGAACGAGTACATTTTAACTAGTTGTTTAAACATGCATTTTTTAACATTCTGACTCATAAACTTTATTGTTTACAGCCTCTTAAAAATTTGAATTTTGGGAAATTTGCTGAATTTTGCTGACTTTGGGGTCAAATATCTCTGGTGGGCATGGATTAAAAAATTTTAAATTTATTCACAATAAACCACATAAAAGTATTATATTGCAGTTAAAATTTAAAGTTTGATATGTACTTGGTTTGGAAGATACAGCCCTTCAAACTTCGTGAAAATTCGTCTGATATTATGTATATTAGGGTGGTCGTTTTATGGCTTTTTTTAAATTTCAACAATGGATGGTAGTTGATTGGCTCCAAATATTAAAAAACTACTCTTTATTTTTTTCAGATTTTTAAATTGTGCCCTAAATCTCCCTATTTGTTCATTTGTCCACTTCCTTAGGTCTCAATTTAAAAATCTGAAAAAAATACAGAGTAGTTTTTTTGACATTTGGAGCCAATCAACAATCATCCATCATTAAATTTTGACGATTCAAAAATTTGTCAACTTTAAAACAAATTTTTTTTTATTTTTGTTTTAAGAATAAAACAACTTTATAACAATGATCAATTTTATGTTGAAAACTAAATTTATGTTCAACATTAATATATCATTTATGACCCAAAAATTTCACACTTTACCCTACTTTTGTCACTGTTGAGTTTTGAAAATGATTTATTCTTACAAGAAGCACTTTATGTACATATTCAAAAGAAAAGCACTCATATTTGAGGCCCATATTTGTATTTTTTTTTCTTTAAAGCAATAAAAACAATTTATCCGAAAAATTGACACAGCTCTTCAAAAAAATGTACTTACTTGTACTGCATTGTATGGAGCTGCATACAAAATATTCAACTCCAAAATCGCTAAAAATAAAAAGAGAATTGTTGTCTTATTTAACTATCATTCACAGCTTCAATTTTATTTTTTGTTAAAATTTCGTTCAGACGCTAGTTTTTCGCTATGGAGTTCTGCAGCTTTTCACAATTATCCCATTTTTTTAAATACATTTGACCAAAGAATTTTAGCATTAGGGATGAAAGCTGAACTTTAGCGATTTTCGGGATCCGACCCCTGTTGCGGGATTCCCAAACGCCTTAACGACGATTGTCGCTGTAGTTAACTAGCGAAAACTGTCATTTACTATGAAACTGTGCATGCTCAATGACCGATAACGACAACTATTATTATCGTTAACTTTTTGGGAATCCTGCTGCTGGCATAAGGCTTTCATTATATTAGATTCAATTTAAAAAAATTATTGACACTATGACAAAACTTCAGGTTATTTTTTTATGATAACCTCAATTTTAACATTGATCATTAAGAGTTGACCACAAGTAATAAATATATACTCATTTAAACGTCTCAAAATCTGATAGTTATTTAAATTTTTGACTTTGCCCTTGATACGAATGTTGTTTACAAAAAAAAAAACTATAGTCGATTATATAAAACTTTTAAAATTTTGCTCAAACTATTGAGGGCTGACTGTATCGTATGTAAACAGTCTGGGGTCGACGCATTGCGTACTTTAGCGTTTAACTCTGTCTGCCTGCAAAAAATCATCAAATCATTCTGCAAACTATGCACAGTGAAGTAAGCAACTTGAATAGAAAAACATTTTGTTTTAACTATTTTTTTTTAGAATGCAAACAAATAAATTTTAGAGAATACATTTTAAGGGTTCCGTCTAGATTTGTTTGAAAGTAATTAGTTTTTGAATCTTTACTTTTTTTTCAATGCTGAATTTCGGCATAATTTATATTCCTGTAAAAATCTTCATAATTTATATTCCCGAGGGAATCTTCCATTTTTGTCTGTGGGAAAGGGATAGCCTTTACTACTAAATAAATACTAACCCTAAAACCACTGAAAACTTTCCTGGTTTCAAAGACACCCAAACTCATCAGAAATATGCAAGACTGTCATATTGCCCATTATTTCATATAAAATTAGGCAATTCACAAGGTGTTGTAAAGTTGTATGTTGTATTGTTGTAAGTGAAAGGTTTTCCCATTTTTTCCCTTGTTAGAGAAGCAATTTTTTTTTTAATTTTGGTTCTATGTTTTGTTTATAGTGGTTGTATGGTGTGTATAAAATTGGCGTGATCGGACCGAAAGTACGCCTACCTCCCATACAAAATGAGGCACAAGAAATAACTTTATATGGGAGGTAGGCGTACATTCGGCCCGATCACGCCAATTTCATACGCATCATACAACCACTATAAACAAAACATGCAACCAAATTTTCAAAAAAATCTCGTTACTAAGGGAGAAAATGACAAAACATTTAACTTACAACAATACAACATACAACTTTACAACACCTTGTGAATTGCCTAAATGTGTATGAAAATACGAGGGTATTTTGAGAAGTCGGCGACTTTTCGAATTTCCCAAGTAATATCTTAAATGCAAGACTGCTCCTGTCAACTACCATCTATTACTCTGCGTCCACACGTGCAAGTAATCACTTGCAAGTAGGGAATATATTATGGTACAATGAAAAGAAGGTAACATCGTGGCTGATTGTATTCTCTTTTTCAACTATTATTATTGTCAAAATCAATACAAATAATTTTCTGGTACTTGGCAAACTGAGTCTCAGCGTAGTGTTTTCTTTTTTGCTACCTTCATTTATTTTACCATGGAATAAATGTTGTCCTAGAAAATGTTCAAAATAGCCTTGCGTCAAAATAGTCCACACGTGAAAGTTCAAAAAACTCAATGCATCCAAACATTTTTATTAACAAAAACTTCTTTCCAATTTTAATAAACTTTTCCAATTACCAATTTGACAAACTCTCAAATTATGGGTGGAATATCAAAATAATAAAGTTATTAATTGGGGAAGTTATTTGATTACTTTTTTGCATGAAATGTTGTCGTGGTTTCCTTTCTTTTTGGGCTTGATTATAATTTTTGTTAGAAATCTTGAAATTCTATGACCAACTTGCTGATAGATGGGAAGGGAAATAGTTTTTCATACGTGTAGCAGTAAATCCATCTCCCCTCTTATGGCGAGAATCAATTTGCACTGGTAAAATAGTTCATATGACCTTGGTAGGTAGGTTAATATTTTAATTTAATATTATAAAAATATCAGCAAAGGTTTAAATTCTTCCCTTTTTAACTCATTTTAATATATAAAAGGCAAGCACAATGCTCTGCACCTAATATCGGTCAAACTGTAATTCTTCTTTTTGCACAAAAATTTGATTTGATGCTTACCAGTGACATGCTTGCATTTTATGAATGTGCATACATTCAGGTTGAACATTTGTCAGTAAGTATGTTGCAAAAGCACTGTAATTATGACAAAAAATAATTACAGGTTCGTTTATGAGAAATTCTTTCCAACTGATATGATAAAAAATTATTCGCTTTTGAACTTATTTAAGAATGCAAAAAAAAAAGAAACCATTTACGACTTATTTTTGAACAAAAAATAGTTCATTTACGAGGAAATTTTACCTACAAAACTGATAAAAAAATTATTCTTTTTCGACTCAAAATAAGTTATTTATGGATTTCGCCAGAGAAGTACAATTTTTGTTTATGGAAAAAGTTTTCACAAATTTAATCTTCTATAGCAAGCACTTTTAGGAGACAAAATAAAAAATTAACAAAAATTCTACCCAAAAACGTTCGCAAAACTCTCACCTTCCACAAAACCTTCGCTTGTGGTTCAGTGGGCAGCCTTTTAAACGCTTTTATAAAACCTAAATATTGTAATTTTAAAAATAAGTATTTTCGTTTCATTACGATTTTATATGTATTTATAAATGCGTACATTTTCGACATCTATACATTTAGCAAATTTCACCTAATGTTACTTTAGCTTCAATTTAGACTAGTCTTTGTTTGCGAAACAATGGAGACTAAGAAATATAGCAACAATATGGTTAAATAAATAAATAAAAAAAAAGTTTTCTATAAAAATTTACTAATTGCTTCATTTATCTTTCTCATAAATTAGAATAATTATAACTAAACACAACAAAAAATATCCACAGTAGAAAATACGATGCAGAGGAAAAAATCTTAAATAATATATTTTAATCTTTAGCTACAAGTTTCTTTGTTTTCTTTACAGATGTTGCTGTTGTTGTTATTATGGTTGTGGTTGTCTTTTTATGTATTCGCTTGTGATAACTCTGCGCCAATGAATTGAATATAGAAACCACAAAATAGCAAATCATACCAAACACAAATATTTCAAATATTTTTGATAGCATGTTGCCTGACTCAGTCGGTGCCGTATTTTTTTGGCGATGTAAGCGTTGCTTTTGGTTGTTAAGAAATCCTTTAAAAGGCTCCTGCAGTTTGCTGCCAAAGACGGGAATAATTGCCAGCATATCAAGTGCTCGCTCGATTAACGTCTCATTGAATGCAATGATGACGAATACTTTTTGTATATGCATCTTAATAATAGCTTTGCCTATAAGAGTGGCACCGAAAAATGTCCAGAATGGCACCAGAAAATGCCCACAAGTAATGCCGGCCAAATCGAATAGAGGATTCGGAATCTGTAAATGCAATATGTTAGCTCTTTTTTTAAAGTTATAGCAGAAACAACAACTTACACTAGCACACGCCAATATGCCAAAGAATCCAATGCGCTCAACAACACGTTCCATAAATAGCTTGCCTTTATCCATTAAACTTAAATTTTTTTGATGTCTTTTTGCCTTTAGCTCCTCGAATGCAGCCAAATCTTCAGCATCTTCAGGATCATAGCCGGATAAGCGTGCAGCTTTAGCCATAAAATATGGTGGTAGCTCACCTAAGGCGGTGCCAGCGCCCCATAAAAATGCCTCCAAACGAACTTTACTCATAATAGCCCAAAGATCAGGTGTTCTCTTTACATAAGGCTCTTCAGGACAAATAATACTAGAGAAAATTAGTTAATAAAATATTTACCTAATACATTGTTTGAACATTAGAAATGATTGTTAACTCACTCATCAGGGTATGGCGGCTTTGGAAACTTGAGTGAATTACATTCGTATGCAGCCAATGTGACACTCGCTATATGCGGACCTAAGTACAATAGAAACGTATGCAGCCCTGTGCCCAGTCCAACTGACGATAACACACCTAAACCAATCCAGTAGACAAAGAACCATGTATTATTGCGCACAATTGCTATAATAGCCTGATGTGGACCGGTTATATTAAAGATAATGCTTAAAAATATTCCTAACACTAGTAATGTAGCCAGAAGAGCACGTTGTTGTAGTAATCTGCAAAAAATGAATTTAAACGTTTTTAAAATTCTTATTAAATAAAATTATTTTTTTTATAAGAATTTATGAGATATTTATATGAGGCATTTTTTAATTGTTGAGAAAATAATTGATTGCCCTTAAAATTCTTTTCAAATTATTCGCCCGGATGGTAATGAGTTATTATCGTCACGGTGAGCACAGCTGAGTGCTATCGGACGGGTCATGGGTTGCGGAAACTCGGAGAGGGGTTTCCCCAAAAATTGTTAGGATTATTAAGGCATCCTACGATCATGCACGTTGTTTCGTTTTCCATAAAGAAAATTTCTTCGACACTTTTGAAGTAAATTAAGAAGTTCGACAAGAATGTAGCCAGTCACCTATTATTTTTCTGATGGTGATTGACGACGTCCACCATAGGCCCGGGCGAGATACAAGGAATACAGTGGCGCCCCTTCGATCGCCTGAGTTCCTTTGACTATGCTGACGATATTTGTTTCCTCGCTAGTACCAGAAATGGTCTCGCAAAGATGAGAAGACAGTCGCTACAGAAAAATGCAGGATTTTTTTTTTTTTTGGTTTCATACAATCATAGTGCTAGTATAATTACCAAGTACGTAGCAGATTTTTCACAACTCTGTTAAATTCGATAGACTTCTATAGTCGACTAGCAAGGTTCCAAAGTATTCGCTATTAACTATTGCACGCTCATCAGTCTTATTTATACAAAAGAATATTTGAATGTACTATTGTTTCATTTAATAGAGCCAAAGCAACATGAAATACCTTTTCAAATTTAGCAATTACGCTAGTTTGCATAACAACAGTTCAAACTTTATACGAACGATCTAGCAACTATTAGCAGAACGACTCTTGCAATAGTCAGGAGCAATTCTGATTAAATTAATTGTTACAAAAAAATAACCTACAAAGATCATGAGAGCAACTTTCCGAACAAAAGATTGTTTAGAAAAAGAAAACTTTAATTAAAAAAAAAAGTTTCTGGAATATAAGCAAGAATTTACTACAAAAACTGATACTACTGATCTAGAACTGGACCTATAAGTTTTATGCCGACTCCGAACGGCTTATGTTCTCAAGAAGCTTTTCATGGCTGGTTTTTACTCTCTGAGGTTTGCCATTGTCTGCAGAAAAATTAATTCAATTAAAAAAACTTTCTGTGTCAGGTGGGAATTTAACCGTAGTTCTCTGGCTTATGAGCCACACACTCTACCCACTACGCCACGGCCGCCACATTTACTACAAAGAAAGCATTAATGCTGATCCTTAGATATTTTTATGATAATTTTCTACTAAAAGAAGGATTGCAGAAGGAATATTTAACTAACTTATACAATTGTCATAATCTGAAATTTTTTGATTTTTCTATTTCAGTCCCATATTGAACTTACTTCTTGCTGTAGGTTTGTATTAATGCCACAATCTCTAATGAGCAATACAAAATTGTTTGTATTGGACGCCGCCAAAGCACTATAGTTTCCCGTTCGGCACGCTCTTTTTCTTTGATGATTTTGCTTTGAGATTTCTTACGGATCAATGCTGCTGCTGCTACAACAGGCGTTTGTGCTGGTTGTGTTAAATGGTTGGCAGCAGCAACAATGCCACCGTTTGACTTCTTATTAGTTGGTGTCTTTTTCGTGCTATCGGTGGCATTGTTATGCTTATTACGACTACGTGCTGATTGAGAAATGTCCTTTTTCAGATTTTGTGACATGTTATTTAATAGGTTAACGTTGGCTTTTATGCTGCAGAAGTTAGTATGCTGTGAAGTGCAACTGCAAATATTACAAAAACAAAAAGAAAGCATATTATTTTTTTTAAATAGATATTAATAGGCGGTATTATTTGTATTTTTTAACAAAGTAAAGCAAAGCTGAAATATTTTAATAGCATAAAACGCGAAAAAAATACTTAAAAATATTGAGTTGGAAGTGCAAAAAAAAAATTTAATTTTGCAGCTTTACCAACATTACTCATGAAACCTACTTTATTTTTCGAAAAAAAAATAAATAAATCTATGTTAGCAATTTATTAAAACAAATTGAGACTGAACTTGAAACTGCTGAGTAACTGCTTTTTCAACAAAGAAAAATAAAACAGTTATCAAACAAAAGAATGCTCTATATTTAATTAACAAAAATAATAATCACAGGGTGATGTCCGTCAGGCGATATGGATGCACCAATGAAACGCGCCCACATATGCCTAAACAGCTGTGTCAACATGATTTCCCATGGGTTGTATGCTGAGGGGATGCAAAATTGTCACCACACTGTTAATGTTAATAATGTAGACAGACATTGGGGATTCTTATATTCAGCACGTCTTCCTGTCGACGACGTTGTACGCACAAATCTACACGCTCTAGTTGACAATTGCTACGCTACCTTGCCAACAAATCAATAGAATATTTCATGGCCAACAATAATTTTATAATTGCCTTTATTAAAATGTATTTTAAAAACACCGCTACACATGCATATTTAAGCCATGTCAGTAAATTGATTTTCCAATCGGCATGCCCATTTTTTTTTTTTTTTTTTGGTGCTTGGGTGCAACACGGTATTTTTTCACTCACCTTAAAATAAGTAGAAATTTATATTTTCAGTTATTTTTCAGCACAGCATTGATAGAAAATTATTTTTACAATACAAAACTGCGTTAAAAATTTTCGTCAGAACGTAATTCACAACTTAAACATGTCTTTTTGTCTGACTGCCCGAAAAAAATAAGGCAAACTTTTGACACTACATTTTGGTCATGACATTTGTTCAATCAGTGTTGGTAACGAGTATTTTTTAAGAACTGCCACATATTACTTATATAAAGAATACTTGTAAACTGTGATGTTCCTCTATACGTCGACATTTGTAGCGTTTATTTTTTTTTTAAAAAATCTCCATTTCTTCAGTTCTTTTCTTATAAAAATTCAACCTCTAATATTGGATCGTATTCTTTTCTTGAAAATGTTAACCTCAAATAAAGAAAATGTACAGAATTATTTCACTCTCAAATTCGATGATTCGCAAATTCTGCCCTCAAATGCTACCAACTGAATACGCAAAGATGCTTCATACATGCTTTGACACTTATGAACAGTTTTACTCTCTCTGTTACAGTTTTTTGACAGCTATTGCAAAATTAATAGAGTTGTGAAAAATTCGCTACGACTTTGTTAATCACATTACACTTAGAAAATAAAAATTTCGTTGCATAATTATTTATATAATAGTCTATGAAACTATAGAATTTTCTGATTGCTTCAATTAAAAGAACCTTATTAAATTAAAACGATGCACGGCTTGGATTATTCGTATATTAAAGTTGCCGAAATAGTAGTAAAATATTATTTAAGACAGGAAAATTCTGTTCATTATTAATAAAATTGCTCATATTAAATTCTCTCGATAGCCCACCAATTTTTTTTTATTCTAAATTGTAGTGAGTGCTACTTTGAAATGTAAAATGTCAAGCCAAACAATATCTATTCCTAAGTTAATATATCCGTCTTTGATCCAAAGTTATTTAAAATATACTACATCAATTTGCCTAATTAACATCCGAGGTGAATTCAAAGCCTGCAAGTCCAGAGCTGATTCTTGCAATCGGCGGCCTTCAAGCATCCTCACACTTCTGCTTTAGCTCTAATCAAGGTCAACTTCAGCTTATGAAAGCTCGCTATAAAAAAATAAACACTTTCCACACAGAGCACTGAGCGTCATATAACATTTTAAATAACGCATAATGGTGATCAAAATCTCGTTATATTTCCATCATCTTTGCATTGATTTTGCTGTTGCGGGGGAAATAAAAATGATAATTCTGGCCAATGGTTTTTTCTTTTCCACTAAAATCTTTGTTTTCCATTTTCACTATCCAGTTCTTATTGGGTCTTGCTCACATTTTTTGTCATGGGCATGACGGCTTTAATAGACACAAAAAAAAGAAACCGGCAAGAAAATGTAAATTTTTAAGTTTACAAAAAACATTTTTCCGATGCTGTATATCGGAAAATATTCGCTGTTTTTGCATGAGGTACCTTTTATGTAGTTTTGACCAGTGATGGGCGACTTAGACTACATGATGTCGAGAATACCATTTTTGACTTTGTCGACAATGTCGTGTAGACAATCACAATTAACGACGTGTCGACAATACATTCATGTGTAGATAATTTAACATTTTTATGCAACCCAGAACCTTGCCTGCCAAGTGTTTTATTGACTGAGCAAAATGGCAGCAGGCTTTTATAGAAAGCATTTTTAATTTTTGCATTGTGAAATAGCAATAAAATAAAAGTCTTTAAGCGGCAAAAATATTAGAGTAAAGAACAAATTAATCTACGTAGAATCGCGATTAACAATTGCCAATGCTTAATTTTAACTTTTAACAAATAAATTGTTTGACAACTGCAGCATAGCTAATTAATTTTTTACATTCTCGACACCAATGTTGCCATTTTCCACATTTTCGACGTTGTCTACACTATTGTCGACATAGTCGATATTAGCTGCATTTCCGTGGTCGCTGATCTAGAGCGTTGCTTTATTTTATTCGCAATGCAAAAACAAAAATTAGAACCAGCTCTTTTCCTGGCTCTATTTCTGAACATAAAATACTGCCAAGTTTAAAGCACTTTTTTCAAAACTGACATAGTTGGCAAATCTGAATAACTCTAATTCGAGTTTTCGTCTCACTGCTCGCATTCGTATTTTGGCACTTCATCGCCAGTATTGCCAAATTGTTGTAAAGTTCAACTTAAACTGTTCCACTGAGATTTGATCTGATACAGTGTCACGGGAATGCAGCTTTTGTCTACACCATTGTCTGCATTTTCGACACCAAAATGTCGACAATTAAAGTCGACGCGTCGAGGAACATTACTGGTTTTGGTGAGTGCCGTATATCAATCAGCTGTTCTTTAAGTTGTATTGAAAAAGTGGCAACTTTGGTTTAACATTTGTAACGGCTAGAACACATTGACAGTCAAACCTAAATCAGCGAGTATTGAGCGTATCATTTTTACGCTGAGCTTTAACGCGGAAGTACCATCCCTAAATGAAAGCGGTTAGCGGCAAGCAAATGTCAAAAATAAAACATGAACGAATAAGATGTACTAGAGAATATTTTATTTTTAAATCTAATTTCAAGTGACTACCGCAGTTAAAATATTCTTAAGCTATAATATCACCAAAATTGTTACCTCCATATTGTTAATTCAAGAGCGTGCTAATAATAATAATATTAAGAATTGTCACATCAAAATTTTTTGCCTTCTGCAACCAACTTTAATTCCTAACGCTCTGTCAAAATTGGATTTTCCAACCGCTCAGCGTTGCCGCCGCGTTATTATGATTTGCTGCTTATAAATCGTATGGGCATGAGGAATTTTTGACAGATAAAAAACGCTTCCGCGCTAATTTAGGTTTGACTGTGACTGCGGTTGCGACGACAAACTGTCAAATAACGAATGATTCTACATCGGCGACAAAGACGCTGGGGCCAGCTGCGGCATTAGACCAGTTTCTCTCCATAAGAAATGCATGTAAAAATTTTTGATAGATGCTGCACGGCTGCAGCCGTCATCAATGTGTTTGGGCTATAATAAATAAATGTAAAATATTTCAAAGGTGGCAGCAATTGGTTGCCGAAAGTATTCGGCCAGAAAACTGGAAATTGTGCCGAATAACAGATTCCATATAAACTTTGACAGTTCAATTTCGGCGTTTACGGTTTTTCAGATTTTCGGCATATTCGGCGCGTTTTCGGCATTACATGAATAACCTTAATATTCTTGTTATTCCTATCTTGCTGGGTGGTCTTGTCAAACTGTTTGATGGCTTGTGCGATTTCACAATGGTGTATGCTACACGATGGACACATATAAAACTTTGTGTTTATTTTTTTGGAGGTTCAAGAAAGAACTGGAATTCGAGAGATCTCTTTCCTCCAAACACATCTAGGAACCGAAAAGTTATGTTTACATTCCAAAGCTGAAAACAATTTTGACAACAGAAAAAAAGGTTTTGAACAGAAAACAGAAAAAATCTGCCTTCAGCCAGGCATTAACTGTTTATAAACGGAAATTCATTCACAGGCTTACTACACAATATGAGTACCTTAAGGTTTTTAAATTTAAATGTATTTTACATTTTGCAAATTTCTAAATTTATAGGCTGAAGTGGGCTGATGTGTAACACGTTTTTATTTGCACTTAAAGTGTTAAGAAATTTAATTTTTGATTGGCTTAAATGCCTATTACTTGCAGAAGAACCAATTTAAAGTAGCAGTTTTCCTGGCTGTTGAATATTTTCAGAAATGGATAAAGTACAATAGAACAAAAATTTCATATATGGTTTTTTTGGTCTTTTACAAATTGGTGGGTGATGTGTAACACTAACAAAATGTCAATTTAAGAACCAAGAATTTTAATTTTTTTATGTTTATTTTGACCTTTTTATGTTTAGTAAAAGTATTATGATGAAAACTTAATGAAATAATTGCAATGTTTCGTAAATCTGTCTGACTCTCACACAAACGTTAAAATTTAAAAAACTAAACGTAGACTTCGATAGAATATATGGCTTTATTATAAATTACATTTCAAATGTTAAATGATTATTTGTCAAAAATACCTATATTGGAGTGACAATTCTCACACTCCAAAAAAAAAAGCGCCTGGATTTGTTACATTCACGCAAATTTTTGTGATTAAAAAAATCGCAACAAATCATGCAGAAATCTCGATCTTCTTAGGATGACGACGAGGATCGCCGGTTTTGGGGCTGAGCATCTGCAGCTTTCTTTGTTGCTTGCTTGAATTTCTTCTCCATATTTTTTTTGCCACCTCCTGCAACTGTAAACGTTTCTTTGTTAGAACAAAGCTTTCCATTGACTTCCTACCACGATTGGATTTTGGTCTGGGCAGAATAGTATGAACTGATGGTATTTCACCACATTGTGATAAAATGTGATGTTAAAAAAACATTTTAAATCTACTCACATTTAAAATCTTAAAAAAATTTTATCCGAAACGCTATTTTTTGTACATGAAAAAAAAACTATAACAAAAATTGTTCACATTTTTTAAGAAATCTAATGAAATTTATATCTGTTTAGTTCCAACACTTATGAAAAACTAGATGCTGTCAAAAGAAACATATCATAGTTATTGATTCACTCATATGTCAGCATTTGTACGAAAAATCACTTTGTTACTCATCACCTCATGGTACACATTACCCCACGTCCCTCTATACATCCCTAGATCTTACCTATTTACGTACGCTCAACAAAACAAAAAGAAATCTCTTTCATATGTAGATGTATATAATCGAATAATGACATGCTACAATGATAATTCAAAAGTCGAAAAATAAGGACCACCCTAATATACATATATGATAAATGTCACTTAAATTTTTTTTTTCTCAAGGTCTTTTAAATAAAAGTTGTATTTTAATTTTTTTTTTTTGCTCTTTATATATTTTTTACTTTAAGTCGTTTATATTAAATTAAATTGTGGGCGGTGATTTTCTCGCTAATCATCTAGCACTCGAAATAAATGTACTGACAAAATTTTAGATCAATCGGGTTAGTAGCTTTGGAGACTTGCATTTTTTTGAATACTATGAACAAAATACTGAACAGGAGGGGACAAAAAAATTGTAAAACTTTAAAAATTTGGCAAGCAAGTATCGATTGTTTAGCATTCAACAATGTGATTCAACCTTTTAGCAACGATAAGCAACGAAGCGTAATATCGATATTCATTTCTTATATCGAACATGGGCTAGTGTTTGTTTTGTTAAGTTTAGTTTTGTTGTGGGTGAATGCAAAAGTTATTTAAAGTTGAACTAAAAATCGAAGTAAAGAGCTAAAATTAGGTACGTGTCAAGATAATTCCAATATATAAAGATTTTGAAACGAATTAAAATAGTGTCGCGTGATGCGTTTTGAAGTATTTTTTGTTTACTCTATGTAAACAATGGCAAATTGTGCAGCTCTGATATCTGATCAATGGTCGATCTTTGGAAATCTTTAACCAGTTGTCGATCTCTGGTTATCTTTAACGGGGCATGTATATGGCACCCACTGCTATAATGCCCAAAGTCGATTTGGTGATTGTTGTCCGTAAAATTTTGGCCTAGCACCCAAATCAATTTTGGGGATTAACACCCTGCATGAGGTCAAAGGGCCCATTGGGGGTTATATGTGTATTTTTTAAGATAATACCTAATAATTTAACTTGCACGAAATATCTATTTGTACGGGATTAATTGGGAATTATGTCCTCTTGCAGGAGTGGTAATATTGCCCATATCGACTTTGGCATTATGGCTCTATCTTTAACTTATGGTCGATTTCTGAATATCAGTATAGCACAGTAAATATCACATTTTGCAATTGCCTGAAAATCCTTCTTATGTTATTTTAAATTGAAATCTTTTTAAATGACTTGAACTTATCAAGATAACTATGTAGATCTTACTTTGTTTTGCTTACTTTTGTACTTATATTAACACTAATCTATTTAATTTTGCTTATACTTATAGGTCTATTTCACAATGGAGACTGCCAACTTCAGCTCATACACCCTAGGTCTTTATACCTACAAATTATTTGAAAGTTTTAAGAGGTTAGCTGAGTGTCCGGACGATGTCAACGCAACGAATATCCTGACATTAAAAGATTTATACGAATTAATCGATAGTAATTTTGCTGAATTGCACAATAAAAGTAACCTCATGAATCTGCTGCCAATATTGCATTACACAATTAAACTATCAACTTCCAAAGATGCTGCAAGTAAAATTGATATCTGCGATTTTTTCCAGATTTTATTGAATAAACATAAGCACAACGAAGATGATCAAAAATTAGCTTTGCAGATATATTATCAGCTCCTAAAATCTTTGGAAAACCAAAAGAGCCTTTCTGTTTCAAACACTGATGAATTATTTCAAACATTAGTTGATTTGCTTTTTAGTAGCAGTAGTAAACTTTTAGCGGCTAATATTTTAAACTGTCTAAAATTACAAATTGCTGTATCCAAAAGAAATGATCTGCTGGACCGTCTTTGGCAACGAGTTTCGAAAATGGACAGTGAGAACTCGATAGATAGACAGACGCAAATCTTGGTTCAACTTGCAGATGATTTCCTACAATATATTGACAACTTTTATAGAAATGATATTTTCATAAAAATAATACTCACACTGCTTGTATCAAAGGTACGCGAAGAACGCAAAATAGCAATATATTTATTGAAAAAAACAATACCTTTGATCGTTAAACGTGCCCAAGACGTACCCATTTGGGAAGTTAATTACAGCGAGGAGCTTAGTAACTCATGGAATTCTTATACTACTGTACTTGAAAACTTGGAAGAAAAACAATCTCACCTCATACTGCCAACGTTGGAAACAATTAAAAATATTAAACTCACAAATATGTGGCTAGATTTGTTATACAAACAACTACTGAAACACAACAATACTTTGGTGCAACGCTGGACCATCGAATATATGTTGAATAATTTTGTTTGTAAAGATTTAAGGCGAGAGCTTTTGGAATGCTTCTTAGAAGCAGTTAATACCACCAACCTATACAACTATGAAAACTATTGCTTATCAGCAGTTAAAGTACAAGCATTTCTTAATTGTAACTTAAAACAATTTTTCGAAGTGTGTGCCGATATAAATTGGAAGTCTGTACCTTTAAATTTTTGGCTAAGACAGATATCTTCAAATCAACTACCTTCTGCTCAGTTTTCGATTTCAAATGAAACCTTAATAAAAATTGCTTCAAGAGTGCGTGTGCTACAAAACAGAATAATACGTAAAGATATAATCGAATGGTTTGAAAATGTTTTTGCGGCTAAAATTGAAACGCTTAACATAGTCGAATATTTACAACTACTTGAGAGCCTTTACAACGTTTCAGATGGCTACGTTAAATATAAAACACTAATAAAAAAAATACTTAGTTATAATAAGCAACCAGAGCTTAAACTAACGCAACGCTTGTACGAAATTCTAACCGTGAGAAAAATAAACTCTCATATGTTTTTTACTATAGAAGAACAGGACGCTATTTTAGATGCTTTTCAAGCAGTTCCTAAGGAACATCATTATTGGTTTCGTTTTATGTTTGTTTTTGATTTTCAGCAATCTGATAAACAAATTAAATTCTGTCGTAATAAATATGATTTGGATTTATCTAAAATTGGCAGTCTTGATGCGTTTATAAACACACTTTTTGACAAATTAGTTTGGAATAAATTGGAGAATTCGTTTGTGCATGAAAAAGCTGTAGATTATTTTGTAAAGACACATTCGGAATACAATCAATTACTGAATTCGAATCCTTCACTGGAAAATCTTTTAGATAAAGGTGGAATATTAACTGTCAAGCATGTTATACAACTATTAGCCAATTCAGATGAAGTAATAAATGCGGCGATTTTAGATAAAATTTTGAATGAAGCCTTAAAATTGACTGGAAGATTACGTTTTTTTTTGTAAGTCCCCTAATTTTTTTAAGTATTGATTATTTATATCACTTTGAATAAAATTTTTCAAAGGCTGACTTCGGAGTTGAAACATTTACGTACTTCATAGTAAACCTAATTTTATTTTAGGCAATATTAATGATTACAAACTTGCTAAAGACACTATTTTTTTTTAACCGATTTGATTTTTCTTAAACATTATTTTCATGTTTCTTAATATGTATCGCATACGCTCCTAAATTATTTTGACGAAATTTGTCTTTTTTAAAATGTTATACATACAGTGGTGGTCACGAATTTAGCACACATTGTATCAGTGGCTCTAATTTAATATTTTTTAACATCTTATTGTTTGCTTATTCTTACCTATTCTTACTTATTTTAAATGGTTCCAATCAATGCGGTTTAAAAGTTGGACACTTATTTATTAAGTTTCTAGTTGTGTTCTAACAAAAAATTGCGAAAAAGTACCTGGCGCTCAGCGGCAGGCAGTTGATTCAGCAAGTGGAAGCACAGTTTCAGAAATTAATCTACTTTTTAGATGTTTCAAATAGTTGTTATATAACGCATTATAACATGTAGAGCAGTATAGAAGCAATAAAAATGTAAAACACCGACCTAAAGCGTGAAAAATACTTCACTTAAGGATCCTTTTAATAGCTGAAATAAAATTAAAAATTAAATTTCATCAAAATATGTCATAAATGTATCCTCAAAAACCATAACACGACGCCTGAATGATTACAATTTGCCACATAAACCACGTGTGTCGCCAAAAAATATTAAATTTAGACAAAATTGTTGCAAAATTGTAGCGTTTGCAAAAGAATATTAAAAAATAAAACCAATGTGTTTTTGGAAAAACGTAACGAATGATGAATCAAAGTTAAGTCTGTTCGGATCTGATGGCAAACAGTATGTGTGGCGTCCTCAAAACATACAACACCCCTATAGAAAAACAACTAATTTAAAATAAACCAGTATATGAACTACTTTGAATTATATTAAGGCTGATATATCTGATTTTGACATGTTGTAATTGCAAATTTTAATTAGATTACAAG